>NBSA01000021.1:0-699800 GCA_002916415.1 Talaromyces borbonicus | reverse complement strand
TAAGTGCGTGCGCATAAAGAAAAACAAATATACCTGGTGGGACTTACTAACGTTATTTACTCTCCCTACCATAGTACAGTTCTATGTAATTCCATGACCAAGCCCATCTTCGCAGCTAGGATTCACTTGGGATTGATATCGACATTTTCTTGATCTTGCGTCTAGGTACTCCGCAAGGCTCGCAAAGAACGCCGCTCTCCAGGTCCTTGATGCTTCTTGTTTCAGGCGAATCATCTCGAATTCTCCCAACTTGAGAGTTCGACTGCATGTAAGGAGGGAATTCAGATATTCCTCCGCGCCAGATATAGTTCACTCTTGAAAACTAAAATTGGACAAATTTAGTATTCCTTTTTTTCTATCCTATCATGTTGTACATGAACTAAATGGGTTGCAGTGATAGATTCATTCAATGTCAACTACACAACCAATCACAACGCAAGGCCAGAACAGAGCACGTGACCACATGTTTCGTGTTACCGCTCAAAACGAAAATTACTTAGACTGCCTCCCACCGCCAAGACGTATTCTGTAAAATACCGTTACTAAGTTACAAAGCTCCTGCCACTACTGTCAATCAACCTTGTTACCAAGAACAGCACCATCTAAATTGCTCAGCATCAACTCTCTCCTCTTCGCCATCCGTCAATCGTGAACCTGCCAGTCAGGCAATTCAATCGCAGTGATACACTGCTTATAGCTTGGTTCGACGCAGGTGTCTTTGTCCAGAGCCTAGATTACCATCGCAATCGATCCCCGCACGCCACTGGTACCCATATTCAACCGTTTTCAACATCATCCGCTGCCGTACACTCCGCTTATTACTTCACATATCGAGCCACTTCAACTCATATACGGAGCTTTCTGATCATCAAAGGAAAACTTAACCTCCTTGAAATATTTCGAGGAGTCGACTTGGGGTATTTTCCAGCGCAACATGGCTCGGGAGGAAGGCCCGTTGCTGAATCATCTATTGAATGCCAGTTCCGTCTCCGAACAGTTGGCATCGTTACGGGCTTTGAAACACGAGATAATCGGTCACGACCAGCGAAAGGAAAGATGGCTCGGTCTTGGATTAGTACCGGTCTTGTCGCGGATACTGGAAGGCTCGTCGCGCGGGGAATACGAGACAAATAAGGAACTTCGCCTCGATGGCCACAGGAAAACTCGAACGACGTCCAAGGGATCGTCGTCGTTGACGGAAGACCAGGATATGTGTTTGCAGGCTGTTATCATAGTTGGGAGTCTGGCTCAAGGTATTTCCTTTCATTTGTGGCTAGGGTTGGTGACGCTGCGGTTAGAAACTGACCATAAACGTAATCTGAATCAGGTGGACCGGCCTTCGTCTCACCCATCATGCATAGTGAAGTCGTGCCGTCTATGCTTGCTATTATCTCTTCACGCACTTGCCCGCAGTCTCTGATGGCTGCCGTGCTGAAAACATTGAGTAACATTGCAGATCGCTATCCGCTTCAGAACATAAACTGGCCCCAGGATAACCGCTTAGCGGAGACGCTCTTCACTCCCGACACGATCGCATGTTTTGCTCGGATCATTGCTTCACCTTCGACCTCGGCCGTGTCGCAAAAATGTGCTACTCTGGCTGCGAACATCATTGCAAGAATCTGCACAGAGGAGACTCACAAGACAATTCTCGCAGAATACGGCATTTTGGATGCCCTGGCGCTGAAAATTGCGTCCTTTGTCGTAGCTCAGGGATACGTACTGCCAGGCGCCGAAAACCGACTTGGAGTCGACGGATCGTTGTCTTCGCTGCCACAGCCTGCTCCGTCGACAGCCAGGCTAGGTCCGTTCTTGCGGGCTGCGTCGATCATTGTTGAAAACTCAAAATGGCGGGCCGAACACCTCCTCTCTTCTCCAGGCATTGTTACGGTGTTTCCAGGCCGGCTGCCGGAATTCTCTCCTACCGATATCAAGAAAAACCCCTGGGGAATGCCGTATTTATCAGGCTCAGCTGTTCCTCGTCAGGCACAATCAAATCCAATGGACGCTTTACTACCTGCTGTTCCTCTTGCGCAAGATAGTGCCTCAACAAATTTTCCCCCTTTGGTCGCTATGGGCTCGTTTCATAAACGCTCTCTTTCTTTTCTGGAAGCGTCTGCCTACGACGACGACGAGAACGTTATTATACCTTGGCTGTTTCATATGGTTCGGACTGAGACTGGCATGGCCCGCGTGATGGCGGCGCGTCTGGTCACGAATCTTTTCAGACTTGGACTGGCCAAAAAGCATAGGATTCCCATGTTCAACTATTTGGTAACTCCGTTGTTACTGAGGATGTTAGACAAGGAGTACGAATTTGCAGACGATTCGGATTCAGAATTCGACGGATTGATTCCAACAGCGCTAGCTTTGAAGGAAGAAGTGCCGTCCATCATCGCAACATTGGTCATGGACTCGCAAGAACTGCAGAAACACGCTGTGGAGGCAAACGCGATCAAGATACTTTCTCAACTTTTGAAAGAAACTTACAATCCACATACTGAAAATGGAAAGCCAATGTGGCACCCCGAACATAAAGGAAAAAATGACCTTTCCACTGGGCCGGCTACTTGTAAATTGGGACCCGTGGGCTACAGTCCGATGACATGTCATATCATGCGGTATAGAGAAGGAATTTTGCGGGCATTGGCTGCTCTCGCACCTTTCAAGGACGAATATCGCAAAGCTATTTGTGAGAATGGGGTTGTGCCGTATATAATTGATTCGCTCAAGTCACGACCGCCGCCGGACAGCAGCCAGGACGATACAGGCACCAAGAATACGGCCGCAGACGGGAACTCTATTCCGACACTTCTGGCGGCATGCGGCGCCGCAAGAGCTCTCACTCGATCTGTGAGTGTGCTCCGGACTAGTCTCATAGACGCCGGTGTTGCGGTTCCTGTTTTTGAATTGATTAAACATCGGGATGTTGAGGTACAAATTGCCGCGACATCAGTGATATGCAATATTGCTCTGGACGTCAGTCCTATGAGAGATGTATTCCTCCCGCTCAACCGTGAATTACAATTGACACGTTTACTAACATCGACCATAGACGATCATCTCAGCCGGCATCCTGCCAATCCTTTGCGAGCACGCTCATTCAAACAATATCAAACTCCGCTTGGAATCTCTTTGGGCACTAAAACACATTGCTTACAATTCGGCGTACGAAGTCAAGAAAAAAATCATCGTTGGTCTTGGTGCTTCGTGGCTCGCAGATATCATTTCCGCGGATCCCACCGCCAAGCAAAACGTCACGACGGATCATCTCAAATCAACATCTCTCATGGGTATGGGTACGTCTAATTCCGCTGGAGAGAAGGTCGATCTACTCAATCCAATGGAAGACATCAACACGCGAGGATACGGATCACTCGAGCACGCACCTGCAAGTGACGAAGGGTTGCGGAGTCTACTGGCCGACCCATCGAGGCGAAAGAAGCTAGCTATGAGCGGGGAGATTGATCAGAATCGACAAGCGAAACAGGACGATATCGCCGTCCAGGAGCAAGCGCTAGACTTCCTGCGCAATATCATCTGCGAGACGGGCGGAGCTCGAGAAATCGTTGATTTCCTCTTGACGGAGATTGGTCGGGACGAGTTTCTACGCATACTTGCGGAAAAGATTCGGCCGAGACCAGGCGCAACGCGACGAGACTCAGCGGCGAATCCACCGCCGCCACCCATGCCAGCCGAGATTCTGATAGCCGTGACATTTGTGCTTGTGAATCTGGCCGCGGGACCGCCTAAACATCGCGATCTATTATACAGCAATAATGAACTCCTCAAGAATCTGATGTGGCTATTTGAGCACCCCAATCGTCAAGTACGCGTCAATTGCGTCTGGGTAGTCATCAATCTGACCTACGAGGACGAACAAAGTGATCGACAAGCAGTGTACGAGCGAGTTGCGAAGTTGAAATCTTTGGGCGTGATAGATCGGTTGCGCAGTTTGGAAGAAGATCCTGATTTGGACGTGAGAGAACGTACAAAGACGGCTTTTCATCAAGTACGGAAATACGTCAATGCATAGTCCCCCTCCTCTTTCATCCTGGCTATTATTCCCTTGCTGCATTGAGCACTGTCAATTTTGATATTTCTATTATTATCACTATCTATTGATATAATTTTCCTCCCTCCCAATTACACGACACGGCCTCTCGATATGCATGTACATGACAATTGATTCATGAGACAAAAATTGGTATCAAATTTTTCAGAAAATATTGGGCGTTCAATGATTGAGTCTATTGGCATTCGGTGAGCGAGTTATGTTGTTCATGTTTTATAGTTTGAGAATTGACAATGTCTTATTAAGATGTCCCGAGGTCAGTCATATCAAATAATGTATCCTAGGTGAGACTACAATTAATATAAAGTCAATTGAGGCAAGCCCGCCTGTTCGTGGTAGAATCAAATCTCATAAATCTTCATATGCGGAGGTTCTCTTTGTAATGTCAAAAATATAGATGGATGCTGTAGTATAAAATCACAAATTGAATCAAGTAGTCTGTGCCCCACAAACGTCATAGCCCACTGACTACATACCTACCTAGGTAACTATTTTCTCCGATCAACTTCTACACGGAGACCTAGAAGTTGCTCGATTCATAGAGCAGGTATAAGTCAATTAGTATACGGCATAAAATGGCTCCTGTTCCTCAATCAGTTCTTCGCGCTTTGTCTCTGGGAGATATTGATCCTTCACAAGCTACGTTAGAGACATCTGGCTTGGGCTCAGGGTTTTCTAGTACTGGGCATATTCGCATGTAAGATACCTACCTGCCTAGTAACTACCTATCAGTTAAAATGATCTCTAACTATATTTCATCAGCAACAGTAACAATGAGCGCGAAAAAACGAGAGACTACTTCCTCAAAACGTCGCCTGACGGCAAGGAGATGTTTGAAGGTGAATTCGCTTCTTTGAATGCTATTGCTGATACCGTCCCTGGCTTCTGTCCCAGAGCCTTGGCATGCGGTGCCTTGGACGAACAAGACGTTAAAAAGGGATGGTTCTTGGTCACTGAGTTTCTGGATTTGACTGGTCGTCGGTCTTCGTCCGCGAAGTCGGCATCGAGGAAGTCGTTGGCGCGGCAATTGGCTAAATTACATAGTACGCCTGTTCGGGCGACAAGACGAGAATGGAACCGAGGAGATGAGGAATCTGGAGAAGAAGGAGAGAAAAAAGCAAAGTTCGGATTTCCAGTACCTACTTATTGCGGTAACACGCGCCAGCCGAATCAGTTCTGTGATTCATGGGCAGAATTCTACGCCAACGAGAGATTACTCATGATCTTGAACGAATGCAATAAAAATAACGGTCCAGACTCCGAACTACGGGATCTCGTCACAAAAACTGCAAAGACGGTCGTGCCTCGATTACTAGGCGATGATCATCTAGGATTTGACCGCAACGGCGCGGGCAGTGGGATTGTGCCTGTGATTGTTCATGGAGATTTATGGTCTGGCAATGCAAGTCGAGGGAGAATAGTCGGTATACCAGCCGAAGGAGAAGAAGAAGAAGAGGAGGAGGAGATCTTTGACGTGGTTTACGATCCCTCGGCTTGCTATGCGCATAACGAATACGAGCTGGGCATTATGCATATGTTTGGAGGCTTTGGCAGATCTTTTTTTGACGAGTATCACGCCCTTGTGCCTAAGACCGAGCCGGTGGAAGAGTATGAAGACCGGTTGAAGCTTTATGAACTGTAGGTTCAGCTCCTTTCTACCTCCCAGGACTAACCATTCGACGGCTCTCTGATGCATGTCTAGATATCATCATTTGAATCACCATGCCATTTTCGGCGGCGGATACAAGTCGGGTGCAATTAGCATTATGAAGGCACTGATCAAGAAGTATGGACAAGTTTGATTTCATCGGCCAGGTTGACCTCGGGACCCTACAATCAATAAGTATATAGAAGTACTCCAGGGCTCCTGATAGAGTTGATTTTTTTTGGTTAAAAATGTTCACATTTTGCGACAGCTCGGATCGAGGCGCATAGTCGATCTCATAGGCGGTTGTAATAGTGCAAAATTCGTAAATATGTCTAAAATACCCAAAAATTATAGAATGCTAAGTGGTAATGAAGCTTTGTACATCATCCTCGCTGGTTGTTCGCAGAGTAAATTGTGATAAAAGACAGTGCACGGACCACATGATAATACGCCGCGTAAAATGATCCGCCGAACACTTTTTCTCGACATCATCACCATCAAAATCCGATCATACAATCATTCGCCTTCTCGGTCGAATCTCAAATCAAAAAGGGATTGAAACATGGGAGGAAGCCATAATCGACCGCGACGAGGAGGCGGCAATCATCCATCTGCTAGAAATCATCCTCATAACCGCCCACCTCATCATCATCACCATCATGGACCACCTCCTGCGCGTACAGCAGCAGCAGCAGAAAATCAAATATCATCAAAGCAGCAGCGACAACAGGGTCCGCCTACAGGTCCAAGAGCAATGCGGATGCCAACACCACCACCTACGCCTCATCCGTCTTTTATTCAGGTGGCCAAACCATATGTCTTTGAACATACGATCCAACAATGTTTGGCAGCCACGGGAGTAGACCCGCAGCGCGAAGATGATATTCGCATTTCGGGGGTGACTTGGATCGATAACGTCCGCAAAGCTCTACATCTGTATGTATAACTAAAAAAAAGAAAAAATTATTATGGAAAAATGCTGATATTGTGCAGTCCTGTCAAAACATATAACACCGCTTGCGTGTATTATCACAAATTTAGGCTTGTTCATTCTGACAGCCAGTACAGCTACATGGTAAGTGTGGCTTCAGTTTCGACAAGAATAATTAGTCAATGGTATTGATTTATTCAAGGACGCGGCCGCTGCAGCTTTGTTCACAGCATGCAAAATCGAAGATACTCTCAAGAAGAGTCGCGATATTGTCTGCGCCGCATATAATTTGAAACTTCCTCCATCCGAGCAAGTCTCGCCCGACGATGCCGTAAGTTTCTATCGATGTACCCAAGAAATAAGCAACAGACTCGCTGACCTGCTTGTCTCTAGATATTCGACCAGCATTCCCGGGGAGTCATTATCCTCGAAAGACTGATGCTAGAAGCCTCTGGGTTTGATTTCCGGAACCGCCACCCACAAAAGTTGCTCGTCAAATTACTCAAGCAAGCTGGCTTGACCAAAGAAAGCGACGTTGGAATTTTGGCGTACTGCATTTCCCTCGATTTGTACCGCACGTTTGCTCCATTGAAACAAACCACGGGGACCATGGCTTTTGCATGTCTAGAATTGGCTTCTCGTTTACTCGATGCTGGGTTAAAGGATATTGAAGCTGGGAGAGGCTACGATGTGTGGAAAATCGGCCGAGCTGAAGTAATGGGTACATCTCCCCCCTTTCTCCTCCTCTCTCGGTCTCTGTCTCTCTCTCGCTCGCTGGCTCGCTGGCTCTTGTTTCGTGCAGACTGACAAAACTGTGTAGAAACTCTACTAGATTTACTCGATCTGTACATCCATCATCGAACCTCCACCGTCGTGGGACCAGACTATTCGATAGAAACGTTTTTAGCAATTCGAATACCGCTCAACAAAGAAAGCGAAGACGAACGACTGCCGCGTTTCACTCATTGGCGAGATATTAGATCGTCGTCTGACGCTCACACCAAAGCAGCAGCACCAGGCACAGCACCAGGCACAGGAGTCAACGGCGCAAGTCCAGGTTTCGGTAAACAGGGCAAACACAAACCCAAGAACAAAACCAAGGATCAGCGCGATCGAGACCGTGATCTCGAAGACGTCTCAACAGCCGCAGCAGCTGCTGCTGCTAATGGACCGCCTCCGAATCCGTTGACTTCCATATCTGCCAACGGCGAAAAACCAAGCTCAATCGATCGTGGTCGTGACGGCACTGTTCGATTTATGTTAGATGTTGAGCGAGCTGAGAAAGAGAAGAAGATTGTATCGACTTATTTCAGGGATACGATTGAGGAAGTCGAGGAGTAAATCTTTGCGTTCTTTGACGAGCCTATGAGCCTAGTTTTTGCATTCGGATCAGAGGAACTGGAGTTTGGTCATGTTCAATTCTTTAAAATGGGATTTTTAATTCGGAAAAGTACTTGCGTCGGTCAGGTCATGTATAATGATACCCTTTAATTCAGTTCTATCAAGTCGAGACTCGGTTCTGTGTATCTATTCTGGATTGACTTAAGTATTAACAGGTAGAAATCCTGTAGGGAGATTCCTATTTGTACAACGTATACGTAGATACATAGGTACATCTAAGTGATACATTAAGTAAGCAGAACCCCAATCCATCCTGTCATGAGTTTATTCATATTCCAGAACTTGAACTAAAAATATGATCCATCTCCTCCAATTGATGAAATCGTATCAGATAATATTTATGGTCATTATCGAAAAATATAAAGACAAGAAAGACGTAGAACAGGCCAAGCCACGAGCAAACTCAATTCAAATGCTCCGTGAAGCCCGTCATATCCATATACATCAACAAATTATAAATAAGCTATTCGAAGTCGAAGGTCGTAAACAAAAGTCTGCCAATCTGCTCAGAACAGTCGCAGGAGAAATAAGATAACCAGGCCGAGAAACTATGAGATCGAGACTGTCTCATTGTTTGAACTCTGCCACCGCAAAGTGTATTCAGGGGCATCATGGTGTAGAAGTGATTGGAATTTTGGTTAATAACGCCAGGGATGCACCCTATTAGCGTGTGAATTAAAAAGTCGTTTAAAAGTAAGAAAGTCAAGCCCGCCCATCGGCAGACGAACCTATCGCTTCGAAAACTGTCCGGCTATACATTCGAGGGCCTATATGAAAGTTAGTAGTCACTCGTTCATATTTCAGGTATGAATACATACCGAATCCGAGACGACGCCCTGGTTATACAAGTATTTGCTCAATCCACGAACGACATCAAGCTGTTCCTCAACCGTCAAGCCGTTGATTGCAGTCTCAATAACGTCGCCAACACTGGCCTTGTGGAGAGCGATGAAACTCTGGTAGTACATGAACGCAAAGAATCCCATGATGAATTGGCAGTCCATCCGATCGGTGATACCGCCGTGTCCGGGGATAGATTCTCCAAAGTCCTTGATCTTGAAGGTGCGTTTCAAGCCGGAAGCAAAGAAGCCACCAAAGGGGGCAATGAGAGATGCAAACGTTGCAAAGACGAGGATGTGGAATTGCATTGGCGCCACGTGCACTGATTTGGGCAATAAGGGCCAGTTGGGCAGGTTGTAGGTCTTGGGCACGAAGACTGGATTAACGGTACACTCCAAGCCGGTCACGACATTCGACCCCAGGTCCGTCACAGGGCAGATAAAGTATTTGTACTGCATGAGCATGTTGGTCATGAAATATCCAAAGATAATGGTGCAGATCCACGCTCCGATAAATCCTTCGACTGTCTTCTTTGGCGATAGTTTAATCAGTTGTGTTCGACCAAAAGTGATCCCGCAAACGTATGCGAAGATGTCGTTCGTAATGACCAGAGACGCCGGTAGGAAAAACCAGATCATGCCTTCGAACAGGTTGTTCATAATGAAATGAGCTTGCACGACAATCAGGTACAAGGCCATGTGTGTCCAGGCAAACTGTGTGAATTGAAATCGATAATGGCCTTTTTGGAGAGTCGCTACAAAGAAGACAAATCCTGGTCGCGACTTGTTAGTAGAGATTTCGAGGAATTAGAATCCCGGGGAGGGTAGAAGTCTCACCGAAAACGTAGAGCGAGAAGCTGAGGAAACGATGGTGGGTTGCAAAAGGCAAGAGGATGCG
This sequence comes from Talaromyces borbonicus, assembly GCA_002916415.1. Lineage (NCBI taxonomy): Eukaryota > Fungi > Ascomycota > Eurotiomycetes > Eurotiales > Trichocomaceae > Talaromyces > Talaromyces borbonicus. The sequence continues at coordinate 690,008 of NBSA01000021.1, read as the reverse complement.
ATCAACCAGCAAGATATGCTTGAAATAGTAAATGACGCTTTCTCCGTATAAAAAGTACATGGTGGTAGCCAAAAAGTACCAATTCAGCGACTTGGTGAAGCGAAGGTCGCGGTCTTTGCTGGGAACGTTTGCGATCGCAATGACTTCTTTGAACGAGATGATTTGGATGGCCGTGATGATGGCAATGAGATAAATGTGACCGGAGAACATGGCGCTGAAGAAGCCCGCAATCATGACAAAGGTCCATATCGTCCGAGTGATGAAGGTCTGTTTCTTCTTCTCGTAGTCCGAGAGAGCCGGGGGCTCCGCCTGCTGTGGCTGTCAGTCTGGGTTGACGTGTGTGTATTTGTGTGGATGGGTTTGCGCTGGATATTCGTTCACATACCTGTGGTTGATTGCCATCTGATTTACTTGACTCGCCGTCACTCACTTCTGAGAAACTCGATCGAGTTGCTGGATCGCCATTTGATCGATGCGGAAATCTGACATTTCTTCGGCCCATCATGGGAAGGAAATCTCGACTAATCACTGGCGCTGGATGAAGTTCAACAACGACGACTAAGGGATGAGAGGAGTCGAGAAGAAGAGAAGATGAATCTGTATGAGAAGAGTTTCTACATTGACGAGACAATTGTAAGCAGAAAGAACAAAAAAGTGGTTGACTTAAAAAAGGAAATCGACGTCAGTTGCTGCTGCCGTGTTCAATCTTAGCAGCCTTGGTTCTCAGGCGCAGAAGCTCTTGGCGTGGCGCGGGCGAACTCTGTGCGGAGCTAACTTAGTAAGAAGTCTACTTACTAAGAATTAGTTAGTTCAACTACTTCTTCTTATTCTCCACTTTCCCATACATCGGACAAACAAATAACCTACGGAGTACATAGTACATATTTATATCCAACAACAAACTCGATCGAGACCATCTTAATGGCACGCTTCAGTGGCTGGTGGAATGGACAGCGACGATGACTTCCTCGACGACGGCGTGGACTTTGACGCCATCCCAGCAGGAACCTTACTTCAGCTAGAGCAAAGTGCCTGGCAGGCGACTCAAGCGGCGGTATTACAGCAGACTGGCGAGCCATTGCATAATGCAGTTGCTGTGGGAAATCAATATTCGAAAGGTCGATCATACCAACAGACTCAGGTTCCGACTCAGATTCAGGCTCCGGCCCAGCGCCGCGAGTCGAGCTTCTATGGAGATGTCGAGGTTATTGATTTAGATGCGGATATCCTCGAAGACAACGGCCAAGATCGAGCGGACGTGGTCAATTCTAATCCCCCGGTCTCGCAAAATATTTTACATGGTAGTCATCCAGGCCAGAGGTCGAATGTCCCGGTTCAGATACACGACCGACCTGAGCAAGCCTCGGAAGGCAATCACGCCAGCCGTGATATAGGAGCGAGGATCGAAGAAGTATGCCAAGCTCTGATCTTCAAAAAAAGAAAGAAGGCTGACGTTTTAGTTTTCACGGCAATACGATGCCGTCAACGAACAACTGGCACTGGCCAGAGAAGACGCCACCAAAAAAGCCGGCGAAGTAGCGATCCTGCGAGCAAATCTCAGCAAACAAGCCCAAGAATTCGAGCGCACCATTGCCTTACTAAGAGCGCAACTAGCAGAGGTGACGACAAAAAGCAAAGGCGCACAACAAGCAGCCATTGACGACCGACAAAAGCTGGAAACGGAAAACTTGTTTCTACGAGAAGAGCTGCGAGACGAGACGTTACGAGTGAATAATCTACGCGCAAAGAATCGCACAGAACCTCCGCAAACTCCTCGGAAACAAAGAAGTCTTCCATTTCGAGATGGATTTGACGACGATGAAATTGGGTTTGCGTCTCCTACAAAGTCGTCTGGCGGCCGATCTAAACGCGGAACGCCAACCGTGGGCAAGCGAAAGCGCAAAGTTAGCGATGCTTCGATACATATGCCTCCTCTACAGTTGAGTCAAAGTAATCAGCCATTGACGCATGGAGACGATCCGCTGGTTGGATTGGAGACTCTCGAGATCAGAGACTATAATCCAGCAGGGAATCTTGAGGAAGGGATATACATTACGCAGATTTTAAATCACAAGAGCGATTCACACGAAGAAAGCGACCTAGAAATTATGGCAGGGCTGGCGTTTCCATCGGAGCCCAAACGAAAGATCTCATCCATAGTATTGGAGACAATGAGCGGAGTGACGTCCAATTACTCTGTCAAGTACGCCCATTGCTTGATACAGCTCTGGGATCGTGCACTCGTCGAGAAGTTCTACCGGATTGTTCCTGTGTTCATGTCTTCAATCAAATTCATTCTCCTTCTGGATCTATACTCGATTGGTCCCCAGTTGATCGCCGAACTGGCCGACATCTTACAAGCGTCAATCTACGTCAACGCAGCTACGCGGTTTGAGCATTCGGCAGTGTCGTCCAAAGTCAAAGGCGAGAGTAGAAGAACGCCGCGATCTGCACTGCATCCAGACGTCGATTCGACCTCTGCTTTGGAGATTCTGTATCTCCTAGCACTGGCCTGTCGACAGGACGACCATTTCCACGAACAACTGTGGCGTAATGTTCATTTCGATATACTACTCATGACTTTAAATGATCACCAGCCTCTTCAAGGAATTGTGCTGTCGCTGAAGATCCTGTCGACGAGTTTGCGGCGCGGCTCCTTTGGGACGATCCATGCATCCGAAAGCGAGCAACGCGAAGTTGAGAACCATTTCATTGAACGCGTGACTTGCTTACTTTTCCAGCGAATCGAGCCTGACGAAGGTGATGCCGACTATCTGCCTCTGCAGATCTGTTACATGCGGTTAGAAGCACTCACTTTTCTGGAGATGATCACATTTCACGGTCTGAACACGGCGTCGACGGCTGACGCCAGTAAATCGGCCATCGTGTCGTATCCACTTGTTCTCCCGCGTCTTTTTCGCACGTTATACGACGAAATGGATCGTTTGTATACGAAACGGCCCGAACACGATTTGCGAACGGCGCTGATCAACCGATTGATGCACTTGATATACAAACTGATTCGAAATGGGGGGGACAAAACTCTGCACGAAGGATTGTCGCGGTTGAGCGGCGCCAAGCAAAAGCATCGATTGGTTTTATCGAGACTGGCGTTCAGCGAGGGACAGTTTCTCGAGGCAGGTATCACGGAGGAAACAATGGAGATGGCTCGACGGCTGCTTGAGGAGGAAGACATGAGTCCTGAGGAGGCAGAAGCGTTGTTTGACGCTTTTCCGACTGGGGGGCGATTAAGTGGTCGAGAAGGCACACAGCATGAACAGTAGATAGATCGTCATGTACAACGTTGTCAGCCAGTTAACAAGAAATTCAACAAGAAATTGACAAAAAGAAGCGATAAATAGCAGACTCTTCTCCATATCCTCGCGCAAGGCGAAGCAATGATGAAAAGATTGTACCATAAAAGGTGATGAAGCCAAAGAATACGCCTGCCAAAGACCCAAAAGGCCTTTGGACAAACCGGTCCTCCGCGATGTGCAATGCAGGGACCAATTCGTGGTGGCCCGCCTTGATGATCGCGGCCACCCAAACAAGGTAAGTATGAAGAAAAGAAAGAGAAAAGAAAAAGTTGGAAAGTTGAGGGGGGAAGAGCTGTATTTATAGGGAGAATAGATGCAAACAGAGCAAACATGTAGATTCAGGTAAGCAAACAAACAGGTCAAACTAGGAGTCAGTCACGTGTCGCTGCCGGTCGAACTTGCGGAACTTGGGATGTTTTTCTGGACGGTAAAAAGAAGGAATTAATCTACTTTGATTGCACGCGAACAAAGACAGACACCATGAGGAATCGGGCAACAACGCCTTTGAGCAAGGCAGTAAGTATTATTCTAATACTACGATTCCATAGACAATTCTGAGACATTCGACTGGACTGACTGACAATGATACAGAAAATCCGACAATCATGGAGCAAATACAATCTGTACAATCTACATCGATTCCGCGCTCCTCAAACAGCCACTAGATCCTTTTTCCAACAGAAATGGACGGCGAAATCTACCGCGCGGTCGTATCACGGCGAACAAATTCGAGAGTCTCAATGGACTCGCATGTTCTCGCGACGACTACGTAGCGTGGTCCCCATGAACCCCGTCCAACTGGCCCGCGACGATGGATCCATCATATCGGCCGGTCGAGGGTCGGGATTAGAAACTTCAGATCGCTCAAGCACTCCGAAACGTATACCGTACACCAATATGACTTTTGCGCCGCTGGAACGACGGCTGGATGTGGCTATATTCAGAGCTATGTTTGCTAGTAGTACGAGACAAGCCAGACAATTTGTTGTACACGGCGCTGTGACTGTGAATGGGAAGAAGGTATAGCTGATCTGGACAATCTTCCGGAATCCGATCTTTTTGGCTAATGCTAATCAATGTAGATGCAATTTCCTGGTTATCTCCTGAACCCGGGGGATCTGTTCCAAGTGGAACCAGAGCGAGTCATGTACGCCACAGGAGCACCAAAGAACAAATACGAGCGTCGAGAAGGCCGTCTAGCGAAGAAGAAAGCAGCCGGTAAGGAAGAGACCGCGACCGAGTCTGCCGATGCAGATACGGCGAAAAGTACGGAAAACAAGGAAGTCGAAGAAGAGTCCAAAGCAGCAGTCGACAGTCCCAAGGAAACGCTCAAACGACTCCTCGCACAGGCCAAGACAATCATGTCTCGCGAAAAGGACGTCTTACCGGCTAAGAAGAAGCAGGAGCTTCGCGGGTTTCAAAAAGTGGTTCGCGGAGTTCTGTCCAAGTCTGCCACTAGTACCATTTTGGCCGATAATCTTGAGAGTCAGTTCTCGGAGTTACTTGGTCTGCTCAAAGCAAAGAGGGCCGAGTCTGCGAGTAGTCAGGGTGAGAATCGTACCAAGCGAGACACCACAGTCAATCCCAACAACAACGCCGTTGAATCTCAACGCGAGACCTCTAGCAGCAGCGGCGGCGCTGTGAGCGACCAATTACGAGATGCTTTCCAACAAGCAGCCGAAGACCCAACGAGCGTAGATGTCTCGGAGCTGAGCGACGAAGAGCTCAAAATCCTCAAGCAGGCCGTGGTACAGATGCGCGACAACCCAATCGACAACAGCAAACCCTACGCGACTCCCTGGCGGCCGCGAGACTTTATGAATGCGTTTGCGTTTATTCCTCGATATCTCGAAGTCAACCATAAAATCTGTGCGGCAGTCTACTTGCGACACCCTGTGGCGCGTCCGGGCTATTCGGAAGTTCCCAGTCCGTTTGGTGAAAATATTCAAACTCCTGCTTTTGCCTGGTACCTGCGACGGAGGTAATCTCCTGTACTCTACCTGTTCGACAGGATGCTGAGAGAGTAGTTTAGTGATTGGGTTATAGAGCCAGCTGTATTATATAAAACCGAATGCATGAGGTTGTATGATAGAATCTGCAAGTTACTCTTTACGGGGCATTGTATTAAATAGATTCTGTACAAACTACGGATAATAAGTGGTAATTATCGTATGTATTGATGTAATTAATCCCAGATACAGTCTAACAATACATTCAAAATACGCAAGTTTCAAGCCAAGCCAACACGCCAAGCCTCCAAGAATTTACACACTCCGTCCGTTCACTTTTTTGCATGTATTTGCTCGTTACCATAGTCCATGCTCGTATCGACATTCAGTCTATGAACTGTATTTTAGTTTAAAGATTAAAGAAGAAAACCTGCAACATGTTTCCCTGGCATGGAGAAGGCAAAGGACAAGCATTTAATCGACATCTGCAACAACCTCCTCAACAACAGCCTCAGCAACAACCATCGCAGCAGCTGCAGCAGCAACTGCAACAGCAGGCGCGACAGGATGGTACATATAATCGATGGCGGATATCGTCTGGTCTTCATCGGGATCAGAATCAGATAGGGAATGATTCGATTAGTATTGTCGCGACGGCCAACGACGGCAAGTCTAAAGATGGAGGAGGGTCTCTGGCTAAAGATTTTCGAGGACCTAATTCTGCAGACGACGCAGACGTAGGCGAGGAAGAGGAAGCGGAAGAAGAAGAAGACGACGCAGAGACAGACCTTGTCGAGATGAATGTCTCTATGTCACCTCAAGGCTCGACTAATACCTCTACCAATCTGGAAAATAACGGCACAAGCCAGCAGCGACAAATGCAACAACAAGGTGGCAGAGTAGGAGAACGGACGCCTCCACTGGGCTATCCACCTCAACGCAATCTGCGCTACCATTATGCGCGCCGACTCAACACCGACGAAGAAATCAAACTATTTGAAATCTGCATCAAGAACGGCTCAACGTTTGGAGAGCGCAGCAAACTTTGCGAATGGTGGAAGAATATCGCCAGTGAATTTACTAAGAATTACGGTGGTTCGTATTCGTGGCATTCTGTTCGGCGGAAAGTTGATGTTTTGACGAGGCAGAGAATTCAGTTTTTGGCGGATCTCAAGGATGGAAAAGTTGATGAAGAGGCTGATCAAACGACTGATGCGTGGAGAAAGGTGCTGGATGAATGGATTCCGATCTGGGAGAGGTTTGAGATCGCGGAGAAGAGGAGAATAGCTGTTCGTGATGCTAGAGCGGCTAGTCGGAAGAGAAAGGAGCCTGATACTGATGCTGCTGCGGATGGTGCAACTGATCCGTCACAGTCGCCTGCAACAGCATCTACGAAGAAGACATCGACCAAAGCGGTTTCGACGTCCGGCACAATCCCAACTGCATCGTCAGCAACTCCATGGCAATCAACACCTCCACACAGATGGCCTGCAGGATTCAATCCACCACCACCACCATCGTCATCTAGTCTTTCGCCGTGGCCTACTCCGTCGACTCCAGCAGGCACAAAACTGCCCGATGGATACGACACAATGTTTCGCAATTCCACATCTGCAGCTAGCCCATTTCCAGCTCCTCCTCCTCATCCAGCGTATCCACCATATCCATACCCTCCACAACCACCATACTATCATTATCCTGCTCCTCACGCACAGCCTACTACCGATAATCCCCTGGCTTCAGCTGTCCTCGAGACTCTATCCAAATTGAACAAACGTCTCGAACTCGCAGAAGCAGGTATCTCTACTTCTGCTTCTCCATCATCATCATCTCCCGTCGTAGCCGCTTTGACGGCGTCTGAGAAACCTCTACCCAAAGATCAAGAAGCGTCACATTCTAGCGCAGTAGCTGAAGACAGTTCTCCGCCTGAAGAAAATCGTGACGACGGTACTGCTGCTGCTAGTACTGCTAGTACTGCTAGTGCTGGCGCTGGCGCTGCCGGTGGTAATGGTAATAATCTCGACACAGCTCTAAAGAAACTACGCGCCGATATGCGTTCCGAATTCCAATCTGAACTGAGCAAGTTGAGAGACTCGTTTACGTCGAAATTAGACGCAATTGAACAAACTCAAGAAATGATTATGGAAATGTTGAGACAAGAGCCTGGCCGCGAGGAGAATTCGGTTTGACAGCATCTTCAGAATTCGTATTGCGTTTTAAAGTATTAGATACCCTACATTCGAATTTTTATGGTTAAGTTTTATGGTTAAGTTTTTGAAGTACGACTGAAAGTAGAGACAAATAAATTCATTATTGTCTACCAACTAAACTAATAAGCGCAGAGCGCATCTATGCATCATAAAAGCATGACCCGTCATAAACATTAGCGCCAGCATTCGCATGAAACATTTTTGGCCAAAGGAAATAACAAAGGAAAAGAAAAAGTAACTAAAAACACATTAAACTAGGAGTCGAATGTTTAGTCGAGTTCCTCAGGACGCTCCTCGACTTCGTCAGCTTCGCGAGCAGCAGAGGGACCGCCAGCACCAGGGGGAGCACCACCAGCTGCGCCATAGGCGGCAGAGATGATGGGGTTGGCAACGCTTTCGAGTTCCTTTTGCTGAGACTCGTACTCGTCCTTGGTGGCGGTCTGGTTGTTGTCGAGCCAGTTGATGGTCTTCTCGATCTCGGCCTCGAGCTTCTCCTTGTCGGCAGCTTCGATGTTGAGCTTGCCCTCGCCAATGGTGTTCTTGAGGGAGTAAGCGTAAGACTCGAGACCGTTCTTGGCCTGGATACGAGCAGCTTCGGCTTCGTCTTCGGCCTTGTACTTCTCGGCTTCAGCCAACATGCGCTCAATCTCCTCCTTAGAGAGACGGCCCTTGTCGTTGGTGATGACGATCTTGTTGGACTTGCCAGTGCCCTTCTCAACGGCAGTGACGTTCATGATACCGTTGGCATCCATGTCGAAAGTAACTTCGATCTGAGGAACACCACGAGGAGCAGGAGGAATGCCGGTAAGTTCGAACTTGCCGAGCAGGTTGTTGTCCTTGGTACGAGCACGTTCACCTTCGTAGACCTGGATCAAGACACCGGGCTGGTTGTCGCTGTAGGTGGAGAAAGTCTCGGACTTCTTAGTGGGGATGGTGGTGTTGCGCTTGATGAGAGGAGTCATGACACCGCCAGCAGTCTCGATACCGACTGAGAGAGGAGCGACATCGAGAAGCAAGATCTCGTTGGTGGACTTGGAGGAAGTGTCACCGGAGAGAATGGCGGCCTGGACAGCAGCACCGTAGGCAACAGCCTCGTCGGGGTTGATGGATTTGTTAGGCTCCTTGTTGAAGAAATCGGTGATGAGCTTGACGATTCTGGGAATACGAGTAGAACCGCCGACGAGCACAACTTCGTGGACGGAGGACTTGTCGACCTTGGCGTCGCGCAGCACACGCTCGACGGGATCGATGGTAGAGCGGAACAGATCCTGGCACAGCTCTTCGAAACGAGCACGGGTGATCGAGGTGTAGAAATCGATACCCTCAAACAGACTGTCGATTTCGATGGAAGTCTGAGCAGAAGAAGAGAGGGTACGCTTGGCACGTTCGCAAGCCGTGCGGAGACGACGGAGGGCACGAGCGTTGGTGGTCAGATCTGTGTAATGATGTTAGTTTAGTTCAATCATGTGATGAGCAAAAAAAGTAAATGAAAATTGAAAAAAAGTGCAGCAATGGCAGGAATAGAGCTTCTTAGTCCAGTCTTTCTTCTCGATCCTTTGAGCAGTGCAGGTTGCGTGTTCTGATAAGCTTTGAGACCAGATGGGAATGGGAACGAGGCATTGTATGGATCACAACAATACTAGTTGCCAGACTTCTTCGGCATCTTCGCTCTGATACCTGAGAGACAAGTCGTGATGACGTTCTGACTTCTCATGCTGATTGAGTTGCCACTTTCGGTCAAACGAGATGTTGCAGGGGACGCAACGAATTGGCAACGTCGATCAAGAGAGCACCGATCAAGGCGGGCATTGAAATATCGCAGCCAGAATTCCCAAGAAACAGCCAAATCCAGTACAATTCTCACGAAATGCAGTGAATTTTGACAATTTTCTCATCTCTGGGAGGCCTTCACTGTGTCACGATGATTCGCGATGTTTTCCCCAATTGAGAAAGCTTCTGTACCTCGAGTGTTCTTCATACTGCAATAAACTTCTTCAACTCGAGAGAGCTCCGATCTTGACATTTAGCTTCAACGAGGCTGACCACAGAGGGAAAGCTCTTCGTTGAGACGAAACATCTCGACATAGAGCTCTCTCGAGTCGAAGCAGAATTGCTAATGTTGAACCAGGTTGAGGATTGAGGCGCTCTCGATTGAAAGAAGCGATTTCACGACTCTCAGAGATGTTGCAACGAGAAAATCCAGCGATTCTGAAGGCGCTGCTCAAGAGAACCGAAAAAGGAAAGAACAGACAGAAAGTGGGTCAAGGGTTGTGATAAGGGTTAGGGCACTCGGGAAATGTCGAGATAACCCAAATAGGAAATATTTTGAACACAGTGAAAAAACTCATGAAAAACTCCAAAGAAAAAGGGGTCAGGGATTAAATTGAGTGGCCACTCACCTTTTTTATGTTTCCGTTTGAATTCCTGGCAGAAGTGAGAAACAAGACGACTGTCGAAGTCCTCACCACCCAAGTGAGTATCACCAGCAGTGGCCTTGACCTCGAAGATACCCTCCTCAATGGTGAGCAGAGAAACATCGAAAGTACCACCACCAAGATCGAAGATGAGAACGTTGCGTTCGCCTTCGGTCTTCTTGTCGAGACCGTAAGCAATAGCAGCGGCGGTGGGTTCGTTGATGATACGGAGGACGTTCAAGCCAGCAATGAGACCAGCATCCTTGGTAGCTTGACGCTGGGAGTCGTTGAAGTAGGCGGGGACAGTGATGACGGCGTTGTTGACAGTGCCACCTAGGTAGGACTCGGCAGTCTCACGCATCTTGACGAGAACCATGGACGAGATCTCTTCAGGGGTGAACTGCTTGGTCTCGCCCTTGAACTCAACTTCGATGACGGGCTTGGAGCCCTTGTCGACGATCTTGAAGGGGAAGTGCTTGGCATCAGCCTGGACTTCGGGGTCAGAGAACTTGCGGCCGATCAGACGCTTGGCGTCGAAGACTGTGTTGTGAGGGTTCATGGCGACTTGGTTTTTGGCGGCATCACCGATCAGACGCTCTGAATCGGTGAAGGCAACGAACGAGGGTGTAGTTCGGTTACCCTGGTCGTTGGCAATGATTTCGATACGATCATCACGGAAGACACCTACACAAGAGTAGGTGGTTCCCAAATCGATACCAACAGCGGGGGCCATGTTGGATGAGAAGGATGAGAATGAGAAATTAGACGAGGGTATCACAGAAAGAGCACAGAATTCGAGTCGAGTAGGTTCAATTCACTTATGAAGATGTGACAAAGAGAAAATGAAGTGATTTATGTGTAGTCTGAGAGGGAGAAGAAAAAATTCTGATGTTAGAGAGAGAAGCTGGAGGACTGATACATATAGGTGCGGGCGGTGAGACGAAGCTGCTTCCAGGGACTTCGGTAGGATTCCACGCCCAGCGAGAAGAAGCTGAGCTCTGGCGGGGCGAGAACCCGCCCGCTGCGTCCAGAGGCTTCTTTTATTATTATTATTTTTATTATTATTATTTTTACTAACAAAATTGAGACATTGAATGTGGCTATTTTTGCTTTTTGCTTTTCTTCTTTCTTACAGTTTTCCTTTCATCCATTGAGAATATGTGTGTTGAGTACAAGAAAGAAAGCCCGAAAAGAAAGAATTCCTGAAATTTCTATTTTGCCATTCTGCCTGAGGCAGCGTGGGGTTCGACGGATTTAGCTGCATGACGTAAACGACCCAACATGGCGACTTTTTTTTTTTTTTTTTTCAGTTTTTTTCGTTTGCCGTTTGGGCGCCTGATGAATCAGGCGCCATATCTTTGGCATATCAGTCACGTGCAATTCTTTCTTCCTCAGGCCACGAGACTAGGGTCTTAGGGTTGTTCTAGACGCAACGACCACAATCCTCGCGTTTCTCGAGTTATGCTTATGCTTAAATTACTCTGTCTTCGCGCCGCATATTGGCATAGAAAGATTCGCCCGTCTCTTGTCATTGGAAAGTACAATTGATCAATACCATTGAATGATTTGATCAGATACAACTGCATGCTCAATCAGTCGACATTTCTAGAAATGGACCAGCCTTGCATGCGCTGAGATGCCACCAAATATCCGATACTGTACTAAATACTGTAGACCACCACATAGAGCACAGTTCAAAGTGCAATCTAAGATAATATCAGCAGTACATATACTACATACGAAACAACTAGTAAATGCATGTACTTTAGCAAGAAAGAGAGCGCAGGAGGCAGGCGGTCAACGCAGACGTAGAAGCTAAAGCTTCAGACCAATCAGCAGCCGCAAACAAGTTACGGTCCTCGTCCCTTGCTCGCTTGAAGCAACCTTGCGATCTCCCTTCGCTTTCTTCTCTTCCTTCTTCCTTCTTCTCAATTCTCATTCTCATTCTCATTCTCATTCATTCTCCTCTGCGTCGTCATCCCATCTGAGAACTCTCAATCTACGTACGACTTTCAATCCCTCAACTCTTCACTTCTCAAGTCAATCCGCCGCGCTATACCCCACCAAACAATAAACATGGGTGACCACTCAGTGACCAACTACAACGACCCTGCAGCCAATGCGCCCGACGCCGCGGCTCACGACAAGGGCAAGGGCAAAGCCGCCGAGGCTCATGACGACGTGAATATGGGCGAAGAAGAAGACGACGAAACCTCGGAGGAAGAGGACGAAGATGAACTGGTACGGACATGTCGCGTTTCCCTTTGTTGTACATTTGTCACGCGACTCGCTACGCAGGCTTGACTAATAGATTTTACTTTGCGACAGGGCGCTGAAGGTATAACCTGATCCAACAACAGGGACCACCGACAAAATCACCGAGTCTAAATAGCTAACCATACAGCACTAGACGAAGATGAAGAAGGCGACAACCTCGAGCCCATCTCGACCGAAAACATCATCAACACCGGCCGTCGCACTCGTGGAAAACGCATCGACTTTGCGCAAGCTGCCGAAAAGGCCAAGGCTGAAGGCGACGACCCCATGGACGACGAAGATGACGATGACGAAGACTTTCATGCAGAGGAACACGAAGATCAAATGCAGGAGTGAAAAAAAAACGAGAGTGGCCTGTTTCTGCTTGGTTTACCTCTTCTGGTCCGGTTGTTCATTGACTTGTGCAATTAGCACTGGGGCATGGTTAACGGTTATGGCAAAAGTTCATGATTCGACGCGTTTCTTTCGTCTTTCGAGGGTCTCTTTCTTGATTTCGAGTCGAGATGCATGATGGTATTTAGTGTGAACGCGTCAGATATCTTACATGGCTAAGAATCGGTAATTGACTCTAGGGATTAAAACGACATCCATTGAAAAGATTTAATGCCATCTGCTTTTATCTCAAACTTGGATCGACTCATCTACAGTAATCACTAAATCAGTAATTCAGTACAAGCGCGTTCTAGGGACGTGTAAATTAGTTGTCCGTTAAGCCAAGCGTGGTATCGACGTATCTGTATTTCGCCAGCCCATAGTCATGGTCTAGGTCAAGAATCAACTTGTTCCGCGGGTGATACTGTAATTTACAGAGCAAACGATAACGGTAGCCCTAATTGCAACACCGAACAGCGTCAGCCAGAAAAAGAGCCTATACTCATCATATATAGCCAATCCTCTAAACAAGGATCGGTTTTGGCTCAGTTGATTAATTTTTTGATTGAAAAAAAAACCGTCTGCAAATAGCTAATCCATAATTCAATTCATGTCCATTTCTTAGAGGCGATTCCCCTGGCCAGTTTGCAGAAACATACAATTGACTGACCTCGGGTCTTGTTCGAATGGGTTTAAGGCATGTAAATCATGCATCTCGACCTAGATTTTCACCTATCTATACAGTGTACACTAACAGTTGACCGTTCTATTCATATGAGGACTCTTCGTTTTATCGACTTACTGATGAATGAAATGCAAATAGATACAAAAGAAGCTGGCAACAATTATCAGAAATGGATCAAGTCAGACAAGCTACCTAGGTACCAATGAATAAACCATAACTCGACAAGTATATTGTACGAGATAGAACCAGATCTTACGCTTGGACCTGGGCTGGATTGGCATAAGCTTCTTCTCTAGTACAGCTTCCACTTCGAACGGCAACGTCAGTTTGTGAACGTCTGCTGGCACTGTTGTAGTGATGGGGAGTTCCCATGTATCCTCTGGGGCCTGTTCAAGGTGAATCACAGATAGCACTGGATGGATTCGCAGGTCTCGAGGAAGATCTAGCTCGTATGCTAGGTTGCTGACTCTTTGTTTGATGGCGAAAGGGCCTATTTTAACGGGGGATAAGCACGTCGATCCTTCCATTTTGTACCCAACCTGTCCGAGCTTGCGGTTCAGCCGAATGTATGCTTTGCCCCTGAGCTCAATAGGCCTATGCTTCCTGTCGAAGTAAAAGGCCATACGATTGAAAAACACATTGAAAGTAGTTCTCCCCAAATTCAGCCTTCTTGATATGACGCTTTGTCTTATTGTAACGCAGTAATGAAGCATTATCTCTGTAGGAAATTCCACAACAATCACAGTAATATTTTCGGTCACTAATTGCCGTCTGTTGACGTATTTGTGTTTTCGGTCTTTGTTTCTCGTTATTCCTAGCTTGTCGTGCTCTGTAGGATGGTGTGGGATTATTAACGAGATATTGTGAGTATGCGCTGCCATAAGCTTTATTTCTAGCTCGAATCTCGGCCGCCATTTCTTCCAATTCGGATTTTGTAAGAAGAACATTTGCTTCACCATAGCAAGCTCCCTCAAGAAGAGGATTATGGGAGCAAAGCCCATTCCATTCAAAGGAATGTCGTGGCCAGGGACATTCCTTATCGAGCCCGTTGTACGATTTGACCTGCCGCAGCATGGCCCAAAAAACAGAGCTGAAAGCAGCTTCGAGCAGGAGGATGGTTTTATGATGAAGATGCATCATAGGATTCAATCAGGTTTCTGTTTAACTTTATCAGTTTTTCGTACTTTTATACGCCTCTGTGGGCTTGGTGCGAAGAGCCTTACCGCATAATACGAGAGGCACCATATTTTGCCATCACTGCTACCTGTTTGCCTTTGATGTGATTCTTCGAGGATATCATCAAGAGGCTCTTTGAATGATGATGGAGATGAAGTGCTCTGATGATATTTATCAAGTAGACCGCAGCAGATTGAGACGAGCATTGTGATGTGGAAATGCCAGGAAAAGAGGAAAAGAAGTTTTACGGAAGATGGAAGAATCAAAAAGAAAAGATTGGAAGGCACGTCAGAAAGTCACTTAGCTGATCATATGACATGCGTTACCTAAGCCTATATCGACATCAACAGCCTGAGGCTAGAATTGATGCCTGCTGTTTGTCATCCTCGATATTTCTGCGTTATACTAGAGCACCTCCCAAGCTCTTATTATCGGTATATTACAGCATAGAGAAGTTATCGGAGGACCTCAGAAGCCTCGATGTGATTTTGATTCTAATCAATCGATAAATGAGAGGCGTCCGAGGACCTGATAGCGATATCAACTTTGTATACCGTTGCGGTTATAATGGGTTGATATAGAACTAGCCAGAGATGATTGAGACTAGGACATAAAAACTATTGTGACCCGCCGATATTTAAAGGATCAGCCCAAAGGATAGTTAGTGAGTACTACTTAGTTCTGAAGAATCATATTGGGTTTTTTTGTTGTGAAGCGCTTTCGTAGAACATGGAAGTAAACCAATAACAATGGAACAAGAATATATGGATATTACCTAGGTAGCCTCACTATTCGCAGAAAAGACTTCCCAAGTGGCGAGGGAATATTAATAATATATCCAAAGAATAAAAAGAAATAAAATAAAACTTGAAATCTGTTTGGTTGGCAAAAAAGTCACCTAGAACGAAGTATGCCCAGGTGATCTACCGACACCTCTGATCAGCGACATATCTGGATATTTAGCTCTGCAGCATCTCAACGAACAAGCAGTAATTGCACTTTTGCTGTCACCAGAGAAAACATAATCGCCTAAGCATAGTCAGATGGCATGTTTACATGTTTCATACTTGACTACAAATTTTATTGTCGTGGATGCGGAATTAGTCTACCACTGATTTTACAGTCATAAACTAGATTCAGTATATTTATTCAGACTATAATCTACTTGCCAGGATGTTTCTCTGCCAGAGCAGTATAGTAGTTTTCGCAGTCCTGTCGAGGGAAATTCAAGTTAATTCACGAAATGAAGCGCTATAGAAATTGGATTCTTGTATGGCCCTAACCCTAGCATAGTCAAATTATGTTCAAAAATAAAAATACACAAATACACAAATTACGCAAAATACACTTGACGTATCACTAATGTTCTGTAATTGTATTACCGGTTTTGATCCGTCGTAGTTTGAGGACAGAACACTTTAGCTCCTGCTGTTCGCCGCAAGATTCCCGACACGACACGATATCCTCTTAGCTCGACTTTCGTCCGAACACCTTGCGACGATGTCTATGGGACGGTGAATCCTTTTATTTTTCGATTATCTTGGAAAATCGCAACTTGATCGACACCGGGACTTTTGCATGGGCCTAGTGTCGGAATAATATGGCGTCGCGGTAAGAATTTACGCAGATGTTGACAAGCTGGACATTCAATGCTATCTAAGCTTAAGTTTGGAATGATTACCGGGCTGATGAGCAGAAACAGCTTCTCGCATTCAAATCTCCATCAGCGAGACCCTCGCGCATCGTCTTCTCTTTTTGATTCGTACGGCGGCGACGACAGATCTTCTAGACCTACTAGTCGATCACCAGCGACGTCTACATACGCAAGTGCTTATCCCACTGGAGCCGGAGGCGGAGGACTTTATCCCAGCCCAAGCCAAGGATACAGAGCTGCGACACCGAATTCGAGGTCAGTCCACCGCTGTTCAGCTAGGATGCAGTGGCTTGGAAGTTGAGCAAGGCGGAGATACTGGAAACTGGAAACTGATTTGGGCATGTCGAATAGGGGCCACTATTCAGATGCTGTGCTATCAGAGTTGTAAGATACACTTCAATTCATTAAAGCTCATTATAGCGCGCGAGAGCTGATTCATTCTGTATAGAGAGTCTCAGAATGATCATGAAGTTGAAGGTATAACCGCAAAGGTCAAAGCTCTCAAAGAGGCAAGTCTTGCACGAACCCTATTGCCATTATAGCCAAATTCATCGGCTAACAACATCACATAGCTCACTGTCGCCATTGGTGATGAGATTCGCTCGTCGTCAAGTTTGGTAAATATCCATTTCTGTCCGTCAAAAATGCCCATCACAAGTCTAACGCGACTCCCATGCAATAGGCCGAGAGCATGAACGAGGCTTTTGATAGCACTCGCGTTCGTCTCCGAGGAACCATGAACCGAATGCTGCGCATGGCAGAACGGACAGGAGTTGGTTGGAGGGTCTGGCTTGGATTCTTCCTCGCTGTATTCCTGCTATTTGCCTACGTTTGGTTGTTCTGATGATAGCTATTTCTGCTTTCTTGTTGACCGCTCCTACAGTCATGGTACGGTTCCATTGAGGGACACGACTTCGATGCAAGTATATAAGTCTGCGTGACTATTGCATAAACTGGCGTTATTATTATCACAAACTCTGAGCAGAAACCAATCCTCATCAGCCAATAGCTCGAGGAATCTGCTTCATAATGGGTATCTAATGCATTAATATAAGAAATACGAGACAATTTTTGCCGCGCTGTAAAATCAGTCCAGACTATCTCTCGGTCCCCCCCGTCTCATGAAACGAGTGAATCTGTCTTGGCCGGTTCTCATTCGCGTGTTTCTGAAAGATTGATTTCGAGCAAGACTGGCACTACTAATCGAAGCACGCAGGCTTTCGTCATCTTCGTCTTCGTCCACCATCATGCTCGAGGCGAGTAGATCGTTATCCGAGTCGTCAACACCAACGCCACTCCAACGCTGTAAGAATCGCCGCTGGGCGGCCGTTTCGCGCGTTCGATGCGTTTCTGCTTGTCCCGAAGGAGGTTGACGCGCGCTGCTATTCCGTTGCGACCTTCGACGACGCATGGGGTGCGTGCTTGCGGGTGTCTGCGTGTTGGCTGAGACGCCGCCGTCGTTTGCTTCGCTGCCGAAATGCGCGTACGGATCAGCGGTTGTCTCGTCTGCGTCGAGAGCAGAGTCGTCCATATCTTCGAGTTCTGAATCCGTATGCTGCCATTCCTCGGCTTGCGCTTCTGCTTCGTCCATGTCTGCATCGTCTGAATCGTTTGCCTCGGGGATATCGTCGTCCAAGTCTCGGACCAAAACTTCATTTGCCCCAGGTAAAGAGGTATCTTCTTCATCGTCATCTTCTTCGTAATCATCTTCCTCGTCTTCATCATCTTCTTCGTCGTCGTCTGGGAATCCCTCGGGTATATCGTCGTCTAGATTTCGCTCCATAAGTTCTTCTTCGTACGCCTCTTCTCCATCTTCGATTAAGCCTTCCTCATCGTCAGACGCCCCAAACCCATCATCTTCGGCTTCAGGAATATCGTCGTCTAGATCTCTTTCCAGCTCTTCAGTTCCAACGCCATCACCCTCTGCTGCTGCGCCAGCGACATCCCCCTGCGCCAGCATGATAGCCTGCTGCTGATCCTGAAGCATCACATCTCCACCACCAAATGCATCGCCAGGACCACCTGCCGCAGCCGCCGCAACCATCGCCGCAACGTTCAATTCCTGCTGAGCCGCCGCCAACCCTTCCTCGCGCTCTGCTTCTTCCTCTCGCATACCCTGCATTGTCTTGGGGATTCCCGCTGGTTTGATCCATGCTGCACCAAATAGAGCGATGTTCTCTTTCCGGATTTTGAGAGCCCGTTCTTCTAATTGGAGCATAGCGAGGCTGTCGGAGGGAGTCGTCGACGAGAATAGAGCGCGCGTCGATACAGACGATGATCCCGCGGGATTCGACCCGTTATGTGTAGTGCCATTGTGGAATTGTTGTCGTCGAGATATAGGTCCGTCAGCGCTGGTTCCGTTATTGCTGCCTCCGTATCGCGGTCGAGATGATCCAAACCATAGCTCGTGCGACTGATCTTTGTTAGAGATGGCCTTTTGTCATGCAGTGGTGACACGCGTGGAGACTTACATCTCGAGGCGCTACAAGCGGCAAAGACAGCATGATGCTAAAATACAACGGACTCCTCTATGTTGAACTAAAAGATCGTTCATCTGATGCTCAATTTATAATGTAGTCTAGACTGTAAACATTGCATGAGGCAGTAACTATCGAGCAGCTACGTTATAGAGAGTGCAAACAGAACAAACACGGTTCAGTCCGTCCCCGAGCGAATTATCTCCGAAAATGGCCTGATCGAAAAGTCATCTTTGATCGTCTACTCCGTACTATACAACTTTTATAAGACTTTATACTCGTACGAGATTATCTATACTCTACGGAATCACAATTGTAATCGGTTCTTTTGATTGTGATCGACCACATTCCGGACAATGGCGTCCGCTCGCCTTTACCGATATCCGTCATGGAGCAGAGCTATCCCGCAGTATAGCTCAAGATCGACGCAGGTAGTATCTCGTCTTTCCAGAGCTTGCACAAGCAGAAATTACAGCTACAAGAAACCTTCCAGCGATCAGTTCATGATATGGCGGCCGTGGCTTCGTATTGCCATTGGAGTTCCCTTCATTGGAGCTCTCGTCTATTCGATGGTTTGTTACTCTTTTCTCCAAAAGACGAACCTTCCGATAAAAGAAAGAGAAGCAGATTTGCTAACGACGGTGGTTCTGGTCAGGCCACGGAAAACGCCGCGGAGACAGAAGCCCCTTCTATAGCAGAAATAGATAGAGCGCTCAAAGAAAAAGCGCCGGTCACGGACGACTCCCCGATGCGTCTACGCATGGAGAAATTGATCAAGGACCAACAGAAGAGAATCACAGATGAATTGAGCAGGATTGATGGCAAGGCTTTCAAGGCCGACACATGGACCCGTCCCAACGGCGGCGGTGGTATATCGTGCGTTCTGCAGGACGGAAATGTCTTTGAGAAAGCCGGCGTCAACGTCTCTGTCGTTTACGGCGACTTGCCGCGTCCGGCAATCGAGAAGATGCGCGCAGATCACAAGTCCTTCGTTGGCGCGGACGTTGATTCTCTCAGCTTCTTTGCCGCGGGTCTATCGCTCGTACTCCATCCGCACAATCCGAATGCGCCGACTGTGCATCTCAATTATAGATACTTCGAGACTTCAGATCCAAAGGACCCCATCAACGGCGAGAGGAATTGGTGGTTTGGCGGCGGCACAGATTTGACACCGTCCTACCTCTACCCTGAGGATTGCAAACATTTCCATCAAACCATCAAAGATGTCTGCGACGGTCACGACAGCACATACTATCCGCGTTTCAAGACGTGGTGCGATAAATACTTTTACATTCCTCACCGAGGCGAGTCCCGAGGCGTAGGCGGAATCTTCTTTGACGACCTCGATGCCAATTTCTTGCAATCGTCGTCTTCGTCGTCGCAGAATCCGCAAGAAACGCTATTTGCCTTTGTCAGCGATGCCCTCGGCTCGTTTTTACCATCATACGTACCTATCCTGGAGCGGCGGAAGGATATGCCGTTTACACCGGAGCAGAAGCAGTGGCAACAGCTACGACGGGGACGATACGTTGAGTTTAATCTTGTCTATGATCGCGGCACCAGTTTTGGATTGAAGACACCTAATGCGCGGATTGAGAGTATTCTGATGAGTTTGCCGCGCACAGCTAGTTGGGCTTATATGGACCCTGTCTCGGGGACAAGAACAGAACCTGCTGCTGCTGATGAAGATGTTGATGCGGATTCGGAGGAGATTAAAAAACAAAAGGAAATGCTGGATGTGTTGAAACATCCTAGACAATGGGCTTAGTTGACCTCGGGAATTATCGGATATGGACTTATAGATCTGCTATGTACTATATTTGAAGGCGACAACGTTGTACAGTATCTCACAATAGAATAGATTTTGGTAGAAAGTTGCACCAAATGATATAAATCTATTGCACGAGGTTGGCGAGCAATGCACTGCAAACAACATGGTATAAGATAATATAAACAAAGAAAACCCTATAAACTCAACAAATCTAATCAATCGATCTATACGACAGTGGACAATCACAATCCATATGAATGTAGAATGTATCCCATGAAATAAACAAGTGTTGTTGAAAATAGGCTTTTAAAAGGCTTGTAAACTCACACATTCGGTCTCCAGATCATCTACTGCCAAATGTAGCTGCAGACACTCGAGTCCTCTGCTTGGCGAGCCAACCCTTTTGCATATCTGCGCTTCCCCCTGAGCCCGCCACAGGATGTCGGTATCGTGAAACGGAGATGTTGCTGTGCTGCAGCCGCCCTTGGATTTCGTACCATGCTGAAGACATGAGATCGATTTCGCGAGCTTGGCGGTCAATGATTTCTTGAAGTTCAATCTTCTCTCAAATTAGCATACATTCTCGTTTATCCATTTTCGAGGGAGAAAAATAGGAGAGAATCTTACCTCGCGTTGTTTGGGGATGGCCTCGTCAGTGTGATCGCCCCTGACCTCTTCAATGTGACTGATTTGTTCTTGGAGCGATTTGATAAGATCGCCTTGTTGGGTGATATGCTATTGTCTCTAGTTAATATCTACTTGTAGATTGAGACTGAGCTGCGAAAATAACTCACCTCGGCCCTTCTAGCTAGCGTCTCTGCACTTTTTTCTGCGACTTCTGCAAAATGCTTCAACAATTCGAGACCCGATTTTTCTGGCGCCTCTGGATCTTCCGACTTCGCCTTCGTGGCAAATTCCGCCAATAGCGTTTCAATTTCTTTTCTGAAATCATCGTCTTCGGATCGCATTGTGCTCTGCTTCTCCTCTAGTAACGCGCGCATTTCGTTGCGTTCGACGCTGATTTCTCGAACGAGGATCTGAGATGCATCGGCCTCGGCTTTGAGTTGATGAATTTTATGCGTTAACCCGTCCCAATCCTCGCGGAATCTGGCGACTTCACTTGAATTGGATTCTTTGACTTCGGCAATTATGTCTAGTTTCTCTTTGCTAGCGAGTTGTACTGCAGTAATCGTGAGCATCTTGCTTGTAGTAATATGTTGAACAGAGAGGGAAGGGGGGCTTACACTCTGCTCGAGCGTCATCAAGTTGGCGTTTTGTATTGTCAATTAGATCTTCTGCGTCGGCAAGCTTCTGACGAATGTCGGCATATTGATCGTAAAGCTTCCAGTATTCCTCGCTACAGACCGTTAGCTAAAGTCCTACCATCGACTTTAAGGGGTCCTACCTCTGCGTAGATTTTTCTTGAGCCAATTGTGCCGTCGCAACTAACTCTTCAGAGTACGATTGTAGACCAGAGCCAAGCTATCGATTGTCAGCAACATACTTGAAGCGACGTTGATATAGCCATACCGCAGGGGTCGTCTTCAATTTGTGAACCTCCTTTTTCAACTCCTCGTTCTCCGATTTTCTATTCACGTTAGAAATCATGAAGGTAGCAGTTGGAGCAACCCTGACCAAGAATATACGTACAATTGAGTCTCTCGCGCTCCTACATCGTCGAGATCCTTCTGCAAAGTGCTTTGCAGTCGAGGCGATGCAGTTCCAGGTGTATACGAAGGACTATCTGTCGAGCCTTCTAATTCTCGGATTCGGTCGCGCAGTTCGCTGATCAGCGCCTCGTCCCTGTCCCGCTGCTCTTCGGCGCTCTGGAGACGCTCCGTCAAAGCATGATTATTGAATTCCAATTGTTTTTTCAGGCTCTGAATCTCATGACGGTCCTGTTCAATGCGCGGCAACACCCGTCTGTATTCTTCCAGCTCCACGTCCCGCTCCGACGAGCGTTTCTGATTCGAATCGGCCTCTTTGAGCTGTTGCTGCAGATCTCGCACTTGGTTTCGAAGGGCTTGGTTCTCCTTCTCGAAGTCCTGACTCGCTTGTAGTTTCTGTCGGTATTTCTCGGCTGCATTGGCCTTGCGCACAAGCTGGTCTCTCTCGGTTTTCAACTCGTCGTAGTCGTCCTGCAATTTCTGGAACCGTTGTGTCTTGACTCGCATGGACTCGAGAGACATGGTGAGACTGTCAATCTGGTCTTGAGCAGCTGACAATTTAGCTTCTTGACTGGCAATCAATTCCTCCTGTTGTCGCGACCTGCTTTCCAACGCCTTTGCGCTGAATCCTGCATCTCCCTTGCCCGATTTCAACGTCACTAGTCGATCTTCCGTGGACGCAAGTCGGCTTTGCAAAGTATCGTTGTTTTCCTGCAGGCGGGCGAGACGATTGTGCAGGTCTTCCAATGCCTTTTCCATCTCTTTCTTCTCTGCTGCCAGTCGATCGTTCTCCGCGATCACTTTACCGACTCGTTCTTCAAACTGCAGCTCCGGATCAACTGCGCGGTCTCGCTTCGTCGCGCTGCCGCCACCACCACCACCACCGGTACCGCTACCACCGTCTCGATCGTCATCGTCTACCACCGAATAGTCCTCGTGTTGCGAATTATGAGCTTCCTCAATGATATTCTTGAGTCCCTCCTGAGTCGGCGTACTCAGCGTCTGCAGCGTGGTTACGTACGTTTCGGCGTTAGGCGAGCTAATGACCGCAATCAAAAGCAACTTGAGCAACTTATTAGTTTCTCTAAGCGACCCGGACTCCGAAATCGCTTTTAGGTCAGGCGAAGGATCGAGTCCCGAGGGGATTTCGTCGTCAAACTGCTTGCGAATGTATCCCGTCAATTGCTTGTGTAAGTGTTTCAAGTTCTGCCATTTGGTCACCCAGTGATCAGAGGGGTTCCGCTCTGGCAGTTCATCCAGAAAGAATTGCGGATCGATATCTTGGAGAATTTCCCATAAGAGAATTCCGTCGCTGAGCTCTTCGGCGTCCTTGACTGTTTTGCCGAGCGAGAAGCTGTTGATCCATTCCAGGAGAACTTTGGCTACGCTGTGCTCGGAAGACATGGTCAATCAATTCCTTTTATTCCTTCTCCCCTTTTGCCAAAAGGGTGAGGAAGAAGAATGAGTGATCCTGGTCCTACTCCCGCTCACGAAAAGACATGGTATGTGGTGTTTGGGTGAATGTCGACTTTCTTTGCTGTGTAAACTACAAACGTTGCAGTTTGTTTTGTCGCGCTGCATGCAGATCCGCGCGTTGCCCCGTATCTAGCCCTAACCCTGGGAGAAGTCCAACCTTAGTCTATACTGATAGATTGTCTAGGAATATATTTCAACTTTCAATGAATGTCGGTTTCTTTGGGCTGAAGAGACTAGGTATGTCGCAAAGGTTGACCCTTCAAATTGTACTCCCACGCAAGGCTTGCAAATTAATCGACAATCAAGTACTGTGCTATCCAGGATGGAGAAGTAAGAGTGGAATGGTGAAGAAGTGGGATTACTGAACATGATGGTTTATGGAATATTGCATTCGATAGTAGTACACTAAACATAAATAATGCTCTTGACCTTGGTGAGGAAGGTCATTGACGCGACCCGAGGTCAGAGCTAGATAATATATACACTAATAGTCGTTTCACCTGGTCCGCCGATCAAAAGAAACCGCCTTTCTCGCATTTTCCAAAAAGAGTCAACCTCTGAACTGTTGGTTCCAGGTGCAGTCCAATTTGTCGTTATGCGCGCGGATCAATTCAATTCATATAACCGTTTATTGAGTGCCGAAGTCGCCGTCAACCGTCACGATCTTATCCTCTTCGATGACAGGGAGGAAATTGGTGGACGATGCCTGGATACTTTCAATAGCAGATGAAGAAGCTTTGGCAGCGAAACCCCTGCAATGCTTGTGGTTAGTACAGTAGGATAAGCAAGGTGACCGGTTGTAAAGAGGAATTACTTGAACAGATCTAAGAGAAAGTTAGTCCAGCCGCTAGATTGAACACAATAGACAGATCCGACTTACTGAATTCATGCGTGATCCAGCCGCCCTGCGAATGTTCGTCAGTAAATATACAAAAAGCAGACCATGTGGCAAGACTTACTGCATCGGTTATTGCCTTTTTGGCATCATCCAAGACCGAATTGGGAGTTTCATCGGGATAAGACACAACGATCGATTTCTGGGATTCGACTGCCAGGGCAACTTGAACAAGAGCCAGGACGAGAACAATGAAATATTGATAGAATGTCTTCATGATGGCGGTTATAGAGACGTTAAGTTATCGTTCGGATTCCGTATCGATAAGGCGCAGTATATCGAACCGGTGGCGGTGATTGTAGGAATCTGAGCGGGTGGCTTGTCTGTGGTGAATATTGCGCTCGATTGATTAAAGCGCTGTTTGTGATGGTGATATTTGATAATTGATAGTTGATAGTTGATGGTGATATTTGATAGATACTTATTAGTGTCTGTTGTAGATCAGAGGAAGAAGAGAAAGAAGGAAGTGGCGCAACGTCATTCATTCCCTCCATTCCGCCGCTGTGATGCCCGATTCCTCAGGTGTCAATGTCACGCGACTGTTTGCTATGTTTGTTAAATTTGTCTTGTTTGTCTCGTTTGTCTCCTCGGTGGACTTTCCTGTCTTCCTGCCTCATCTTCTTCTCTCCTCTTCCATCCTTCTAATTCATCTTCTCAATTCATCTTCCTTTTCTTTAATATATTTGATCGGATACTCAAATTCTCGTTTCAGCGTGCATCATACCCTATCTCCGTCTCCGTCTGTTCGTTCCTTCGTCATCAGCCAATTCCGGTCGTCATCACCTCGCTGAGGTTGCAGGCAGCTAGTTTACAATCAGTGAAGAATATCCCGGGGGATACCGTGTATGTGCTCCGTGGAATCTGGATTTCTGGTGTCTTGATCAAATCGAGTTTGGGCGTTTGGCATGACCCTGTTTCTTCAGTCTCGCGGAAGTAGCACTAGCTAGGAAAGAAAGACAAAGAAGCATTGCAGGAATCTGTCTCACCGGCTTTTTTTTTTCCTTTTCACCATCACATATTGAACATTTATGAGAATCAGAATTCTTCTTTTCCGGGTTCTTTGTGGCCTGATTCAATATTACGCTTGCAGTTTGCAGTGGTAGCGGAAGTGACACTACCAGATAGGTCAAGAGAAAGAAAATCAGAAAAAAACAGAGAGAAGAAAAAACAGAAGAAAAACAGAAGAAAAACAGAAGAAAAACAGAAGAAAAACAGAAGAAAAACAGAAGAAAAACAGAACTCGAATATCATCGAGGCAGCTCTAGCCGTACCATTCTCACTCACATACAGTGTATCGCCGCTACCATGTCTGGACTTCCGTCCGACGAGGTCGCAGAAGACTACAAAAACTCACTGGAAGACCTAACGACAAATGACAGGTTTCAAATCAGCAATTTGACCGTGATAGCTAAGGAAAACACAGAACATGCCATGGCTATATCTCGCGTCTTGGAGAATCACATCCGAACTGTAGGTGTCTACCCTTTCCACTGTATGCAATATTCTTCTCGCGTTTTTTTTTGTCGTCTTGTTTTCTGTCGTCGATTGTGTGCGTCGTAGTGCAGCCTTGGAGACAAGCTCTGATATTGCTTCTGGTAGACACCGCCATCTCAGAAACTACCTGCTCTGTACGTAGTCGACAGTGTCGTGAAGAATGTTGGAACGCCCTACACTCTTTTTCTGGGCCGGAACCTCTATCAAACCTTTATGAATGCGTACACTCTGGTCGATCAGCCCACAAGGAGGAAACTGGACGAGATGCTCAAGACTTGGAAAGAACCGGTTCCTGGCTCTTTAGACCCTCGACCTGTCTTCCCAGTGGACATCACCCGGAGTATTGAAAATGCCCTCATCAAAGCGAGAACCGCTGCTTTACAACAGCAGCAGCGCAACCAACCGCAGGATGTTCTTTCAAGAACTCGGGCTTCTGCAACACCTCCAGCTTGGACACATACACCTCCCCCTCCGCAAAGTGTGCCGTACAGATATCCGCCTGCAGGGCCTCCAGCAGGCTCGACCTCGGGCACAGGCTCGAACGGGTATGCCAGCCAGGGTACAGATGTAAGTTCTTGTCTCTCGATTAAGACAGGAAGATATTCTAAACGGGCAATAGTTACATAAGCACCAACAGCAGAACCAGAATGTCGATGTGGGATCAATACATCGCGACATAGAGAATTTAATTGTCAGTGCACGAGCAGAGTTTGCTGCAAATCCCTTTGATACTGCCGTACAACAACGGTTGAAAGCGTTGCTGGATCTTCAGGTAATTCTGCAGCGCCAGCAACTCTCTCCCGATCAACTCAAACTTGTTCGAGATCAAGTCTCGGCTCTAGCGCCAGCCTTGAAGCCCTCCTCGACTCAGCCATTCTCTAACCCAAGTATCCCGATCCCCAATATATCCACTCCGCCATCTCAACCATTCCCGCAGGCATCAACACCACAGCCTAATTTAGCTGCGTTACTCAACCCAAGCACACTTGCTAGTTTAATTCAAGCAACAGCAAACCGTCAGGGAGTAACCCCTCCTCCAGCTGTAAGTGGGATTGCTCCCAACGTACAACCTTCTGGGACACCGCAGCCTGCTATGGCTCCCGTAGCGGAGAATCCCCTGATCGCATCGCTAAGAGCTCGGGGTCTTCTTCCACCTGTGCCTGGTTCCGGGCCTCCGGCTTCGACGACCCCTTTAAGTCTCCCGTTACTTGTGCCGGGACAAGCTGGATATACACCTCCGGCATCAGTATCCGTACCACAAACCACATCAGACATTACAATAAATGTTCATCTAAGTACGGCGTCTATTAAAATGTAAGTAACATGCATCTGCCCTGCGCCATACAATCCTTTTCTAGCACACGACTCGAATTTCGATTGAGTAGTGCATAGTTAACAGTTACAGTCCTCGTCCCGTGTTGATCAATAGTCTATACGATGCCAAAAGCAATCGTTGCAGCACCTGTGGACGACGTTTCTCAGCTACAGACCAAGGCAAGGAGCAAAAGGCTCGACATCTGGATTGGCATTTCCGGACAAATCAAAGAATGACAGATAGTATGAAACGGGGTCAAAACCGGAGTTGGTACGTTGACGAACGGGTATGTCTCTCTCTCTCTCTCTCTCTCTCTCTCTCTCTCTCTCTTCCTCTTCAGTCATTTTGTCTCTATTTAAATTAACCAGGGGGATGTATGATCTACGATAGGACTGGATCAAGTCTCGAGATTTCGACGACGACAGCGGTGTAGCAAATACTGGACCTGGTGGACAGGGACACGGAACTACAGAGGAAGACGGAGCAAATAAGAAGAAAGCACCAAGTCAATGGATCCGGGCCCCCAACGACGTGACGCTGCGCAATGCGCCTTGTCCCATTTGTCAGGAGAAATTCGAGTCGACCTGGTCCGAAGACGTGCAAGATTGGATCTGGCAGGATGCGCTGAAAGTGGGCAATCGTGTCTACCACGCCAGCTGCTATGCGGAGGTTACTAGGGATAGTAATGCGCCAGCAGTCGTCAGCGGTGCTGGTCGAGCGAGCACTCCCTCTGGACGAACTGGGACGCCGGATTCGGTATTGGGTAAACGCAAGGCGGAGGTACGTAAATTCGATATAATAAGTGTCTACTTGGTGCGCCTTGCTTTGCCTATACTAATTTGTATGATTTGCAGGACACAGATTCGCCCGGATCGAAAGTTCGTATCAAAACCGAGCCCGTGTAATGGTCTCGATCAAAGTCTACTCGTTGTAAAGTAAGAATATAGATATCCTCAACTACTACCATATTATCTAGGTATTCAGTAGTCTATTGAAGGATGCTTCCGCAACATATTTCTACTTTGATATCTCCACATCCGTCTGGACTGTGTAATAGAGCAATATTCAAAACAGCAGATATAAGACGAATACATTGAGTAGTATTACTACCGTAGTATCTACTATTTATCATCTTTTTTGTGTCTTCGAATTACCTACCATGTAACTGTCTAGTCACCCCTCATTGACATCACTGGAGGAACCAAAGGCAGGTTAACCCGCCGTGCGGAGTACCACGTTACATATTCTTGATAATGATCATATCCACCTGGGCACTCTGTCTGTCTTGTCTACATCTATATCTGTCTTGTCTATGTCTATGTCCATATATTCTGATTAAAGGGATACTTATTTGTGAAATTGTGTCTCGACAATAGACGACCTACCTAGATATTTGGCTATAATTGCGCTCTTAACAAATTAGCGAAGCAGAATGGTGTACAACACTCGCTGGGGCATTCTCGGTAGGTTGATTTCGTATCGAATGGATTGATCGGATTGATCGGATTGATCGGATTGATCGGATTGCTAACATTGAATGAAATAGCTACCGGTGGAATTGCCAAAAGTGAGTTCATCATACAGACACCAGAAAGTAGGGAGGCAGAGAGACTAATGAAGAATAGCATTTGTCAAAGATCTTCTCAAAGACGCTCACGCTCGCAATGCCTCCGATATCTCTCATACCGTGACTGCAGTAGCCAGCTCATCATCATCTAGTCGCGCGGAAGAATTCATTTCTCAACTCTCTATCCCGGGCTCCCCCAAGGCCTACGGATCGTACGAAGAACTCGTGCAAGATCCCAACGTCGACGTAATCTACGTCGCAACGCCGCATTCGCATCACTACCAAAACGCGCGTCTAGCACTAGAAGCTGGGAAACACGTCCTGTGCGAAAAGGCGTTCACGGTCAATGCGGCGCAGACGAAAATATTGGTGGATTTGGCGAAGAGGAAGAATTTGTTTTTGATGGAGGCTGTCTGGACGAGGTTTTTCCCGCTGAGTGTGGCGGTGCGGGATATTATTCAAAGGGGAGAGGAAGTGGGAGAAGTGGTGCGAGTCATTGCGGATTTGAGTATAGGTGAGCCCGATGGGTTTGAGTTGAGTAGTCGTATGGTGAATATGGATCTTGCTGGTGGTGCGCTTCTTGATCGTGAGTTCCTGTCTCTGCCTGTCTCTGTCTTCGATGTTAGTTGGATAAGTACTGACGAACTGACGATAGTTGGAATCTACTCATTGACATGGGTCTTTCAAACTCTCTACCACACTCTTCCACCCTCTCAACGCAAACCTCCCTCTAGCATCCAGTCGTCCATCACCAAATATCCCGCCACAGGCGCAGACGAAGATACAGCGATCTTACTGACTTTCCCAACTACCACACCATCCAACGACCGACGCGCATCCCACGCAATTGCCACGACAGCATTCGCCGTTCAATCCCACCATAGAGGCACGCCCTCTGTACGCATTCAGGGCACAAAGGGCGAAATCCAAATCATCGGCCCGGCCTATCGACCTGTCAAATACCGCGTTGTCCCGCAAGATACGGAGCGCGAAATTAAAGAGGTTGAATGCGAGTTTCCGGCGGACGGACACGGGATGTATTGGGAGGCAGATGAGGTGGCGCGGTGTTTGAGAGATGGGAAATTGCAGAGTGAGGGGATGCCGTGGGAGGAAAGTATTGTGATTATGGAGGTTATGGATGAGGTCAGGAAGCAGAATGGGTTGGTGTATCCGGAAAAGATTGAGAGTTTGGACTTTCCTATTTCGCTGTAGACTACGGAGTACTCCATGTGTTTATATCTGTTGGATGTGTATCTGTTGGGTGGATAAATATACAAGATGAGAGAATTAGGGGTGGAGAAGGGAGAATAATGGTGAAGAAGAGAAGAAGAGACAAAAGAAATGCATTAATCACTACAAGAGCGCATACTATACACACAGAGCAATCAGCATCTATATGCGAGTTCTGTTGCTCCTGATCCAGACACGCTAGAGTACATCTTTACATTATCAGACAGTCATAAGCATATCGTCCCAGTGATGTCTCAACCAAACCTAGACTTTCGCGCCAACTTCTCGTCCTGACCAATTGTCGTAGTTTCTCCGGCCTCCTCCTATAAGAATACAATACCTGTTCGTTTTGAACGAATACACGTCTATTTTGACAGACCGACCCTACTCAAAATGCTGGACTTGGGTTCGAATACTCCAAGAAGACTCTTCCAAACCTGGCCCGGTTCTTGACTGGCATCAATGCCGCGCCAGATACCGGTCTTCTTGTAGTAATCAACCACCGGAGCAGTCTGGGCATGATAAGTCGAAAGTCGCTTCTTCAAGGTCTCGGCATTGTCGTCCGAACGCTGGATTAAAGGCTCGCCGGTGATATCGTCCTTCATTTCCTGTTTGGGCGGGTTGAAGATCTTGTGGTATGATCGTCCCGAGGCCGGATGCACTAGTCGGCCAGTGATACGAGCAACGAGGAGCGCATCGTCGATTTGCAGCTCGACGGCATGTTGCAGCTTCTCCTTGCGCTGCGCCAACATGTCGTCGAGGCGCTCGGCCTGGGCTACCGTACGGGGGAATCCGTCAAGAATGAATCTGCTTGTGTGAGTCTCCGTCCGTGGGCTTCAACTCATCGAAGAGGACTCCTCAACATACCCATTCCGGCACTCGGTGTTTGTCTCGAGCTCATTCTTGATCATGTTGACCATGATCTCGTCGCTCACCAAGCCACCCTGGTCCATAATCTTCTTGGCCTCTGTACCCAACGGCGTCTTCTTTGCAACTTGAGACCTCAGCATATCGCCAGTCGCCTACACAAACGTTAGACTCCAGACTTTTAAGAAGGTCGCTGGACACAAACCAAATGGCACACGCAGTACTTCTCCTTGAGACGAGGGGCCTGTGTTCCTTTGCCTACACAATTGCACCGGCGAGTGAGTCCGAGGTCATGCAAATATAACCGAATTCATGTTCACTTACCAGCACCGGGAGGACCAATGAGGATGATTCGGAACTGGTCAGCGAGGGATTTGGAGCTGGAAGCCGGGCTGCCGTGAGTCAATCGACTTTCTAAATCGGCGACGCGTGATTCGAGCTTGTGAATGACATCTTTGAGCCCGTCCACGGTATCCTGGGTGATGGGAGCCATTGATGACTGATTGACTGGGTTGAGTCCGATGCTCGTGAGGACAAGAGACTCTCTAAGTGAATAGAGAGAATGGCAGAAAGACAGATCGAGAGATCGAGAGATTGAGAAAGGAGAAGAGGATGAGGGGATGAGAGAAATCTTGACTGATGCAGCTCTGGATGAGAGAACAAGGAAGAAGGAAGGAAAAGAGAAGCAGAAGCCGACCTCGGGATAACCTGCGGACCAGCGGTTGCTAGACCAACTCGTATTAGCCTATTTTCTGTACTGCCAGGTACTGCTACATACCAGGTAGTATGAGCGGTACTTTTAGGTACTTTACCACTACCATTCATTTATTACTACTACTACATTCCGACGAGTAACGCTGTGGTTTCTGTTCTTAGTTTTTGATACTCAGTAGATTGAGCAACTAGCAACTATATACAAGTCATGTCTCTCAGTTAATAGGTACTTACTGAGGGTAGCGTAGTAACATTGGATGAATGTATTTGTTGGGATGTATGAACCCTAACCCTGTTTAGAGTTACTAAGCAGACACGACCAAATCCGGTTTAGCTCCAGCCTGGTCGGAGCTTCCCTGCGAGCTTCAGCCAAAAGCATCAAGAAAGCTCTCGATCCTCTTTTCTCTTCTTCTTCCATCATCTTACTCCCTGTTCTATTATATCTTTCTCTTCTATTCTACTCCTCACGAATATCTTCAGACCATCTACTTCTGTGACATTAGCACACCGACCCCAGATATACGCAACGAGCGTCCTTCACCGGCATCTACCTCACCATGCCGGCCACCACGGCAGAGACCCTATCGCTGGTGACACGCACAGTCTCCGTAGCTCCTCTCGTGCTTCTATCTGCCGCCGATCACTACGGTCGAACAGCCAAAGGAACTCGCAAGCGCGTGGTCGGAGTTCTTCTGGGTCAGAACGATGGCACAAACGTGAGAGTCTCGAACAGTTTCGCTGGTAACGTCCTCTATCCTCTCCAATATCCTCTCCGACAGAATGCAAATCTAGATCGAATCTAGTGCCGATAAAGAGAGAAAATGCTAACCTGAAAAGTCCCCTTTGAGGAAGATGAAAAGGATCCGTCCGTGTGGTTTCTCGACCACAACTTTGTCGAATCCATGAACGATATGTTCAAGAAGATCAACGCTCGCGAAAAGCTGATAGGATGGTATCATTCGGGACCGAAGCTACGGGCGGCCGATCTGGAAATCAACGAACTTTTCAAACGATACACGCCGAATCCACTACTGGTTATCATCGACGTGCAACCCAAGGAAGTGGGCGTGCCGACGGATGCATACTTTGCTGTGGAGGAGATCAAAGACGTATGATTGAGATGACAGACTCGGAGGAGTTAGTGCTAAGTTTTGATAGGACGGCACGACGACTTCAAAGACATTCGTACATACTCCTTCGATAATCGAGGCCGAGGAGGCTGAAGAGATTGGAGTAGAGCATCTTCTACGAGATGTACGTACTTCTGAACCCTGACATCAGATGTGGTATATAGGAGAGTACTGACGAAGATAGATTCGCGACGTCGCAGTCGGCACCTTGAGCAACAGAATAACAGGCCAACTACAATCCTTACAAGGCCTACATCTGCGCCTACGAGACATTGGCCAGTACCTGCAGAAAGTCCTCGACCACGAACTGCCCATCAACCATGCTATTCTCGGCAATCTGCAAGACATCTTCAACCTTCTTCCAAACCTGTCCACACCCAAATCCGCCAACGAAGCGAACGGCACCGAATCCGACTTGGAGAATAGTGAATTGGTGCGCGCCATGAGCGTGAAGACTAACGATCAATTGATGGCTATTTATCTGAGCAGTTTGATTCGCGCTATTACCGCGTTTCATGACTTGATTGAGAATAAGATACAGAACAGACAGCAGCAGGAGGAGTTGGAAGGGAAGAAAGACGAAGAGTCCGGCACGGCTGCTACTAAATCGGCAGACGGGGCTACGTCTACTGCGAACGGAGAGCAAAAGGACGACAAGGACAGTGGCAAAGAAAAGAGCTCGAAGCGCGGGTCATAATACTATATCGCAAGGAGTATAGAATAGATGACTCTATCCATTCAGTCCTCATTAATAAAACATAATTCGTAATCGTAAGAATCGGAACAATCTACGCAGCACACCACCCAGCAACCTCTCCAAGCGAGCCCTGATCATCAATAGGGACAACCTCACATTTCGACCCGAATAAACCAGGACATTTAGCCACTAACACACAAGCCAGAATATGTTTACAGAAAGGCGACGACTGTAGACAATTCTCTTCCTGAACATCACGATTTCGTAACGTGCCTCCAATCCACGTCTCGTCGATATCGTATCCACCTCGTCGATTCTGTTCGCCATCGATGAGATCGGGGTTTATATCTGAGCTAGTCGATCTTGTTGTCGCTGCTGTTGAGAACCTCCCCACGACAAAAGCAGGACAAGAACAATTCCACGCGTTCAAATGGACTTGATACGCTTTTGTCCAGTCGTCGACTCCTTCATTTTCGCCGAGTCCAGTCCCTATCCCAGTCCCAGTCCCCGTGGCCGTCCTCGTCGAGGTTGAGGTAGTAGACTGGACGATAAATACCGAATTATCAACTAATTCTCTCGATGATAAAGATTCGTGCTTCTTCTTCTCCTTTTTGATATTTGATTCACTGGAGTCAATGGCAGTGTAGGTATATTGCCTGACTAGTCTGCGATCCAAGATGTCTAGCGCAAGGAGTAGTTCATTAGGGAAAAGACAGTGTAAGGTAAGTAGGAGATTTTTGAGTTGTGTGGAGTCTGTGCTGGATATTTTTGAGAATGGGTTGTTGGTGTCGCTGCTGTCGCTGCTGTCGTGGTTGTCGTTGTCATTGCTGTCATCGTGTTGTTGGGTGGAGATGGGTGAGATATGTGATAGTTGAGTTAGGAGAGTGTTGAGGATCGCGTTGATGGACATTTTCATGCTTCTCTCGATATAGGTTGTCAGGCCGTCTGAGTAACTGATTCACCTGGTCAGCGATTGCCAGTTTTTGATTCTGTACATGTTACCTAGGAAGTCTAGAGTGTTGAAGTGGTCGATCCGAGATATCCAAATTTATTCTACCGAAACTAAGCTTAAATAACCATAATCAAACAAACCATGCGTATAGATTCTCAAATTCTCAACACAAATATAAACAACAACTACACAGGACAGGGGGAAAAACGAATAATCAGCTAACGCCCTCGACCACGACTTCTCGTCTGGACAGTAGAAACAGGAGGTTCCGACCCCGTTTTCCCTCTAGATCTCCCTCTCGTCCTCTGCTGAACTGGTGCAATTTCTTCCTCATCGCTATCGTCTTCGTCATTATTCGAATTATTCGGTTCGTCAAACAATGAATTATGAGACGTTCCGTCCGACTCCAAGATCAACTGCTCCGCATCGTCCTCAGGTGCTATGACTTGCCTTTTCCGCGGATTGCCTGCATCTGCGTTGCTCGTCATGGTACTGCCAGTCGCTTGTACTGAAGCAGATCGTGTTCTCTTGAGACCTCTTCCAGGTGGATTGCTTTCCGAGGCTTTAGCTACTGCCGAAGCAGAAGTATTTTTCGAAGACTCTTGAGCAGCCTTGGCAGCCTGCGCTTGGCTCCTGGTTTGTCTTTGCGGCGGTGGAGACGTCGATTGCTTAAAATCCAGGTCAGCTTCGCTTTCGCCCACGACAATATACTGTATAGGCCGTATTGACTGGGTGGACTGTCTTTTGTCCCCGAATGACCTACCTCTTTGGAAGCAGCAGGTGCTGGGATAGCGCCGTGCATTTCTGTCGAATCCTCGATCGAATCTGTACTTATAGCCACCGAGAAGAGCCTTCGATACATCAACATGTATAATCTACCGTCGTCCTTCTGCTGTTCTCTGACGACTTTATGCAGTCTATCTTTCGTGAATGCTTTAGTAGATCCTTCTTTAATATCGTTGAAGAGAATCCATTGATCCGGTTGGCGTTGCTCGAACGCGCAAACATAATGCCCAAAAGCGGGTGTATCCCCTATGCGTATAATGAAACCATATAACTTATAAAATGTCCATTGGATGGTTTTTGGATCAAGCGAGTCACTGGTATAATTAGAGACCGCCAGTATAGGCTCTGCCCTAGCGATTCTTGCGTTCTTGAGGCGCTTCTGATTGGAAGTCGGACATCCTTGGATGCCAATCGTCAGGATAGGGGGAGCGTTCACAAGAGCATACGACTTCTCAAGGAATTGGGATGTCTCGCAAAATTTGCATGGGTTTTTTTCTTCTTCATTAAATTGCAGGGCTGAACACAAGGCGTAGAATTTGGTTTTTTCGTCGGTGATATTTTTTATAGTTGCTTTCAACTGGTGAGTCGGTTCTGTTTTTTGAGACGGCCTCGAACATCTTTTACAGAGTTCGACGTGTGGTCGATTCGGTTGCATCAAGTCTAACCATTGCTGGCTATTGAGGCAGTCAGCATCTATACTTGTACCATTGCGAACTGCACCCACTCACCGCAAACTACCTGCATTGTAAGCTAAATCTTTAAGTAACAATTCCATATATTCAGCGACATCGTTCTGGCGGTTTAACTCTATCTCAGTTATTCTAGGGTTGTCCCAAAATTTGTCCACCTTGTCATTAAAGTCGGCCGGTCGATTCTTTTTCCAGAATCCTTTAGCAAGTTCTCGTAGCTGACGGAGAGCATTTTGAGGAGCATTTTGGCTTTGAGATCGAGGGAAATTATCATCAATCCAATTCAAAAGCAAAGGCGTATGGAATATCCATGTATATACAACGTTCCGGTAGCATTTGACTCCGTTGAAGCCCTTATCGGGCCCAGTATTGTCTAATGGGCGTGGTGCATTCGTGATATTATTGCTCTGAGCATCTCGCCATTCGAAGTCTAATGTCGGCTTGGAAGGGTCAGTTGTCGGCTAGACTGGAAACTTGTAAACTTGCCACTTACCTGCACTGCAGCCGTTGTCATTTTGTTCTTGTTGCGAACGCTTCGATTGATTTCTTCATCTGTACTGCAGCATTCAAACCGGCGTGACGTGTGGATTGAGACGAGGTCAGATAGATATAGTTGTCCATGTTGCTTATGGCTTGCATGAATAGTATAGAGAAAAGAAAGAGAGAAGAGAAGAGAGAATTGAAAGATGAAAGAGAGGGAAAAAAAAGAGAAAAATGAAGGAGAAGAGAGGAAGACAAAGATGGAAAGAAAGGAAAGACCGCTCCTTCTCCTTTCGATGCAATGGAACAGAGACAAGGAAGGAGCAATCCAGGTCTTCTTTCCATCTTTTTCCTCTCTTTTCTCTCTCTTTCATCTTTCAACTCTGCATCTTCACTGAATAATGGATGATTGAATGATAAATGGGCATTGTATCGAACATCCCTCAAACACAACCATCTTTGTCTCCATGGTGCTGCTACAAGGAATAATGGTCTGATCCGGGAAAGGGTTTCGAAACGAACAATTCAGTTGATATCAATTTCATTCTAAAACTATCTTGCTTGATCAGTGTCGCAACGAGCTGAAACTGGTTCCGACTGAGTTGAACCACAGACTAGAAGCTCAGGAAGACAAAGTTGACCGTCTCATCGTTCTGCAGCTTCAGAAAACGAAGGTCGTGCTCAACAACCATACTTCCGCTTGACTCTGTACAAGTCACAACGTTCTGTAGAACGCCTGACTCGGAGGGTCACCGCGGTGTTTAGAGTTGTGGATATGGCGTTTCAGCCAAAAGCTGCCCTTGAGATCTCGAATTCATTGTATTGAATGGCTGGAATTGAACTTGTCAGCTAGAATCGTTCTTGACTACTAACTACGTTCTCACTCATCTTGCCCGATGAACTCAGACAAGTCAATCGCATTCAGACTATCAAAATGGTCATCTAAATCAGCTTCACATAGCTACCGCATAGCTCTACGTAGCTGGCAGCAACACAGCTACTGAGCTACTGGACAAGCGAGCGAGAAGCTTTGACCATTTTGAAATCCTCCGCGCAATCGACCCTTCGCCGACTCAACAGACCAGACGCATGAGCATGAAGCATGAAGCACGGAATGGTGTGAATGATGTTTTCATTTTGACATGGACAGGGCGTGTAGCTTGAATACGAGGTGACATTCTACTAGTTTGGACAAATTTTGAGTCAACAAGTCGATGGTTGAGGTCGCTTTTGCGCAACGTGCCGTCATTGAATTTGAGGCGATATCGCGAAAACCGCGAGACCCGTTAACCGTTAGAACTGTTCAATCTGGGATAGAGTTCGATAGAGTCCGATAGAGACCGAGACCAAAAAAAAAATCACTCTCGCAAATTCTTCGGAAGTTGCATTGTTTTTGACAGATGGACCAGCACGAATGCGGATTCTTGTGCGGATTCTCGCCGCATCAAAAGTCTCGATGAGGAAATTCAAAATGGAGAATCCATGAATGTGACGAAATATCCGGGACACCATGCTCATTTCGGGGATATCGCCATCAACTATTTACGGAATGGGATGGGGAGGGGAAGCTGATGAATTAATTGTTTTCTCCAGAGGTTCAACTCGGGTCTCGGCTGTTTTACTTGATGCAGAAGATGGCCAGAAGATGGCGCCAAGCGAACAGGGATGGGGAGGTGAGCATTGAGCAGCTAGTAATTTCCGCGAGCCGTCTATGTCTGTCTGTCTGTCTTGTTTACTTTTGTTTAGTTTCGAATCATCCAACGACGAGATTGTGCTGGAGTAACCTGGTCTGTGATTTGCATGAATTCGGAGGAATTTTGTAGTCTACTATATAGTACTAGTCTCACATGATTTTTCTTTTTTTTCGTTCTTTTTTTTTCTTGCTAAACTTCATGTGACGTGAGACATGGACATTGCTTATTGTGACCCGCGCCTCGCAACTTGGCGTCTGCCCGATGCTCTTCCAGTCTTGATAACTTACCATCTCGGTCTTGTACGGGGCTGCATCTCTATCGTACATCTACATCTACACCGTACATCGCACATCGTACCTACAACAAGTCGAATCGTCTCACGTTGCAGTTGCATTCTGCATCCCACTTTTTACACGCGGGTAACGCAACTATTGAATAGATTACTAACTATTGATTCAGGCGGGAGGGTTAGGCGGAGGTTAGACGGAGCGCGGGGCTGGAATAGACTCATCACTTCAACGCTGCGGTCGCACAGCCCGAAGAGAAGGAAAAAAAAAATCTCCGATAGGGCGGTTTTTTTAGTGCGGCTAGCCAGGTTGTTACTGGCCTGTCTGTACTCTACTGTGGATTGCAGTGGATTGCAGTGGATTGTAAAACTGCCAGTATGGGCAGTTGTACACGTTGAGAAGTTGGAACCGAGCTTGAGGTCGTAGTTAAGTGACTGACAGTGGATTGTGGACTGATAAACTCTGATGCTGGAGATGGAGACGGACAAATCGTGACATGGTGGCCAATTTGGTCCAGTGGTGAGAAGTACTAACTAATAAGTAATGCTAGCCTAACTTATATAGTATGATAGTATGATAGTATGATAGATGATAGTATGATAGATGATGGTATGATGGTATGCTAGGCTAGGCTATCTGCGTGGGATGGTTTACTATGTATACTTGCAGGGATATGCCTTCCGGAAACTCGGAACGACGATGTATCGGGCAACCAGCAGAACAAAATGAACGATGGATGGTGGTCTGTCGACGGTTGATGGATGGTTGGTGGTGTGGACTCTGCACTGTCTGACCGCACGGAACTGTGATTGTGATTGCGTTTTGCGGAAGCGGGTTTACTTTCTTCAATGCGAGCGAAGCCGCAGCTCAAATCGAGCAATCACAATCACAATCAGCAATCTCGCATACTACTGCTACATACTACTCCGTACATAGTAGTAGGGATAACCCGAAGGTTTCCGGATGTCGATGTCGATGCGATGCGATGGATGCGATGTCGATGTCCGTAGTTCGGGATGTCTGCCAGTAGCATTGATTTGCGAAGTGGGTTTTAAACAGCTGGCTTGGTTGGGCTGGGTTTGCTATGTCCTAGTCCTAGTGGCTAGTCCGATTGTTCTGAGAGTCCGGATACTGGATCTTGCACTTCGACTGGTCCGTTCGTTGCATCGCATTGCAGAACAGTAAGCAGGCAGTAAGCAGACAGCGAACCATTTGAGAGGCAAGAGTTCCGAATGAAACAAGTTCAGTTCAAGAAAATGAGGCAGACAAACGTGGCACAGTCTTCAGTGGCTGACCAGTGCCTCCGTAGTAGTAAGAACTAAATTAGAAAAAATAGAATAAAAAACGAGTGCCACCTCGCCGTTGCATCTGGTCTGTGCTTGTCGTGATCAACATTTGCAGAGTCGTTTTGGGATAGTTCACTTTCGAGTTATCCAATCTGGTGGACTATGGAGATGGAGAGTACAGAGTCTCCGGAGAATACCGGTAAAGTTCTACTTTCAACGTCGTTACATGAACTAGTTAACTTCTTCTATACTTACTTCTACTTACTTCTGCTTACTTCTGCTTCTACTTAAATAAATATACTACTATGTAGTACAACGAACAATACAAGTAAGTGAGTAGAATATCTCGACAAACGATTACAATCAGTCTTAACCAGCATACTTCGTAGTCTGTTATGTCCAAGAGAGTAACCCTTGCAGCAAGATACACCGCCTCATGGCGGAGTCTAGTTTAAGCAAGATGCTATAATTCATGCATTAACGATTGATGGTTATAGTTATATTGTGTCCAATAAGATTAATATTAATAGTTCGTCTGACTAGTCTATGAGTATGAGCACATTATGTACTATGTACTATGTACTATGTACTTACTATGTAGTAGTATGTAGACAAGAGTTAAGAAGTATTTCCGAGATAGGCAGGTCATTGCCTTACCTGCTCTATTCTACTCTACTCTTAACTTTTTCTACTCTGTGATGTTCTGGATGATAGACTTGATTGATCAACGAGAATATCGTTGCCTGGCATCATCGCCACGAGCAAGCAATTATTGCCACCGTGACGACTCTGACAAGCTTGACGAGGTTGACCAGCGAGCGTGGACGAGGACGGGGACGAGGACGAGGCTAAGTGCCGATCCTCTTTATTTAGAACTCCCTCTGAATCGCATTGAACTCATTGTCGTTGAAACGGAGTATTAATATTGTGTTATGAATATGGAGAATCCCATGTATTACATAGTATGTACTATGTAGATGCACTAATTCAACTACCGATGGTTGTTCGTCTATAGCGAGTGGTAATATAACAATAACATCACCTGTTATTTCTACGTAAGTCACTTGTCTTGTCCACTGGAATATTCAGAGGTCAAAGAGCCGAGTTTCCTCCGATATTAGTGTTAACTTATAACTTATTAGTCTAATTACTTCTGTTTAATTAGTGTTAATTAGGTCGATTAGTTAGTCCACAAGTTCATCATTTCTTGGTTGGGCGTCGGGGCTAACGGTACGATAGGTAGAAAAATAGTCCTGTGGATCGTATCCGCTGTCTGTCCATCCAACTCATACTACTATCGTAGTTAACTAGTTAGTTGATTGACTGGTTGACTAAATCACTACATGATGAGTGATGAATGATTGCATGAAAATTTTCCGCTGAAACAACTAAAACAAAACAGCTAAACAGCTAAACAGCTAAAACTAGTGCCTTAACCAGGGTCCAGCCGCCACCGACCGTTGAGACTTGAGTCGTTCTCTTTTGACTTTTCTCTACTTTCACTACTTACTGAGTAGAGGACTAGTCTGTAGTCTAGTCTTAGTCTAGTCTCAGTCTACTCGTAGCAAGAGTAGTAAGTAGTAAGTAGTAAGAGTAGAGACGAGATGAACGTGTAACCTGTACCTCTAACTTCCCGTAACCCTGCAATTTAAACCGTCATTTCGTCTCAAACCGAGCGTGATCCTTAATTGTCTGATTTCTGATTTCACAGTCCTTTAATCTGGAGGAGACAAATTGCTGCCCTATGCTCGGACTCTTCCAATGTATTAGCAGGTAATTAAATAATAAGATTGTCTCTCCACTGTTTCTCGACCTGAGTACTCCGTAGTAGGCTGGGCTCAGTACGAGTACGAGTAGAGATTCTAGATCTACTACAGAGTACTTCCTAGCGCCAACCTCAAACGTGGCGTAAGTGTCCGACTAACCACTAACGACCCTCGCATTGACCTACCAGCCTGTGGCGCGTGGCGAGCTCTTTGCGAGTCTCTTTTTTGTGGTTCGGTTCATGAGTAGAAAAGAAAGACAGATAGACGGATTGACAGATAGACAAAAGTCAGACACCCGACGATCCGTTGCATGTCTGACTTTTTTGCCATTTTTTCTTTTTATTTCTGCTGTGTAGTAGATAGAGTAGCAGAGTAGTAGAGAGTAGAGGAGCTTTATCGTATTCACCGGTACGACACGTACAGGCTACAACATAGTACATGGTTATAAACATACAGAGTATAACTAGCCATTCGACATGGATCATGCTTGATATGGATCGCCAATGGATAATGGAGAAGTGGACGGACAAGAGAAAGTGACATTAGGCGAGAGGCAATCTGGAA
The DNA here is from genome assembly GCA_002916415.1 of Talaromyces borbonicus. Lineage (NCBI taxonomy): Eukaryota > Fungi > Ascomycota > Eurotiomycetes > Eurotiales > Trichocomaceae > Talaromyces > Talaromyces borbonicus. The sequence continues at coordinate 648,150 of NBSA01000021.1, read as the reverse complement.
GTCTAGCCAGTCTCCATTTTACTAATCTACTACTACTGACCACGGGAAATGAGCTCTAGATATGATGCTGTATCCACTCTGGCTCTGCCTTCTACATAGAGTACTAAAAGTAAATAGTGAATAGTAAATAATAGTTACTATACAAGTATTAGTAAGTTAGCAACTAACCTGAGAGCATTAATAGGATTACTTACTTACTTACTTACTAACTTAGCTTAACTAACATCTACTTACAGCATACTCGCTTAGCTTCCCTCTGCTAATTTGTACATCCTCCATTCTGCATGTTTACTCTACTCCTACTCTTTACTCTTGGAGATTCTACTATGTATGTTTGGAGGGCTCTACCTGCTGGATTCAGCATCTACTATCTACAGTCATCCTGGTGATTACGTGCGACCTGGTTGTACCGTCATCTCGGGCCAGGCCTTCCCTTTATTCTCTCTCTTCTTTACTCTCTCTCTCTCTCTCTCCCCTCACTTCTATTCTCTACTAATTCTATTCTCTACTCTCTACTCTACCCATCTACTCATCTACCCCCGGCATGAATCTATGAATCTAGAATGGATCTAGAGGCTATCGGTCTAGCTTCGCTCGATTCTCGTTTTAGCTCAGTATCCGCTCCGACTATAATCTCCGTTCGATCGACTTAAACCTATCCACCGGTCGACTAGAATAGAACCACCCCCAATCTCTGCCTGCAGCCCAGCCAATCCCTCCATAGGCCAGCCCTGTTTCTCCGAACCATCTAGTTGACGCCACAGTTATATCTATCGTCTTGTTCCTGGCTGGTTTCCTGCTGGATTTTCTGGCTGGATTTCCTGGGTCGATTTCCCTGAGCCATTCAAAACTTGTTGATTCATCTGCTCTGCTTCAGCCTATGATTTCGGATTCACTCTCTCATCCACCACCATATCTACGACTAATCAATCTGCTCGATCTTGCCTGGAAGAAGTCCAACTTGGTGTCGATACCCAATACTCTATCTACCCAATATTCAGACAAACCGGCTGAGATATTTTCTTCTATTTTCTCTCTTTTGCCTTTGACTGTAACCGTTAACTTCGTCATTCCTGCCCATCCCGATTGGCGCAACCCAATATTTTTCTCCATCAGGTAAGTTCTACTCACATGCTTGCGTACTTCCTGAGAGAGCTTCTTCCATGTTATGCTACATGGTAGCCTACTTACATGCTACATCCATGTATGTATACCATGTCTACCATGTAGCATGTAGCATGTGTACTGGTATACTTGTATACATAGTCATCCCCCTTTCCGTTCCATCTCACCTCTCTCTTTCATTGATATAGTCTTCTAACTGGCTCGTCTAATGTCCAGTCACAGTTCTTAATGTGCGGATACACGCCTGGCAGAAATCTATGACAAAAAAAGAAAGCACAACCAACCAACCGTTTTCGACTCTGGTGTTCTCATATTGCCATTTGTCACTGATTTTGACTTGTTGAATATTGCCGGGCTCTGGTCTGAAGAGCATGTTTTAGGCGTGCTAGGGCTATCAAGTTAAGGCTTCGGTTCACCGACTGATGACTACGGAGTACGGACTGTTATATTCCATATTCATATTGATATTGATATCGATATTGAGGTGATAGATTACCGGTCACGACTTATACTCGTGCCTCACCATCGATATTTGCGGACAAGATTCGCAACCAGTTCCGACTTTTATACTCAACCCCCCAAAAGATCTACTTATGCTCCTCACACTTCCTCCCCCCGTCCACCATCTCCCATCCTCCAAAGTGGATCTCTCGTTGATCATCAAGTCGGACAATGAAGAAGGTCCGCCTCATCCACAGCAACATCCACAGCAGCAATCTCCCTTACAGCAACAGCAGCAGCAGCAGCAACCATATACACACCCATCTTCGACTTCAGCTTCTTCAGTCCCGAGACCATCCATGTTGGCCAGCGAAGGACCTCGGGCCCCGTTTCCCGGACCAAATTATACCCCCTCGGCAATGACAACGACAAGTCCTCCCACAGACACCCACTCTCACTCTCACGCTCATTCCCACTCTGGCCCGAGTCACGCCGGCACAAAACGTCATTCAACATCCTCCTTGGGCAGTGAACCCCCGGCAAAGAAACAATCAAAATGGTCGCCGGAAGAAGATGCATTAATAATCGATTTACGTGGCAAGGGCATGAAGTGGGAAGATATCAGCAAGAAGTTACCGGGTCGAAGCGCTATTAGTTGTCGTTTGCATTATCAGAATTATCTCGAAAGGAGGAGTGAGTGGGACGAAGATCGAAAGAATAAATTGGCTAGGTTGTATGAAAGGTACGTCGACTATCAACTCATTGCTGAACTTTTCACAAGGCACTGTTGAATGATGGATGCTGCTGAGTCGATGGTGTGTATGATGAATGCTGGCTAAGTGCTGACGTTTGCAGATTCAAAGCCGAAATGTGGGCAAAAGTCGCCGAAGAAATGGCCATTCCGTGGCGCGCGGCCGAGGCAATGCATTGGCAACTGGGAGAGCAAGAAATGGCCAAACGAGCCGGAGTAGTCCCCTTTTCGCTTTCGAGTAGTACCTCGATCGAACCCCCGCCAAAACTCCGTCGAAATACTACCACCGTCATGCCTAGACTGAGAAGACAGTCAATGTCGGTAGCCAGCGCGTCGCAACGATCGTTACCTCCGCACCAGCTACAGCAACACCAGCATCATCAACATCACCAGCCACCCCCGACTCCTCCTTATCCAATGGCTGCCATCACGCAGGGAATGTCTATGTCTCTGCCAGGATTCTCGCCTTCAATTCAATTACCCCCTGCTCATCCTCCGCAAGCCTCTCCGCATCCTCCCCCTCCTCCTCCTTCACACGCGACTATACATCATCCTCCAACGCTTCCGCAACCTCTTCCGCAACCGCTATCTCAAAGCCAATCGCAAGGACAGCCGCAATTACCATCCGTCGAAGAAATGACCGCCGGTGTACCAGCCCATAGCTCGTCACATACTCAACCCATCGTCAATCCATACCATCATCACCCTCAATATCAACATCATCATCCTCCGCCTTTGAATTTTCCTCCACAATCTCAATCACACCCGCACTCGTCCGATATCCCCGGTCTATCACCAACCAGCATACCCCGGACGAGACCCTGATGAATGAACTAGAAGGTTCATTCATATATATAGATTTTGAATTTGCATTTGCATTGCATAGCGTTTTTGCCGGTGCGGTCTGGTCTGGTCTGGTCTGGTCTGGTCTGGTCTGGTCTGGGGCAAGTGTCCAATACTCTAGCTGGTTGAAGTTGGTTGTTAATTTTCGGATTGGGTGGATGTTTCTCTTTCTTTTTTTTTCTCTTCTTGAGCCTGTTTAGCCTGTTTGGAGTCGATGAGATATATGAACGATTGATACCACTTTTGTTGTTGGAAGTATTCTAGCCGCGTAGATTGTCCATGTCCATGTAGACTGTCTTGTAGAAAACAGCAGTAGACAGACGTCGCAGAATCAGGCGTCGACGAATGAATCCGGTGTGGTGATTGCAATTGCCCACCAATTATCCTTTTCGTAACCAGACTCAACGACCACGCCTCCCGCAGCGCGTATGTCGTTTTCTAGCTCCCCTTCTTGATAGAGATGATAGAAGCGATGAAATACTTTCTCCTGTCCTTTCTCCTGTCCCGTCTCGGGTACACTACCTTGAGTATCTCCAGTCTGAATGCCAGAAGATTCTTCTTCTTTGGTTATCCTAGATTCAACAACAGTCTTCTTGCGCAAAACCCACGGAACCATCACATCTTGCTCATGGCCCTTATCCCAGCCTCGACGACTGGATTTCTGCTCTAATGCCCAGACATAAATAAGCGCTTTCCCGGCCTTTGTCTTCGCTGATGAGGAAGGCTGATTCGGATTCTGGTCGGTGGGCGGTGGCCTCTTTAAAGTTTGTAGAATGGCTTGAATAGCTTGTATCCTTCGCTCAGGCGTTGAGAGATGGTGAACCACGGCTATGGAAATGGCGAAATCGAAGAAGTATATGGGATGTGGAAGATGTAATATATCTGCAACGACAGCGGAGTGAGGGTGATGGTGAGCGGCGATTTGGACTAGGGCAGATGATCTTTTCTCATTAATATCATAGACATAGTCTATCATCTAGTCTATTGACTGAGTAAAAGAGATTACCTGTCTGATCCAATTATGAATACATCCTGATTGACTTTGAGATATTTCCCATTTCCGCATCCGACGTCAAGGCCGATTGAGCCGGGTTCTTGTTCGAGTAGGAATCGCTCGACGATTGGCCATGGCTGAATGCTCAGTCATATTTCAGAATGACATATCTACAGAATGAGTGTCTTTGTCTGGCTGACGATTCGTACCTTGTATCTTGTCTCTGAAAAGTGGCTGGCAATCTGCTGATAGACATCGTGCACGAATTTGTTCTCGTAGTCTTCGGCATTTTGATGATCTTGCTTTGTAGTTGTGTCGCTGGGCTGTGTCGTCGATAAGTCATTTGTTAATGCCATTGTATTGTCAGTCTGTTTGTAAGAAGAAGGTAAGTGTCCTGGTGGTTTGGAAAATAATTGAGTGACTCCCCGCTTCTCCTTCCGCGGAGTTATGTAAGCCCGGATCTCATCAACTTAACTAGTTAACTAACTCGATCAGTCAACTTGACAATATTTACATTCACATCATATTTCACTTCCATATCATTCAGTATGTCTTTCCAGCCTACACCAACAGACGTCTCCGTCATCATCTCAACCGCTTCCCCTTCGCACTCCAACTCCACCTCAAATGAACCCGCTCTAGCTACAGAACGACGCATCACCCCATCATGGACCATCACGCAGCTCAAGACCAAGCTCGAGACCATGACTGGCGTTCCGCCGGGCTATCAACGACTACTCTTCAAGGCTCCGGGAAGACAGGACCAGTGGATCGAGGATGACTCGAGGTCGATTGGCGAATGGGGGTTGACGAGAGGATGTGAAATTGAGGTTCGTTCGATGTTCGATGTCGATGTCGATGTCGATGTCTAAAGTCGAAAGTGATGTATCAGGAGAATGCTGGGCAGAACTGACTTCATCAAGGTCCACGATACTCGTCCTCCCGCAGCAAGACCGAACTTTGAAGATCTCTCGTCCGTCGAAAAATACGAACTGCCCGCCGACAAGTACGAGTCGCTCAGTAACTCGGTGCTGGCGTGGAAAAAGTCACAGAAACTAGGCAGATTCGACCCCAACGCACAATCCCCTGAAGATTTATTACATGCTCAAGTCGCGAAGGATCTTGACGCAATCGAGAAGCGAGGTACGTTTAGCAGCTTCCTTTCAAGTTCGATAATCTAGAAAGAAACGGCTGACCTGACCTGATCTGATAGGTATAAAACTACATTCACGAGCTATTGTTCTTCCATCGTCACCTCCGCATATCCGCCGAGGCACAATCCGGTATATTGGTCCCGTCGCCGAAATCCCCTTTGCGCCATTAAAAGATAAAAAAGGTGTTACGACGGATGAAGGCCACTCTTTAGAACCGTTCTGGGTTGGTATAGAATTAGACGAGCCTACGGGGAAAAACGACGGAAGTATTGCGGGGAAAAGATACTTTCAATGCGCAGGACCGAATAGAGGCGTGTTTGTCAAACCGGAGAAAGTCGAAGTGGGTGATTTTCCACCTCTGGATTTGGATTTGGATTTGGACGATGATATGGAGGAAATCTAAACTCGGTAGGACTATTTTTTTTTTCACTTTTGTTGTTTTTGTTTTTTGTTCTTTTAGGCCTAATTGACATGTCTTCAGTCGATCAACAAAAGACTACGCTTGTATAGTTCGGATCTCTCAGCAAGGTCTTATCGTACAAAACAGCCCGTTTCTCATACCACCCTTACTCAATGGTGTCGGCCATGTCGCAACTATTCAACGCTTTCCGTCTCGTAGACCGTGACCATAAAATCAGTCACCTTTCCATCGACCGTGGCATTGGCGAATTCCTGTCCCCATCCCTCATGATTGACCGTATTGTATACATGCGCCACGTCAACCTCCCAATACGGATTTGTCTTTGGCACGATTTTCGCGGAAACAGACGAGTCCGCGCACGCCTGCCAGGCCGTTGTCGCGTCGCTACCTTGACAGCTCGTGTTGAAGCCTGGGTTATTGGATCCTGCAGCCCGGCTGACGACGAATTTGTACGTGCATGCTGCTGGAGAGCAGCCGATGCTGAACCCGGAGACGGGCCAGTTGTCTTGTGTAGTGTTTGATCGTGGAATAACGGTGGATGTGCACAGCGCGAAAAGAAGGGTTGACGGTAGTAGATATGTAGATCTCATGGCGAGTTGCTGCTTCTGTATAATCGATGTAGCGTGGACAATTTAGAAGTATTTCTGCACAATAGAATGAACCAGGACCGGACGATCAAATAAGTATCTGTGATAAATCACGAAGATTAATATTATCTTGAGAACCTTGGAACTTCTAGGAAACATGCGTACGAAGTAGACATAAAAGCTGCACTTTCAGCCCAAATTACTCTACGCTAAGCCAGGCTGAAGAGGGATCAATCTCATTTTCTCAAGTAGAACGATTGGCTCAAATCCCGTTTTTTTTCCTTGCTCCATACATCTCAGCTGAAAAAAAGAAAGCAATTAGTTCTTGGCTAACCCAGTATGATACTCAACGTATGAATCCTCGCCAATAAAACAGCGGAATCCGCGTGGATCATCCATGTAGATCATCCATGCCAGCGCAAAGAATGTGCGATGTACCACAAATTAGTGGCTACATTTCAGACACAGCCATCGTCATACCTCAATTTGAGCCGGGAATGAGAGCTTTATCTGATGTAATGTTGTGAATTATCTATTGTTGCTGGTCTTATACCAGCTAGGGGCATCCTGGCAGACTGGCAGCTGGCAGCTGGCAGACTAGTGGATATGCTCTGCGAAACATGATTAGGGCTAACTAGGTGCATATTTTCCCAATCCGGTAATTTGTGAGACACCTGCTTAATATACGGAAATTCTAGATGAAACCATTTTCACTCGTTGGGTCTCGCTGTAATATCATTCCTGTCAACTGTCACTGTCACTGTCAAACCATACCCGGGAATAAGTCCTACAGCCAAGTCGCCGGACGCCATGCCATAGCTACACCTGAATTATACCAGATTCACAAATAAACACAAAACTATACACAAGCACATCTTGTTTGGCGTATCTATTTTGCGCCACGTCCACGACCACGTCCTCTTCCTCGACCTCTCGTTGCAACGCCACGCCCTTTATTTCCAGCTCGGCCTTCTTCAGGTTGAGCAGCCTGGGAATCGGGCTTATCTTTGATCAACGCCGAGCTTGACGCTTGTTTGTTCTCCGTTTCGATTTCGTTGTCTGTTTCGCTAGGCATAAATGCTTGCGTGAAGAAGAGTCGGGCTTCCTTGGGCGAAATATTTGCGAAGCTATAATGATTACCTGCACGATTTAATTAGCCTGGTCCTACTTGTTGGATACAAGGAAGGTATACCTCTGGGTACTTGAAATATACAACCCTTTCCAGCTGTAAATTGGACTCCGTTGATGTCGACCTGTATCCTACCGTAACAGACGTAGAAAACCATGTGCATCCGTTTCGTGTTTTTGGGCCGCTTGACGCCTTTGGCTGGCAACTCGACGATGCCACTGCCAAAAAATGGTTGGCTGAGTAATTTGGCCATTCGAAATGTAGAATCCTTCACTTCTCGAGTCTCAATGCCCATGGGCGAGAAGGCGATTTCTGAATTCATTAGTATGTAGAACGCACGAAAAAAGGAAAGGTACTCGAACGGACGTACCCAAAGTTTCTTCATCGTTCAATGCGGTTTGCTTTTCAGAATCCCATTTCTTAATATACCCGTGCAAAATCCCCTCTTCAGTCTCCCAACTATCGCGTTCATCATCATCCGATTCATCCTCGCGGAATTTGGATTTGGATTTCTTGGATGTCTTGCGTTTCTTGCCGGCCTTCTTCTCAGGCTCCAATTCTTCCGTACGGATGATCTCCTTGATCGTCGAAAGAGGATAGCGTTGTCCGAGATCTGCCTCGCCATCGCCATAAACACACCGCTCGTTGCGCCAGTACGCCAGTGGTCGTACCGATACTCTTCCCGAACGAGTGTGAGCTGCTTGTTGATCGGTAGGCGCTTCTCGCTTCAGTATGTACAAACTGCGGCCTTTGAGTGGTCCCGTCCGATTGACGTGGTTTTCCACGACTTTTTGCACTTCGGGATCCAACGGTTCTGTCGATGCTGCAAGCGCAGCCTTGGACGGTCTACCTTTCTTGGTTGCTTTTGATGTTGTTGTGCTTGCAGCACTTTCTGGTATGGTTGCCTCTTTCTCGGATTTTTTGGATCTTCCTCGTTTCTTTCGTGGCGGCCCTTCTGGCTCGTCTTCCGCCAATGTGTCTTCATTAGTCGCTGCTCTTCGCTTGTTTGCGCGCGAATTCGCTGCTGGAACCGGCGACGGCTCCTCCTCTACACGATCCTCTTCGTCCTGGTCCACGTCTTCCTCAATACTTGCTTGACCGGCGTCATCTCCATAATCGGCTTCTCCGTCATCGATATCTCCGACTTGATCTTCGTCGTAGTCTTCGACTGGCTCGTCTCCGTAGTTTTGATTGATTTCCTCGACATTATCATCGTCGTCTTCCTCCTCATTGATAGGTAGATTCTCATCATTCGCGTATTCGCTGAAAGCTCCCTTTTGTCTTGCTCCATTTGTAACAGGCGCAAGGTTAGGACGGCGATCGTTCAGAGGCTGTCGACCCGTGGCTACATCGTCACTTTCGCCCACTCTTCCCCTCCGCTGGCGCGCAGACGTTGGACTTGAAGGAATATTATCATTCTGCACAAAAGGCGACGAATGCAGACCCGGAGTACGCCGCGGTGAGCCACCAAGTCCGCTTTTCCGCGGCGATTTTGCCATGGGAGGGCGAAAGAATGGAGAGCGACGGGTAGCCGACCGCGACAAAAAGTCCGTAGGTCCAGGGCCGTCTTCTATTCCGCAAATGTTAATATATGATCATGATTTTGGGTCGATTACGATTTGCGCGAACAATTTAAGAAAGAAGGGGGAAATCGTACCCTCATCCAGAGACATGCCTTCAGATCCCATCATTGTCTCATTTCCGGTGTTGTTTGTATTGAACCCGTTGTATTCAACAGGGGACTTTTCTGGCGACGAAAACACCCCGTCAAGCTCTTCCATTCCATGCTCATCTCGTCGGCCTTCTTTGAGAGTGATTCCCGTTCTCCTATTTAACCGATCAGCCCGAGACGCTCTCTCATTAGAAAACGCGCACAGATGGAGCAGAAATAATATTACCTTCCCTGTTTACCGACGTTGGAATAGTCGTAGTCGCGCGCTTTGGCGACTCCGCGCGGAGCCATGCTGGGTCGGATATTGACTTGCGTAGACTCACAGCTATAGATAAAGTCTTGAAGAAAACAAGGCAGTCTCGAATATGTCTAAATGGACTGCTTCACTCGAGTACAGAGTGCGACAATTTGAAGTGACCGAACAAGTCAAAGAGAACGTCTGCTCTGGGCGATGCGGGACGCGCCAACGGACAATGAACATGCGCTAATCCTGATTAGTCATGACGCGTAAACGTCACGTCTCGTTCGTGAATAAATTACTTATTCAACCATATTACCTATTTTAGTATCTCTGTACCTTGTTAAATTGAAAAGTCTACAAAGATACTCACTCTTGGAGCAACCTAGAGATATCACGGACAACAAAACATCACAACATGGCGCGAGGTGGCAGCAAAAGCAAATCAAAGTCCAATATTCCCAGCGCTCCTGACGATCCAACAGGCGCTCTATCTTTTGTTCCGCCCACCATCGAGCTCAATCCGCTTCTCGAGGGACATTCATACACAGTCTATTCGCCTTGTCCACAAGCCATACGCACAACTGATATTACTACTACCACATCAATAGCGAATACAGAAGATGTCGCGCCGACAGAATGTGTTTTGGGCGTTGACGAAGCCGGACGTGGTCCCGTTCTAGGACCTATGGTCTACAGCGCATTTTACTTGCCCAAGGACACGGAACGAGCTTTACTTACTCAAGAACACTCCTTTGACGATAGCAAAGTATTGACTCCCATCGTCCGTGCGCAATTGATGCAGAAGATTTGCACACCCGGTGAATCACTGCATGATTCGTGCGGATGGGCTGTTAAAGTGCTATCGGCGCGCGATATATCGGCTGGCATGATGCGGCCGGGAATGGGTGTATATAATCTCAACGCACAGGCAATGGATGCTACAATCGAAATTATCCGCGGAGTCCTGAATGAGAAACAGGTCAGAGTGACCGATGTCTATATTGATACAATTGGTAATCCGGCAACGTATCAGGCGAAATTGCAACGGTTATTTCCGACGTTGAGTATCACGGTTGCGAAGAAGGCGGACTCCTTATATCCGTGCGTCAGCGCAGCTAGTGTCGTGGCCAAAGTGACGCGTGATGTGGCGCTGGAGAGCTGTTATAAGTTTTTTTATCGAGAGGGGGCCATTGATACAACAACAGATGCCATGGATATCCTAGAGGAAGTACCTGCAGATGCAGCCACGGGCAGCCACGAAGAAGCATCGCAGACGACCGTACCTGAAGCCCTCGCAACGACAGAGCAATTAGGCTGGGGAAGCGGCTATCCATCCGATGCCAAATGTGTCAATTGGTTGAAGAAAAATATGGATCCTGTTTTCGGCTGGGGCAACGAATGCAGGTTCAGCTGGGGTACTGCAAAGGAGATGCTCGATGGCAAGGATGCCATCAGAGTGGATTGGCCGGCGGATGACGAAGAGGGTACTGGACTGGCTGATTTTCTCTCGGGTCAACAGACTTCTTTGAAGTCGAGGAATCCTGACAATATTACAAATTGGTACGGAACCAAGGTTACTGCATTTTGAAGATACGATATGAAATGATGACACTGTATGATATTAATAACATTATTGAACAACCTAAGAACAAGATGAACCATCTTCATAACGCCAACAGCATAAAAGTACAACCGGAAATGCTATAGTCGACCTAGAGCGTTGCCGTTGAGAAGTAGTAATTATCCCAGAGATATTCATAGTCGTCCAAGAGTCCCCCGGCAATATCCAAAAGGGGCTTTCCCTTGAGTTTATCGGCGAATCCACGAATCCACGACCTGGATATGTTAGTCTTTCATTCTGGCCACAAACAAAAAAAAAAACACCAAAAACATAAGCCATAAACGAGTGAAAAGCGACGTACCGGGTGTAATTCTCATAAAATGCACCTCTCATCAACCACCATCCCATCGCCCAACCTCTCTTCTTCAACTCGTCACGCTCCAAACCCGTCAGACCGCGCAATCCGCCTGCAGCCCGCTCGGCCAAATCCTTCTTCGCCAACTGACGACTTCCGTACTCCAATCCAAAGCCAATCAGCCACGGGCTCCAGCTACGTTTATTCTTTGACCATCGCTGCATGGCCAATGCGTAAATCACCGGTCTGAGAATGTAGAGAATCTCGGCAAATTGGCCTTGTCCCGAGACCCGATGCAGCAGAGTCGCAGGCGCCTTGACGTCGTCTGCAGTCAGCACTTTTGAGATCAAATAATTCGATATATCGTTCGCATCCGGTAACGTTGGTAACGTCAAGCCAGTCCGCGGCATAGTCCAGCTAATATCCGATGACGATGCAGAACCTTCTTCTTCTAAATTAGGCGGCGTCTCCATTCCATTCCAATCACCTCCAGCCGTCGACTCCTTCTCGGCCTCTGCTGCGCGCGGATCTGTTTCTCGCTCCGGTAAAGGCGGACTAACCAACGGTCTCGAATTCGTCAATCGTAGCAATAACAATCTACAAAGCGCCTTTGCAAACTCAATAATCACAACCACACGCCACCGAGACTTTTCGCCGCGTCGACGCGCGGTCATTTCCCATAGTAGTTCTGTGTATTGAATGATTTGCAGCGTCAAAGCGAGTTTGCGATATAAAGGGGATTTGGTCGTCCAGTATTTCGTGTATCGCGCATGCGGCGAGGGGATGGGACGAGGGATACGAGATGGTAATTGAGATATGACGCGCGCGACAAGGGAGTCGTGGTATAGCGAAAGCAGCTGCACGCCAGAATGGACTATAATCACGGCCGCCTTAGTCTCAGTATCAAGAATATACTAAAGGACATTATACTAAGAGACCGGGCATGTTTGAATATCTTACCGCATTCTGAAGGTAACTCTGATTCACGAAATCGACCTATTTTTTTTGACATCTCCTTTAGCCATCGCGACAACATACATAGGTCAAATTAGAGATTCAGCAGTTTCATACCTGGTATGATGTATGTAAGTGATCGCAGCGCTGATTCTACCTGATTGACTGTGTTCACGTTCTTTGTCACAAACTCCTCGTATGACGATATCCACTTGGATGGGCGCAGAACGTCGCTTTTGAGGTCTCGGAGGGTTCCTCGACGTGATTCCATCGCGGCGTGAATGTTACATTCAACAATTTCAGAGTGTCGTCCGGTAGAAGTAGACTATGGAATATCGTATGATCGATATTTTGTAATCTGGACTGTTGAATAACGCGATTGCGCGCTGTCAGAGTGGCTGGAAGTTAAGAAGAGTTACCGAACGGATCGGGCTGAGGAAAGTGGGCCAGTCCCGACGCAGCGTAAGCCGAGGCATAATACTACCCCGTAGGTACTACTAATAGTTACAAGTTGATTCCGTTGAAGTGTCCGTATAACAACTCTACTCGTATTAAATTAAGAATCCATTCTTAAAAGCTTTGAATGATCAAATCTCGTCTGCAAATCTCCAAAGTCCATTAGGTCGCATTGCCTCCCTGATTCGATCCAGCACCTTCGCCCGCTCTATGCGATCTGCCTCTAGACGATCCTCAAGCTCCTCCTGAGTCGTGGGCATGTCTGTTCGCCAGAATCCAGGAGGCGAACGAGCTCGTTCGAATGAATGTCTGTGCTTGCCAAATTGGTTGGCCAGTTGTCTCGCTTTAGCTTCTATCAACAACCCATCCAAGGCCTCTGGAGAGTGTCCGAGAGTCTTGAGTTGGTCCCTGCGGTCTCCAAGATACTCTTCAAGTAGAGCTTGATGTTGATCGGCCTCGTATTTGATTCCGGTCGCTCGCACCATCGCCCGGAACTTTTCTCCACAGCAATCGTCCCGCATGCATCCAGGGATACACTTGCGCTGCGCTGTACCACGGACGACCTCTTTGAATGCGTAGTCAATGCCTTGGTTTCGTGCAGGGTTCGGCTTGAAATGGCTCAGGTTCAAGCAGTCCACGGGCAGTTCTCTTAACGGAACCGTTCTGATGACAGAATCCCAGTCTGGTTCTCTCTTTGAAGCCAGCTTAGATGTCTGTCTTAGGTGAGACGTTCCAGCGCTTTCAGTAACTTTTCCATGTTTCGTTGCTAATTGTGCATCTTCCTCTCCTCTTGCTGCTTCTTGTCTACTCACGGCAGTTTCTACAGAGAGCGGGACACTATCAGCGCGAGCTTCTGTCCGATCCAGAGATGGCCTTTGCTTTCGTGGGCGAGATTCCATAAGATCTTCGAGTCGTCGATGTGCATTTGGATTCCGAAGAATGCCCTTGGAAGGGGTTTCGTTTTCGAGGGTTGAAGCTTTTTTCGCATTGCGACTGTAGTTCCGATCCTCTCCATCTTCCGCGACAGTTGATATCGCAGATGCCTCGCTATTTTCAAGCTTCCGTCGTTTCGCCGAAGGCTCTTGTGGTGCCTTCAACTGAACGACATGATTCGCATTGTTATCCTTGACTTGAAAAGCGCGGCGTTTGCCGAATTTTAGACTAGTGGTTGGTGTCGTTTGTGGTGGAAAAGAGACGCTGTCCTCAAAGACAGCAAAGCGACGACTGCGGGGTGTAATCACCGCGTCGCCGACCTCATCCAGGTCCTGCGATCCAGCGGGGACAAGACTAGACGAGTTTTCTGCTGGGCCAGGAGAAATTGGTTCATTCTTGATTCGAACCATGGGGCTTGGAGATGTTGCATTCTTTCTCTTTTCAGGATCTTGACCGCGAGTTATCTTCGTAGTGTCGGCAGCCCTAGATAACTGAGAAGACGTTGATGCTGTGGAAGCGATGGGTGAACTTCCACCTTCCTGAGCCACTATCGTCTTCGGCGGCGAGACAAAAGGAGCCGGCCTCTCCTGATAGCGTCCTGTTACGGAAGCAACATGCCCCTTTGCTGAATCTGGATGTGCATGAGAGGGAGTTTCTCTAGCCGCGGATTGTCTAACACTCCAGCGCTGCCATTGCGTCGCCCTTTGTTTATGACGCTTGACTTGAGTTCGCAGAGAACTCAATATTCGTATCAGGCTTGTTGTCTCTCCGTAAAGATCCTTGTAAGACGCGTGCAAACGATTAATCTGAGCCACGAGCTGGTCGTGGCTGTAATTCGAGTACGATTCTGTTTCTCTTTCTGGGCTGTATTTTTCCCTCAGACCTCGCAGCTTGGCATCGATAAGTCCTTCGTCGCTGCTTTCGTCGGGCTCTGCGGGTCTATCAGCATGGTCTCTTTCGACGGTGGCCGTTGGCGTTTGGTTTCGTCTGAAGCGCTTCAAATCGGACTCTAATTCATTGACCCGCTGGTCACGAGCTTTGAGTTGCTCGTGTAACTGTGCAATTTTGATCTGATATTTCCTAGTTTCATCTCGGTGTTGGACGGCTTCTTTGACAACTTCGTCTTTGGCGGTCTTTAGCGATTCCAAGGCTGAGTGCAGAATTGCATTGACGCGAGACATCTGACTGGAAGAAGAAGACTCTTGTTGTAGTCTTTAGATTCTACAGAAGAGAGGAAGAAAAGAAAAAAGGAAAAGAAAAAGAAAAAAAGAAACTGCCAGGGGATTTATCGTCACTAGTAATAAAGACGAAATATGGCATCTACGCGTGACGCGCTGCAGGAAGGAGCGACCTTATCTAATCATCTGTTTATCTTAACTTATCGATAACGCTCACCGTCCCGATCGGTTAGTTCTTGCCTCCCAGAGCATCAGTCAGTTATCGTGGGGAGGCACCTTCCCAACTTACAAGGCTCCAAGACTGGTCTTCTGACTAAGCTTGGATTTATTATTTAATCATTTGGTTGAATCTTCAGAGTCTCACTTTTGTTCCATGGTTCTTTGAACACTCTCTGATAATCGACAGTCCTCGAAATGTCGAAACGATGCCGGACTGACGATATACCTCGCTTGTCCAAGCGCCAACGGACAATGGTCGGCCGCATACAACAAGAAGACTACGTATCGAATCTGAGCGACGAGATACTGCTTCACATACTATCTTACGTACCGATCAGTACTCTCGTTACTTGTCATAGGTAAGCTGCTACCACCGGTCCGGGGCTTGTTTCCACAACTGACCGCTGTACAGAGTCTCGAAGCGCTTCCATGCCCTCGCCAGCGATTCGGAGCTGTGGAAACGACGATACTTTGCGCAATGGGTATTACCTCGAGCACGATCAGTCCCGCAGTCAAAGTATTTGAAACTGTCGTCTACGGGGACTGTATATTCGCCGCGCGTCTCGAAATGGCTTGGCCACAGCCATCTGGCGAGCACTGAAGACAGTGGTTCGTCGATTCATTGGAAAACGCAGTATCGTCTGCGCCACAACTGGTCCAAGGGAATATGTCGACTCGACGAGTTGGAAGTATCGCGTCCGCCGCTGCCTCAAATTTTGGTAAAGCTATATGCCGGTATCGTCGTCACAGCGGACAGGGAGCATGGGTTGAGAGCGTGGGCAACAAAAGCTCTGCAGAAGGAATTGAACGAGCTTCGCTTCCCCAACCCAGACGATTCGCCTACTGCACTCGACGTGGTCGAAAACAGGTCTGCGGAGGACGGTCCCACGGTTGAGGTGACTGTGGGATTTGACGATGGTCATTTCAATATCTACACTTTTGATGTTTCGCGCGGGGCCTTTACGCTGCGCCATTCGCAAATGCCTACACGAGACGCATCGATCACGGCTCTGGCTTCTGCGCCCCCGTATTTGCTTACTTTGTCGGATCATACCGTTTTTAATTTATATAAGATATCAGCGCGACTCACGTCTCGGGAAGACAGCGACCAGCCCTGTCTGCTCGCGTCGCTGGAGTCCAGCAACACATTCACCCCGATGTCGCTTTCGCTACGATTATCGGCGTCTGCAGTTATTGCGTCTGTCGCGTACAGTTTCTTCCATATCAGCAATGGCTGGACCATTGGGATACAGGAATTACAATTTACCAAGGAAGGAGAGCACCTAACTTCGCGTCTTGCAACCACGATCACAGGGCCCCCAAAGACCAGCCGAACAAGTCAGCACGCGAGGAGTCATCCTGAGGCAGGCTCAGATAATATTCATCCTTCAAAAAACAGTCACGGACGAGAGTCTTCACGATTAGCTTCTTCAACCAGCTCAGTACAACACAAAGAAGCCCCCACTTCGCTATCGTACTCACACCCTTTCCTGCTCACGTCCCATAGCGACAATACCTTGACCATGTACCTTGTCTTTTCTTCTGCAGACAAGCTGGTGATCCGCGATAGTCGACGTCTCTGGGGTCATACCTCGGCGGTATCGAATGTGCAGGTCGGCGAGCGAGGCAAGGCAGTGTCGGTGAGTCCGCGCGGCAACGAGATTAGGATCTGGGAATTGGAATCGGCCGTGTCATCGTTTTCTGCTTCATTGAACTCGCTCTCGTCTCCTATTCACTCCCGCAATAGGACACTCAAGGGTGACTCGAGTGTTCGAATCCATCACGGTCATCCGTCCGGGGCCTCTGTGGACTCGATTTACGGCGCCAAAGACTGGAGTCTTCTTTCGTCGAGTCAGTCGAGTCAGAATGAAGGAGAAACTGTTCCACTGTATTCGAAAAGCCTCGACAGCTGGGTCGGATTTGACGAGGAGCAGGTCGTGGTGCTGCGTCAACGGGGGGTGAGAGCGCAGTTTTTGGAACGTTACGATTTCACCTAGCTACATGCCAGTCATTTCGTGTTTTGCATATACCCGTATATAGAAAGGTTCCGAGAACATATTTTCTTATTCTTGTGCAATTTTTTTTTTCTCTGTAGCTGCCTTGGTCGTGGACCTTGGTAGAAGTAGCCTTCTCAAGGAAAACCCTGGAAGGACCTTGCGAGTCACACAAGCCGGAACCACCGCTGCTGCACGGCACTATAAGAACATGCATATATAACCTATACCCGGGTCAAGATAAGTTGCAACACATTTCCACTGACAAGGCTGAACCAAAGCTGAGACCGAGTGGAGGGAGGAGGGGTTCTTGAAACTCCGACGCAATCAACATCCCTGTCGATTCTGATATCTTCTTCTTCTCTTTTCTTCCTCCCACCCGGCTCGGTCTTTTTCATTTCTTACACTTTATTGTCTCTTATCCTTTTATTCCGGATCGAGTTGTGATTATTTACGTGATTTAGGAGATGGATGGATTCATTAGAATGGCTACACGCGCGAACACCGCCGATACGATACTCGCGGCACTTCAGGATGGCGAAGTTACAACCCGATAAGAGTTCTGGATGGATGATATGAAAAGAGTATCTGAGAAGACTCGACGGGGACATTGAAAGAAGAATACGAGGTCGAATATTCGAATACTTAGGCATCAACGCTCTGAAAATGGCAGATAGCGGACAGCATCATGGCCATGGAGCAAACCAAAACGAAACTCAAGAATGCCAAATTATTCTTCATGTCGTTCAAGGTATATTTTCTGAATTACTCTTCTATTCTGGTGGCTTGTATAGAGTCTGACGGTAGCAGAAAACAGACAAAAAAGACAAGCCGCGGCCGTAACTTTGACAGAACCAAGAAATTTGACAGCGAAGAAGAAACGAAGAAAAAAAAAATCATAATTTACTCCACACTTGCCGAAAACTTTGGGTTTTTTTCATCCAACCACCACAACCACCGACGTCCTCCACAATTCAACTAGTCAATTCTTTTTCACATCAACCATTTTTTTCTTCTTCTTCTTCTTCTTTCTTTTGAAGAAAATTAATTCGAAATTTCATATCGTACTTCTCCCGACTTACGTCAATTTTGCGCTGTTTCAGGTATGATTGATTGATTGATTGATGATTCGTGTTTTCTTTATTTGGCAGACTGGCAGAGAAAAGAGTTGAGACACTGCGCTCGCCACTTGCTGCAAGACCAGGATGAGCATAAATCATTGCCAGATCACAGCCAGCAGTCTTTATTGCTCCATCTCAGAATCAGAATCATCTTTGCTAATTTGATTTGTGTTTGTGTGTTCAGATACTCGTTGCGATCAGCTCGTGAAGAAAAAAAAATATCTCGTCGAAATGGAGAATCAATCTGGAAGCCGTGGCTGCTTTAACTGTGAGTTGCCCCTCAGTCTGGGAATATTCGTCTTTTTTTCTAGACATATAAACCCTTTTTGATAGTTCTTGATACTGTATTTCGAATCTATCATGAACAAGACTAATGAATTGCATCAAATCAGGCGGCGAACCTTCTCATCAGGTAATTCCAAGCCAGACAACCAAACCACTCGCCGCTCGCGAGACGAACATACTGACTCGATCTTGCTTACAGGCCCGTGACTGTCCCAAGAAAGGCACACCTACTTGGTGAGTTTTATCTTGGTTGGCAGTTCCCCTGCCTGTGTATATATAAATCAATCAACTTGCTGACATTCTCTTCCTAGCTACAACTGCGGTGGTACGTGGAGTCCCTCCTCGATACTTTGATCCAACGATCTACCTTACCTGTCAACTATCTGTTTTTCTATCAATCTAACCGAATCGATAGGCCAGGGACACGTAAGCCGCGAATGCACTCAAGCACCCAAGGAGAAATCCTGCTACCGCTGCGGTCAAACCGGCCACATCTCGCGTGAATGCCCGCAATCAGGCCCTGGCGGTGCCAGCAGCGGTCCTGGTAACTTCCGTGGCGGATACCAAGGAGGCTCTGGTGGTCAGGAATGCTACAAGTGCGGCCAGGTCGGACACATTGCCCGCAACTGCTCTCAGGGCGGTGGCTATGGTGGTGGTCACGGCGGCTTCGGCGGTCGTCAGCAAACCTGCTACTCTTGCGGTGGATACGGCCACATGGCTCGCGATTGCACGCAGGGTCAGAAGTGCTACAACTGTATGTCTTTTTTTTTGTACGGTCGATTTCCAATTTCACCCCGCTAATAGTCAATTTGTTCAGGTGGCGAGGTTGGCCATGTCTCTCGAGACTGCACTACGGAGGCCAACGGCGAGCGTGTCTGCTATAAGTGCAAGCAGCCCGGTCACGTCCAGTCTGCCTGCCCTAACTAAACAACCTGTCTTTTTAATCTTTCGTTTCTTTTCTTGATTTTTTTTTTACTCTCTTCTTGAATCTTCAAAGCATATGACATATGAACCCGGGTTCTCGAAACGATTTCATATCATCATGACTCTACCTAACCGACACGCATGAACGAAAAGTCTAGTCTCAGGGATTTTCTAATGAGATCACGATCTGGAGGGATGGTTGCCAATGGGAACAACAAAAAGGAGGACGAAAGGAAGACGAAAGTGAGAAGGAAAGGAAATGAATGCATTCATTTAGGAAACAACAAAAAAAACAACAAAAAAAAAAGAGACGGATATACTGCGAAGAAAAGGATTCTTCAAAACTTCGGGACACATACATGGGATTCACGATGGTTCTTTTTCTTGATATCCTCTCGTCTCATGCGGCTTGGCTTTTGTCTCTGTCTATTTTTGCTCTTTTTTATCGTTACTGGTTTCTGGGTTTAGTCCGGAGGCTGTCTCTAAAGTGATTCCCATCTTTGTCTCATGATACCTAGGTTAAGAGGAATTTCAATATGAGGAAATTTGCGATGATGAAGATGATAATTCAGATTTGTGTAAATGTACTCCATTCTATAGCTATACGATGAGATCTTGTTAAGCTGTCACGACGAACAACTACACATCATTGCCCTCTTGAATCGAGGTACGTCGCCGCAGAATCGCTCTTCTTCCTCTTCATTCACGCCCCACGACTCCTGGAATGGGTCGAGTGTATATTGCATGACGCGTCCGAGAATCTCTCGATCACCTTTTTTCTCAACTCGGTCAATGACCTCGTCCAAGATCCAGGACCGCGGCACAAACTATTTGAGGTCAGACATGTATTTTCACCAGCAGTGAAACCAGGTTAAACCAGGTTGAGTGACGTACCTTTGGATTGACCGATTTCATCAATTCCTGCCTTTCACTATCGGATTTCCCAACTTCTATCCAATCCTCGCGAATCCGATCTCGCCACGATCCCAACCACGCCGCAATGCGCTTACTAGCGGATTCTTCCGTATTACCAATCCCCCCTACCCCTTCATTATGAAAGAAGCGCTTCGCAACTTCTACTCGTTGCTCTTCCGTCTCCAATTCCGATAAGTCAAGGACACTCAATTTGCGGAAGAAATGATTAAAATCCAACTCGAGCTGCTCCATTGTATCGAGTAACTCCGAAAACAGAATGGAGAAATCGGATTCCTTGCTCGTCAAAAGACCTAGTCGTCGAGACATGAGTCGAATGTATTCTTGTTTGAAAACGTGTTTGTATTCTTCGCCCGTGCGATTGATGATGGTTTCGGCGCGGTTGATGAGGATTTTGCCGAATTCTTCGGTGACGCCCTTTTCGATGAATTGGGTCTCGTCGACGCGGTCTGCGGCCCCAATCAACTCGCCCAGCGCCTCGCCTAGACGGACTAGATTCCACCAAATGACGGACGGCTGGTTCTTGTACGAGTATCTGAGGTAGTGGTCGTCGTGGTTCGGGGTATACGACGGATCGAAATTATCCATGAATGCAAAGGGGCCAAAGTCTAGAGATAGCCCGAATATCGACGTGTTGTCTGTATTCAGAACCCCGTTCATGAATCCGTACGCTTGCCATGCTGCCACGGTCTTTGCGTTGCGACGCACTATCTCCCGGTAGAGTCGCGTAAATCGGTTTTCTTCTTGGCCTTCTTTACCCTGTACTTCTGTCTCGGATACATCGCGCGCCGGATTGTCGATGTTAGTTTTTTGCTTCTCGTCTTCTGTGAGCGCCGAATCGTTGCCGCTGTTTTCTTCCGTCTCGCCGGGTAATCGAATTACTCCAGGTAACGACCGCCATCCGGGAAAGACGTCTTCGGCAACATACGTAGCCAGTTTGCGAATCAAGTCTCGATCGTTTCGAGAGTGTAAGATATCAAAGGATCCAATGCGGAGCCAGGTCTGTGCAAATCTGGCGACTATGGCGCCTGGCTCGAGACGTTCGCGGAGGACTTTGCATTTGGGCAATAGCGTCAACGACAGGGCGCGTGTAGTCGGGATGCCGAGGGCGTTGAGAGCTACAACAATCTCAATCAGTTCGACCAAGTACCCACGACTTGAACAGCTTGTAGACTCAAGACAGGAACAGACCTTCGGATACAATGTATTCTCGAATACTTGAGCGTAGAACAGCTTTGCCGTCGGCAAATCGAGAATAAGGCGTTCGTCCAGCGCCTTTTAGTTGTAATTCGTATCGGGTCTTTGTTTCGGGATTGGTCAGTTCGCAGAGACTGATGGCTCGCTTTTCCTCTTTCGTTAGAATTCGGTGTATGTTTATTCGATTTTCCAGTGTTTCCGGATGACATGACATACCCCATCGCCTAGCTGGCCGGCCCATACACCACTGTGTATTCAGTCAGATCAATATCGAATGAGAGAGAATGTTCGAGCATGAGAGAGATCGTGTATCTATTTAACTAACAATTGCCATCCTCCAGAGTATTCATGTTAGTCCATCATTCCCACCACTGCGCATACAGGTGGATCAGCTCACCTCCATAGCATTGCGCCCACGGATATATCCCGCCTTCTTCCTCGGTCCATAGGATCTTGTTTCCTGCAACCAGATCACGGAAATCATCTGTTTTCTCCTCGTCGGGCTGTAGTCCAATATCTATCATTGCCCGCGGACTCACGCCCAACAGTTCCGGTTCTTCGGCAACTTCTGGGCGAACGTACGTGTACATTGCGCCCTTGACGATTCGCGGACCCAAAGTCTCTCGAGGAGCATGGTGGGAGATCTTGGGAGATTCAAATGCCGGGTCTGGCGGGAGTTTTGAAGTGAATGTGTTGGATTTCGGAATACTGGATAATGTGTTATAGGATTTTGTGGTGGTGGTGGTGGTCAAGTGTGAAGCCATCTGTTGGATGCGGTTGCGACTCATGCGTAGCGGAGTGGGAGAGCGCAATGCTGCGAGTCGAATCATCAATTGTCTAGACACGCTGGTGAGTTCGTAGGATCTAATAGGACTATGAAGACGGTATTCAAGAATCCCTGATGATTTTGATTATGTTGAGAGAGTACGGATATTGGGGTTAGAAATAAAGCTGGGAGAATTACCCCAATTTCTACGGTAGTTGCCTCAATTAGCTGGCTTACTTAATCTCCTACAAATGACATCAGCAGAAGAGGTCATTATGTATCGTTATAATTTAGATTCATGCACAATTTCACATTCCTAACCACTATGTAGTAGTTTCTTCTGGATGCAACACAAGAGAAGATTAGTTTTGGTCGTGCCCACCATCCGATGAGGGGAAACTGACTAGATGGAGAAGAATGAATGGCTCATGGCGCAATCGTCCTTTTCAATAGCGTTGCAGGAAACCTGATACGTTCTCGGTTATCCCCCTCTCCTCACTGAGACTTATGCTCCACCTCAGTGATTGGGATATGCAAGTTGACGCAGACGATATACAAGTCTATCTCAGTGCCTCGGACCCCTCAGTGTTAATGTTCCGAATAAAACGCGGCCTTTGTTCAGACGCTCCGCACTTCGCTCGGAGCGAGTTTTTTCTGTTTCCGGACAACACGGCAGACAAAAGTATGGCGCAAGAACGTCTGAAATTGGATAACTACAAATATAAATATACTGCTTTCCGTCCACTGGTAAATATCCAGTGGGACTGAAGAAGAATCCTATATGCGCACTGTACTCTTTTGCAGACACTGGAGACCCCTTAATCTCTTTACGCCTCCATTGCAATTCAGACAGTCAGTCTTTGTATTCAGGACGAATTCACTGAGCACCATGAGTGGCCCCGCCGATATCCCAACCATCAAAGTTGGCGGGAACAACTCGGTTCCTGCGGTGAGTTCTGGATTGCGTTCTGGATACTCATTTCTTTCATGGTATGTCGCAGAAAGTGCTTATAGATTTACAGCTTGCATACGGGACAGGAACCGCATGGTACAAGAAACAAGAATCGGAGATTGACCGCGACTTGGTTGATGCGGTCAAAACCGCGATCAAGCTTGGATATTACCATCTCGACGGAGCCGAGGTCTACAAGACCGAGGCCGAGCTTGGACTGGCCATCAAGGAGAGTGGTGTCGCCAGAGAAAAGTTGTACGTTGTGACCAAAGTCATAACCAACATCAGCGATATTCCGAATGCCATCGACCAGAGCTTGAAGAAATTGCAGCTGGATTACGTCGATCTGTACGTTGATCGTCTATCATGCGTGACATCCCCATTCTGACATCTCATGCAGCTACCTGATTCACGCTCCTTACTTTGCTAAATCCGACAAGGAACTCCAAGATGCGTGGGCAGCTTTGGAGAAGGTCAAAGAGTCCGGCAAAGCAAAGGATATTGGAGTCTCAAACTACAGCAAACAGCATCTAGAAGCGACGTTGAAGACCGCCAAAATCAAACCGGCCATCAATCAGATCGAGTTCCACCCGTACCTTCAACATGGGGATTTGCTGGACTACCACAAAGAGCAAGGAATCGCAATATCCGCCTACGGGCCTCTCACTCCGGTGACTCGCGCTGCAGGCGGGCCCTTGGATACGATATTGGCCGCACTTGCAAAGAAGTACGCTGTCACGCCTGGGGACGTGGCGCTTCGATGGGTCATTGACCGCGGCGGTATCGCGATCACGACCAGCAGCAAAGAGTCTCGTCTGACCGAGTATCTTCGCGTAGCCAAATTCGAGCTCACGTCGCAGGAAGTCAACCAGATTTCCGAGGTGGGTAACCAGCATCACTATCGTGCATTCTGGAAGGACAAGTTTGCTGCCGATGACCGCACCTAATTAGACGAGAATATTGCCATTAACCGTTGTTCTCATTCCATGCCTTTCCATAGTCCTCAATTGAACGTATCCCTTAAGAGTATCCTTCGTAATATGCTGTGTATGCAATGTAGCGACCGTCGGTAAGGAACTGATTCGTAATGGGCGACACTGCCACCTCGAACGCTCCAGCTACGGCGCCAGAAATCTATCTTGGATTATGAGCAGAGGAGGTAGACATTGAATCGGAATTCAATTCACACAAGCGTGTAGAAGAGAAGACGACATCCCTACCGCCTACAATAATCACATCCTTTGAATGAGTTTATATGGAAAAGAAAGAAAAAAAAGAGAGAAGAAGAAGAAGAGAGAAAAGAGAAAGAAATGAAGAAAAACAGCTGCTACGGAAGAATGAAGTTCCGCTCTCCGGCTGACGAATGATCTGGCGCTGATTTGTGACCAGGCTTGGCGGAAGGAAGCAGCAGCCGAGAGACTTCATAAGTTCATTCAGTCTTCGCTCCATCCGTTTCTCATACCAGAACAACATCCTCTCTTTTCTTCTCTCTCTCTCCCTCTCTCCTCGACTGCAGAGTCGGTGTCTCTTTGACCCTCACCGCGTCGTTCTACATAAAGCCATAATGCGGCCGCAATTGCTTCGTGCGGCCGCGCGGTCAGGACAATTCGCTCATCCCAATCTCAGTGCCAGCACCAGGTCTTCTCGCCGATGCTTTGCCACGACCTCGCGACGGAGTGCTGAAGTCGAATTGACTATCGGTTAGTGCAAGTTTGGCTGGTTGTTACGAATTCTTGTAGCTGATGTCTTGTTTCCAGACGGCAAAAAGGTCTCAATCGAAGGTATTACTAGTCGTGACTATGGAGGCTCGACAAACATGAATCTAACTTGGTGGTCTTTACTTAGCTGGTTCTGCTCTGATTCAGGCTTGTGAAAAGGCCGGTGCAACTATACCCAGGTTCGTTTTATTTTGCCGGTGCCAATTGATGCTTGTTACTGACAAACCTCACTAGATATTGCTATCATGAGTAAGCTCGTTCACTCCGCGTCATTACATACGGGGTATTCCGGAATTTGCTAACAATTCTCTAGAAAACTATTGATTGCGGGAAATTGTGAGTATTGAAAATTCTTTGTCGTGACTCTAACTCCTAACAATTTCCAGGCCGTATGTGTTTGGTGGAGGTGGAAAAAGCGCCCAAACCCGTGGCATCGTGTGCTTGGCCTGTTCAGCCCGGCATGGTGGTTAAGACCAATTCACCCCTCGTACATAAGGCTCGCGAAGGTGTGATGGAATTTTTACTCGCGAACCATCCTCTAGATTGCCCGATTTGCGACCAAGGCGGGGAATGTGATTTGCAGGACCAATCGATGCGCTACGGTGCCGATCGAGGTCGTTTCCACGAAACCGAAGGCAAGCGAGCCGTAGAAGACAAGAATATCGGCCCTCTCATCAAAACCTCGATGAACCGGTGCATCCACTGCACTCGTTGCGTCCGTTTCATGAACGATATTGCCGGTGCCCCCGAACTAGGAACAACCGGACGAGGAAACGACATGCAGATTGGAACATACTTGGAACAGAATATCAGCTCCGAACTTTCAGCCAACGTGATTGATCTTTGCCCCGTCGGTGCATTGACTTCCAAGCCGTACGCGTTCCGCGCTCGTCCTTGGGAACTTAAGCATACCGAGTCGATTGATGTCTTAGATGGGCTTGGTTCGAACATTCGCGTGGACTCCCGCGGTATGGAGATCATGCGAATTCTCCCTAGACTGAATGATAACGTGAACGAAGAATGGATCAACGATAAGACCCGATTTGCTTGTGATGGATTGAAGACTCAACGACTCTCCACTCCACTCATCCGTCGCGACGGTAAATTCTCTGCCGCAACTTGGGAGCAGGCCTTGGCAGAGATTGCCTCTGCTCATGCCAGATTGAGCCCCAAGGCAAATGAGTTCAAGGCTGTGGCCGGTCAGTTAGTAGAGACCGAGTCGCTTGTCGCTATGAAGGACTTGGCCAATAAGTTGGGCTCCGATAACCTTGCACTCGACCAGCCCAATGGCAGTGCACCAATTGCCCACGGTATCGACGTCCGGTCCAACTATCTGTTCAACTCCAAGATCTTTGGTGTGGAGGAGGCTGACGCTATTCTTCTCGTCGGTACGAATCCACGCCACGAGGCTGCTGTATTGAACGCTCGGATCAGAAAACAATGGCTACGCTCTGACCTACAAGTCGGCTTGGTTGGAGAGTCCTTTGACAGCACTTTTGGCTTCGAGCATCTTGGTGCTGACATCAAGAGCCTTCAAACCGCTCTCTCGGGAGAATTTGGCAAGAAGCTGGCCTCCGCCAAGCGTCCCATGATTATTGTTGGAAGTGCTATCGCTGAGCATCCTGATGCCAAGTCTGTATTTGAGACTGTTGGTTCATTCGTTGAAAAACACGCTTCCACTTTCAGAACCGACGAGTGGCAGGGATACAATGTCTTGCAACGAGCTGCCTCTCGTGCGGGTGCCTACGAAGTCGGTTTCACCACCCCTTCGCCCGAGGTTGCCAACACTACTCCCAAGATCGTTTGGTTACTCGGTGCCGATGAGATTCAAGCAAGTGAAATTCCCAAGGATGCCTTTGTGATCTATCAAGGTCACCATGGAGACCGAGGTGCCCAGTTGGCAGACGTAGTCCTTCCAGGCGCCGCGTACACTGAGAAATCCGGAACTTACGTCAACACTGAGGGACGTGTCCAAGTCACACGTGCTGCTACATCTGTGCCCGGTGCTGCTCGTGACGATTGGAAGATTATTCGCGCAGTCAGCGAGTTCCTTGGTACTCCTTTGCCTTACGACGATATTGAGGCCTTGCGTGATCGCATGGAGGAAATCAGCCCTGCACTCCGTCGCTATGATCTGATCGAATCTACTTCGGTATCTGCGCTTTCCAAAACTCAGTTGGTCGATCAAAATAAGGGTTCCAAGGCAACTGGAGCCGAATTCAAGAAGGTCATTGAGGACTTTTATTTCACAGATGTAATCTCTCGAAGGTATGATAATTTTTTTGTTTTCTAGCAGCTGCGATCATTTTTTATTCTTTGAGACTGACTTTTGCTAGCTCCCCGACAATGGCGCGTTGCTCCGCTGCCAAAGCCACCGGCAATCCGGAAACAAATTTCATGGCTGCTGGCGAAATATCACCACAAGCAATGTACGGCAATGCGGCCTAATAGATCTTTGTTCAGATGTATCTTATCGTATAGTATTGGCGTTTGATTGTCTTTGCTACTTTGCTTGCTACCTGCTTCGACTTGACTGGGTATCAACAGTATTCTAGTCTGTCAAGCACTTTTTCACCCTTTTTTCTTTGTGTTCGTTTCGATTAAAGACTTGTTTATTATCAGAATCGTATGCAAGAAATGGGGACTAAACCGCCGTCCTCTGCGTCGAGGAGGAGAAATGGTCGATTGAAATTGTCTGTCTGTATATAACGGTATCGTCGACAAAAAGTGAAAGTCAGGTTGCAAACAATACGAGTTTTGAATTAATTCAGTTCCATTGGTAGCGCTACAGACGTTCATCTCAAATGTGGCCAGCTACCGATGAATCCATAAGTGAAATAATTACAGCTCGTCATCATCCGTTTCTCCCCCTGTAACTTCACCCGCATCAGCGCCTGCGTTTGACTCGGGATTATTTCTTGCCCCAGTTCTACCACGCTGATCACCGCCCTTGTCTCTACGAGCAAATGGTAAATCTCTCCTTGGAGGAGGTGGCACACCAGCAGCTTTCGCCAGATCTGGACGGTCCGATTTCTCTAGTTGCCGTTCATCAGACGGCTTCGATGATGACGATGACGACGCTTGTCTTTCCTCTTCGATTTCGGATTCTGTCTCTTCTTCTAACGGCTGAGGTGTCTCTGGTGGAGATTCTGTGCCGAGATCCTCGTCGTTTTCTTCTTCATCCTCATCGTCGGCTGGTTGTGTTTTACTTTTAGAAGAACTGTCTTTCCTTCGAGAAGGCCTGGATTGATCAATGTCCATCTTTTCAAATCCGTCTTCGTCTGTGTCTGACGGCGCTTGTGGTCGAGGGGCGGTTTTTCGTTTGTTACGGCGAGACTTGGACGGAATGTCTTCTTGATCAATGACTGAGGCTTCGTCTCGTGCTGCATGATACAATGTAAGTATCAGATGCATGATTACATGTATAGTGAATCGGGCTTGAAGAGAGTGGAAGGGGAGCTATATTGTACCTTGACCCAAAGTCACGTTCGAAGTAGTAGTCGCCAACAACCTTTGCTGATTTCTGATCTTGAGCTTCTTCTCATTTAAAACTTTCGCAAAACTGCCCAGTAACATATTTTCATGCTCTTTTTTTGACTGCACTAGATCGTCTAATGCGGTCTGCAGCTTCTTGATCGAGTTCTCGGCAACTTCGATCTGGCTTGTCAGCGTCGAAATTTGGTGTTCGTACGCATCGCTGCGCTCGAGCATCAGGCCCATCCACTCGAATAATTCGATGGTTTGGTCGTCGTCTTGTGTTAATGTAAGTGTTGCAACACGTTGCTATGTCCAGTCAGTCAACTTTATCTCAATCATTTCAGAGCTCAAGAGGGGGGGCTTACGGTAATGCTGTCAATTTTTCGGCGGATGGTGATGACTAGTTCGTGACTTTCTTGCTTGACCTCGCGTATAGAAGCTGTAGTCTCAATCTCAGAGGGCTTGGCTGCTCCCCGAGATGCATCAGGTACCCTTAACGCATGTTGCAGGATCTGTTCAAGCTCTTGTTCACTGCCTTGGAAGTTCTTTGAGCGAACATCTTTCAGTCGCGACGACCGTACTGTATCAGAAAGACAAATCAGTGATGCTCATTCTTCTTGCAGCTAGGGTAATTCAATAATTGATAATAATGTAGATACATACGAACTCCTACATATGGATTCTCGCCCTCTGTCGCAGTGAATTTTAGATCCAGTGACGCTTTCCCCGTTGGGCTTACGTATATGAGTACAAATTCATTTGCGCTCTCGGATATAGGGATGCGAAGTACCCAATCTTTACTCGCTGGCGCTGGCATGATTTGCTATCTCTTTCGTCCTGGCAATAGAGCGTCGTTGTTATTGTTGTTGGTTGTAGGCATCACTTTGATATCAGACAAGGTAAAGTTAGCTGCTTCGTGTGATTGGACGATTATATAATGCTAGGTTTAGAATCACTATAGGGTTAGGGTATGGTGACTAGTGAAAAATTAACGCGCGTCTGGTCTGGTCTGGCTGTAATTACGCGTCTCGTGTAATACCGTGTTCCCAGCCCCGCGTGGGCCTGCGGATATTCCCGTACGACGTACGTGCGTGCCTCAGCGTGGTCAGTTTCTGACAGCCGGATACCCACGTAAAGTTACAGATACAGCCACGGGTATAATATAATACAATACAATACAGTACCAATACCAATAGTCTCGTTCCTCCCGCAGTGAGACCTTCAAAGAACCTCCTCTCACTTGACTCAAAGTTGATATTTTCCTCATCTCCATTCCCAGCCACTTCAACTTCAATTTTCAACTCCATTATTCTACGTTGTAGACGGACGACAGAGCATTGTACTCGATCTCGATACTGTTACGCTACTTCCACCTCAGTACAAGTCGGCGGTTTCAACGGTTTCGAACAAGCATTCACACCTAAGTTCTAAATTAAGCGACATTCTTCACCACGGCTGGCCGCAACTCACCAACTGATCTCAAAAATCTACCGGCTAGAGCAGATGATAAATATCCTCAAGCTCGGCCTGTCAACATTTTCAAGATCGACTGCCGATTATGATCGCTCTCTGTCGTCGCTGTCATCGCTCCGCATCCTTGTCCGACATTAAACGACACCTACACTAAATATTTCTCACGCGACACTTGAAACCAGCTCTGCCACCTCAACATCACCAACGGGTAACATCTTACAGAGTACGACTTCATTAAATTCTTCATTTACGGCTTCCTTGCACATGCTATCGTAAATATCATCAATCAGCTTGCCATCATGCAGGCAGATACATTACCACATGGCGATTCCCCCCCAATCGAGTCCTGGGACGACGATGAAGATTTACAATGTCTCGACGATGCTCAATTCCATACAATCTCTACAACAACATCCGTGACCGGGTCGATGCTTCGATCCGGTCATCGCGATTCCATTTCGTCGCGTCGCTCAATCCGATCCGACGTTGACTCCAATGCCGGCGACGAAGATTGGCAATTACTACTCCGCGACAACGACGAGACTGCTACTGAAGAGGCAATTGCATCGGCTCGCAGTGCTGGCATACCTATACCCGACAATGTGCCCAAATCGGCCCTTCTATCGGGCTCGATCAAGAAACTACAGTCTAAACAGAATAAGAAAAGTGCTATCGACGACTGGTCGGAGGATATTGAGATCCCGGCTACTGACGTGAAATTGGCTCTCAAATCTATTAACCAAGAAGAACCTTTTCCAGAATCAATACAGCAAATTCATACACCATTAATGTTGAGTCCGTCTCGAACACGAGACTCGGCGGAGAATACCCCGTCCAGGGGTTTCGAGACAACTACACCGCAGTCAGTGGACGCCACGGGTGCAGTCCAGGGTCTCGGTCTTCATGATTTCAAAAACGAGTCACCAGAACTGCCAATAGGTTCTTCAAATGCTCTGTCTCATTTGAATCTTCCACGCACACCTTCGCTGGGTAGCTATTCTCCTGCCGTGGAGGTCGCGAAAGACGACGCCATCGACGAATTTGAAAAGGATTTCGAATTCCCTGCTCAGGACATGACCCTCAAGCTTTCTCCTCATCCTCAAGCCAATGCTCCAAATACTATACCCAGCATCAACGACGACATGTGGGATATGGGCTGGACTGAGGAAGACAATAACGGACGCTTTGGGGGCGTTAAGCGTGACGGCCGCTCGACTCACAGCTCTTCGGTCTCGGCATTCAGTCCTAGTGCTTCAAGCTGCCTCACTGCAGAAACTGAAGATGATGGTTTTGATGGTCTCGTTTTACCTGACGGGCCTTTCAGCTTTGAAGACAATCTCAAAAAGAGAAAAGTTCTTCGAATTGAGCCCGACGAACCAAGCCCCAAATCCCAACCTGCTCCGCAGAGCAATACTAAGTCTACGGAGATCACACATAATTTTTTCGACGACTTGGTCATCGACGACGGCAGTGTTTTCACTTCGACAAAACCAAATGTCAATCGGAATGTGAAACGCAAACTGGATCCCAGTCCAATGACCCCTAATCGCTCAGAAAAGACAATCACATTCACCAACAAGACACCTTCCGTTGGAACTCGGATTCCACGGCTTTCTGGCCATGCAAGAAGTCATACCAGTTTAGAACCTGTCTCTGAGAGTGGAAACCCTTTGATACATTTCAGACGACCCCCATCACGTCTGAACGCACAAGGAAACCGAGCCTCTATTACATCTGTGCACACATCTCCGCCAGTGACGCCGTCAGCGGGCAGAAGGTCTCCTGGTGGACGAAGATCATTTGGTGGCCGCCTGTCCAGAGATGGCATGACTACCGATTTGTCCTCGAGCCATGCTCAGCTTCTCAAGTCCAAACGGTCAGCACCTGTTATTCGTGCATCCGACGACACAGCATCCAACGTGCCCTTCCAGCGACCGTCTTCGCGGCAAGAAACGGCATCTGCGATTCCTAGCTATAATAGACCGAAGACCCCCGTCGACAGAGCAAATGTAGACTCTAGAATTGGCAACTATCGATCTCAAGCTCCGTTTCTCCCCGCGGGGGCATCTCAAAGCCAGTCCCACCATGTCAGCCTCAAATACACCCGCCACTTTCGACGATCCGATTCAGAGACTTCTACAGAATCCACTGTTGGGCAGAGAGCAAATTCCCGCCTGTCGCATCCTCCTCTCCGTTCCGAAACAGGAGGTCGTATGCACGCCCATTCAGCTAGTGAAGGCTCTAACATAGTGGTCAAGCGTACAATGACACGACCCGCACGTCGCCGAAACTATGGAGACGGCAATGAACTAGAAACCTTTGACGATTTACCGACGTCTGCCGCCGCAGAATCTCGCTTTGTTAAAGCCCCGGTTGGCTACGGCGTACCCAAGTCTGTGCGGAGTCGACTCACGCAATCTCCAACTGCCGTTCATACTGAGACTCCACTTCCATCAGTGACATTAAATCCACCTCCGCGACCTACTTCCTTTACGCCTCGATTTGCAAGAGATACCAACGCCTCACGGATTGCTCGAGAGCAAAGAATTGCATCGCTGGCTTTGCCGACTCGAAGCAGAGACAGCACCCCTCTCGCTCCCTTGAGTACCAATTGGAGGAGTCAGCAGCAATCGCGGCAAGCAGATCCTATGCTGACGGCGAGGAGCAAGAAGGGCAAAGCTTCCCGTCCGGGGGGCTCTAGGCCTCAGCTGATTCGACCGATGGGAACTGGGGTCAGCGAAGCTAAGAGTAAGCTCATTCCATCTAAAGTCTTCTACTTAGAAGTGTAATCTAACTTTTTCTACGAATAGATGTCAAAGGCATGCGATACAATCCCAGCACGTTCCAATGGGAGGGTAACGAAAACGAAGTTGCGGACTTTGACACCATCAACACTCCCAAGTCAGCTCCGGCATTGATTACCGGCGTTGGAACTGTCAAGGGCGCTCAAGTCGTGGGAGAGATGATGTTTGATCCTCATCGGATGTGCTGGGTCAAGATCACATCTACACAATCTGGTGGCGGCAAAACTTCAACCGTCAATGATGAGCTTGAGGATGTCTTCGCAGGTCTAGATGATCTGCAGGATCGACCGGAACCCAAGCATCGAAGAAATATTTCCGAAACTACTCTCCCAGCAGAAGGCTTTGACGACCAGAGCGGAGACTCGTCTGAGGAATGGCCGATTACGGAAGAATTCGACGTAGGGCCCGAATTTGTCAAACGACAGCGGGCAGAGGAAGATCGATGGAAGCGGAAAGTAAGCAAGTGGGTGACGTCTGAAAGACAGAAGCTTGGGGATGGCTGGCGATGGGCTATTAGGGATTTAGTTCCGGGTGGGAACTAATCGCAGAAGTCTTTTGTCGGTTCTTTACATTTTTTTTCCTTTTCTGTTCTGGGGATGTGTATTGTGTGTGCCTTTTTTTGACAACTTGTTATACTATGACGATTTTTGATGACTATGGACTATAGAGGGCCAGGCATATTCTTAGATGCCAGCGAATCCAATACGCATATGGTATGCGTTTTTGATTCGTTTTCATTCGCATCGACATTTCATGAATTTTGACGAAACAACCACGACCAGCATACGGGATTTGGCGAGCATAGCTAGTTGCGTTTTTTTGTTGTCTTCCTTTTTCTTTCATTTTCGCTGCCTCGCGCCTCGTTTCTTGTGAAGCTACAAGCTGTTCCGTTATGATCGTCCACTCATCTGTCGTCGGAGGGAGGGAAAGGGGTTCGATGTATTGTTTCATGCATATATTGCTTTCGACTATCTTATGTACATCTAATCGATGATATCATATGCCTTGATCGTAAAATTGTTCTTGAATTGCTTGGTAACTCTTCTGGATAATTTTCAGAATTGCATGCCATGGTTAGTCTTGCTTGGATGACGGCTGCTTGGCATTAAATGTATCTCATGTACGAGGAATCCATTGACGTATAAAGACAACACACGATGTATATAAATATTTCCGTACGACTCAAATCAAAGAGAAAGTCGGAGCAACCTTGGAACCTATTCAGGGTGCAAATGTCAAGTCAGGGAATAGAAAGCGGACTTAATTATGGGAAAGACTCGGGCCTCAGTTCTTCATGCAAGCCTCTGATAATGCACCATGGCCAACTTTTGGGGAGAATGTGTATCGTGTCACCAATATATGCCACAGTTATTTACGGAGTTCATACATCATGCTGCTTCAATTTTTATGGTTTTTTCTCCATCTCTGATCTCATTATGGCACTTACAAGCTACGTCAAATTGATCGGCAGTAGTATGACATTCCATGAATCCCGAGACCTCCGAACGTGCAGGAGGTGAAGTGGTGTAATTGAATGAAAAAATGATAGCCAAATGAATTCGAAGATGGATATAAGATCCCCCCGGGGACTTCAAGGTCCAGGTCAAGACTTGATTCAGCGAATTTTTTCCTGGTCTTTTTTGAGTCCACCGTGGACCATTTCTGGACATATTGACGGACTCTTTACTGTTCCCTTTTTATCTTGCAACTCCGGTTTTGGACGTGTCTCGTGCAGCATGAAGCTATGCATGTCGAATGAATGAAATCTTGTACGTAGGTATTTCAGATCACTTCTCAGAGTAAGAACGTTCGTTGGAAGTGAGATTGGTAGAGTGGGACCAACATTGGTAGCCATGATCTATTTCGAAAACCAAGAAGCAGAAAAGAGAAAGAAAAAGAAAAAAGAGAAGTAATACTTTTGATGTTCTCGTGGTCAAGTAACAAAGAAATCCCGGTCAGGGTTTGGCCAAACCGAGCCCTAACTTATTAATAAACCCCAATTCATCGACGTCTTCTCCTTCTCTTTCTGACTTCTCTTTCTGACTTCTTTCACTTAGCCTACCGTCTCCCTGTCTCAGACGCCTCAACAAGCCGTTGGACCTAATCGTAACTTTCCTTCTGGACTGGTACCTTGACGAAGATCAGCAAGTCTTTGATATTTGCGTCGAAGCCCCATAATATGACGGCTAATGATACAGATCTAGCCCGGCGGTCACTGCGCCAAAACCGAAAACAAAGAAAAGCTGTGAAGAAAACGATGCATCCAGCCAGATCTTCATCTCGTACAGCTCAATAAAGAAAAAAAACAGAAGATCGAAAATACAGACGATTCCGCGCTCCGCTTCTGTGTTTCCAAAGAAAGGAAAATAAACACCATTGGAACGGCAAACAAAAGCACAGCCAATGGTTGGAGTATGACAAGATAGTCAAACACGACCACTCGGATGGTCAGGAATAGTCAAGGCTAAGACCAATAGTCAGGCACAACTTCTCTCGCGGATGTACGACAAGTGGTTTCCTCCCGTCTGTATAACGCACGGATGTACGGGGGTTTTCCCCCCAGGCATGCGGCGATGTGCAACACGAAAGCTGGGGGTCTGGATTACTTCCAAACGCCGCGTTCTACACAAGCACAAGCATGAAAGGTAAAACCTGGGCCGGCCCGCGAGTGTATTCTGCAATCTGACCTCGTGCTAGACCTAAAATCTTGGTCAAACAAGGACAAGCTTACTTTTTTTAAAAAAAGAAAATGGAGTTTCGGGAATCAGATCTACATGATTCGTGCAAATACCAGGTCGAACCTGCGGCTCAGAGTGGCCTATCCCTTTTGATCCCGGCAGACCAGATTAGGAAAGCTACCATAATGAAGACCCCAGGGCTCAGAAGGAGCTTCTTGAATCCGATATTCAAACCGTAGCCTGGAATAATTGGGGATGCGTGGTTCATCTTCTCCTGGACCAATTTCGACGGATGAAGAGACAAGCTCTGTCGAAATACAAGCACTGCTTGGTAGCTGCAGCACGGCCTGAAATGTCTCGACCTCTGCGAACAGGAGTTCAGCCCAGATTGAGGTAGAAATCTCTAGGCACAGGCGCCGTCTGTCTCAGGCCAACCGCTGCAAAGTCGGTGCTCGGGTTTTTGGTAGTTGGGCGGTAATGGGCTAGCTGCGAATCAGACGTGATATGTAGGTCACTGTTCCACAACGCTTATACGCTAGTCGTGTTGCGCAATCCCATTTGTTACACGCGTAGCAGGAGAAGATAGCCATTCTTCAATCGAGTCGAGTCGAAGGGGCTTTTCAGATACTGACTCCGGTTTGGTGACGACTTGTCCGAGGCTGCACTTATGACACAACGCCAATCCGAGGACAATACAGACCGACACAATCTGGTAAGTCAGAGACTGGGGGTGGCGCAGGTGAAAGAATCAGGCATGGAAAGACTCCAGTCTGGCTGGGCTGATTGACCGCATCGCAATGCGGAATCCAGAGTGTAGGACATCACTGCATGCCGAACACAACAACAAACCGCGACTCTCTTGACATGGCCACCGCAGAAGCATTACTAGGGATTAGACAGGCTTGTTGTATCATTGTCAGTGGTGTCCGAAGGGAAAAGGAAAGGAAAGGAAAGGAAAAGAGAAACAGCGGAGTGTGAGGGGTTGAAAATGCCACTTGACAGGGGTTTACTACCGAAGCCTGACGAAGAAGGCGACGCTAAGAGGTGCTTGACCCCACCATGCTGGAATATTGGGCGTCAAGCTGGCTCAAAACCCTAGTATTTGAATCTCTGGCAAGTCTGTAATCTGCCACTGATCGATTTCCGGTACTTCTATGATGATGCTGGCCAGCCCTCGATCAACTCGTGGCTGACAGTTACGTGTTTCGGGAGAGGCGCCAGATGGACTACCCGGCCAGCGTGGAAGAAGGCATGGAATGGGCGGTTTAGTCCGCAGAATACCCATTTGTTCAACGTGGCAGAGGAGCCCGAGTGGGTGAGAAGAAAATAGAACAAGGCTGAGTGAGTATTGGGTTGTCCTTACAATGCAGCCCCATCAATGTGGCACAACCAACATGCAAAAGTCTCGGTGCCAGTGACACCCTTTCGTGGACTAATGAGATTTGATCTTTAAAACATCGAATCAACTGTTATTGGTCTCCGGATTTCTCGAGAATGGCTATGTATTCTTGCCAGCACATTACGTCCATCTCCTAATGGCAATGAGGCATGTATGATTTGTTCAATCTCAGCTATTCAGTCGACTCTAATCAAATTTCCTATGTTCAAGGCCAAACAGGCTAGATTGGACATGGCTAGTTTTCGAGAACTACCAATGGCTGAAGGAAGAACAGGCTGGATCTATGTTTGTCCCCTGCACATCATTTATGCAACTCGCATAAGGTCACCCGCCAGCACCGCTTTCGATCAAGATGTATTATATCCGTACCTGACAGCAATGGTGAAGATTAGCGGGTGCGGCCAGACAACCAAACTAGCTAGATGTATTGAGATGTAGTCGCAAACTGCAACTCCTTTCAATCGGGAATCGCTCCCAGCGGCACTCTACTTTTACAATGACAGCCTGCGCGCGTGAAACTCCGGAATGATGTCGATTCGCTATGTGATTTCGTTTCATAAACAAACAACTCACCGACTTTGTCGCATCAGGTGAATCATATGTTCTTCTTCTGCCGCTGTCTACTCCTGACCTAGGTACCCTGTTGCTTCGGAGAAGTCATCGAGGGCCGCTGTGCATAAAGCCTCACTTGGAAAGCCGAATAGAGAGTGTATGACACTGTCCCCCATTCCTCGCATGAATATTGTATCTTTTTCTGGTATTGCGCATGAAAATCATTATATATGACGCGTGATAACCCTCCTGACAAAGACAAAGTTCAACTCTTGTATACCCCTTTAGCCTGCTATACTTCGTCTCTACCTTTGTTCCTAGCCTTGTCATATTTTTGATAGAGTTGCACAGTCGTCGTCTACCTTTACTATCCATATTGAATACTGTCAGTATTGACGAGCAAAGGTGCTGCAGAGATTGTTTCGTTCTTTGAACCCGTCATGAATGGTTACAAGCCACGATCTTCATACGAGCAACACTACAAAACCCTGTGCGAATCTCCCTCGATGGCGACTGTTTACGAAACTACCCCAACACCCGACCTCCCCTATCACGCACCCGGGCAATACAGCATGTCTCAACCCTACAATTCATATATTCCGACGTATCTCGGATCAGAAAGCTCTTCCATGTCATTTGATCCCCACAATATGCCCACAATTCCTCATTCACGTCACGACTCCAATATAAACCAGCATCACAGTCATTACAGACAGACAGGGGGATACACTGGATATCCAGTAGACTCACAGTCGACACGCTATTCCCCTATACTCAACATTCCAGCCGCTGTTATAGAGAGTCAGGAGACGTCAAATTCGGCCTCAATGTCATCAGAGCCTATCAATCCCCCGTTGGAGGGTTTTCCGCAGGTCGAGGTATTTGATGAGCTAATGGAAAGGTAACTTATCGACCCTCCTTCAGCCAAGTTTCGTTACAAGTCGACTTATT
This sequence comes from Talaromyces borbonicus, assembly GCA_002916415.1. Classification (NCBI taxonomy): domain Eukaryota; kingdom Fungi; phylum Ascomycota; class Eurotiomycetes; order Eurotiales; family Trichocomaceae; genus Talaromyces; species Talaromyces borbonicus. The sequence continues at coordinate 609,912 of NBSA01000021.1, read as the reverse complement.
ATGATAGTTATGTGAAAGAGCTTTCTGTCAAAAAGCAGGACAAAGCATTGATCAACTCGCAAAAGGCTCGAGATATCCGTGCTGTCTTGATGGATCCGAAAAATACAAGTGTTGGAACGGCACAGTTCAGGTACGAACACTTCCTATGCAATTTCTTTTTTCTTTGGGAAAAATTATTGAGCCAGTCTGCTACTAGATTTTGGGTCAAAAAAATGTTCAAACTTTTACCTTCCGATCCTCGTTCATCTTCTGTAAGCAAACGCCGAGAGCAGCATCCTCAAACGAGTGTTGAGGCTAATCAATCTGATAGAGGCAGTGGATATGTCATGAAGAAAAGCCAGTTGCAATTCGGGAAAAGCTGTTCAAGATATTGACCAGGGCACATCAACAATGCCAGCATGGAGGACGCGACAAGACGTCCGCCGAAGTTCGTCAGATATATTCTTGGTGAGAAGGCCTCGGATGATTTCTCTTCTATCTATTAGTTCACGAGGTGCAATGTCTATTGTCAATGTTCTTACTGACGCTGCTTCTGAAAGGGTACCAAAAGAGCTCATCTCTCGCTTCGTCAAAATCTGCCCAACATGTCATATTCGTCGAGGAGGAACGCACCTTTCGCCGTCGGATTCAGGCCGAAGCTCTCCGCCCCCTGAGCTGAGCAGAATCCAACCATCACAGCCATCCTTTGGTTATATGCAAGGTCAGACAGTGGCAGACTACGAGGATGACCGTCGAAACTCTACTTCGTCGTCGTACGACTACCATGAAAGCAGAAATCGACAATGGGAGGGTTATTCTTCGCCCACCTCTCATCAGATGAACTCGACGTGGTCAACTTCTCCTTCTAATTATCAATATCATCAACGGCATCATCATCATAATCACCATCATAATAATCATCACCACCATGGAAGCAGCCACCATCTACAGATTAACCCACACGCAGACCCTGGTGGCGGTCACAGTTCTCATCGAAATAACAGCACCCATTCGAAGCTTTTGAGTCCACAAATGGACACGATGTCATCAGCACCATCATCCTCGAGGTCCGAGACCTCGCCTGTTCAACTACAGTATATGCCGGGATACAGTACAGCTCATCAAAACAGCCGCTATCGACAGGGATATTGATTTAACGTCATCTGATAGATCTCATTTATGTATTTATGTTTGTACGAGTGCGCATTTGGAATTTTTTTTAGAGGGAAAAGTCGTTGGAGGATCATGCTAGATTTGTTTAATTTGTAATTGGGCTTTTTCTTTGCTCGCAATTTGCGGAGACGGTGCGAGGTTAATGAGCTGGAGACTGAACTGGAGAAAAAAAGTTGATAACTGAAACGAGAAAATGAGGCGAGCGAACTGGCCTAGACTTCTATTCTAGTAAAAGGCGAGAGTGGTTCGTAGTGATAGGAACGCTAAGGAAGCCAAATATTGGAAATCGTGCAATACAATCCGACACATTTGAGAAGACAAATCTATGCGTGGCTAGATTACAGGAGCGAACAAGAACGTTATGAATACATGAGAGCAAAAAAAACGTAACCATCCAATACCGAACAGGCTCGAAATCATGTCGCATCCACATCCCATCAGAACCTGTCGATTTCGTGGGGTGGGCGATATACAACGTCAATGAAATCCATCAACGGCAGGGCTTTTACTATGAGCGAGGGAGACAAAATTCATATTTTCTCCCCTCTATATGATACCTCCGCAATTCTGTCGTAACCCGTATATTGTATGCTTTGGCGAATTGAAAAATGGAGTCCCCCACTGCTCTGCGAGAATGATGGTACAATGAATGAAAAGCTTCAATCTCGAAAAAGGCACGGCATCCAACGTGCCTTTGGATGTAAGAGCCATTTATACGGGGAGAGCGAATTTCTTGCCCTTCAGCACCCTGCTCAAGAGTTAGCATTTCGCATCAAATTAAGGCCGGACGAGCATGTACTAGTAACTCACTTGTTGTAATATATGTAGAAAAAATCCGAATAAAGGACGGTTTGGATGATACCAGCCAGAACGGGGATGGCATGGAAGAAACCCTCGAAGAAGTACCTGTAGATCCAGTTTGGAATATACAGCGCACGGTAAATACCCAAGGCGAATAGATAGTGCGTTGTAATTGTATCCGCTTCGCCGGTCCGTTGCAGCATGAATAGCTGGGGAAGGATAGCGACAGATTCCAGCCAAATCGAGAAAGTCCAGAGAATCTGGAAAAGAATAAGTCAGCATCATAAAACAACCACAGTACTAGCACATTGACCGACCTCGGAGATTGTGTATTGCTGGGGAAATAGTATAGCTAGAAGAGCACTGAACCCAAGGAGGTATTCCACCTTGAACGTGTCGGTGTTCGGGTCTTGAGTGGGTTTATAGTCGTTGAGCATGAGGTAGATCGTGTAGGTCGAAGAACCGATAAAAAGAATCTTGAAGACGGTGTTGTACAGGGAGTCCGTGAAGGTCCAAAAGAGATCTGTAAGTAGTAACATTCAGCAACCTGCATGGTAACATCCATTTGCGAAGGCTCGCTCTTCCAAAGGACCAACCTAAGTAACGGGTCACGAAGACGATCAAATAAAGTACTTGTGACTTGAACGATAACCCCGAGCAGCTCTATACAGCATCAATCAGTCAATTGATCAAAGAAAGGATGTCTCTGGGTGTTTATGTCGGACGTTGACTGACGTTGCTTGATTTCATTTTTTGGAGTAGTATGAGAATCGATATGAGATGGGAGAAATCCGCTAATCAGACAATTGACATGTTAGTGTTTATTCGCAGCAATCTCATACTGTGAACAATTGCACTCGCCTAGAATCCTGAAGATATTCATCTTGAAAGCCGAATCGCAGTGCGACAACTACAGACACGTTTTCTCTTTTCCAGGTTCTTCAAGATGACCCCAGAGTTAATTCGGGAAAATGAAAATCTTCGAGTCTTGATTATGGAGGAATGTAGATATTGCTGCTCTAGCCTTGAGACATAAGCTGTTGTCGCGAGAAAGAAGACACGGTTGTTGAATTAAGATCGACAAGGGTTCGTACTTCGAGGGAGAAAGAGTAACGTATACCAATACCGGAACGCGGCAGAGGGAAAAAGTGCTGGGCGGTCTGCCGCTTCGGGATATATCATACATTATTACCCGCCCAATACCATAACAATAATACGACAACATCACAGCCAAACTAAGCGGTCTCTACATATACATATGAAATAAAAGTATTTCTAGTTGTTCGAAGAAGTAGACATCATTTATATGGCTTCCGATCTTAATTGAAGGATTCTATAGCCGAAATCAAAGGGTATCAATTGTCATACCGCGGAGGGCGCATTAGTATACAACTCTAATCATACATGTATCATTAAAAAATGCTAGGAAAGTCTTAGAATTAGACGAGTTTGGCTCTAAAAGACACTGCTGCCTTCAAGCCTGTCTTCTTCAGTCATTCGCTGCAGATGAATTTCTGCGAGTTCGCTGCGCAATGCATTCAGAGCACTTTCGCGTTGCAGTCGCTCCCAATCCCGTAAGCCTTGTCTTTTCTGCAGCTGCTTCTCCACTGCTTGTTCTACCAACTTCTCCTCATCTGCTTTTAGGGCCATAAGCCTTTTCTCGATCGACAAATCAAAAGCCAATGGTAACAGCCTGCCACCGTTCACTACAGTGGGCAAGGAAGCCAAATAATTCGTTTTTGTAGGGCGTGTATGGCTCACCGGAGCATTGCTACCATGTCGGTAGCCCGGTCCGCGACTGGCTTCATGAGCAGGAGGATTGTAAGCATATCTGTTACGGGGTCCAGTCGGCGGCGCATGGGGAGCAACGGGAGCTTGCGGCGCATTGGGTGTAGAGGAAATCCGTCTTGAAGTCGACGCAGGAGACCATGTCGGATCCCGACTATTATAATTGGATACCCCGCGAGGTCTTGTCGGAGCAGACAACAAGGATAAATTTGACGAGCGATTCTGCGACGACGAGGAGCTGGATGCACTGGGTGCATCTGGAAGTTCTCTGTCCTGAATATTTCGCAGTCCGGCTGCTCTAGGTTGTCTCGGCGGTGCGTCATGATTGTCCGATATGAGATGCTCACGCTGCTTCGCGGTGGGAGAGCTAGCTCGGTCAGAGCCACGGCTACTCAATGGAAAGTCCCGGTCTGCGATATTTCGATTCGCTGACGAGAGGTTTCCGGATTCTGACCCTAGTGGTGATTTGGTAGCGGGCAGCGAAGAGCTCTTGGAAACCTCATCGTTGACTGATCTGCGAGGCTGTGAATCTAAGGCAGGGGATCTGCTATCCTGTCGAGATGATGCCACTCGTAGTCGTTCATTTGTAATTGGAGGCGATGATCTTCGCGAAGTTGATGCCGAATTCAAAGCCGAAGCGTGACCTGAGTGCGCACGTATCCCCGGCGATGTTGCCCGACTCCGGACAAGGGAACCAGCCCTTGGCGAATGTCTTGCGCGATATGGACTTCTAGAGCGAGGGCGACCATACGGCTCCCGTTCTCTGGTACTTAATCTTGGAGGTGGCGAGATATCTGGGCGCCTCCCAGGTGATGGTATAGATGGACGATCTCTGCGAGGTGATCTTGGAGCATACGGGAGCCTTGAGCTGTCACTCGGACCCCTGTGCGACTGCTCGTAGGAGGCTCGTGAGTAGGGAGGAGAGCGCGACCGCCATGGCCGAACAGGAGATTGAGGGCGTTCGCGCCGGGGTGATCTAATCCTTTGAGGGGAGCGCACACGCGGGGGTGGACGATACGGTGGACTTCGTGAACGACGAAAAGACTTGACAGGCGACCGACTCCGATATCTTCCAGACGCAGATCCGCCACGCGGCGCCCAAGTATCAGCGCTTAGACGTGGAGGCGATCTGTACCTAGAGCCGTGGGAGGGAGGCGGTGATCGAGGCCTTCGTGTACGACTTGTTGAGCGCGAGCGAGAGTATCTGCTTGGAGGCCGATAGCTTTCACCGCCTCGTCGGTCTTCATACCTCATTTCCAATGATTTGCCTTGAAAACTGTGAGGTGAAAAAACAAAAAAAAAAAACTCGATTCGGAGGTGGAATAAGGCTTCCGGCGCTGACCGCGATTTGCAAGGAAAAGAGAGACACCGAGCAATTTTTTTCAAGTTCAGCCGACACAGTGCTGCGGTGGTGCGTTCCTCCCCCCAAAAAGAGATAGCTAAAAGGACTTTATCGTGGTTTTAATATGAAGGTTGAGATGGAAAAGTGAAGTGGTTGAATGAGGAAGGTTCAATTTGATCATATATCAACGACTAGTCCTGATTAGGTAAGGTCCTTTGAGCGCGCGAGTGTACTTCTTAGGGTTGGGGTTACCTGTGAATTTTTATATACGCTTCCTTTTATTAACTAGTTATTAGTAGACCATCTCTAGCCCGATCGTTCTGCAAAACTTGCAGAGTAAAACTGGTGAGAATTAGGACATCTACGAATGGTCTAGTTTTAAGTTTTCAAAAAAAAAAAAAAAAAAAAAAGACTGGAAGTGGCTGCGATAAGTATCCTTGGATGGCTCAAAGCGGACTCAGTCACCAGGAAGTGATAATACATTAATACATTATTCTTTCAATCAGCGTTTTCCCCGACGTTCCTCGTCTTTGCGAATTCGTTTGCTCTCACTGGCAATCATGTCACTAAGATCTTCCTGAAAGTTCCACTGCGAGAATTCCTGCTTCTTCTCTGCATCATATAATCCTTTGAGTCGCTCTTTGCTGAGTCCACTATCATTGAGCATTTCAGGATCCATGGAAACATCCACATCATCGGCTTTCCGGCGTTTGGACCGAGAATCGTCGCTGTCCAAGAGTGGTATCGACGGGTCCGGAGCTTTGAGATCGTAGACTCGATCGCCACCAAATAATCCTGAGACACGGGACGCTTGTTCGGGTATGACACGATACGCAGCTTTCGGCTGCGTGATATCTTCGGTTTCTGTGCCCCTATTACGTTTCCGAACATCGAATTCCCCGCCAATGCTTTCGGTGGTGCCGAACTCAGAAGGTACCGTTGATACAAGACCGCTCGGAGTCTCCAACCCGCTTTGTGTATGTGAAGTTTCCATAGCATCTTCATCGTCCTCTTCTTCGACGTCCTCTTCATCTTCACTCTCCTCTTCGGACTCCTCCATGGGCTGCAACTCACCCCACAGATCTTTTTCGACTGGTTCACCTTGCTGGCCACTCTGTTGAGTCTGAAGCACACCAAATATATCACCTCCATACAAAGGTCGGTTGTGTTCATCGACAGGAGGTTTACCGTACCCTCCAGGGTGAAACCCCCACATAGCACCTGGAGGTGGAGGGGCGTTGAGACCTGGGATCTTCAAGGCGGGATAAGATGGCGGGGGACCAAACCGCTGTTGATTAATCAACCAAGGTGGCGGAGCTCCAGGAGGGATGTTCAGTGCCTCTTTGAGCTCATCACTCAGCTCACCAGGTCGTAGATGGCGCAGATTTGTTTCGTATTCCTTGCCCTCATAGTAGACCTCACCATATCGCGTCAATTCTGGTTTGGTCTGAAACCTGAAAAATGCTTCGTACAGTTTCTGATAATCAATGTCAAGACGGCCCATTTTGGGTTGTACACGCTCGCGTTGCTTTTGCTTCAGAGTGGCTTGTTCCTGTTTTTCCAGCGCGGCGTCGCGCATTTCCGAAATGCCCGTTTCTTGAATAAATTTAGGCAAAGCGAAAGCTGGTTTTTCGATACCTCGCTTAGAAGACAGATATTCGCGCTTGAGCGACCAATGTGTTGGCACGGGAACTACATTTCGATGCGCCTTGATGTGAACCAGCAGACGCGGATCTGGAGCTGATGTGTCCGTCCATTCCACCAAGTCGGGTTTCTGTACCAAGGCTTTGAGCTCAGCGATGGATAATTTGGTCATTTCTTTCCGTTTTTTCTTTGACATCTTTGGCTCCTCTTCCTCATCTGGAATTTCGTCGTCGTCGTCGAAAAATACTTCGGGTCGCTCATTTTCCACGCGCGCTTTGTCTTCCGAATCTGCCTCGAACTTGTTCGCAACGTCCTTGTATAATTCCCAGAGGCTGTCGTCGACTTGCAGTGCAGCGTCTTGACTTTGGTTTCGGTCGCTCAATTCTGATCGCGCTGGCTCGTCGGCGGGTTTGTTTTCCTCATCATTTTTAGCGTCCTCTTTCGTCGAATCCTTAGCAGACTGAAGGCACAGCTACATTAGTTTCACAATCTTTTCCCAGGCAGATGATGCGTCTGAACACTTACTGGATCCTTCTTGGCCTTTCTCCGGGCTCTCTTCAGCTGGTTTTTGGTGGGTTTGCTGGCGATGGCCGGCATGGCGGCAGATTAAACTGTTCAACGATACCTGTCAATCTCTGAGTACTTTTAACAGATAATATGACTTATTATGAACAAAAGCGCGGATCTGATCAGAGATTGAAGTTGCTCGGCTTCCAAAAACTTCTCCATCAAAGATGATGTTGGGAGGAAGCTCCCGAGCGCCGAGCCATTTCTCCAGGAGCAGGTAGGTCTTGGCAGAACTCTGACAGCCAGCCTGGTTGATTGTTTGTCATGTTTGTCGCCTGATGCCGCATCCACCACTGTTACTTAGTATTATTGATAATTCTTTGATTTTATTTGTGAATATGTATTTGATAGTCTTCAAATGTACTGTAGCTTTCGCTATGAAGGGACAGAGGTGCCGGGGAATAAACTAGGGGCTAACCACGAGGGAGCCAGAGACCTGGCCTTAGTAGCCTTATAAACTTGCTGTTCTCCTCCAGCTCTTTCAACCTTTACAATTCCCTTCAGCGGTCCAAATGGAAATCGTTTGGCGCTGTCACCATGAGATCTGGAATAAATCCAGGGATTTCCCGGCGGGTGAGAGCAAGGAGGATCAAGCAAAGACTTCGCTGTTTGACATCCGAGGCGTGGTGGGAAACCACGAACAGTGAAGTCGTGGAATTTCTGCATGATGAACTTCCTTTCCAATGGCCATGGGGATTTACAATCTACCGCACTGTTTAAACATCAGAATCCGACCAGTATTAGGATACTGTTCTCAATGCAATATCAAAAAGCGTCATGGAATGCTTAGACGAGGATGAACCTTCCCGGGTCTTTCAGGAGAGATACCAGCCCCTAGTTTTCGATGAACCCACTCACTTCAATGAAGCAACGCTGGACAAGATCCGTGATCATTTCAGGGAAGTCCAAGAGAACGATAATGGATATGATGGAGTTCGATGTCGATGGTGGTTGGTCATCGGTGATGGCGCTTTATCCTCCGCCATCCTGAGCCGAGGAGCGGCCAAATTACCAGGAGGCAGTAGTTGCAACACGCGATACTGCCCAGGATACTTCCGCTTATATCACCTCTAGAGCTTGACTCGTATTGAAGGCGCCCTTGAGTTTGATGATCTCTGCGCAAGAATGGACGACATTCCTTGGTTTGTCCTGATGTGTGAATTCACTCATGGAATACTGTGGATAGCTCTGTATGAAAATATAGATAGTAATTATTTCAGGAAAAAACACCAGCTAGAGAACAGGAGTCTAGTTTGTGGTGTAGGTAATTTGTTTTATGCTATTTTTGCGTGTAATGTATTTCATGCAGCAGACAGTCAGTCAGCACCAACGTGTTACGAAACCAACCTGCATGACACTAGAGGAACCTAATACTATGTGGGAAGGTGTTACAGCAGTGTTACGAAACCAACTTGCATGACACTAAGGGAACCTAATACTATATAGGAAAACACCACAGCAGAATCCTTACAACCACGATCAATCATTACCACAACCGGGCATGCAGATTTCTTGATTGATTATTATTACTTTAATTATCTAGATACTTGACTGATTATATATTTTAAAAAAATCTTTATATAATTTAATTAAGTCTAATATATCTTAACATAATATTATTTAACTAAAATAAATCTAGATTTATAATAAAAGAGTTATTATCTTGACTTTAAAATATACTAAGAATAAAATAAAAATATTATTAAATAAAAAAATTATTATTCAGTTAAAAAAGTATTATCTAAAAAGAAAATTAATATAATAAATAATAATATAATAATATTAATTAACATTATTAATATATTAATAATATTACTAGCCCAGATAATATAAAAATTAATAAAGTATATTAAATAATTTAAAATCCAGATAATCTCTGAGAAAGAAAAATTTAAGATTATTAAATTAATACTATTTAAAAAAGAATATAAAATATTACAATTCTTTCTAATATAAATAAATCTATATTTTTTAATTAATTTTTTAAATATTTTAATTAAAATAGATAAAGTTTTAACTGTAATTATATTTTTTTTAAAAAAAATATTAATATAATTTAAATTATACTTAAAAATATAATTCAAGAAAATTAAGAATAAAAAAAATAAAATGATTAAAACATTCTAAATACATTTAATTTTTATAGAAAAACTTAAATCAATATTTAAAAAAGTTAATAAAAAAATTATATTATAATATAATTAATAAAATTATAATAAACAATCTTTATGTCAGAATATGATATTAAATATTAATAAATTAATTTATATCTAGATTAATATAATAAAATAAAAAATAAAATCATTAAAAGATTTAAAAGATTTAAAATATATCTTAATATAATTAAAATAATAATATAAATTAATAATAAACTCTATAAATAAAAATTTAAAAAAAAAGTTTTAAGATATATAAAGATTATCAATACTATATTAATAATAAATTAATTAAAAATCTTAATAATACAATCTTTATAAATCAATATCTATAGAGCTGAATGCTACAGTTAAAATAAAAAATAATAAAAATAAATAAATTAATAAAAATAAAATCAAATACTATAATTATAAAAAAATAAAATATTTTAAAAAAAATATAAGAATTTTATAAAAAGATAAATCAAAGTAATTTATGATAATAATATTAATAAAGAAATATATTATAATAATAATTAAATAATTTATAAAATCATAAATCACTCAGAAAATAAAAATCTATATAAAATTAATAATTATAAAGATAAAATATATTATAACTTTAATAAAATTAAAAATAAAATAAATCTTTATTTAAAAATTATACATGCATATAAATTATATAATTATAAAAACTATAGAGTTATTAATTAATTAAAAACTAAAAAAAAACTAATATTAAAATATTTAAAAAAAATAAATTAAAAAATTCTCTATTAATAATAAATAAAAAGATATTAAATTTAAAATAAATTATAAATATAAGTTAAGATATATTTAGAATATAAATCTATTATATTTAATTTTTATAATAATAATTAGTGTGCTATATATCTAAAAATTAAATAAAAAAATAAATATTTTTTAAAGCCACTAAAGAATATAAAACTAAATTATTATAAATAATTAAAAACTAAATAAAAATAATTTATTAAAAAATATATTATTATATTTAAGAAAATAAAATAATAGAGATTAAAAATATTTAAAATATTTAAACATCTAATAAGTCTAAATAAAAAATCAGATAAAAAATAATATTTAAAAATACTATAAAAACTCAAGAACTAAAAAAAAACTTAAAAAATATTAATAAAAAAATTAAAGAAGTAATAGATTTAAAAATAATAAAAAACTATATAAATCTATAAATATAAAAAAATTAAAAATAATAAAAATCTATATTTATACTACTAATCAGACTTGATAAAAAAAAACTTATAAAAAATAGAATTATTAAGAAAATAGAGTAATTATTTATAATTATTAATTAATTTTAATATTATAAAATTAAAATAAGATAATATTATTTTAAAAATTTCATAATTAAAAAGATATGATTTAAAAATTTATTAAAATAAAAAATAATTATAATTGATAAAATATAATTATAAAATAACTCAGACTATTAAAAGATTAAAAATAAAAAAAATTTAGAAATTATTAAAAAAATAATAAATATTTTTAAATAGAATAAAATTAAAGATAAAATCATCACTAAAATTATAAAAAAATTATGAAAAAATTAAAAAAATTATTAATAAAATTAAAAATTATAATATCAGACCTCTTAAATAAAATTATAAAATAAATTAAAAAAAAATAATAATTTATAAACAATATAAATACTATATTATTTAAAAAATATAAATAATAAAAAAACTTATTTAATAGAATATATAAAATTTTATTTAAATATAATAAATAAAATTATATTATTTTATTTAAAAAAGAAAAAGAATTAATATTTTAGAAAATTTATTCAATATTAAAAAATAAAAAAAAAATTAAAAAAAAGTATATTAATAAAAATTTTAAAAAAAGATATATTAGACTATTAATATTATTAATAAAATATCTAATTTTATTTTTCAAAAAAATAATAAAATTAAAAATATATATTAATTTTTAATAATTTAATAATTTTATAATAAAGAATAACTATTCTTTATTATTAAGAATAAAAATATAAAATAAAATTTAAAATAAAAAATAATTTATTAAATTTAATATTACTGATATATATAATTATTTTAAAATTAAAAAAAAAATAAAAAATAATATTTAAAATTAAATTTAGATACTTTAAATATCTAATTATATTATTTAAACTTATAAATATATCAGTAATCTTTTAAAGATATATTAATAATATAATATTATTATATTTATATAATTTTATTATTATTTATTTAGATAATATTTTAATATTTTTTAATAATTTTGAAGAATATGTACAATATATTAAAATAATATTATAAAAATTATAAATTATAAAATTATAAGTCAAGTTTAAAAAGTATAATTTTATAAAAAATAGATTTTTTAAAATATAAAATTACACAAGAAAGTATATAAATAGAAAAAAAATAAATATAAATAATATAAAATTAATCTATATTAATAAATTATTACTTTATAATAAAATATTATAAAAAAAGAAAATAAAAAATAAATACTTTTAATAACTAGATTATAAAATAAAAATTAAAAAATTAAAACTAATATTATTATAATTAAATAAAAAAGAATATCTGGAACATAATTTCTAAATAATTATATTAATAGTAATAATAAAAATAGTATAATTTAAATTTTAATTAAAAATAAAAATAATAAGATTATATTAATAGAAATTAAATTAATATTTTAATATAATTTAATCTATATTTTAAAATTACTATAAAATAAGATTATTAAAATTAATTATAATATAATTATTAGCAAACATTTAGATTAGATTAATATTATAAAAAAAATTATTAAAAACTATTACTAGTATAAATAATAAAAAATAAAAAATATTAAAATATATATTAAAGATTACTGTATATATTAAATAAATAAAATTAAAAGATATTAATTATATAAATTATTATAGAAATTATAAATATTAAAATATTTATAATAATAGATTATAATACTATTTTTATATTAATAAATAAAATAATAAAATATATACACTTTACAATAAATAATAAATTAAATTATTTAAAATTAAAAAAATAAGTAATATTAATTTTAAACTCAAACTACTAGATATAATAAAAATATATTTAATATTTTATATTTTATTACTTAAATCAGTATCATAAAAAATTAAAATACTAAAAAATATTATTATTAAACAAAAAATCTATAAAATTAAAAATATTTAGAATTAATAAATAATATTTTAATAATCTATAGATTTAGAAAAAAAATCAGGATTAAGCTGTAATAATTTTAAAAAATTATTAAAAATAATATTTAAATATCTTTTATTAAAAAAAATTAAAATTAGATTCTTAGAATTCTCTTTATTAAAAATATCTAAAATATCTATATTATAATCTAATATTTTGTTATCATATTTATTAAGAAGTTTTTATTATTTATATAAATAAAAAATTTAATAATAATTTTTTATTATATTTGAATAGATTATTACTATTATTAAAAAAACTCTTATTAAAATTATAAAGATTTTTTAAAGATTATTTTTAATAAATTTAATATTAAGTTTTAATTTTTTTTTAGTATATTATAGACAGTCCTAATTTTTATTATTATAAAAATAATATTTATATTTTTTATTATTTCTAATATATAAAGTATAATTTCGGCTTTTTAAATTTATTATATAAAATAAATCTTAATAAATATAATAAAAATACAGATTATCTAGATATTAATAAAAAAATTATTCTAAAATATATAATCAATTTAATAATAATACTAACAGATTTAAAAAGATAATTTAAATATATTAATATATTTCAGACACTTACTAAAGAAAAAAATAAAATTATATTAAAAATAAAAATAAATTTTTTTATTTAAAATCTTTAGAACAAAAGTCTTGAGGATAGAAAATAATATTATAAAAAAAATATTATAACGTATTTCACTAGCACTCCGGCCAAACCACCATTTCGGCCAACATCTCAAAACTTCTATTCAAATTATCAACCACCACCTTCCTACTAACCACACCACATAAAAAATAATTAAAAAACATATTAAAAATAATTATTCTTATAAAAAAAGACTTTTTCTTATTATTAACACATTAAATATAGAAAAAATCATAAAGATTTGCAAGATCTTATACTTGTACAATATATCACACATTACTATCCAGAATCAACTTAAAAAGACACGCGCAGCTGCTAAACATAGCTTATAAAACTAAAAATTTTCTTCTACTAAGAAATAAATAATAAAAAATTAAATATTAAGTTTAAAGCAATATAACATGCTTTTAAAATTACATATATTAAATTAAATTACAAATTATTTACTGACTGTAAAAGATCCTACTTATACATCTAAAAAAATTAATATAAATTAGATTATACACTTTCTTAATTAATAATCTAATTTAAAATACAAATTTTTATATTATTTTATTTATTTATAAGCTCTCTATGAGAATCTGATACTTATTAAGAGTTTTTTTAATAATCTATTAGTTTTTAAACTGGAGTATAGTATTACTAACAATAATATATACAATTTTAATAAAATAGACTTTATTATGAATATCAGTATTATAATAAAAATTATATACAGTTCTAATTATTTTAATAAACTAAGTCTTATACAGTCTGATAATCATGAATAGATAATAATAATTAAATGTATAAAGGCTTTTAATAAAATAATATTATTTCTAATTATATTCAAATATAATAACAACTTTTCTAAATAATATATAGATTTAAATCTATTATCTAATTAATCAATTATTTATTTATTAAATAACTAGATATCTGATAAATTAAATCTACAATAATTAAAAAAGATTTTTAAGTCTCATACACAGCTAATTATAACTAATATTTATTAACTTTTAATTCTTAATAATCACAGCAGCTATTTAACATCAGAATTTAATCAGATATATAAGAAAAGTAATATTATTACATACTGTATATTATTTTATTCTTCTCACCTACTTCAATCTTTGAATGTAGAGATTTTTTTAATGTTAAAATGTTTATATAGGATAATTATAAAGAATTAGATTCATATTAGAATTTATTATATTAATAAAATAGCTTTTTTGAAAATACTTTATTTTATACAGCTTTAAACATATATTATATAAAATATTAAAAATAGCTTTTTATATTCCAGTATTATATCATTTAAGCTGAAAAAAATACTATCACAGCTTATAATAATAATTCATAAAATTATTCTGAGAATAAGCTGACTTTTCATATTAAACAGCCTTATATAGAGCTTTAAAATATCTTATAATATATATATATTAGAACACCAAGCTAAATCTATTAAAAAATTATTTAATATAATAAATTTAACAGAGCAAGCTTTATTAATTTAAATATTTAATCAGTTAGTAAAGAGTTCTTTGTTAACTATATACAAATAAACTCTTTTAGATAAGAAAATACATAATTTATAAAATACAGTTAATTAATTATAAAAATAATATTCATATTATAATTAAAAACTTTAAAATAAATATATTTTAATAATTTTTAAAGATTAAAAGATAACTTAAGTAATTTTTAAAGTTTTAATAGTCCTCTGTAAAACTGTTAAGCTAAGAGCTTTATAATAACATCAACATATTGTCCCTAGATATATGAATTGCTAATAGATAGAACACTGATATAATTTTTATAAAAATCTAGCCGTGCCTGTGGAAAATCAAAATCTTTAATTTTTGTATATAAATTGTATGTGTTTATCTAAAGTGTCATTTTTTTAGCCGGAGTGGTGGTTTGGCCGGAGTGCTAGTGAAATACGTTAATAGAATTTTTATAATTATAAATAGATATTATTATAATCAGACATATAAACAGTCAGATAAAAATATAGATTTAAAAATAATTAAAAAAAATATATAACTAGTATATATATAAGAAAAATATATATTCAAATATATATTCAAATATATATTTAAATATATACTAAAAAAATATATAGAAATATATATTTAAAAAACTATATATTAATATATATATTAAAAAAAAATAAATTATATAAATAAAAACAGAAATGAAAAAAATTTAAAAAAAATTAAATATTAAATGATAATAATATCTATATTTATATAATATAATCTAGAATTATTAATAATAATTAATATATTATAACACTAGAGAATATATTTAAAAAAAAACTAAATATCTAATATAAATTATTATAAATTATAAAAATCTTATTTATTTTATAACAATAAAGAAGATATTAACTAAAAGATAAATAAAATAATTAAAATTATTAATAAATTATTATTTTATAATTAAACACTACAGAGAAAAAAATAAATAAAAAAAATAAATACCTTTAATAAATAATTAAATTATAAAAAAAAATCTAGAAATCTAAATTTATATTATTATAATTAAAAAAAAAAATATTTAAAATATAACTTTTAAATAATTATACTAATAGTAATAATAAAAATAATTATTAACTCTAACTTATAAAATTAAATTATTAAAAAAATAATTAAAAATAAAAATAATAAAATTATATTAATAGAAATTAAATTAATATTTTAATATAATTTAATCTATATCTTAAAATTATTATATAAAAAAATATTAGACTTAATTATAATACTATTATTAATAAATATCTAAAATAGATTAATATTATAAAAAAGATTATTAAAAACTATTATTAATTATAAATAATAAAAGATATTAAAATATATATTAAAAAATGCAATATATATTAAATAAATAATATTAAAAAATATTAATTATATAGATTATTATAAAAATTATAAATATTAGAATATTTATAATAATAGATTATAATAGACTAAATTATAAAATTATTAAAATTAAAAGAATATAATATTATTCTTATAATAATAGATAAAATAATAAAATTATATATTTTATAATAATAATAAAAGAAATAAATACATAAAGATTATTATATAAATTAATTAATAAAATATTTAGATATTATAGAATATTAAAAATAATGATATTAAATAGAAAATTAATATTTTTATTAAAATTATAAAGATCTATAATAGATCTAATAAAAAAAATTATCTATAATATATTATTTATAAATTAATAAATAAATAAAAAAAATAAATTAGATATTAATATAATATTTAAAATATTATATTAATAATTATTAAAATAATATTATTTTTTTTATAAATTATAAAAAAGAGACAAGACTATCAGAATAATTAAAATTTAAAAAATTAATAAATAAAATAACAGATAGATTTATTAATAATATAAAAATATTATATTTTTATATATAAATAAAAATTATTAATTAAAATAAAATAAATAAAAAATACTATAATATAAAATATCTAAAAAAAAATCAGATTTTTTTAAAAAAAATATATATATATATTATAAAAAAATATATATTAGCAGATAGTATAGCAGTTAAATATATTATCTAAAAAATCTGTTTTTATATATATATATATAATTAAAAGTCTGCTCTTTTTTTAGCTTTTATTAATATAGATCTATAAATTCAAATTCTGCTGTTAATATTAAATAATTTAATTATTATCATATAATAAGCTATAATTATATAAAAATCAAAAGCTAGTTTTAATCTTTTATTAGAATTAATTTTAAGTCTTTCTGTTTTCTATCCTCTATATAACCTTGCTTAATAAAAAGTAAAAAATAAATTAATATATAAAAATTAAAATTAATATAAAATTACTTTAACTCTGATAATATAAATATTTAAACTAGTATATATTAAGATAAGTGTCAAGAATCTCATTTATATTAAATCTATATATAATAATTAAACTTTAAAATCAGTTATATAACTTAAATAATCTATTATAAATTTTAGATTTCTATATAGACTATAAGCTTGATTAATAAATAAATAAATAAATAAATAAAAAAATATATAAATTATAAAATTAAATAATAAATTAGATTATCTATAAATTAAATTATTTAAAATTAAAAAAAAATAAATAATATTAATTTTAAACTTAATAGAGAAGGAATAGAAGTGAGAATATTCTAGCTTAAAAGCAAAAAGTCTCTACTAGACATGCTTATCAGTGAAAAATTAAAAAGAATCCTTATAAAGCCTAGATCTATAAGTAAGCCTGAAAGTCTTTAATAGAAAAATTATATAAGAACAAAACAAAAATCAGAAATCAAAGCTATAAAGATTTATTAAAAATATAATCTTTAGAGCTTTAAAGACTTTATAAAGCTTATTAATATTATATATTGATCTATTATAGTCTACAGAGCTCTATATAAATATTAAATCTGATTAATAATAATAATAATAATAATAATAATAATAATAATAATAATAATAATAATAATAATAATAATAATCAAAACAACAACTAGCAATATTAAATAATATTACTTAATTTTTAATTTTTTAAAAAAATAAATAATAGATAATTAACAATCTTTACAATATACTAAAAATATATGAATTAATAAATAATAATATGTAAAATTATTTAATATAATATAAATAATTAGAATATTGTATTATAATTATTTTAAAAGACTGAAGATTATGATCTTATACTTATTTAAAAATCTATAAAATAAAAAACAAATATAATATTATTATCTATAATTTTAATTTTAAATTTATAATTTTTCATTTAATAAATAGATATTTTTATATATATAATTTTACATTAAAAGACAGTGGCCAGAGTATTTATAAAATCTAAAAATTTATAAAGATTTTATAATTTTTATAATCAGAATAAAAATAAAAATTATTATTATTTTAAATATTTATAATTTATAATTAATATCACTGATATAATTAAATTATATTAAAAATTGTTAATTATAATTAAAAATAATATAAAACTAATCATATTATAAAATCTAATTATAAAAAAAGTCAGTGCACAGAATTTATATAAAATAATAATAAATTTAATATTTATAAAAGATATAAAACAGAAAATAATAAAATATAATATTAATATAATTATATATTATAAATTAAATAAAAAATCTAAAAATATAAAATTGAATAAATAAAAATCCAGAATTATTTTTTTTAATTTATAATTAAAAAAGAAGAATATTTTTTTTATTTTATATAATTTTTTCTATATTCTAAAGAATTTTTTGTTTAATTAAAATTTTTAAAATTTTTATTAATTTTTTAATCTAGTCTTAGTTTTTTTACTATATTTTTTATATTTATTTTTTATATAAAATTTTTTAATAAGATCTAATAATTTAATAATAATTAAAAAGCAAATTAAATTTATATACTTTTTTTAATTTTTTGTTTATTTACTATTATTTAGACTGTGTATATAGATTCTATATATTTAAATTTAAAATTAATTATATTTTATTTCTATACTTTTTTTATTATTTATGATTATCTATTATACTTTCTAAATTCTATTTTTATTTGTAATTAAGTTCATTATTAAAATTAATTTATTAAAAAAATTTAATAATTAAAATTATTCTATTATATATATTCTTTTATTTACTTTTTATATAATCATTTTTATTGTTTTTTTTTCTAATTTTTTCTATTATATTTTTATTTTTTATTACTTTCTAAATGATTACATTTTTATTATAATTTTATATAAGAGAGATTTAGATATATTAATTTATTACAAAGAAAAATAAAAATAAAATTTTTATTTTTCAGTTATTAGATCAATTAAAGAATTTTTTTTATTAATTACCTAAATAACTAATATTAATAAATCTAGGATATTTATTAATTTTAATTTTTTTATATGTCCAGTTATTATGAAATGATTAAAAAATTAAAAAAATATTTATTCATTTAGAATTTAGTTTTTTATTAATTAATAATAATAATAAATAAAATATAGAATTTTTTATTAAATTTTTTTTAATTATATTAGAAAAAGAACCTGTATAATGAAAAATTAATTAAAATATTATTAAATAATATATTTAATATTTATATTATTATTTAATAGTGTTCTAACTGATCTTATATTATATAAATACTCTTTATAGTTTAGTAAAAAAAATCTTTTAATAAAAAGCTTCATATCTTATTTATAGATTTATATTTTATAAATATGTTATATTTAATTATTAATCTTTTTTTTATTTCTTTTATTATTTTGATCAATTCAGATTGTTTTGTTTTATTATTTGAATTTGTATTTTAAATATATCAGTTAATTTTTTTTATTATATTATATTTCAGATAGTATAATATTATATAAATTAATATTTTATTTATTTATTTACAGCTGCATTTTAAAAATAATATTAAAAATTTTTTTATATAAAAATTTTATTATATCTATTTTTTTTATTTATAATTAAATAAAGATAGTGTTTTTTATTTTTTTATAATTCTTTATATATTCTAAAAAATTTGTTATTTAATTAAAATTTCAGAATTTCTATTAATTTTTTAATCTAATCTTTTATCTTTTTTATTAAATTATTTAAAATTATTTTTTTATATTTATTTTTATTTTTATATTTAGATTTTTTAATTAATTCTTTAGTCTTTTTATCTAGTTTATTTTTTTAAGATTTTATTAAATTTTTATAAATTTTTTTAATATAGCAGTTTTATAATCTTTTAAATAAAAAAACATTTTTTTTATTTATTGAATTATATTATATATATATAATATAACAGATTATTAATTAAATATATATTTTATATAGTTAATTTTTTTATTAATATTTTATTATATTTATTTTAGTTTCAAATTAAGCTTTAATTTTAATTTCTTATTTTTTTTCAAAATTAGAGTCGTTATATTATTAATTTTAAATATTTATTTATTATTAAAATTATATTTTCTTAATAAGTAAAGTAATTTATAGTCTAGATAATGGAGTAATTAACTATTCTATCTAGATAGTATCTGAATAATAGATTAATAATCTATTAATTAGAGGTCTGTAGATTTAAATTCTATCTTAGTTCATATTATAAAAAAATATATAAAAAAAATAAACACTTTTTATATCTAAAAATTCTATATAGAACAAAAATCTATGTATTTAAAAATTTTATAAAAAAATATATAGAAAGCTTAGATTATTAATTTTTATATTAATATAATTATATAATTAATTCTATATCTGTATATTTATTTAGTAAAAACTCTGATTCTGATTAAAAAAAAATATTATAATTTAATAATCTTATAATATAAAGAGTTTTTTTTATTCAGTTTATATAAAAAATTTTTTTAAAAAAACATGGTTTTTTTTTATATTATAATTTTAGACTAGAATATTTATATTCTTAATTAATCTTGAAATTTATAATTTAATATATTTATTATTATAATTATCTATCAAATCAATATCATAAAATAAAATAAAAATTAATAATATTAAAAATTTTTAAAAAATTTCTAATATTTTTTAGAGAATAAATATTTTATCTTTAAAAATCTAAAATTATTATATAATCTGTTATAAAATTATTAATTTATTTTATTAATAATCAGAATATTGTTTTTTAAAAAAATTAATATTAGTTTGTTTTAATAATATAATTAAAGACTTCTGATATATCTAATTAAAAAAATATTTTATTAGATTTTTATATAATATATATCTAAAAAATTAAAAAATTAAAAAAATGTTTATATTAATTAATTCTGTTTTATTTCTATCTATATTTTAAAAAATAAATTATTTTTTTTATTATTTTTTAAAAGATTTTAATTATTGTTATTTTTATAATTTTATTAATAATATTAAATAGATCTTTAATTTTTATATTTTCAAAATCTATATAATTTTATTTTTTTTAATCAAGATAATATATATCTATTATAAAATTTTAAAAATATACTTTTATTTTCAATAAACTTATATAAAATTTATTAATATTATTTTTAATAGTTTTTTTAATATTTAAAAGTTTTTTAATATATTATTTTTATTTAATATCTTATAAAAATATATATATAAATTATTTTTATTATTTTTAAAATAATTCTAGAGATTTTTTTTTATTTTTATAATAATTTTTAAATCTATATTCTTCTCTTAATATTCATATTTATTAAAAATGAAAACCTTATAAAAGATTATTATTTTATTTTTAAAGTTTATATATAGTTTTATAGTTTTATTTTTAATAATATCTTTATTAATTTTAAAAATAAATAATTTTAGATTTTTATTTATTTAATTAATTTTTATATTATTTTTTTTCTTTTTTTTTTATACATTATTTTTTTTTAGATTTTATTATTATATTTTTTTATAAATTTTTTTATAATCTTTATTAATATTTTTTAATATAGAATTTTCTTAGTATTTTTTCTATATTTTTTTTTAAAATTTTATTATTTATTATTTATTTTATTATAATAGATAATATAAAATAAAAATTTTGAATATAATATATTATTCTTATCTTTATAATATTTCTGAGAATTAATTAATAAGATTTAATTATATTAATAATATTAATTTAAAGATAAAATTTTTTTATATTTTATTATATATAATAATAGATTAAATTATTTTATTTTTCTAGTTTCTCTAAAGTTTTTTAATATTTTAATAGAATTAATATTTTATAATATAATATTTTTTATAATTAATATATCTTTTATTTTTTTTTTGATTTTAAATTCTTATTTTTTATAATTATATTTTCTAGTTCTATAATATCTGTATTTTATTTTAAATTAATAATATTTAAAATTATGATTATAATTTTAATAATTATAATATCTAATAATAGAATAATATAAATTAAATAAAATTATTTATTTAATCTTATTCTTTTATATAAATTTTTTCTAAATTAGATAATTTTTTTTAATTTTTTTATTTTTAGAATTATTAAGTTAATCTTTTTATTAAATTGAAATAAATATTTTATTTACTGAAATCTAATAATCTGATATTAATTAAATATTAAATTAAAACTATATAATTTATTTAAATTTTCTATTTATTTATTACTAATTATAATATTTATTTATCTTTTATATATTTAGATTAGAAATTTATTATATTTTATTTTTATATTTATTTTTATAATCTGTAGTTATTTATTTTTTTTTTAATTTTTATTTCTGTTTATAACTTAGTCTATTTAAAATTAATTTATGATTTAAAAAATTTTTAATTATTAAAAACTTAAAATAGTCTCTATATCTATATCTATATCTATAAATTATTTATTTATTATTTATATAATTTTCTTTATTATTTTCTTTTTAGTTTTTTGTAATTATATTTATATTTTATTATTTTTTTAAATGATTGGACTTTTTCTATAATTATATATAAAATAAATAATATTTAAATATATTTAAAAAAATTCTAGTTTTCTTTATCTTAGTTATTATAAAATATCTAGAAGACTTTAAGATATAGAAAGATTTATTAAGAATTCTTTTATTAATTAATAGTTGTAATAAGTCGTATAAAAAAACATCTATATTAATAAATTATAATAGATATAAAATACTTTTTATTTAATATTTATATTATTTACAGAATTAAGTTTCTAATATTATTTTAATAATATTTATTTTTAAATCTAAAATTATTATTAATTATTAATTAGATTTTTTCTTAGATTTTTTCTTAGATTAAGTATTATTATAATTATAATTATTTAATTTTAGATTTTATTTTTTTTAATCTTTCTTAAATTATTAAATATATTTTTATTTAGATTTTATGTACAATTTATAAACTTAATATTTATTTTAAAATAGTTTTTCATTATTATTATATATTCTTTTTTTTAAAACAAAGTGTTTTTAGTAGTTCTAATTATATTATATAATTTATAAATTAAATATATTATTAAAAAACTTTTTAAAATATAATTTAAACATATTTTAATTATTATTAATTTTTAATTTATTATAAAATGTTTTAATTTTGTTTTTAAAACAATTCAATATTTTAAATAAATTTTTTTTTATAATTTTAGTGAGCTTTAATGTTAATAAATTTTAATTAGAAATAAAAAAATAATTAAAGATTAAATTATAAAATTAAATAGATTCTTTAACTTTTAATAATAATTTTTTTTAGAAAAATAATCTATAAATTTTTATTAATTTAATATGTGTTTATTATAAATTTAAAATTAGATTATTAACTGTAAATTGATTATATTATCTATAAAAATATTTTTTTATTTTAGGTTAAATTTTTTTAATTTCATATGAAATTATTTATATATATGAATAAATGAAAAAAATTAATATATTAAAATTATTATTTTTTAACAGTAGTCTCTCAGTGATTAAAATTAATTAAAAAATTTAATATTAATTTATATATTTATTAATAATTTTATAATTTATATTAAAATATATAGATTATTATTAAATATTATTTTTAAAAAGATATAATATCTAGTACAAATAGAACTTAAAGTAAAAAAAAATAATTATTAATTTTTTTTAACAAATTTATAAAGATGTCAGAATTTTTAAATTTGATTTTTAAAATTAAAATCTTAAATCTTAACTAGAATAAATGAAATTAATAAAATTAATAAAATTAATATAAAATTTTAAATTTTTAAATTGGCATTTTATTAAATTGAATAAAATATTAATATTATAAAAAATACTATTAAGCATATAAAATTATATAATTATATAAAATAAAGATTAAAATAAGATTTAATATCAAAATAAAATTAAAAACTTTATTCTAACATCTAATTATAATAAGAAAAGATTAGAAAAAAAATATTAAAAAATATAATTAATTTAAAGCAAATTTTAGAATTATTATTTCTATATACACAAAGGCATATAAAGAAATATATTTAAAAAAACTAGCAGTGAAAACACTGAAAAGTGGAATTTATATATATGAAATCTGATTTTATTTAATTTTTTTTTGAAATAAACTAACATTGTAAAATATTTTTTTTTTAAAATATTTTTAAATGTATATAAAATAATAAAAATAATTATTATTAAAAAGTATAAATAAAGTCAATATTCTCAGCTATACAGAATTATTAAATAAATAATAAATTATAAAATCATGTTAAATATTTAATATATTCTAAAAACATATATATAATGTTAAAAAATTAATTATAGAATTTTTTAATTGCATATTAAAAAGAATTAAATTTAATAAAAAAGATATTTATATTAAATTATTTATTTTTAAAAAATTAATAATATTTTTTAAATTAAAAATTTATAGATTTTATATTTATTTAGAAAAAAATAAGTTTATTTAAAATATTATATATAACTATTCAGAAAAGACTTTAATATTTATATTTTTAATTTTTTATATGTTAATCTTTTAGATTAAAAAAAATTTCTTATATTTAAATTAAATTATATAAGAAAATATATTTATAAATTTTATAAATTTTATTTAAGATCTTTTTTTTAATTATTAAAAGATTAGAAATATCATAGTCAATAAATTAAATAAAAATTATAAAGAATTAATATATAAAATAAATAAAGTAAAACTTGGTTTATTATTATAAAATAAAAGATTTTTTATTTTAATAATTATATTTATTTATTATATGTTTATTCTTTAGTCTATTATTTATAGTCTTAGTAAATTAGATTTTTTATTTATTATTTAAATATTTATTTTTTTTTAATATTAGAATATTATTAAATTATTATTTAATAATAAATTTACTCTGATTCAGATATTTAATAAGTATTAATTTATAATAATTTAAAAATTTTATTTTAAAAAAAATTATATAATTAAATTTCTATAAATTTAAAATATTTTAAATAAAGTGATTAAAGATTATAAAAATTAAAAAATAATATAAAAAATTATATTTTATAGATTATATTATAATTAAATATATTTAAAAAAAATAATAAAAGCTGTATTATAGATTGATATATAATTATATATATAATAAAAAAATAAAATATATAATATTAATTAAATCTATAAAATTATATATAGTCTAGTAAAGAATTAAAAATAAAAATAATATTATTATAATATAAATAAATATTATACTGATTAAAGAAAAAAAATTAATTAAATAAAAAGCTTATTTTAATTATAAAATACTAGAATATTTTATAAATAAATATTAAAAGCTAAAAAAATAATTAATTATCAATAATAATAATAAATTATAATAAACTATCTATATATATCTTAGAAAAAAATAGTATAAAAAATAAAAATAATACTAAAAACATATTAAAGAGAATAAAATTTAAGAAAAAATAAAATAGATCTAAAATTCAATAATATAAAAATAAAAAATTATAAAAAAATTTATAAAAAAATACTAAATAAAGAAATTAATATTTAAATATTTATAATTATATATAAAGATACTTACTATATATTTTTAACAAATAAATAATATTATAAAATATTAAAAAATAGTAATAAAAGTATTAATTATAAAGATTTAATTAAATTAATTTATATATATTATTCAGAATTAAAAAAATGCTGATATTAATATATATATTAAATAATTTATTATAATAATAGATATAAGATATATTAATTTAATAAAAAATTAATAAATAATTTTTAATTATATCCAATATTATTATATAATTAAAATATATATTATTATATATATAAGAAAGATAAATATTTAAAATATTTAAGATTTTTAGATTATAAATATTTAATAATTATTATATATTATTATTATAAATAATATTACAGTAATTATAATAATGTAATTAAAAAACATCTTAAATCTTATTAAAAAAATTATAAAAAAATAAACTTCAGTAAAGATACAATACAGAAAATAATATATAAATAAAAATAAAAATAAAAAAAAATTTTTATAAAGTTATTTAAAAAATATTATAATTTTAGTAAATTATTTATTAGAAAAGAATATTAATTACTAAAATATAAAATATAAATACTATTAAAATTAAAGTTTATATTATTATTAATTAAATAATAATAATATAAATCAAAAAATCAGTTTAAATTAAAAAATAAATTTATTAAAGAATTCTTAGCTATAGAATATATATAAAAAAAATAAAAATTAATTTTAAATAAACTAATATTTATATTAAAAAATAAAATAGAATAAATAATTATTAATTATTAAATAATGTACTTAGTAAATAAGCTGTTATTTTTTTCTGAATCTATATTCTATATTATTATTTTATAATTTAATACATCAATATATCATTAATTTGTAATAAATATTTAAAACATTTGATTAAGTAAAAAGGCTGAATCTTATTAACTATATTTAATTCACAGAATAATAAAAATTTAAAAATTGTATAAGCTGTTATAATTTATAATATTCTTTATATAATTTTTTAGAATTGATTAAATAATATTATATAATCTTTTATATATGTTAATAATTATAAATTAATTTAATTTAAAAAATAATTGTATATTAAATAAATATTTAATTTAAATTAATATAAATTGTCTTTTCAGTATTTTTTTATATAAAAAATAATTTATGATTTTCTTTTATAATATAAAGATCAACAGATTGGAGATAAATAAATATATAATTTTATTAAAAATTATTTAAAAATTAATTCAAAGTTCTTAAGAAGATATAATTATAAATATACTAAATATAAAAATTTAAAAATAAAATAAGAATATTTTAATCATATTTAAGCTGCTATATTAGAATATAATATTTTATTAGAAAATATATTTAGCTTTAATAAGATTAATTTTTTATAAGATTTTATATAACTGTAAAGATTATTATTAGAAATAATTAATATACTCAGCCAAAGCTTTTATAATTTAAAAATTAAAAATAAATAATTATAATTAAAATAATAAATTTAATTAAATAGACTCTGTCTCTATATATAATTTTTAAAATAAAGAAATATATATAATTAGATTTATTTAATAAGCTTTTAAATAAATAAAAAATTAATATTAATAATAATAACTAAATTATAGATTAAATAGAATTAGAATAATTTAAAATTTATTTTATTCTTTATATATATATTAATTAAAAATAATATTATTTTAATCTATATTATTTTATTTTATATATTTATTATAATTTTTAGACATTAGCTGTTTTATAATTTTAAAATAATATTATAAATAATATATTAAGTAATAAATAAAATATAAATTTAATTATATTAATAAAATTAATTTTTTAATAATATTTCTGCAGGCTTGTATAGTGATATATAAAATTTAAATTATTTAGAATAATTTTATAGTTATTAGATTAATATTATTTAATAGTTTAATATTTAATTAAAAATATTAATTTGTATATTAATTAACTACAATTAAAAAATATATTTATAAATATATAAGAAGTTTAAATTAAATTATTAATCAAATAATAATATATATATTAAAAGTCTATAAAATGATTCTAAATAATCTCTTACTTATATAAAAAAATAGCAATTTATAAGCTATATATAAGAAAATAAAAAATAAAAAATCTAATAAACAGATCTCTATTAAGTAAAAATTTATTAAAGAAGCTTAAATGCTTATATAAAATCAGATTAAAATATTTTAAACTATTATTATTATTTTAGCTGAGCTAGAGCTTCTAGTTTTATAAAAAGTTATATACTATCAATTTTACTATAGTAACTATAATATTTAAAAATATAAAATTAATTAATGCTCCAATCATATTAATAATTAGATTTTTATATAAAAATTATAATAGTTTTTAGAATATAATAAAGTTATTATAATTTAAAAATAATTTTTTATTAAATTTATAAGATTCATAATTTATAGTCTAATAGAATATTTTAATAATAATATTATATTTTTTAAAAATATAGAAGAATATATAATAGGCATATATAATTTATAATAAAAAAAATTATAAACATAGAATTAATTTTTAAAATTAAAAAAATATAAATTTAATATTATTATAATTAATTATCTAGAGATAGTTTATATATCAAAAAAATTAAAAATTCAATTAAAAAAATAAATATAATATTAAGTTAATATATATTAATTCATATTAAAAATAATACAAGAATTTTTAAAAATCAGTAATTATATTTAATAATACTAAAAAATTAAAAAATACTGATATTTATATTATATAATTAAATATATTAGAATATATATTAAAAATTATTCTTAAATAACTAAATAATAAAAAATTATTTATTATAATTAATATTTAAAAAAAATAATAATAGAATAATATATAATATTTATTATATAAAAAATATTTAATTAGATTAGATTATTAATTAAGATTATATTAAATTAAGCTAATTGCTGATAAGAATATAAATATATTAAAATTTTATATATTATTATTAGAATTTATAAAATAAAAATAATAAACCAGACAATAAAAAACATAAAATAAAAAAAAATACTTATTAGAAGATAATTTATAGAAATCTATTATAAATTTAAATTATTATAATAATATTTAGAAATACTAAACAATTATTAATTTAAAAAAAATAATAAACTAGAAAAAATCATTTATAATTAGATTATTAATATTATTAGAATTAAGCAGAGATATGCATAGTTTTTATTTTTTATATATTATTTTTTATTTTTTTAATATTTTTAATTTTTTTAATTTTTTTAATTTTTTGACATCATTTATATTTATTTAAATAAATTAGCTAGCATATTTTTAACGAAATTTTTATTATTTTTTATAATAAAAAAGCTTTAAGATTTATTTTTTTATTTTTTATAAACTTTTATTATATAGTTAACAACTTTTTTATATAAAATTAAATAAAATTATTTTAATATACTTATATTAATTATTATAAATAGATTTATTATAATATTTTAAGATTTTTAACTTAATATATTTCTTATTTCATTTTAAATAATAGAGATAGAAATTTAAAAATAATTTTAAATTATTTAATTTTCTTATGTAAATTATATATATTAATATTTTATTTCAAAAAATATGATTAGCTTATTATTATAAATATAAATATTTTAAAAATTAGATTTTATTTATAATATAGTAAAGAATTATAGATTATTTATTATACTATTAAGATAATCAATCTTTAAAAAAAAATTATTAAAGAATTAATATATTATAATATAAAAAGAGCCTTGCTCTAATAATTATATTTATATAAAAATACTTATCTATTATATATTTAATTTTTAATCTATTATTTTTAATTAATTATTTAATCTTAAGTATATTATTATTTATAATCTTAATAAATTAAATTTTTTTATTTATTATTTAAATATCTGTCTTTTTAATATTAAAATATTATTAAATTATTATTCAGTGATAAGTTTATTCTAAGCTAGATATTTAATAAAAATTAATTTGCAATATATATATAATATAAATTTAATAATCAAATTTATACACAATTTTATAAAAAAAATATTTAAAAAATAATAATATATTATAATATTCATTATATATTTTATATATTAGAATTTAACATAATTACTTAGAAAAAGATTTTTTTATAAAAAGATTAGAGATTATTATAGACTGGGTTAAATTAGATTAGATTACTAAGATTGGATTTCAGATTATTAAAAGTAATCTAATCTAGTCTAATCTAAAAAAAAATAGATTAGATTAGATTAGATTAGATTTTGCCCAATCTATAGTAATCTTTATAAAAAAGATATTATAATTTAAATTAAATAAAAGATATAAATAATAAAAAATCTATTATTAATTATATTTTTAATTTATCTAGAAATTTTGTTATAAATAATCTAATTAATTAGAATTTTATATTATAAAAAAATTAATATTTTAAGTTCTTATAAAGTAAAATATATGATTTTAAAAAAAAATTATTTATTTAATTAAAAATTAATTAATATATTTATAGAATCTGAATAGTGTAATTATTTTTTATTTTATTTAATATTTCAGAATAGTGGATTGATGATTTATTTTATTCTTATCTAATTATAAATAGAAAAATTAAGACTAAAGAAAGCCCAGAGGTCAGATTATTCAATAAGTCTAAAGCCACTAAAAGTCTACTGATATTTGTGATTAAAATCAATCTGTTTAGAGACAACAAAAAAACATTACATAAGGCTAAGAAAAATAATATCTAGATATAAAAGCTGATGCTGAAAGAAGAAATTGAGGATACAAACTCAGAGAAAGAATAAAGATAAAGATATTCTAATTTAAAAGCATAAGATTTCTACTAGGCATATCTATTAATTAGAAATTAAAAAGAATTCTTATAAAGTTTAGATTTATAAATAAGCCTAAAGGCCTCTGACAGAAAGATTATATAAAGATGAAATAAAAATCAGAAATTAAAACTGCAGAGATCTGTTAGAGATACAGCTCTCAGAGTCTTAGAGATTCTAAAGAGCTTATCAATATTACACACCAGTCTGTTATAATCTACAGGACTTTATATAAATATTAAGCCTAATTAATAATAATAATAATAATAATAAAAAAATTAATTTAATAAAATTTTTATATAAAAACAATCTTTTAATAATATTATTTTCAAAATATAATTAGGAATAAATAAATAAAAAATTAATCTATATAGTATTATATTATCTAAAATATAATATAATAAAAAAATAAATAAAGAATAATATAATAAATATAAACTAATTAATATATTTAAAATAAAAAATAAAAAGCAGTTAATAATTAGATATAAAATATTTATAAGATATAAGATCAGAAATAATATTTAAAATATAAATCTATAAATAAAATATAGAATATTTATTAAAAGATTTTCTTTATTAAATTATAGAGAATATCTGCATGATATAAAATCAGCTAAAATACTATCAAATAGTAATAAAATTAATTTTTAGATATAAAAAATAATTATTTCTTTTATATATAATTACATATTTTAAGATGAGAATTAAATTTATAAATTTTTTATTATATCTTTTTATTTTATATAGTTTTTTATATATTCTAAAAAATCTTTTATTTAATTAAGATTTGTAAAGTTTTTATTAATTTTTTTTTAGAATTTTATAGATTATTATAGATTATTATAGATTATTATAGATTTTATTTTTTTTTATTTTTCTTCTAGTGATATAATATTATTATAAAATCATTTTATATTTTTTTATATATCTTTTTAATATAATGATTTTATAATCTCTTAGATAAAAAAAGTTTTTTTTATTTATAGAATTATATTATATATATAGTATAATAGATTATTAAATAAATAATTATTTTATTATGTTTTGTTTATTTTATTTTTAGATTAAATTTTAATTTTAGAATTCTGATCTTTTTTTTAGAATTAAAGTAATTATATTATTTATTTTAAATATTTATTAATTATTGTATTTATTTTTTTTAGTTAAATTTTATTTTATAATTTTTTTTATATATATTTTTTAGAATATAGAAGTTTTTTTTATATTATAATTTTAGATTAGAATATTTATACTATTAATAAATTTTATAGTTTATATTTTAATATATTTATTATTATAACTGTCTATTTAATCAGTATTATAAAATAAAAACAGAATTAATAATATTAAAAGATTTTAAAAAATTTTAATTAATATTTTTTAAAAAGCAGATATTTTATTATTAAAATTCAAAATTATTATATAATCCGTTATAAAGCTATTAATTTAATTTATTAATAATTAAAATATTTTTTTTAAGAAAATTAATATTAGTTTTTTTAATAATATAATTAAAGCCTTTTAATTTTAATATATTTTATAAAAAAAAGATTGATTTGTTAGATTTTTATATAATATATATCTAAATAATTAAAGGATTTAGAATTATTTATATTAATTAATTTTGTTTTATTTTTATCTATATTCTAGAGAATAGATTATATTTTTTAATTATATTCTAAAAGATTTTAGTTATTATTATTTTTATAATTTTATTAATAGTATTAAGCAGAGTTATTAATTTTTATATTTTAAAGTCTATATAGCTTTGTTTTTTATTTTTTTTAATTAAAATAATATATATCTATTAAAAGATTTTAAAAATCTAATTTAATTTTTAATAGATTTATATAAAATATATTAATATTATCTCTAGCAGTTTTTTTATTATTTAAAGAAAATTTATTAATATATTATTTTTATTTAATATTTTATAAGAAAATATAAGAAGATTATTTTTATTATTTTTAAAATAATTCTAAAGACTTTTTTTATTATTATAAATATTTCTAGATTTATATTTTTCTTTTAATATTTAGATTTATTAGAAAAAAGAGTCATAAAAAATTATGAAAATAATTATTTTATTTTTTTAAAATTTATTATATAATTCTATAATTCTATTTTTAATAATAAAATTTTTATTTATTTAATTAGTTTTTATATTTATTTTTATATTTTTTTTATTTTATATATTATGTCTTTTCAGATTTTTATTTAGTTTTTATTATTATCTTTTATTTTCTTTATAAATTTTTTTTATAATTTTTATTAATATTTTCTATTATTTTTTTAATCTTTATTATATATTATATATATTTTCTTTTTTTAATAATTGATATTATTTTTATTAACTTAAATATAAAATTTTTAAAATATTTTATTTTATTCTTAATTTTCTGTTTATTTATAAATATTTTTTATATTATATTTTATATTTACTTTTACTAGTTTTTTATCTATTAGTTTTTAATTTTATTTTAATTTTTTATTCTATCTTAACAGTCTATTTTTTAAAATTTAAAATTTATTAAAAGATGATCTGATTTATAATATATAATTATATTTTATTATCTTTTATTCTATATTTTCATTATAAATACCTGATCTATTATTATTTTACATAAATTTTAGACTAATTTTTTTTATAATTAAATTTTATAATATAATTAATTTGATATTCTTTATAATTATAATTTTTAAAAAATTTTATATTTTATTATCTATTTTTTATTATTTTATTACAATAGATAATATAGATTAAAATTTTTTAATATAATATATTATTTTTATCTTTTTAATATTTTTAAGATTTATTTAATAAAATTTAACTGTATTAATATTATTAATTAGAAATTAGAAATATTTAAAATAATGATTATTCTAATTTTTATTTTAATTATTTTAATTATAAGATTTTTATAGATTTTTAAATTTTATAAATATTTTAACTACTGTCTTTTCAACATAAAAATATATTTAAAAATATTTATTTATTAAATAAAAAAATATGAATTTAAAATTAGAATTATAGATTATTATATTTATTTTTATTTATTTTATAGATTTTTATTATATTTTAAAGATTATTACTTATTAGCTGTTTAATATCTATTTTTTCTAAAATTTAAAACTGAATAATAAAAAAATATTTTATTATTTAATATTATTAATTATTATTTTAATTTATTAAATATTTTTTTATTAAAATTTTATTATTATTATTATCAATTTTTTTTCTAAAAATCATTTTTAGCTTTAGATTTAATTTAAAAGTGAATTTCTTTTTTATATTTTATTATATATAGTGATAGATTAAATATTTTTCTTTT
Source organism: Talaromyces borbonicus (assembly GCA_002916415.1). Taxonomy (NCBI): domain Eukaryota; kingdom Fungi; phylum Ascomycota; class Eurotiomycetes; order Eurotiales; family Trichocomaceae; genus Talaromyces; species Talaromyces borbonicus. The sequence continues at coordinate 575,984 of NBSA01000021.1, read as the reverse complement.
TTTGTATATATTTTTAAGATTTTTTAATACTTTTAATAGAATTAGTGTTTTATTATATGATATTCTTTATAATTAATATATTTTTTATAATTATATTGTTCAGTTTTGTAATATTTATATTTTATTTTATTTTAAATTAATAATATTTAATAATATGACTATAATTCTAATAATTATAATATCTAATAATAAAATAATATAGATTAAATAAAATTATTTATTTAGTTTTATTTTCTTGTATGTTTTTTTTTAAATTAGATAATTAATTTTTTTAAGATTTTTTATTTTTAGAATTACTAAGCTGATCTTTTTTATTAAATTTAAATAAATATTTTTTTACTAGAATCTAATAATCTAATATTAATTAAATATTAAATTGAATTTATATAATTTTCTTACATTTTTTATTTATTATTATTTAGAATATTTATTTATATTTCATATATTTAGATTAAGAATTTATTATATTTTATTTTTATTTATAACTAAGTTTATTATCAGAATTAATTTACTATTTAAAAAATTTTTAATTATTAGAATAACTTTTCTATTTATATATAGAAATTTTTTATATTATTTTTTAAATGAGTAGATTTTTATTATAATCATATATAAAAAATCAGGATTTAAATTTACTGATTTATTATAAAAAAATATATATAATTAAATAATTAATATTAATAAATTTACACTTTAATTTTTTTTTATTTTTTTTAGTTATTATAAAATGTTTGAAAATTTTTAAAATATAGATAGATTTATTTAGCATTTATTTAACATTTATTTTTTTATTAATTAATAATAATAATAAGTGACATACTTAAAGATATGTCTATATTGATTAATTACAAGTTTTTTTTAAAAAAATAATTATTTTTTAAGACTTTTATAAGACTCTTTATTGTAATAAATTTTAATATTTAAAAAAATATAAATCTAGAATTTTTTATTAAAATAAAATAAAAATCTTTAAAATTATTAAAATATTGAATAAAAATATTATATTAACCAGCTTCTTTTAAATAATAAAAGAATTATTAGAGATAATACTAAGAGATTTAATTTAAATTTATTAAAATTAAAAAAATAAATAAAAAAATTATATAGATTTAAAAATATAAAAATTAATAATTTTATTTAATATTATTAATGAAATTATAAAATTAATAACAGTCAGAGCTCTTTAAAAATTAATTAAAAATTATAATTTAATCTATAAAATACAGATAAAAATAAAAAAAAATAATTAATATAACTAATTCTAAATCTTTTAGTTATTTAGATATATATAATATAAAAAATTAATAATATAATCTCTTTTTTATTAAATATATTAGAAATTTTTAATTATATTATTTAAAACTAATATCAATTCTTTAAAAAAAATATTTTAATTATTAATAAAATAAATGAATAACTTTATAATAGATTTTATAATAATTTTAAATTTTAATAATAAAATATTTACTCTTTAAAATATATTAATTAATATTGTTTAAAAATCTTTAATATTATTAATTCTATTTTTAATTTATAATGATATAGATTTAATTATAGAATTTATTAATAATATTAATAATCTGATATAAAATTACAGTATGAAAAATTTTTATATTTTAAAAAAAAAATATAGAAAAGATATATAACATAAATAAAAAACTTATAAAATAAATTTTAATTTAAAAAATATAAATATAATATTTAATAAGTATTTAAAATTAACAATACATTCTAATTTTTTTTAAAAAAATCAAAATCTTAAAATTAAAATTAAATTCCAAACTAAAATAAATAAAATATAATAAAATAATTAAAAAAAATAACTATATAAAAAATTATATTTATAAATTATATTTTTAATTAAAAAAGATAGATAAAATAATTACTTATTTAATAATCTATTATATTATATATATAATATAATTCTATAAATAAAAAAAATAAATAATCTAATTAAAATAAAATATATAGAATTTTATAAAATCTTAAAAAAATATATTAAATAAAAAAAAACTAAACAATTAATTAGAAATATAAAAATAAAAACAGATATTAGAAAATAATTCTAAAAAAAGATAATAAAAAAGATAAAAGATCAAATTAAAAAATTCTTTAAAATATATAAAAAATATTATTCTTATTTAATTACAGACTAGAAAATAAATTTAAAAAAATTTTTTTATAAATTTTTTTAATAATACTCTCTTCAAGATATAATTATAAATAAATTAAAAATATTAATTTATGTAATATTACACTGCTCAAAATATAATATAAAAAAACTAATAAAAGATATTATAATAGATTTAAACTAATTAATATATTTAGAAAAAAAAGTTAATAAGATAATAATTCTAAAAAAAATAACAATTCTGACTAATATAAAATTAATAATTAAATAAAAAAAGATCCATAAAATATAGAATTAAGAAAAATATCTACAGTAAAAATTATATAAATAAAATATAAAATTTTTTTAAAAGATTTTTTTTGTTATACTATAAAGAAGATTTATATTATAAAAGGTTAGCCAGAGTACTATTGATTAATAATTAATAAAAATTTATATAGATTTAATTATTTATTTTTATTTTATAATAATTAACATGCTAGAATAGAAAGAATTTATAAAAATAATAATTATATATGATAATTAATTAACAATAATTTATATCTATTTTAAAAATAATATAAAAATTTTAAGATTTTAATATTTATAATAGTATATAGAATATTTATATAAAATAATTTTAAAATATTACATTAATCAATTATTATTAAATAATTAAATTATTTACATATTTAGATAAAATAATTAAAAAGCTTATAATAAAATTAATTATTAATTTTATTAAAATTTAAAAATCAAATTTATAAAAGGCTTAATAGAAGCTAGATATAATAAAAATTTTATATATTAAATACTTTTATTTTTTTATAAAATATAAAATATTAATAATAATTATTAATAATTATCTAAAATAAAAATCTTTTAAAATTTATTAATTTTTTTAATTTTATTTAATTTTTACATAAGATTTTTTTTAATAATAATAAAAGAAATTGTTTTTAAAATTAAATCTTTTTTTATAAATAACAAAATATTAATTATTATTATTATAAATTTTATAAGAAGAAATCTATAATATCTTAAAATAAACTAGAAAGATGATAATAAAATCAGATTTAACTTTAAAAAAAATCAAATTAATATATTTTATTAAATATTATAAATAAATAATAAATAAAAAAATGTAAGATAATTAGAAAAATATTTATAAAATTTATAGATTTATAGATTTATAGATTTAAATAAAAATAATAATTTATTTTTAATATTAATATATGAAATTTAAAAGACTATAATACAGATTTGAAATTTAAAAATAAAAAACTAAATTTTAATAATAGAAATAAAAATTGAATAATTAATTAATATATAAATCAGAATTATTATAGATATATTTTTTTTTAAAATACTGTTAAATATTTTAATTAGAATAATAATTTTAGAATTAATAATATTATTATTAAATACTAGAATAATTTAATATATAATTGGATTATTTATATTATTAAAAAATTATTTAGTAATATAATTATTATTAATTATTTTTAAATATAATAATATTTATACTCAGTTTAAAAAACAATTTCTAAAAAATAAAAAAATAAATAATCTTTTAATTAGTTGTAAATTAAATATAAAATATATAATTATAATTATAATTTTATAAATTATATTAAAAATTTTAAAAACATCTAAAACTCTTTAAAACAATCATTAGATTTTTAATATATAATTATTAAAAATAACTGTAAAGACCGCCGAGAACACGAGTTTTCAGCCTTTTTGAAAAAACCAATGTTTTTGATCCTTTCAAGGACTCCTAGGGGCTTCTTAACCCTAACAAACTCTATGGAGATGCCCAGAGAGCCCTTAGGGACCCTTAATCTTCTGAAAGCTGGAGGGGCTGTACAGGGAGCTAATAAAGATCAATCTTCTAAAGAATAAACTATGAATGCTTTAAAATCTTTTAAATAGTTTCTGAAGTCCAGCAGAGATAAAAATAAATCTAAAAAGCTAATTAAACAGATCTTTGATATGTTAATAAGTAGTAAAAAAATACTAAAAATTAAAAAATCTTTTAAAATAAATCTTAGAAAATAGCTATTCTTAGAGATAGATAATATATTCTGAATTTTAAGAAAAAGATAGATATTTATTTCAGAGTCTATAATATCTTTAAAAAAAAATAAAAAATATTTAGTAATAATAAATAATATTTTTAAAATAAATATTAAGCTGATAGATTATATATAAAATTTAAATAAGAAATATTTTTAACAATTTAAAAATAATTAAAGAAAACAAGTTTAGATAATTAAAAAATTTTAAATATTAATCTAATAATTTACTGCTAGAATTGAAGTCTTAAAAAGTTTTTAAAATAATTAGTAAGCTTATAACATTATTTATATATCTCTAAATAATCTTATAATTAAAATTAGAACATACAGATTACTATTAAAAGCTGTAGCTAAGAAAGACTTAATAGCAGACTTAAAAAAGCTAATATCTATAGTTAAGAATCTAGTATCTACTCTAAATAAATTTTAATATTAGAAAATTATTATTAAGAAATTAAAGACTTTAATAGCTATAAAAATTCTAAAAATAATCTTTAAAAATTTTTTATATAAGTTTAAAAAGGCAGTAGTATTTTTTAATTAGTTTTTAAAGTTTAAAATACAGATCTGAGCTGAGATAACTGAGAATAAAAAATAAATAACTAAAAAAATATAAAAAATTATAAAATCTAAAAAAGTTATCAGAGCAGTATTAAGTAAGTCAGTAAATTTATTATTAATTAAACTAATAAGTACTCAAAGTAAGAAAAAATAAAAGCTAATCTTTAGATATAAATATTTTAAGAAGACTCTCAGAGCTGTTAAAATTAATATTCTATTAAAATTAAACTAGATTTTAGCTAAAGCTAATTTTTCAGAATTTATAAAAATAATTAATATAAGATATACAGTTTTAAAAATAATTATTATATTAATAAAATAAAAAATGTCTAGTCAAGTTCTGATATTAGTTTATAATAATATATTTTTAAAGATTATTTATAGAGCTGATCTAGCAGTTATAATAATTAAAATTAATAAGTAATAATATTAGATAAAGATTTATATAATACTTATTAACTGCTATATATATAAGAAAAAAGATCTAAAGCTAGTCTAAAAAAAGATTAAGCTAAATATAATTTATAAATTTAAAAGATTTCTAATATAGTTTAAGAGTTTTAAAAAACTAAGAATAAATAATAAGAGTTTTATAATTATAATAATTATAATAAACAGTCTAAAAGAGGCTTAAATAATAATTAATAATAATTTTAGATTTAGAGATAAACATTACTGTATAAAGCAGTATTAAAAATCTAATTTTAAAAATATATGCTTTAGATATTATAAAATTAATTATATAGATTACAAAGTTTATAAAATAAGATTTTTTAAATATATTATTTATTCTAGAGATTATAAAGTTTTAGAGTATTTATATTTAATAATAAACTATTAGATAGATTCTATTAAGCTATATTAATATATATTAGTAAAATATATTAACTGTAAAAAAAACTATAAAATAATCTTTTTAAAATATTTTAAAATAAGAGAGATCTGTTAGTAAATACTTTAAAAAATTTAAAAATAATAAACTAGACTCTAAATGCTTTTATTATTAAAAATAATAATAATAAGATCTTTAAAAACTTAAGAAAAAATAATTAGAAGTTTTATACAGTCTCTAAAAATTTTTAAATAATTAAAAATAATGCTTATTAAGCTCTTCTAAATTAAAAATAATATAAATATTAAATATAACTTAAATAAAATCTTCTAATAATAAATAGTGTTAGAAAATGTTTTTAAAATATTATTAAAGAAGTAATATTAATGTTTTAATATAACTATATAAAAACAGCAGTGATAATATATACAGTTTTAAAAACAGTTTTAAAGATTAGAATTAAGATAATATATTTATAGAAATCTCTAATATTTTTTAGATATTAAATAAGTTATTTAGATTTTTTATTTTACTGATCTAAAAGCCTCTAGAAAAATATTAAAATAATAATTATAATAAAAAAGAATTTATTATCAGAGCTAATAATAGAAATCTATATAAATCTAATTAACTATTTTTATTTTATAATAATTAACATACTAAAATAGAAAAGATATATAAAAATAATAAATATATATAATAACTGACTAGAGACAGTTTATATCTATTCTAAAAGTAATCTAAGAATTCAGAAAGCTTTAGAGAACATTAAATAATATTTAATCTTAAAAAATAGATATCTAATATTAAAAGATTTTAATATTTATAGTAATATATAGAATGTCTATATAAAATATCTCTAGAATATAATAAAGCTGAAAAAGCTTATTAAAACTTATAATCTATTAATAAATAATTAAATAGATATTTCTATAAGATTAAGATTTTTTAAAGAGTATTAAACTCAGAGAATCTAAATCAGTTTTTAAAAAATCTTAATTATAGATTTTATAATAATCATCTGAAGACTAGACTCTCTAGAAAAATAAAAAATAAAAATTAATAAACTAATATTATTAGACTATATTATTATATAAATATTTTAAAAGTTGCTGACAGCTAGTTTTAATTAATTCTAAAATAAAATAGTAATAAGATAATAGCTAAAAACTCTATTAAAAAATAAAAAAAAGCTTTAAAAGACAGTAATTATCTAGAATAAACTAATTAAAAATAGATTATCTTTAATAAACATCTATTAATTAAAAGATGTAAAAGCTAAAACTAAATAACTAAAGAAAATTTTTATAAAAATATTAAATAAGTATATTAAAGAAATTAAACTATATATCTATTTTAAGAAATAATAAAATAATATTATCAAAACTAAATAAACAGTTTATTTTAGAATTTATAGAGATTATTATAAAGACAAAATCAACAAAAGAAAATACTAAAAAACTCTAAAAAGTTTTTATATATATATAAAAAAAGAAAAATACTAATACTGAGAAGATTTTTTATAAAATATATCAGAAAGCTTTTTTTTAAAATAAAAAAAATATTAAATAATTTTAGAATATATTAAGTTATATATTTAAGAAATTATTCCAGCTTTAATAGAAAAAGATATAAAGACAGTAATAATCATTATATTTAAGAAAAAAAAAATAATCTTTAGAGATTAGATATTCTTATAAGCTCTAAAGATAGATATAAAAATAAAAGCTCTAGAGTTTAAAAAAGCTTATAAATTAATAAATAAAATAGCAGTTAGAAAAATTATATTCAGTTAAAAACTAAAAAAAGCTTTAAATATTAATAATCTAAATTTTAAGATAATCTAGCTGCTCTGAGATCTAGATTAAAAAAGATTTATAAATCTTTATCAACAATGCTTTAGATATAAAATATATCTAAAAATCTAGAAGAATATTAAAAAAATATTTTTAAAAAAATTTAAAAAGTTTAATACTATATTAATAAATTATTACTAGATAATAAACCTGCTTAAATATCTAGATAATATAATTAAAAAATTTATAACTGAGCTAATTATTAACTTTATTAAAATCTAAAAACTATTTTATAGAGATTAATTTAAAGATTATAAATATTAAAATACAGTAAATGCTATGATATATTTAATAAATAAAATATATTAAACTTAAAAAAAAAAATAAACTAATAATAATCTTATTTATAAATATTATTAAAATCTTTAATTATATTATTAAAATCAAGCTTATAAAGGGTTTAATAAAGACTAGATTTAATAAGAATTTTATATACTGAATATTTTTATTCTTTATAAAATATAAAATCTTAGTAATCATTAACAGTTATCTGAGAAAAGAAAATTTTATAAACTTAAGATTTTTTCAGGGCTTATCAGTTTTTCTAATATTATTTAATCTTTATATGTGGTTTTTCTTAGTAATAGTAAAAAAAACTGTCTCTAAAATTAAAAATTTTTTTTTTATAAATAATAAGATATTAATTATTTTAATAAATTCTATGAAAAAGATCTGCAGTATTTTAAAGCAGATTAAAAAAATAATAATAAAATAAAAAATAATTAATAAAATTAGATTTAATTTTAAAAAAATTAAGTTAATATTTTTTATTAAATGCTGTAAAAGGATAGTAGATAAGAATATATATTAAATAAAGATTAATATAAGAGGCTTAATAGCTAAGATAAAATTTAGAATAATTAGATAGCTAGATCTATTATTAAATATTAAGCTTAATTAAGATTTATATTTTAAAATTCAGATTAAAATAATTAAGAAAATGTTTATAAAGTTTATAAATCTTAATAGAAATAATAATCTGTTTTTAATATTAATATAAAAGATATAGAAGACTATAATATAGATTTAAATACTTTAAAAAACTAAGCTCTGATAATAAAAATAAAAATTATAAATAAAAAAATTTTAGCAGTTAATTAATATATAAGCTAGAACTATCATAGATATATTTTTTAAAATATTATTAAATATTTTAATTAAAGAAATAACTCTAGAGTTTATAATAATATTACTAGATACTAGAATAATTTAATATATAATTAAATTATTTATATTATTAAAAAATTATTTAACAGCACAGCTGTTATTAATTATTTTTAAATATAATAATATTTATATTCAGTTTAGAAAATAATCTCTGAAAGATAAAGAATAAATAAAAAATAATAATAAAATTTTTTAAAGATTAAAATAGAGACTGGTAAAGCATCTAATTTAAAAATTAATAATAAATTTTTCAGAGAGTATTGAATACATAGAGAAATATATATCAGAGAGATTTTTAAATCTAATATAGATATATAACATAAAAAAAATATTATAAAAAATAAAATAAATTTATTTTAAAATAATTCTTTAATTAGATAGCTTTAGATTAGATATAAAGTATATAAGAGCAGCTATAATTTTATAAACTATATTTAAAGTTTTTTAAAAATATTTAAAGCTTTTTCTAAGAAAAGAATATAAGATTTTTAATATAAAGCTACTGAGGATAGCTATAATACTAAAATAAACTCTAAAATATAAATTTTAAAAATTAATTTATATATTATTAGATTTTTAAGCAGTAATTAGATATTTATAAAATATAAATCTAGAATCTGGCCAAGCATTAGTTTTTAAAATATATATAATAGCTAAAAAGCTAATAGCTAAAGAATATTAGATAATAATATAATAAACTCTAGAATATATAAAAATAAAAAAAAATAAATAGATTAATAAAGTAATAAAAAAATAGTTAATAAATTAATAAAATTAAAAGCTCTATTTTTAGTACACATTAAGTATGCTGATATAAAAATAAAAAGAACTACAATAAAAAAATAAGCTTAAAGAAATATTATATTAAAAGCTTATCACTATAAAAAAGTCTATAAAAGATTTAAAAACTAAAGACTAGATTTAATAATAAAAAAGATTTTAAAATATCTAATTAATTATTATTATTAGCTAAAGATTAGATATATTTTATTAAAAATCTACTTATATTAAATAAAAAAAAAGGACTCTTTAAAATGTCTAATCTATAAAGAGTTTTATAAAACAATGCAGTATATACTATTTAAATACTAAAAATATTATAGATTTTAAAAAGCCCTGTACAGAGCTTTAGAAAAGATTAAAATCTTTTTATTAATAATAATTAAAAAGAGTCTAAAGACTAGATTATTTAATAAATCTAGAATTACTAAAAATCTACTGATGTTTATAACTAAAATCAATCTATTTAAAGATAATAAAAAGATATTATATAAGACTGAAGAAAATAATATCTAAAAATAAAAACAGATACTAAAAAAAAAACTAAAAATATAAATTTAGAAAAAAAATAAAAATAAAAATATTTTAATTTAAAGATATAAAATCTTTATTAAATATATCTATTAATAAAGAATTAAAAAAGATCTTTATAAGATCTAAATTTATAAGCAAGCTTAAAGACCTTCAACAGAAAGATTATATAAAAACAAAATAAAAATTAAAAATTAAAGCTGTAGAGATCTGTTAAAAGTATAGTTTCTAGAGCTCTAAAGGCTCTAGAGGGCTCACCAACACTACACACTAGTCTGTCATAGCCTACAGGGCTCCATATAGATGTTAAGCCTGATTAATAATAATAATAATAATAATAATAAAAATAACTGTAGTATTAAAATAAATATTATAATAAAAGTTTTAATAATTAATTTATATACTGTTAGATTTTTAAATAATAATTAAATATTTATAAAATATAAATCTGAGATTTAAATAAATATTAATTTTTTAGAATATATATAATAACTAAAAAATTAATAATTAAAAAATATAAAATAATATAATAAATTCTAAAATATATAAAAATAAAAATTAGAAAAGTAAATTAATAAAAAAATAATTAATTAATTAATGAAATTAAAAATCTTATTTTTAATATATATTAAATATATCAATACAGAGATAAGAAAAACTATAATAAAAAATGAATTTAGAAAAATATTATATATAAAAATTTATTTCTAAAGATTTTTTAAAAAAAAATAAGAATATTTTTATTATTAATAATAAACACTATACAAGATTAAAAAAAATAAAAATATAAAAATTGTATTAAATATATCTATAAGTTTAAATTTAAATATATATATATATAAAATTCAAATTTATAAATAAATATATATATATATAAAAATAAATTAAAAATTAGAAATTAAAAATCTAAAAATTTATTAATATTATGAACTGATTTATTATAGTCTACAGAGTTCTATATAGACATGAAATCTGATTATTATTATTATTATTAATAATAATAATAATAATAAAACTATGATAGATTAATGTGTAATATTAATAAGCCTCTTATAGTCTCGGGCTCTGAAAACTACATCTTTAATAAATCTCTGCAATTTCAATTTTTAGCTCTTATTTTATTCTTATATAATTTTTTTATTGGAGGCCTTCAGACTCACTTATAAATCTAGGCTTTATAAAGGTCTCTTCTAATTCTATACTGGTAGAAATTTCTTATTTTTAAAATTAATAAATTAATTTTTTTATTAAATCTATCTAATACTTCTGTATTATTTTAAAGCTGAGTTTAAATTACATATTTTTTAAAAATTTTTTTTTAATTATTTAATTAATTAATTATTTTTTTTTACTTAGATTTTAATTTAACTTTTATTATTTTTTTTTTAAAAAAACTAGGACTTTGTTACAATTATATATTTAAAAAAAATAATCATTTTATTTTTAAATTTGTAAATAAATTTTGGATTTTAAATTTTTTTTAATTTTTTATTAATTGAGTATTTAATCAGTTTTCTTATAATATTTAAAATTAAAATTCTTTTCTTTTGTTATGAATTTATTATTTTTTTTAATTTATAAATATTTAATGTAGTGATTATTATATTTTTTATTTATATTCATTTTTCTATTTTTTCTAACTATTATAAAATGTCTGAAAGATTTTAGAAAATAGATAGAATTATATACAATTTGATTTTTTATTGATTGACAATGGTAATAACTGGTGTGCACAAAAGTACACCTGTGATCTTAAATCATAAGAAGTTTTCTCATACAAAAATATATATCTTTATTTTTTAATATATTAAAACTTTTATTTTGTTATTTTATTAAGTTTATATCAGTTTTGATTGGATAAAAAAAACAGTTAAAAGTTTTTTCAATATTTATAATTTATGTTTTAAAAGATTTATTTTTTACTAGCTCTCTGTATAGCTTTTTTAAATTCCGAGATTAATCTCAAAGAATTCTCTGAGTAATTCTATAGGATTTATTAAGGCTGGGAAGCTTCTGGAAGTCTTTAGAAGGCTCAAAAACATTGATTTTTTTTTTCAAATCCTTATGACTTTTTACTCATGTTATAAAATTATTTCAAAATTAAATATATTAATCTATTTATTTAAATCTATATTATATTAAAATTGAAAAAAAAGGCATCAATTATTTTAATAAAAATTTGGCATAATTTTCAGATTACCATATTCCAATTATTTTTAAAAATAAAATAAAATTAGATATAATGTAAATTTTAATATTTATATTTTGATTTCTTTAATCAGAATAAAAAAAATATTACGTGGTTGGAAAATTATGAGGACTTGAAATTCTTTTTCAAAATTTCGATTTTATATGTAAATCCCATATAAACTCGAAATTGGACGTTGAGCCGTGGCTGACCGCCCGTACACACAGGCGGGAGATGGAGCGACAGTTAGACTCAATAAGAAACTAGTAGTCAAGTCTATTTAAAAAAAAACATTTACAAATATAATCAGATTGTCTCAGAACTAATAGAAGAATATAAGGAGATCATATTATACACAGATTACTACTATACAAATCCCTGCAACCTACCATTAACTACCACATTCAGGAAGTTGCAACAAGTGTCTACAATAATTCAGTGAGACCCGACGAATATCTTTCTAAACTTAATTGTCTTCGATTTAATGTCAGAACCTTGGTTCTAGTAGTTACAGTGATAATCCAATATCCTCTCAATTATAAAAGACTACGCTGAACAGAAGATTGATTCATTTAAAGACCAAATTTATGTGTTGGAGAGAAGAAGATGCATCTGAAGGTGGGTTGTACATGCAGGGAGAAAATCAGACTCTGCTATCGAAGAAAAAACCTTCGTTCCAAGATCCCACAGAGGATAGTGCAGCTATAAAACCCACCCGCTTTGTTCTCTTTGATCTGGGTCTCAAAAATCCGTTGCTACTCCTAGTGGAGGTTGCTGGCCACTAGGCTCTCCAACTCTTCGTCGCTCAGCAGGGGAAGATCGACCAAGCTATTGTCAACCGTGGGAAAGGCAGTTCTAAATTTGCCACAGAGGATCGTAGCCTTGAGCAACGCCATGATAGATCGAGGATCACGGGGGTTCGCTGTAGCTAAATCCAGACCTTCCTTGAACTTGGCCTCGGCGTCCACGTACGTCTCCTTCCATTCACGTCCAGGTGTGTGTTTTTTCACGATAGAAACTAGTTTTGCTTGGGTGACAACCGCTTGATGAACCAAAACATTTCGATTCTTTGTTTGCGCTGGTGCATTCAGTACGCCAACAACTGCCTTTCCTATACCGTCGAGGGTGGTTATGCTGAATGGGTGTGAACCCTTGTCGTAGTATTCCACTGATGAATTGGATAGATCCATCACAAACGGATATTTCAGGAGAAAATCGAAGAAGGCACCAACCGAAATAATCGTATACTCGATTTCTCCCTTCTCTGCTTTCTCCTTCAGGTATTCCTGGATTTGGCCGGTAGCAAAATTTGTTGGAAGGTGACTAGCTGCAGGATCGGTCGTGACCGAGCCCCAATCCGATGGGATATAGCGTTTGACCCCAGCTTTGATGCAAGCGTCAATTATTGGCTTCTGTCCCATAATGCCAGCAGCTCCGAGAGTGGCAACCACGGCATCTTTGTTTTGTAGAGCGCTAACTAAGCTCTCAGGAGAGCTGTAATCTACCTCAGTAGCGGACACTCCGGTAGGAAGAGCACCCAAAGCAGAAGGATTACGGCTCAGAATCGTTATTTCGAAGCCATGCTTCGACAATTGACCCAGGACAGCGGTGCCCAGATTGCCTTTCTGTTAGGGTATATTAGAACAAGCCATCTTTTTCCTGGACGAAGTACTCACGCCAATGAGTGCGACTCTTCGGAGAGATGACATCGTGATGTTTAGACGAAAAAATATGGAGAACGATTTAGAATACCGCAAAGTAGATATAATTCAGGAGGAGTTATTGCACAAGTACTTTCTAGTGGGAGGGAAGTTGGCTTCTTATATTAGCTACCAAGTTAACATAAGCAAATAGCTTTTTGATATGTAACTAATAATGCTTAAAGCACATTAAGCGCGGCGGCTTTTTGCCCCCGAGCTGCAAGGCCATGCCGGTTGCAGGTTTCAGTGATAAAGTAGAGTTACTACTTTGTCAGAGATGCTTACTGATAATTAGGATCCTTCCTATGGGTGATTTTTGTGGAGACTTGAGTCCTCCTGGCTGAAGTCCAATTAAGATGAATCGAACATCCCCGGATGCAAATCTACCTAAGCCAACCTGTTCCCGCACCGTTATATTTTGGAATTTCCGGAACCTCAATTGACAAGCTAGAAATGATGACTGCTTTAAGTTAGTGCGTTCGTAAGCAGAGCGACACACAATAACTAAGCAACTCTACCACGCCGTGTCATGGCCGCAATCTAAGTAGAGGCTGCGGAAGCAAATAGCCTCCGCTATAATCGGCCCCTGCGATGAGCGATATAACTAAAACATATTTGCAATGATTATTAAACACAGACTGCGGCAGCAAATAAAATCCGTTCATCGATCCTAAATATAACTGAATGAAGTTGTGATTACAGTGTCTCGTACGCTGACTGAGGTTCAGCAGTGCCAGATGGCTATCCTGTCCCTAGTTAACTTTCTTAGACATTTTCAATGCATATTTATAGAGTACGACATTCTTTGATCAAACTCAAGATCTGCCTTGAATCTATTCCTAGAGAAACTTAGTCAAATATTCCATTTCTCGTCCTCCTTGCCACTAGCAATGGCAGTGATTACAATTGATATTGTTTCCGACGTCAGCTGTCCGGTAGGTAGAATTTCTTCGCGCTCTCTTTGGATTTACAGTCAAATTTGGGGACCCTATTAACAGGAGTACAGTTCTGTTATGTCGGCAAGAGAAAACTAGAGCAAGCCATTGATCTGTGGAAGAAGACACATGGCGACAATTCCGACTCTTTCTCTATCACATGGCGAGCCTACTATCTCAACCCAGACGCCTCACCAAGCGAGTGCACCATCGCGGACTACATCAAGCAGAAGACAGGCATGCAAGATATTACACCAGTGGTAATGCGGCTGGAGCGATTAGGCAAGGAAAACGGGATTCAGTTCAAAGTTGGTGGAACGACTGGAAGCACCAGGGATGCGCACAGATTGATATACCTGGCTCAAACGAGACTATCGGATCCAAAAATTAGCGACAAATTGGTTGAAGGCCTCTTTCACTGGCACCACGAACTTGAAGAGGACATCAGTTCTCATGATACCCTGCGCAAGATTGCCGTGGAGGCCGGGATCGATGCACGAGACGTGGGCTCTTGGTTGAAATCCGACATTGCCAAAGCCGAAGTAGACCGAGAGTTTTCTGAGGCACAACATCAGGGTATCTTTGGTGTCCCTGTATTCATTATTCAAGGGAAATATGTTTTGCGAGGCGCACAAGATGCACCCGCCTTTCTCGAAGTGTTTTCAAAGATAACCTAGAAACGGTCCTCCTAAGTGACAAATCTATAGATACCACGTTTTGTTGTGAAAGATGACATATGTATCTAGGTATTGAGTAGCCCGAACAACCAAGGGGCTGCTGCTTCATCACGTCTAATTGGGACGGAAGTGATTGTGGCAACCCGAGGTATACTCGTATAGGATGACAATTTGCAAGATTCGTAACATCTGACGCTAGATCATTGTTCCCATGGGTAGAACTGAATCGCCCAGCGAATGAATTCAAATATCACAGCGGTAGTGAGACATGTATCGAAAAGGATTGATCCACCCGAGAGTCCACGTTCGTGCATTAGAAATGTAGTGTGGAAAGCTCATTGCTCCTCTTTCCTCGTACACAGAACGGTATGGCTATTCTATTCTTCTTTTTTCAGGCTCTCAATGGAGCGCAAGTGTTCACATTCTGCATTCAGACACACATCTTACATTCGAGTCATTATAGAACCCCATGTAGACAAGATATTATGCTAATATGTCTGAGTAGTTTAGGCTGTGTTCAAAAGGACCTCTGAATGATGAGACATGTTATCGCTATGATTTTTGAGGCATACTTTCTTTTGCAGGTCGAGTTCGCTATTCTTCTGCCGGTCGTAGGTTGTCCACCTGTATCTATCCTTCTCGCCTTTCTCGGGTGACCTTCAAGTTTTTATGAAAGAATAGTATTTAAAATGTACTTCGAAAGAACGGGGAGGAAAGGTATTAACACGTTGGTGAAAAGACCGCCCTTTGTCGGTGTCAGAGGCTGCTACGAGGAGCGACAAAGTGAAATAAACCAGCATTAGAGTGTTCATCACCTTGAAGAGTAAATCCAGAACAGAATCAAGCCACATCAAAAAGCCTATAAACAAATAAAACAAAAATCATAGGTTTCAAGTATGACAATGATATATGACCATGCAGCTCTATCAAAACACCCAAGCCTAAACTAGCAAAAGGATGAGTCAAATCTTCCCCATAGTATTAACTCGGACATAACCGAACTCGTGTCTCAAATGACCGACATCCTCATTTCCTTGTCTACAGCACCGATTAAAGCATAAATAGACCGTCCCGATGTAAGTTGATCTCCTAACGTTTCAAGAGACTAACAGCTGGCATCTTATGCGACCATTTGGCGTTCGGATCCAGCGCCGTATCAACTAGCCACTTGGCCAGAATACTTCTATTCACCCCAGAAGTATAACCTGGTCCTGCAACGGGTCCTGCGTAGGCCTCCCCTTTGTTCCGATTTTTAGACCATGCAGCCGGATCACTTGTACCAGAGAGCCATCCTAGACGATACACTGTCCACTCGATCGACGGATCCTGGACAGAATCGAAGTATTCTTGGATAGCCAGGATGTTTTGGTAGCCGGCATTGGCGATCAAACGAATGAGCCCTGCGCCGAGAGAACGCGTCATGGAAGATTTATCGTCAGGTTGATAAATAGCGGTTGTACCAAGAGCCAGAAGGCGGTGCACGCCGTGTTCCTTCATTAAAGGAACCATCATTCGGTAGTAATCAGCGAAGGCCTCCCGCGGTTGGCTCTGAGTACCAGGTCCGAGTACAGATATTATGGCGCGAGATTTAGAAATTGCCTTGGACCAGTCCTCGCGGCTGGTCATATCCCCCTTGATGATCTACACAATAAGAAGTTAGACGATTCTGGTCCCTGGGTTTCAAGTATCTCTACCTACCTCGAGGAGTTCGTTATCGGACAGATCTTTTGGAATTTTGTTGGGATTTCGACAAAAGACCAATGCTGGAACTTTCCTATAGAGAAGCTCTCTCAACACACAAATCCCAGCAGGCCCTGTGGCACCGATGACAAGAACTTTATCGCGATCCATGACTCTCGTTCGTGATCCTCATGGGTCGAAAGATAGATTCTATGAGAATTGCGAATTGAAAATTTGAGTATTGTATTCCGTGTGTCAGACATATCTAGAAGAAAATTCTCTAGCATGGGCTACCTCGGGGACATAATATAGTACAAACATAAGTCCTTTCTGACCATGGTTAAATTTGATTAACTTATTCGTACTATTGCGGATGTATTTTGCATCCGCCGTCTAGACTAGCAATCAACGTAATCCAGAAGTGGATTTGAAATCAGTCGAACGCCAAGTCGCAATCACTATTCCGACGTTTTTAGCACAATGACCCAATGACTTTCTGGATCTATGCTCCTGGGTCAGGATCAATTTGATTAGTAAAGATTATCTCTCCTGATAAAGCTGGTCCGGCTAGTTTGTCAGTAGCTAGTACCGGTAGTTGTTACCGTATATCTGTACCCCATAACTAGCTAAGTTAGCGCGCCCCTTATAGAACCCCGGCATTCTAACTGACTAGTTAAGTGAACCCTTTAAAACAGCTCGCGCTAAGACTGATTTTAGATCGGAGGTATATATTGCTTCGGACAGTTTGCTTTACAGACCGAGATCACACCTGCCACGAGCAAACAATTCCATATCCACTTTATATACTTGGATGGAGCTTACATCTGGTAGCGGAGAAAATTCTGGCTCCAAGAGTCATGTTAAGAAGAGAGTTGAAAATGTAAGTTTCCAAATGGCCCCGAGTCCATCTACAGCGTCTGACGTATCTAGGCGTGTCAGCAGTGCCAAACAAGAAAGAGGCGATGCGATGGAAATCTGCCCAGTTGCTCTACTTGTTCGAAGCAGGGACTTCCTTGTCAGTATTTACAAGTAAAGAGGAGGGGTAAAGGTAAAACGTGAGTTGAATTCGCAATGTGAAGACCACACTGGGTTGGTCTAAATTTTCTGAACAGGAACGTATATATTCAAAACCTAGAGAAAAAGATTGCAAAACTGGAAGATTCACTCCTCCGCTCTGGGCTTATACAAGATCAAATAACCTCCGGGCCATCTCATGCCCCGGATCATCCCTCAAACGAGGCGGCTACCAAGACGCTTAGTCCTACATCGGAAACCGAGCCTGGCGATGCACTACCACAAAGGCATTCAGAGGAACCTTCGGCTAGCCGAGTTCTTGAGCAGACATATAAATCAAGCACATCGGGATTGAACGTACCGACGCCGATACCTTCAATTGGAACGAACAGTAAGACATCATCCGTTCGAAAGAGGTTCTTTGCATCGCTCCCAGACGAAAATATTGCGAGCCGAGTCCGTGGCCAGATTCACCATGGTCAGTTCACAAATTCTGTATTCACGAACCTCCTTCCAAAGACCCACCTTGAATCGCTGTTTGAAGTATCATTCAACAATATTAACTGCCAGTGGCCACTCTTCGACCATTCTAAACTGATATCACTCCTCGACGAGGAATACGCTAGTGATGGCTCCTCGGGTCAAAAAAGCCCTGCACGCTGGGGTCTCCTGAACTCCGCCATCGCAATTGCAATTCAATCCAGGGCAGCCCAGGATTCATATAGTGCCATGGCGGATCTGGCATGGCAGTTCTTCAAGAATTCGTTCAGTGTTTTCCCAGCAATTGTCTCTCGCGGTACAGATATACTAGCTCTGGAGGCGCTTCTTACCATGGCCCTTTTCGTGCAAGGATCAAGTGATACACGCACAACCTCGCTTATAGTATCTGAGGCTGCGAGGCTGTCCACGAGTCTTGGTTTCCATAGAAGCTCTTTCTATATGAGCATGGACCCTATTACTGCCGAGCGACATAAGCGTGCGTTCTGGATTGCCTATATACTTGACAAAGATATGTCTATGAAAACTGGGATGCCATCCGCTTACAACGACGATGATATCAGTCTTGGGCACACAAGTTCAGATCCACTCGATTGTCCTGAGACGATTGCTGCCTCGGAAATACGTTTGGAAATCACTTTATTTCGACTGCGAGCCCAACTAGCTGTGATCGAATCAAGCATTCAGAACCAGTTGTATTATGAGAATGCCACAAAATACAGTATAGACAGGTGCTTGAAAGCGGTCGAAGAGCTGGATTGCCGGCTTGAGGATTGGAGACGACAAGTGCCATTAAATCTACAGCCAGGCAACATCGACTGGTCGACCGTCACTTCTCCTAGGGAACCTATTATTGCCTTACATTTTGTCTACCACCGTGCCATGAGTGCAGTTCATGGTTTTGCGGCGCATATCATGCCCATCGACGATATCAATCTCCTCTCTCAAGCTAGTTCTTCAACCTTCATCCATACGACTATGGCTCACAAATCGATACAGCTTCTGCAGTTTCTACCACCGCAGACACCGGAATGTCTCTGGTACGTATGGAATTCCTTGAAGTTGAATGGTACTAGAAGTTGAATGGTACTAAATACAGTGGCTTGCAGGCAGATTCTGTTCTATCCTCTGTCTGCATGTATCGCGTTGGTAGCAATTTTGCTCAAACACCCTATCGATGTGCGAGCACGATCAAACTTAAGGCACATCAGCGATTTCGTGCAACATCTAACCAATATCCAGAACTATGGAGTGCTCCGCATCGAGCGCATGCTGCATTTGTGCATCGAGCTAGAGAAGCTTGTCCTCGAGACAGTCACAGAAGGTTTAAACATCTCTCAGCCAGCAGAGTTCTCAAAGATTCAAGTAAGTCCGAATGACATGGATATATTATATTGTAAGGTGATTTCATGCTTACCCCTTGACAGAGGCTTACTTCATACGGGTCTTTCTACGGCAATCATATGCAACTTGCACAAGGCCTGATGGGTAACATGCCATATTTACAGACTATTGCTGCTGAGTTATTCTATGATATGCTTCCTGATGGAGCAAAGCCGAGTTCATCTGCGGGTGTTCTTGGACCTGCGTTGTTGAACCCTGAAACCTACCAATTTGGGTTTGCACAAGTATCTACTACGGAGAGCTGAACCATCAACTATTTTACTCTATAAGCTCCTCTGTACTACGGAGAACGACGTCTTAGCTGTTTTTGCGAGTAGCCAAACTCTGGACTCCTTTTGTCAAGACTGCATGTCCCCTTTCTAGTGTATGTTTTCTATGCAGTCACTGGATGAGGCGTACAATAGAAAATTTGACCAATTCAATAGACACACTGGACTGCACGTCAAGATTATGTGCACAGTCTGCTATTAGAGCTGAGTCATACAATGCTCATTTTCCAGTCTTAATTTTCTCTGAGTCATAATCATATACTATATCCTCCGTATAGTTTGATCGTTCCGCGGTAGAGCATCCCATTTATTTGACCCTATAACAATAATAAGAAGCAACTTACAATAGTTTTAATTAGAAGAGACAATACGACTATAAGGGAGTAAATGATGAAACTTGGGACCAAGAAGAGTTGCCTAAAGTCAATACAGAACGAATGAGTCATCTGCTAACTACATCATGACTTTTTCCTCTTCTCTTCTCACTCCCGCATGATTTAATTGTCTTTTCTCGCTCAAGATTGTCGATCTACGTTCTTTATAGACCACAGCCTTGTATAAGAATTGCAGGATGAGCATCTTACCTGAGAAATTATCAAGCATTCCAGCTAGTTCGAATGTCAGGAAAATCAGCAAGGCAGTCGGCAAAGATGCGCATCTATATTCTTTTCAATCCATGGAAGCTCGTCGGACTAGCTGGAGGCTCGTATAAAAGTCGTCTATATGCCTTGATGATGATCGCAGACTCCAATCAGTCTGACTGAAAGGGTCTGTCTGAAAGGCGCAATATCCAAGAACAAGAGAACTAGCCGGAGCCGAGCATCTGATATTACTGATGTTCTCTAAATTACCAAAATCTCAAGAACGTACATTTGATAATGTCATAGGAAGATGAAAGAATGAAATGAGAGACTTATTGAAATACTCCTAGATACGCCCAAGCTTTTACCGTAGTACATCATTGTGAAATGGCCTCTTTTGTCTTGACCTACCTGGTTGTCAAGGACCGGAATGAAACGAGAATCATGAGTCAGTGATGAACAGAGTCGAATTCCTTAGATCCATTGCAATGAAATCGAGCACGCAAGCTACTCCCAATCTATCAACTCCGCGTCTATATCTGTCATTCCGGATCGAGCTTCAAAGGTCTGGTCCTCGAAATAAGAAAGTGACAGGCTGTTAGTAGGTATTACAGACACATCAACATGCCTATCTTGTTTACTCATTCAATATAAGTCATGATACAAGTCTATTTCAAATCAAATATTGTACAAATGCAATGCGGCAGACAAAAATACTTCTTCCAGTATCAATATCATACCGTAAAAACATGACTCCCAGGCAGAAATACAAATCGGATTCGTTGAACCTCACATCCAACGAACAGAAATAAGGGAAAGAAGACCACATTCGAAATCCAGTTTATTTCTTCTTCTTGGCCGCCCGAGATTCTGAAAATTCGATTCCAAATTAGCACCTACTCCTTGAAAGAAAAACAACCGACTCAATATATGACTATATGACTTACCTGCCGCAGTTCTCTTCTTCTTCGGCCTTCCCTTGCCTCGTAATTTGGCACTGGTGAATCATTGAATTAGTCTTGTATCATTCTATTATTAATCCGGTGCGTAGATAGAAAAGAGCGTACATCTGGATGGCTTCTTCCCTGTCGTCCTCGGCTTCGTCAAACGTCTCCAAGTCCAGATGCTTGTATGTATCTTGCAGATCACGGAACGAGACTGTTTTACGCGGATAGTACGCCGCAAGGGCAGGGCCTTTCAATCGTTGTCGTAAGATTTTGTTGCCGAGTCGTAATCGTTGCGGATTGAACGTCGTTGCGAAGATTCGACATTGCGCCTGAATTTATCGTGATTGAGTCGGTAAGAGACTGTTTTCGACACCATGAGAATGATAGAAAGAGAGTTCAGTGCTTACCTGCACGAGGTCTAATATCCGACTTCGAGGTACGGCCATTTTGGCGTCTCTGGTGGCTCTCCAGATATTCGCATATCATTAATTAATTAAGAATGTTTGCGCGGATTGATTGAAGTTGAAGAAGGAGACCCGCTCCGGCGCCGCAGAGATCACGTGCCGCCGTGCTAAAAAATTGGAGCCGCGGAAGAAGCTAATCTCGAATTGTTTTTTCCTATCAATTCTGTAGTATACAACATCATTTTTATATTAATCCTGTATTATACAACAACATTCTTAACTATTTTCAGTATGAGTACAAGAAAATTCCGCACAGATGGGAGAGGACATGAAAAGAATGGAAATAAGAGACACAAGGTGAGGAGCTATTCAGATTATCTTTACGGACATTGATTTACTAACACACTATTTTACTCAGAGCAATCATGCTGATCGTGATCACGCTGGCACAGTCTACGAGCACAAGCTCGCCGTGGACGAGAACCTGCTAATTCAACAACTACAAGTTATTGTCGATCAGGTCCTCGACCGGCCGCATATATTGCATCAACTCCCCCGAGGCGCAGAAATACTCCAAGCGTCAACACAACTTCAAAACATACTGAGTGTCACCAACAATCGAGACAAACGACAAAAAAAGGCGACGCCGAACCAAAAACCAGATGTTCAGACTTCATTATTGCCCGATCTTCCTTGCATCTCCGATCCCTGTTTAGAGCGAGCCGTTTTCACGTACCCGGGACAGTCAAAGAACATTGTGAAGGAAGAAGGGGTCGAACGCAATTACGACCGATTAGAAGTGCTTGGTGATGCGTATTTAGAAGTGATGGCAACCAGACTGATTTGGGAACGGTTCCCAGGCATAGCGGCAGGCCGTATCTCGCAGATCCGGGAGGACCTGATTAAAAACGAGACCCTGGCCGAATACGCCGCAAAATATAAATTCGACAGCAAAGTCCTGCCGTCGGTCCCCGCCGAGCAGCGATCAGTACGTAAGAACTGGGTCAAAATTCGAGGGGATGTCTTTGAGGCGTACGTCGGGGCGGCGATTCTCTCGGACCCAACGCACGGATTTGACGTGGTTGAAAAGTGGCTGAGAGAACTGTGGCTGCCCCGATTGTCGCAAGTTCAGCCTGCTCCCATCACACTCACGTACAAGGAGCAATTAGCGAGAAAAGTCATGAGCAAAGGTATCAAGCTTCGGTACGTTGAAGAAAAGCCTGTCCTGCAGCAGCCCGGGAGAGAGACGTACTTCGTTGGGGTTTACCTGACGGGCTGGGGCAAGCAGGATCAGCATTTGGGGTCGGGCCAGGGATTGAATAAGGCCATTGCCGGAGACGAAGCCGCGAAACAGGCTCTGTCCAATAGCCCGTTAATCGACGAGCTCTCCGCAGCCAAGATTGCGCACGACCAGCAGGTCAGTGCGATGAAAGCCGCGGCTGGGGACGATTCACAACGAGCGATAGAAACAGAATCGAAGGTGCACGAACCGGATGATTCTGAGAAGATTGACCGAGCGTTACATACAGAGACATAGCCAAGAGAGCAGTCAGCTACGGTATATTGATCATCTGCCACAACCTTTCTACCAAGTAACCAAAGTAACCCACCCAAATCAAGACCAAAACCTGATTTGATGTGCATCATTTCGTTCATCCAGTCCATACTACGTAGAATTGGAACCTTTGAGTTTGGACTTGATATTGTGGTAGGGTAGGGTAGGGTAGGGTTGACTTAGTAAGCGATGGGTGCTGGGTGCATGATCGAGATGATCCACGAGATCGATCGAGGATCTTCTTGAATGCGTACGTAGTAGACTCATGTATCTCTACTATGAAGTACATGCATGTATTATACCGGTATATCGACCTCGATGACGATACGACTGGTTACATTCATAATACAGCCTACGTATTCAAGTACGTACAGATATCGTATTGCAGACCAGGGAAGGAAGGAAGGAACGAAGGCCTGTCTGGTTAAACCCTGCTTATATCATCGATGCATCTTGCGTGATCAAACACGCATTTCCAGATAGGCTTCCGTGGTGGGCCCGTGCTGATGCTGCCTAGCGCCAAAGCCTGATGGTACTTTCAAACATGCATACAGACAGTACCGTAGAGTCGCTTGAGCACTTGTCAAGAGGATCGGTTAAATTCAGGCAGACTTGATACTATCAATGCCCGAGCCACAAGAGTCAGGCCAACTCGAATTCTTCTAATCCCTATTCGGTCAATTCATTGCGCTGTACAGACAGAGAGAGATAGGGAGAGAGAGACAGATAGAAGAGAGAAGCTGAAAAGATGAAAAGATGAAACTAAAAAGGGTGAGTCACGAGTGAGTAATCGGACTAATCAAGGTCCGGACGGCGAAGTGGGGCCAGGCTAGCCGGTGGTCAGCAGGAACCCATCCCCGAGCCACGCGTGCGGATTGGCTGGCAAGCCACCATCCCACCATTGCAGCGCGATCATCCTGCGCGGTCATGCCTGACTCTAGTACTACTTAGTACTTAGTAGTACTTAGTACTTACTAGTACGATGTAGACTAGTGACGGCAACTTGACACTGACACAGCGGATCCGTCAACTCATCCAGCAGCCATTGACAAATCATCACGGCTCAATTGAGAGAGATTACTATGTAGTAGAGCCATTCTTACTCATTCTTCTTCTTCTATCTATTCTCTATTCATTGATGGCGCTGAGTTCTCTGACTCTGTCGCCTGCTGCATGCAGGTGGGCCAATCCAGTCCAGCCAATGACCAGTCATGAAGAGCGAGCCGAACCTGGCAGCCTGAACACTGTGAACAGAGAGTCCAGCCCAATCAGCCTCGTGATTCGCGTGTCTGTCATGGATCGAGTGACTCGGGGGTCACGCTCGCCTTGTCGGTCCGTGGCATATCGCGCATTGCCATGCCTGATAGTAGTACTATAGTACATCGGCTGACGGTCTGTTCTTATACAAAGCAATCCGTCTGCTCAAGAGGCGATGCATTTCCTTCTCGATTCTTTTCTCTCTCTTTTCTCTCTTTTGCGGCGCATCCATAACCATAACCATCTTCTTCCAACCGCCGCCAACCAAAGTCCAGGCAACGACCAGTCCCGTCGGAAATCAGGCTGCAATCAGTCAGTCAGTCAGATACCACGTATCACCTTATCTCCATTCTCCGGGCGGTACCCCACTCGAGACCCCCAATTGCGCCTCACCAAACACGCATCACGGACCACGGACAACCCCCCCGCAATCGCGGATTACAACGGTATTAGGGATCGCAGGCGGCAATTCACCCTCCAGGCCACAATCATATATATATATATATATATATCCATCTCCCATATATCTATATAAAACACGACACCGTTCTTCACCATCTCCTCGATTTCTTCGCTCTAATCCTCTCCGCAACAAGACCGACTGTCCGCCCGCCAGATCCCGTCCGACGCTTATCGCCGAGCAAGACGATCTAATCGCCGACTCGCCACCAAAAAAGAGAACCCGCGACAAAGAAGTGGCAGCCTGATTCTGACAAATCACTCAGCCTCCGTTTCACGTGCTTTCAACTTCCATTCTCTTCCACCTCGCCTTCTCTTCTCTTTTCTTCTCTTTCTCTTTTATTTCTATTTCTATCTGTATTTCTCTTTCTACCTTTCATCGCTTCATCTACCGCTTTTTCGCCATTCTCTTTAATTCAACCTGCGTGACTCCTTCTCTGAACCATACCATCGAGACCGGACTTCAACCTGGCGCACAATCACCGCGCAGTCACCATTCCCGGCATGACCACCCTGCCGCCGCTTCAAAACCGACCTGGCCAGTCTGCCTTCGCCATGAATCGCCTCCCATTTGTATCCAGCCTCATGTCGCCTCCCGAACCCAAACCATTCGATTCTTTCCATACCACATATCCCTCGCTGCCAATGGCTTCAGACTCTTCAGTAAAGTTGCCACCCATCTCAGACGATCGGAAACGCAATCGATCCGACGCTGACCTGCCCTCGCCACCTGTTACTCCATATACAGGAAATAAAAAGCGAAAGTCGAATCCAGAGCAAATGGAGCCAGAGATAGGCAGCCTCCATACTCAGGATCCCGTGCTCTTTCCTCGCAACGAACCTATTGCCGATGTCCATCACGACGAGCCGCTCTTCGGCCCCGTGCTGGTGTCCGCCGCAGAGGCCTTGATTGATCAGCACATCAATTCGCCATCGAGCCGCTTTCATAGCAAGCTGAATAAGCCCACGCGAGACGAATACATGTTGGCGCTGTCGTGCGTGCCCATTGTGGCGACTCAATATAATCGCAATCCTCTGGCCTGGGCGAGGGAGGAACGAGAGACGTTGGAGAGGCAAATGGCAATGATGGATCGGGTGGATAATCGACCAGCAAACTTCAAGCGATTGGCCCCTGCACCGTCCAAGAAACCCGCAGGCAGTGCCCAGTCTCGCTCAGCGAAACCGGCGAGACCACGACGAACGCCCAAGTCTACCCCGAAACAACGTGCATTGGATTCGTTCGACGTGGAGTACTCGCCCTCCACTAAACCGATCCGGGTCATTGGTACCAACAGAGACGACACCGACTTCAATTCACTGGTAGATTATGCGCCGTCGCTGGAGACCCTCCACGGAAATACAAAGGGCCTCAAGGCAGACTGGAAGGGCCAGATGCTCGACCTCAGCAACGACCCTGATCGGCATCTGCTCGACCCCGCTGAAGTCAGCCTGGCCGCTACTCTGCGACTTTCGTGTGCCACGTATCTCTGCAGCAAGCGAAGAATATTTGAAGCGCGCGTCAAGGCTCTCAGCATTGGCAAGGAATTTCGCAAAACCGATGCCCAGCAGGCTTGTAAAATCGATGTCAACAAAGCCAGCAAGCTGTGGACAGCGTACGAACGGGTCGGCTGGTTCAAGCCCGAGCATTTCATCAAATATTTGAAGTGATCTCAACCAATCTCTCCACCAAAACCCAATTCTCTCTACAACCGAAACAGCTGGACTGTTCTCTTCACCCCTCCCCCTGGATAATCGCTTTCGCCCCTCCTGGATGATTAATCGACCCTGTTAGACGTTTGCATTGAGAGACCCTCTCCTCTCGTTATACGATTTACTTGCTTTGCATATGATGAATGAAATTGCATTTTCTGGTTGGTATGGTTGGTACCCGTGTTCAGGATTGACTTCCCGAGCCTGTTCACTCATTCAGCGTTAATACCCCGTGTTTTTCGACAAGTGTATGCATTTTCTGGCTTCTGGCTTCTGGTCTTTTCTGGCTTTTTGCTCGAGATATGGTTATATGGTTATGGAGTTTGTTTTTTTATTGGCAGGAATCATCACTCAGCTCTTTGATATTGGTGCAGTTCTACAAGAGTAGTTCATGGCCAATTTGCTTGCTTTGATAATCAAATTGAAATTGTGCAGTTTGAACTTTCGTTTAACCACGTAGTTGTAGTCGTGAGACATTTTTTCGCGATATGAAATTTAAGCAGACTGTAAAGTTGGAGCTGCCCATGTTCGAGTGGTGTAATTGTAAGAAGTATTCGCAAATTCCAACATTCCCTTTTGTGGTTAGGAGTCAGGAATAAGTTCTGCTACTAAAGATAGAAAAGAAACTGTCAAGCAAGAAGGTGTGGCGCGGCCCACGCCCATCTTGCTGATCGTTCACGTTACGCAGGGGTTGATACCGGTACCGTTCGTTACCGTATCCACTCAGATTAGATAATCGAAAATTACGGAGTAGTTAAGTTACAGCTTGCATTTACTTTCGTCTCGACTCAGCCTGATTTCGGGAGACCACAGAACCCATTACCGCAACTGTTAAAACCGCCGCAGAAGCAGACAAAGCAAGCATAGATCTTGCCGCTATCCTGTGCCTAAACAGGAGAATAATTGTCACCGTCAACACTCCCACATTATTTTTCCTCAGAGGAAACGCGACGTATTGTTTTTATCATCGGCATCATGGCGCCAGCAGCAGCGGCGCAGAACGATTTTCAGGATCCGGATCATCACGGAAGTGACGATGGAGATAAGAAGAAGAGCAAAAGGCCAGCAAGTGCGTATAATCTCGTCGTATGAAGCTTGAAATTTTCTCCACGAACGAATAAACGGATGGACGTAACTGGTATTTCAGAGGATGATTGTTGACTGAGGTTCTCGACAGATACGGCATTTAGACAACAACGTCTAAAGGCATGGCAGTAAGCTTTCGCATTCGAGTCTCTGCCTACAACCGGAAACTGATACCACTATAGACCGATTCTCACGCCGCGCTCAGTTCTTCCGATTTTCTTCGTGATAGGCGCCATATTTGCTCCACTGGGAGGTGTATTACTTTGGGCCAATTCGCAGGTACGACCATGAGATACATCTCGCTGCTATTCTTGTCTACTCGGGCTAAAAGGAGATGTGAAAAAGGTTCAAGAAATTATTATCGACTACACAGACTGCGATACTCTGGCACCTCTTACGGATCCCGTAGCTCTCCCCGCGGGCAGAGTATCTACCTCATTCAAGTCCTCGGCTCAGACGAGCCCGACAACCTGGAATCGTAACGAGACCAATACAACGACAAAGACCACCCAGTGCTCTTTATACTTTGACATTCCCAATGATCTCGGATCACCCGTTTTCATATACTACCAGTTGACAAACTTCTATCAAAATCACAGAAAGTACGTGCAATCGCTTGATACGGATCAACTAAAAGGCAAAGCCGTCGACAATGCCACTATTTCAGGCAGTACTTGCGATCCCTTGACCACCGACTCGGCGACCGGAAAGGCTTACTACCCTTGCGGCCTGATTGCGAACTCAATTTTCAACGATACAATCTCCAGTCCCGTGCGTATTGGCGCATCCGATTCCTCCACGTACAACATGACAGACCAAGGCATTGCCTGGTCTAGCGATAAGCAACTCATCAAGAACTCCGATTACAAATATTGGCAAGTTGTGCCTCCTCCGAATTGGCGACTGAAATACCCGGAAGGATATACAGAGGAAAATTTCCCCAACCTTGGTACAGACGAGGCCTTCATGGTATGGATGCGAACTGCCGGTCTGCCTACTTTCAGCAAACTGGCCCTGCGAAATGATACCGCTGCAATGCCAGCTGGGTCGTATAGATTGGACATCCAGAGTCGTAAGTTGGCTCCTATTCGGTTTCTAGTTTTTCCATCAGCTTATACCTTCTCAGGTTTCAACGTGACCGAGTATGGTGGTACAAAGGCCATTCTCTTATCCACCCGCACTGTCATGGGGGGAAAGAATTCGTTTATGGGAATAGCATATGTTATTGTTGGTGCTGTTTGCATAGTGATTGGTGTATTGTTCACGGC
The DNA here is from genome assembly GCA_002916415.1 of Talaromyces borbonicus. Taxonomy (NCBI): domain Eukaryota; kingdom Fungi; phylum Ascomycota; class Eurotiomycetes; order Eurotiales; family Trichocomaceae; genus Talaromyces; species Talaromyces borbonicus. Next base: position 546,434 of record NBSA01000021.1, on the reverse strand, counting down.
TGCGAATCTGATCAAACCAAGGTATATAATTTGAAACATCTATCGACGATGCGACTGAGCTAATTGAATTCTTCCAGAAAACTGGGTGACCATACCTACCTTACCTGGAACAACGAACCTACAACAGGTACTGCAACAGGTCATGATCACCGCTAAATACGTTTTTGACGATCGGGCTTTTATTTATTTCTCTCACCCTTGTTCAAGGATTCCCACTTTTCCTCTTCCTCTGCCCGCTTGATAAAAGGAAATCTCCGGTAAACCATTTCTTTGACTTGTTTGAACATTCTTACGGCGTACGTGCATAGCTATACTCGTCTCTGTCTCGGTCGTTATCACCTGGTTTGTCGGCCTTTTTAATTTGTTGGAGATTTTTCTCTTTCGTGTATTTTGTACTGTATTTTGTTTGTCTCCTTACAACAGAGAATATTACTCGGTTTTACACACAGTTTAGACAAGCTTTCTTCGTGATTGAAACAATATCTTGACTCCTGCAGATGGCAATGTGAGAGCATGCATTCCTCGCGGCCGCAGCCAATTCCCGAGACACATTCCAATTACATCAACCCTTGACAAGTACGCGACTCCCATCCCCTTATATTCCTATATTCCATGGTGTGGTTGACTACTCGTGTAGACATTCCATGGCTATCCATTTTTCAACCTTTCTCACTCTCACTGGCAGATTTTCTCTATCCGCCCTTTTGGATTATGAGGTATATCTACAGATGCGAGCCATATCTGTGTGTAGATAGTCATCTGCTCCGGAAGGAGCACTATTCATAATTTTTTTTTTGTCTTTCCAGAACTTCTTTTAGTTAAATACAGTCCTTTTTGTGCAAGATGCATTGGATCTTGCGCCTTACGCTCATTCTCGCCATCGTTTCGCTCACAGTCTTTACCGTCTTAAGGTCATTGTCTACAACCGCCAGAGTCCCGAATATCGTACATTCGTCTTGGCAGGATGAGAATACAGAAACAGAACATTTTGAGCGACGGGCACGTTTTTTCCCTACTCGTGGTGTTTGCGGGACAGCAGATCCAAGTTCGGAATTGATAGATGTACACAAACGCTTGTCGCAGACGGAATATCGACAGTTTCCCGGAGGAGATGGTGGGAATACCAGCCGTGCTGCTTCTGAGCTTTTACCTCGTATAGAAGTCGAAACTTGGTTTCATGTCATTAGTACAAATGCGCAGGTGAATTTGGTGACGAATCTGATGATTGCAACACAGGTAAGTTCTCCATTGTCTCAAGGTTTTCAATTATTTGCACAACACGCTAAAGTCAAAAAGTTCGCATATCTTCAACAAGCATATCAGAATACCAGTATACATTACAAGCTGATGGGGATTGATCGCAATATCAACGATACCTGGGCTCGAAACGGAGATTCTGAAGCCATGAAACGAACTCTTCGTAGAGGATCCTATCGGGCCTTGAACATTTATTTCCAAACAGACCTTCAAGTCGCAGATTCACCTGGTGAAGGTAGCTCTCGTCGAGGCCCGGGGAATAATAACCACCTACACAACAGTCACAAAAGCCACCACTACAACAAACAATTCGAAAGAGATTTTACATCGTCAACAACCTCGCCAAACCTTCTCGGATTCTGCACGTTGCCCAACCCCGATATCAACAGCTCCAGCACCTTCGACGACTACTTTCACGACGGCTGCAACATCCTCGCCTCTACGATGCCGGGGGGTTCGATCCCGCATTACAATCGTGGTGGCACAACCGTTCACGAAGTCGGGCATTGGCACGGATTGTTGCATACGTTTCAAGGCGAGACCTGCGCGCCTGGTGCGGACGGAGATCTCATTTCCGATACCCCTCAGCAATCAATCCCCACTGAAGGTTGTCCTGCTTTCCAGGACTCCTGTCCCGATCTTCCGGGTTTGGATGCAATTTCGAATTTCATGGATTACTCGTCTGACGACTGTTATCAGAACTTCACTCCGGCGCAGGGTTCAAGAATGCGAAGTATGTGGGCAACAATGAGGGAGGGGAAGTAGTCTCCTCCTCAGGCCAAAAGCCGCCCACATGCATACATGTAGTTATAAGATATTGCAACTTAATTTTGTTATTAAAATACACCTTTTGAAAATAAAATAACGCCAATCTGCATGTCCAAGGTCACTAGGTACGAAACATATGTGGAACGAAAATAAAAAGACCATCAGAAGAGACACAGCGTCAACATACTTAACGCTTACGCTTCTTGCTTCGCTCTTCATCGAGCCCACTTTCCCTATCCTTCTTCTTTGCTTGCTTTTCTAGCTCATCCCAGTCTTCTCCACTCTCTTCATCCGCACTGAGATCCTCATCACTAGCATCAGCACTAGCATCGTCGTCAAAGTCGCTGTCGTCTTCCGAACTCTCTTCAGTGGCATTTAATTCGGACTCGGAAAGTTCAAAAGCCGACTCTTCCTCGGACTCTTCATCCTCAGAGTCCGATTCAGCAGCCAAAAATGACCAGCCTCCCTCAGCAAAGAAGCCATAAGGATCAGCTGCAACCGTTTTCATGATGGTGCCCCAGTTAAGATTGAGAGGACCTTCAGTAAACGGAATATCCACAGAGTCAAGCCAGTCCTTAACTCCCTCAAGGGATTCAACAGGAATCGTGTTGATGTGGATTGGAGGTCGATTGAAGTCCTTGAGCACAAAGACAAGATCGAAGTTTTTCAAGCCGAACTGATTGATACTGTTAGTATTTGCTTCACTATTAGAGAGAACGGGAGTATCTTACCTGGACTCGCTCTAAATGAGCAACCTCGATCTCGTTCAGGGTGACCACCAAGAATGGAAATTCGGTCAATTGAACAATAGCGTCCGTGGTTGGTTGAATGAGAACGTTAGACCGATTTGGCACACCATTGAATCCAATTTCTCGGAATGGAATATCCACGTCAACACCTTCGTCCTTGCCGGCGTCCGAGATCTTCTCCGCAAACGCCTTGAATTCTCTGTCAAGAGCGGCTCGACGTCGTCTCTCCTCCTGTTCTGCTTCAAACTCTTCTTCGTCTCCATACCGATGCTTGCGGCGACGATTGCCCGTCTCGTCAAATTGCATTTCTGTAGCTTCTCGGATGAATTGCACATCTTTGGTCTTTCTCTTTCCGATCAGAATTGGAGTCTTCAGATGCACGTGAATGATGACAATCAATTCATGCGCACAAGGCTGAAAGAACAAGTGCTTGACATTGCTGAAGAGAACATCCACATGTTCGTTACGCAGCGGTGACTGATAACGCAGACCATTCTGGTGGATTTCTACTTCTCCAGGGACCCTCTTTCCGTCCAGAGGTGGGCGGAGATAAACATCCGGTAATTTCACGGGCCGACGATCTATCAGGCACAATTAGCATTTGACTTCTCTTCCAAATGTGTTATAGAACGTCTTCATACTTCGGATCTCCACAAGCTTGTCTTGTTCCACGACATCCTCCATTTCCTTGCGCTCTTGTTCCTTGCGAAGAGCATTCTTGCGAAGCTCAGTGATATCTTGAGCGATGCGTGCGAATCTGTCGTTGTCCTTAGACCGAAGGGTCAAGTTACGAACGAAATTCGCAGACGGATCTTCAAAAGGTTGGTCATCTTTTCGTCCAACACCCTGACCAGGAGAAAGAAAATTGATACGCAAATATGCGTAATCTCCTTCGTCACTTTTGCTTGCGTTCTTGATGGTATTGATATGGAATGGCACAGGCCGCCCCATAATTGGGACTATAACTGTAGATGCTTTGTGATCCACATGCACCGTCAAATCCTTAACGCTAGAAGGTAGTTGGTTGTCTCGTTTATAAGACTCGAAACGTTTGAATTTCTTCTGAGCTTCTCCATTGCCGTCACCTGTGGTGCCGGCAAATCTTTCAAGGCCCTCTTTCATCTTTTTGGCAGCAAGTTCCTTTTGATGCTCTCGGCGACGAGCTTCAGCACCCTCGCTGACTTGAGTGGGCCGTTCGGCACGCAGTTTGGTCTTAGTGATGTTCTTACTGGCAGCAGCACTTGACCGCACGTCTGACTTCTCCTTGGCAGCTTTCTGTGGCTCCTCCTCGTCACCGAAGTAGAAAGATACCGAGTCCATATCAATTCCTGCATCTTTTGTAAAGACATGTGCGCCCGTTTCGCTAACACGAACAGTGTCGGTAATAACCATCGAATAAACAGATTTCTTCTTGTCCTTCGAGTCATTATTCTGGACATCTGTCAAGCCGATCGAAATATAGAGAGTCATGCCACTCTTCAGGGTACGTGTGTTTTTCCCGTTTAGAATCATGTTGGCATCTCTCAATTCGATGCCAATGCCGGCGCCGACATTCTTCACGAAATGAGTTTCCAGATCAGGGCGCTTAGCACGAACCATACCGATGGCTTTGTTGTATAGGTCTTTAGCCACCACCCCGTCTCGTATGTCCTTGATAACCGCGTCGTATACACTCAGAAGGAATCCGTAGTTCGCCTCTTGATTCTTGGTTGGATCCACCAGGTATGTTCGTGCGATAATGGCGCTGTAAGTTTTGTATCTGATTCCAAATCCCGCAATGATAATGCCAGCATGGAGCTCATCCGAATTGGCGGTTGCACTCAGACGTAAATCGTAATTGCCTCCACTCTGGACAACAGGGCCATAAGCCCAATCGATTTGCTGCGGATCAAATCCAGGGGGAAGCTTTGCTAGTTTGTTGAAAAATTTAGCGTCGTCAATCTTGGCATCGATTCTGGATGCTAAAGCCTTGTGAGTGATTTTTTTGCCTTCGTCAAGGAGTTGTGACATGTCGTCGACGAAGTATTCGGACATGAGACCGCTGCAGGCTCTTGCAGCGTTGCGCATTGAAACCTTGACAGAAACGATTAGAGGCCGCTTATTACTTGCAAGTGAACGGAGGGCATGGAAGGATCAAATACCAGTTCGTCTTGCCCTTTGATGGAAAATGCCGCAGCTGAAAGAGCAGGCGCAATATCGACTTCTTCAACATCTTTCAGTTCATCGGCGAAAGTACGTTTCCATTCGTCTGCAAAGGGTCCTTGGGCGCTGTCTTTCGGGAGGGTTCCAATTTTTTTCTTCACACGGAGAAAAAATCACACGTTAGTGGTAGAATTCAAAGCAGTATTTTCTGGTAGCGCAACTTACCCCGGCTGCTTTGATAACCTCCAGACATTTTGAGAAAGCTTTGGTCTTGTCTGCAGGATCTTTGGTGATCACCAATATTTCTACAGGTATTTTGCCTCCTTTGAGCGGTTCGAGATGTTTCGCTATGAATTTCAGAACGTATCAGCGGCCGACCGAAGACCAGTGGATCGTCGAGACATTTCCGTACCTTTTTTCGCCGTGGTGACAACATACATTGTCTCTAGCGTAAATACGAAGAGAGTGGCGGGGAACTCGTAGCCAAGCAGCCAGAACTGATCGCATGGATTGTTAGTATTTGTTAGATGAGAATGATCGTGAGCATCTCGTTGCTTACATGCATCGCATTGGCTTTCTGAAATGCATTTGCCTCGTCGGTTTTTCCCATCAAAATGACAATAGAGCCGACACCGCCAAATACACCTGCTCCCGATCGCTTATCTGCTTTCCATCCATTATAAAAAGTTGACAAGCGATCGAAGAAAACCGTCTTGTCGATGACGATATCCTCTGCCATTTTGAGCGACAGAAAGGACGAGACTTGATCGGGGAATCAATGAGTGGTCGATTCAATATTGCTTCACAATATCACCGATCAAAGACAGAATGAGTGGAAGGGAGAAGCCGTAGTGAAGCCTGATGGTGAGTGAATATTGAAGGTGAAGAAGAGCTGGAGGTGTCGTCGTACTTTTTTGAGGTTGGAAAGAGCTGCGACGCGAGGCGCGTTCAATGATACCCAATCAGGATTAGCGTCAGTGGCAGTCAGACAAACAAAGCAAACAAGTTTCTCTGCTATCTTTACGGTCATTTGTTTTGTCCCGGAGGTCAGTCTTTACTCTCGGTAGTTAATGCTTGTTACCAACTCACGGCGGAGTGTTATATGATCGCCTGATCAGGCGCTATGTCAGCTTGAAAGCTGTTTTCTCGACCGTATTCGTCTGTCCATAATAGTCGACCCCTCAACCAGTATGCAGAAGATTTCCGAGGCACGCAATATTTCAACACGACGTTGGTTGAAAAGGAAATACACAAAATGGCTACAATGACAGAGACCATGGACTCTGACGCCTCAAGTCCAGAGATAGATGGCCAACGCCAAGGCCCTCGTTCTCAAGCTGCAACAGGTGCCTCTGCAGCCGGTACTCGTGCAATCAGCGCACAACTGATCGCCTTCTACTTCCGAGCACCTGTCAAGGCATTTTTTCGCACGCGCGTTGAGTAAGATGTATGCGATGTTGATCAGTATTGCAGTCATTGACCATGATTCTATAGCTATATGGTATTTGAATTTATTTCCAGTGCCTTGGAGATAGTCGGCGCTGACTGACGCAATGCGGCATTTGCAGGCTTTTCCGAGAGCTATTAATCCTCGAATGCAAGAGAATAAGTGGTCACTACACACGACAACGCCTGGGTTAATAGCTCACGCTGTACGTACCTATGGATGGAGGTTCCTGCCGAACCAAGTGCTTCCACCATTACTTGCCAACACTACGTTCGTTCCATCAGTCCTTGTTTTGGGGGTGGTTACTGTTACTGATATTGTATGCAAGTGTTGGCGCCATTCTTTATACATCGTATCTTCAAGTTCTAGGCACTGTCCATGTGCCGGCGAAGGAAGGCAGAGGTAGAATTTATCCTCCGCCGCCTCCGCTCTGTACTTTCACAGCTGGATTCGCAGCAGGCGCCATTCAGTCGCTGGTCGCGGCGCCGTTAGATGCTCTTCAAGTGCGGCTTCGAACTAGTGGGTTGCTGGAAGGTCAGTACCAGAACATGTGGGAGTACGGCTGGAAGAAACTGCGAGAGATAGGCATCCGCGGGATATTTGCAGGATGGTCGCTGTCCTTTTTGCGCGACTCGCTTGGATATGCTGTGTTTTTCACAAGCTTTGAATATGTTAAATCGCAGGCATATTATTCCTACATCATTTGGCACTACGGAACCCTGCAACGAAAGGACCCTTCGAAACTTGCGGCTCTCGAGGAATTCAGTAAACCGACCATCATTCCACATTACGCACTAGAACCCTGTTTTCTCCTCTCCGCTGGAGTCGTGGCGTCCTTGTCGCAGCAACTTATTCAGTATCCGCTGGGCATCATGCAGAATCTCCATTACGGTAGACTGGAGTATCTCGACCATCAGGCTAAATTGCGCCATTCCCGCTCTCAGATGCTCAAATATTACTACCATGCCTATCAAGAGACCTTCAAGCGATGTCAGAAGAGGGCCAGTCGAAGTGGCGGTTGGTTGCGATGGCTGTACAGAGGGTTCTTTCGAAACAGCATCCGTCAGGTGCCTAGCACCAGCGCAGGTCTTGTGATCTTTGAGCTTATGCGGCGGAAATATGCCACCGCCGCCGATACCATTATTCTAGAAAAGGACGGATTTGATATTCTCCTGACGAATTAGACTGTTCATCTCTCTCTTTTGCAGAAGGATTTGTATCCAGAGTGTTGAGGGTTTTGGACAGCATGGCTCCTCAGCTTGTACATAATTAGACAGCGTTTTATTTACATACGTCTCTATTGAAAATAGACTACAAATATTGCACTCTCCCGTCTTTGTCATTGGCTAGATGGTGCTGTCACAAGGCCGAGTATGGTGGGAGAAAGAGGAGAAAGACTAGTAAGAGGACTGACTGGCTACCTGAACTTAACCAAGTCTGTCTCAGTTGCTTGTCAATAACAGCGTGTGACTTATTTCACAACTACAGCGAGTACTTTGACCATGACAACCCATTGCGATGGAGGTATATCAAGTCGAATTTCTGATAGTGGTTGGTCTAAGATGGAAATGCCTGAAAAGTGTCGAAATTGTTAGGTGTAGGTGTCTTTCTGAGTAAGTTACAGCTACATATAAGATACCTTGATTGCACAGAAGCACATGAGCATTTAGCTGGTAACTGGAAAGTACCAGTACATGAGTCTGCCGACAAATGTACGATGATCAGGTGGCACTCAACGCTTTCCCGTATTAGGACAAGACTAGTCTGGATTTGGTAATTTACGGGACTGACCATTCTAAATCTGGAGTAAAAAATGGGTCTTCCGGGAACGTAACGTGACTGTGGAATCTCTTTCTCTCGTTGTTTCTGCGAGAGAGACTCCAACTCTCCGGAAGACTGCATCATGTATAGCCTCATTTTCTACTCTCCACCAACTATTTATCTCTAATATAACCATTTGGCAGAATTCTCATCGTCCTCGATTGGTTGCTCTGCGCACTCTACCTACGATTCAGTACTCACCTCCTCTCCACTAGAGCAATTGCTATCTACGCCGCGCATCCACTCCCGCGCATTGCTCAGCCTACGTCCTATCAGATCCTGCCCTTTCGATATCCACTTCACCCGACGTTCATTCTCCTTTTCCCCCTCCAATTCGCGCTTCACCAGACACTACTCCAAACTACTTACATGTCCTTGCTTCTATTGGAGTACTGGAGAGCAGCTTGTGGATCATTTGGGTACTGTGGCATTTCTTGCACTCCGCCCTCTTGAAAATCAATCAAAAAAACACGGACTCTGCCAGACCGCATACTCACACTACAAGCAAAGTGTCACAATACTCGAGAAAACCAGTCACCTGTTCCTTGCATCTGCGGGTATCACCAAGTGCCTGACATCGGCACCTCACGAACGCTTCTACTCACGTCGACCACCAACCTGGCACTAGCCAAAAAAACAGAAGATCATTCCTTGCTCCACCGGCCAGTCCTCCGTGACGACACTTTAACCGCCTTCCGGCTTCCCAAAGTTCCTCCGCAGACCCCTCGTGGCTTTTTTTTGGGGACGGGGCACACACTACGTACCACCGCCCTGCGTGTCTTGGACTTCCCTTTCTTCTTCTTTTCCTTCTTGAAAGGGCTGATATTGGCTCAGCCCGCTGTCAAATCGCCATCATATCTTCATCCAAGGAAAAGGGGTCTCTCACTCCCGCCATACCTCTTCAATCACTTCACTCAGAAACAGAATCAAGCAGTCGATCAGCCAGGCTGTCGGGCGACCCAGAGAAGAACACGCACTCTGGCAGCGGCCGCCGTTCCTCGGTCACCTCCAATTCCCAAGCCTCCGACTTTTCGATCTGGAGCGACACAGGTGACATAGCAGAGCAGCTCGCGAGTGAAGAGGATCCTCTTCGGATCAGACTCCGGAAGTCTGAGGACGACGGGGGACAGGAGCCCCAGTCACGAACGAAGAGAGTCCATTACAGCGATGAGACGTATATGAAAGGCGAACTTGAGAAAGAAGCTATCGACATACCGAACATCACTCGTCGTCGAGTATCCCGCGCACATTGTATCTTGGCTACCATCATTTCGCCAAACGATATGTCGACCGCTCGCACTAGAGGCCTAGTGGGCAAGCCACTCCTGTAGGTTGACACTGTCACCAATTTCCAATGCTCTGGCTTGCTAATGCTCCTGATAGATACTTCACCAGCGTCTTTGTATCGCTGGGTGTTTTCCTGTTTGGATATGATCAAGGTGTGATGTCTGGAATTATCACGTAGGTATCCCGCTTTGGTTGTCAGGCAGCCTTTTTACTGAGACTTTGGACAGAGGGTGGTACTTTCGGGATTACTTTGATCAACCATCTAAAGCGGAAATCGGTACCGTCGTTGCAATCCTCGAGATCGGCGCTCTTATCGCTTCGCTCCTAGTCGGCAAGATTGGAGATATAATTGGACGCAGACGAACCATTTTATACGGATCTTTAGTCTTTCTCGTCGGTGGTGCATTCCAGACATTTGCGACAAGTTTGAATATGATGATGTTGGGGAGAATCATTGCTGGGCTGGGAGTCGGTGCCTTGTCGACGATTGTGCCCGTGTTTCAGTCCGAAATCAGTGAGCTTTTCTTGTCAATTGTTGCTACTGAAATTCACTAACCATAGACAAGGTCCACCTCATAATCGTGGGAAACTTGCGTGCATTGAGTTCACAGGCAACATTTTTGGGTATGCTGCGAGTGTCTGGGTCGATTACTTCTGCAGCTACATCGAGAGCAATTATTCATGGCGTCTCCCGTTATTGCTCCAATGCGTTATGGGCGCACTCCTCGCTGTTGGCAGTCTCGTCATCCCCGAATCTCCTAGGTAATCATCATCACCACGAAATATATGGAACGTCAATCTGATATGTTTCAATTTAGGTGGCTGCTAGATAACGACCATGACGAAGAAGGTCTAATTGTTATCGCTAACCTCTACGGTGGAGGTGACATTCACAATGAGGTTGCACGACAAGAGTACCGCGACATCAAATTCAATGTTCTCACTCAGCGTCAAGAGGGAGAACGGTCATATGCTGATATGTTTCGACGATACTACAAGCGTGTTCTCATCGCCATGTCTGCTCAAGCCATGGCACAATTGAACGGCATCAACGTCATTTCCTACTATGCTCCTCTTGTGTTCGAGTCCGCCGGATGGCCTGGCCGATCAGCGATTCTGATGACTGGAATAAACGCGCTCACTTACCTTGGCTCGACGATTCCTCCTTGGTATCTTGTTGATGGCTGGGGTCGACGGCCGATTTTGCTCTCTGGCGCCATCGCCATGATGGTATCGCTGAGTTTGATGTCTTATTTCCTTCTGATTGACGTACCGGCCACGCAAACCCTGACCGTCATTTGCGTCATGGTTTATAACGCTGCTTTTGGAGCTTCTTGGGGCCCGATTCCTTGGCTGTATCCTCCCGAGATTTTGCCGCTCAGTATTCGCGCCAAAGGAGCTAGTCTGAGCACAGCTGCCAATTGGGCTTTCAACTTCCTTGTTGGAGAAGTCACACCTGTTCTGCAAGAACTAATCAAGTGGCGATTATACCTTATTCATGCTTTTTTCTGTGCTTGCAGTTTTGTTTTAGGTATTGTTCTCCTCCATCTTCGGTCCGTTGAACGAGTTTCTGATCATTGTGCTGACTTGCTTAGTTTACTTCCTCTATCCCGAAACGAGCGGTGTTCGCTTGGAGGATATGAACGAGCTTTTCGGCGATGCAACGGCTGCGATGCCCACACCAGTAACACACGGAGAACGAGATTCGCTGATGGGCATCAATTCCCCCGTTCCATCACTTGATCTTCACCGCCCAGGCAACTTTACGGCTGACAACGCCATCCCGGGGCTCAACATCGATCCTCCGGTCATGGACAATGAGAACAATGGAAAGCCCAGTAACAGTGATCATAATTCCGACTCCCAGGGGCTTGGTGGCTGGATTTCCAATATGCTCCGTGGAAACAATCAAGATCCCGCAAAGCGTAGCCAATACCGTCGCGTCGACCAGGATGAGGAAAGTTAAAGATCTTTTGGCCTGTTTCACAGCCATGTCCTATTCAGCCTTGACTAAAGAAAAAGTTGTCAACCTGCATTGGTCATATTCTGTTTTGCTCTTCTACCCACGGTCCTTAAGTTGCTTTTTCTCATTTTCTACTGTCATTCTTCATACCTCTGCTTCATGTAACCTTTTTCTCTAATTACCGCAACTTCGCTTTCTACTGCATTTCTTTTTCACTCCCTGTACATCTCGGATCTATCTTGGGTGATGATGATTTTACATATTTATAGACTTGCAAAGCTCGCACAAACTCTCATGTTCACTACCTGTCAACTATTCCGTCGAGCGTCACGAGCGTCATGTATCAGTATTCGACAACTCCATCCGCCTCTCACGTATGTGCATGCTATATCTATCTATTGCCTGTCGTCGGAGGAAGCTCACCTTGTATATACGCGTGTGCTAGGTACGGGTGTAGTGCAAGCTACCCTATAGCAGATTCTATAGAACTCTTCAATGTGAGCAGGAAATTGGATGGTATTTTTTGCATTGCAGCTTGCCAGTAAAAATAAGAAAAAACTTGTCCTTGACTAGTTGTATAGTATGTCGTTAAATAAAATTAAATAAATTAGATGCCCTCCAGCAAAGCGGGCTACTTACATAAGCAGACAGGGTCGTCGCCGCTTAAAATAGCTCTGTTTCGGGGGTTCCTAAAAGGAAGCTAAGGATTTTGGGAAGTGGACAACTGGCGATGATCCCTCGCCGACAACTTCATCTTCTAATTCCTTTTAACTTACTACTTACTCCATCTAAATTCATTTTTTCTCCTTCTTTTACGCGCAATTTAGTCGCGCTTTCTTTCTTAATTCTGATTTTCTTCTGGAATTCTTACGTTCTTTCGCCTTCTACCCTTTCGAACGACACTTCTATTGATTGTTTTCTCTCTCCTCAGCCACTGTCTTACATTGTTTCCGTGAGCGGTCCTAGGGGAGGGAATCTTTGAGATAATTCCAACTACCTTCACGCCTCCGCCTTTGACCGATGATTATGACCTTTGTCTTATTTACGATCTTTTGAACAGAAGATCGTCAGTCGTACGTGCAGATAATCGAGAGATACAATTACTGTCGACGTCTGCACCTTCACTTCTCATTGAGAAGCAGCGCCAACCATGGCTTCTAATTCAACTTTTGCATCTGGAAGAGACCAGCAATCAGAAATTCGACGCAGAAATGTTGCCGAAACTACAAAGAGCGACAAGAATGTTCCGAGGATTTCCGTATCCGATACAAAAGGGGTCACCAAGGTCTGTCACAAATTTCTAATGGGCGTGCGTTTTTATATTGACTGACAAAAATGTTTTTCGCGACAGGGCAACTCGTTTCTTGATATCCTCGATGAGTGGGAGTTTATAATTGCTCCCGTTATCTTCACGGCTCTTTCGTTCTTTACTCGCATGTATCGTATTGGGGTGTCGAATATCGTCACATGGGACGAGGCTCAGTACGTCCACGTCTACCTGCTTCTATCTCGGTTTTTTTTCTTGGTTGATTTCTAACTACGGTTCGCTCTAGTTTTGGCAAGTTCGGCTCGCATTACCTCAAGCGTGAATTCTACTTCGATGTCCACCCACCTCTCGGTAAAATCCTCGTTGGATTGTCAGGCTACATGGCCGGATATAACGGATCTTTCGAGTTCAAATCAGGCGAGCAATATCCTCCAGATGTCAATTACACTTTCATGCGGGTGTTCAACGCCTTTTTCGGTGCTGTTTGCGTTCCTCTCGCATACTTCACGGCCCGTGAATTGAATTTCCGCAGACCGACAGTCTGGCTCGTTACCTTGATGGTACTGTGCGAAAATTCTTACGCAACTATCTCCCGATTCATCCTCTTGGACTCCATGCTTCTATGCTTTACCTTTACCACCGTTCTGTGCTGGGCTCGCTTCCACCGCCTGCGGAACCAGAGCTTCTCCGTCGAGTGGTTCGTATGGCTTTTTCTCACCGGAGTGAGTATCGGCTGCGTCTGCAGTATCAAACTAGTCGGTCTTTTCTGTACCGCTCTCGTTGGATTGCACACTGCCGAGGATCTGTGGAACAAGTTTGGTGATATCAAAATGCCTGTAGTAAGTAGACCTACGAGGTTTATTGGCTGATTTAGCGTGGCTAACGTATGCCTCCAGACAACACTGGCTCGCCACGTCGCCGCAAGAGTCGTGTGCCTGATTCTTGTGCCTTTTCTAGTATACATGTTCTCGTTCTATCTCCATTTCTTAATCCTTGAGAACAGTGGTCCGGGAGACGCTCAAATGAGCTCGTTATTCCAGGCAAACCTCAAAGGCACCGAAGTGGGCCGGGATAGCCCCCTTGAAGTGGCAATCGGGTCGAGGGTTACTTTGAAGAACATGGGCTACGGCGGAGGACTCCTTCATTCCCACGTTCAAACCTACCCCGAAGGTTCCAACCAGCAGCAAGTAACATGTTACCATCACAAGGATGCCAACAACGACTGGTTCATGTATCCCAATCGTTACCAGCAAGATTATGACCCTGAAGAGCCGTTGAGGTTTTTGGGTGATGGGGACGTCATTCGCTTGATACACGCTCAAACCGGTCGAAACCTGCACTCACATAGTGTTGCAGCACCTATCACTAAGGCAGACTGGGAAGTGTCCTGCTATGGAAACACCACCGTAGGAGACGAGAAAGATCACTGGAAGGTTGAGGTAGTCAGCGACGCCGCATCACGAGACAGGACCAAAATCCGCACTCTTACTACCGCATTCCGCCTCCGTCATGAATCTTTAGGCTGTTATCTAAGAGCAGGAACCGTGAATCTTCCTCAGTGGGGGTTCAAGCAGATTGAAACAACTTGCGTGAAGGAGAACAAGCCACGAGATGTTTACACACACTGGAATGTGGAGACACATGTAAACGAGAGGCGTGAGTATTTGCATATCCAGAAAGAAACTGTACCGAGCATGTACTAACTTCTGCATGAATAGTACCCCCTGGAGACCCTGGCTCATACAAATCTCCCTTCTTCAAGGACTTCATCCATTTGAATGTTGCTATGATGACATCGAACAACGCTCTCGTTCCAGATCCTGACAAACAGGATGACCTGGCTTCTAAGTTCTGGCAATGGCCACTTCTACATGTTGGTCTGAGAATGTGCTCTTGGGACGACAACATCGTCAAGTACTTCCTTCTCGGAAATCCTTTAGTCTACTGGGGCAGTACGGCCAGTATTCTCGCCTTTGGTTTGATACTCGCGTGGTATATCGTCCGATGGCAGCGGGGTTTCGTGGACCTCAGTCCCAGCGAGATTGATCAGATTCATTATGCTGGAATTTATCCTGTCATAGGTTGGGTCCTTCACTATCTCCCATTTGTGGTCATGGCCCGTGTGACCTATGTCCATCATTATTATCCAGCACTTTACTTCGCCATCTTGACAGCCGGATTTTGCGTTGACTGGTCTACCCGACGACTGAGCTCGAAGGTCCAATGGGCGGTTTATATACCTCTCTACATTGCCGTGGTCTATTTTTTCGTTCTCTTCAAGGATATTGTCTTTGGAATGGAAGGCCCTAATCGGCAATGGGAATACCTGAAGTGGCTGAGCACCTGGCGCATCAGTGACTGATTTTCATGTGACCATTTTCATGTGACAAGTTGATGGAAATCTGCTCTGTCCCCGGCGATGCGCCTTGCTATCACGGATTTGATTCCTTGCTCCCTTTTTCTATAATTCCACACTTGGTCGTGACTCTGTGACTTTTTTTCTTGCTCTGTACCCTAGAAAGCTTTACGCGCTGGCTGATTGTTATGACTTGAAATATAATAGCTTTTGGCTAGCTCTTACTCTATCTACTGTCTCATTATTTTGCTCAAATAACGATGGAGTCATTTTCAACGCTGAATTTTAAGGTAGCAGTCCTGGTATGTGTACAAGGAATCCATCATCGGCGTGTATCAATGGTCGCGAACGGTAGCCGCGAATGTAGTAGAGGGTATCAAATAATACAGATACAGAAGTATAACAAAAGAAGAAATCCATCGTGATCTTACAGAGGGTTCAACAACAGCCACCAGCCCAGCCCTTTCCACCTCGATCCATAGCATCATTCAATCCCAACGTGATTGTCCTAGGCGGCATCTTTTCCAACCCAGCATTGGAAACACCATACCTTTTAACGCCGCTTCGGCGATCGTTGAGATCATATCTCCCAGCCTCGATATTTCTATATATTCTCTCCGCAACCTCCAAAAACGCCCGTTCTACGCCTTCGCCGGACTTGGCGCTCGTCTCAATGTATGTAATCACGTTATTTTGTCGACACCATTCTTCGGCTTCTTGTCGACTAACCCGTCTCCGGTTCTTGTTTGATGATTCCTGTGGTGCGGCGGAGTCCCCATCTTCTAGGTCGCCAGAAGCCGACTCGTTGTCGCCGGCGAGATCGCATTTGTTCCCTACTAGAACGACAATGATTCCTTCTTCGGCTATCTGACGAAGATCTTGAAGCCAGCCCGTCACCGAAGCAAATGTGGATGGACGAGTGATATCAAAGACTAAAAGAGCGCCAGATGCGCCTCGAAAGTATGATCGCGTCACGGATCTATAAGTTTCTTGACCTGCCGTGTCCCATAGAGAGAGTTTCATTTTCTTTTGTACTTGTTCTTTATTTCCGGTTGACGAGTGTGAAGTAGACTGCTGCGACTGAGACAGGATTCTGGCGGATTTATCCGCAGCATCGATGTTCAAACGGTCAGATGCCGGAGGACCGACTGGTACAACGCGCGATCCGAGTTCGACGCCAATGGTTACATCGTGGGTGGCAGAAAATCGGCCTTCGCAAAGCCGTATAGATAGCTTTGAGGAGACGTTAGTTTGAACTAAAAGGAGCAGCACCGAGACTGAGACCGGGAATAGATTTTAACCTACACTCGATTTGCCTGTTCCCGAATCACCGATGCAAACCAGCTTTGCTATGTAATCCCATGGCAGTGACATTGAAGAGAGATGAAATTATGGCAAACCGTCCGTGTCCGTGGAAGTAATCGAATGGTGGTAGTGAAGTATAATCGGCGCCGAGGTTGAGGTCGTCTTTCTCAGACTTTCGTACTTTGCATTCCTCTCCAGCGGCAAAGTGACGTCGACAAGGAGATTCAGACCGGGAACTTGTCCGAAAGCAACGACGAGAAGAGTCAACCGTTCTGTGGAAGGACGATGTGGTCGAGTTATATCACGAAAGATTGGAGATAGACTATGGAATGGTTGGAGTATCGCCGGAATTGATTGAAACTGATGAGGAGCAGAGATGATGCTTCTATTGAAAGGACAAGTAAGTATAAGTAGCTCCCCCCATTAAATTTAGCTGATTGATTCAAACTTACGTAGTCCGTAGTAACGATGCCGAAATGTCCACGTGACACTCCAATTTTTAACAGAGAAATCGAGGAGACTCTAAGATTCTTTTTATTACTTTTCTTGAATATGAAAGCTTTCAGAAATATGATATGTTCTATTTCAAACTCGCTGATTGTGTTACATAACAAAGAGATGAGATCATTTTCATGGTCCTTTGTGATAGGTTTTAGATGTCCTCGCAGAGAATGAAGAAGTAATTTAGCCTTATCTAATCACCGCTAGTTAGTAAGCTGCTAACTACCTAGCTTAGTTGCTTATCGGCCTCTCACATGACGCATTCTACTGCAGTCACGATTCACCGTTGACCGACCACCTTCTCTAAAATCTCATCAACCACGCGGACTGGCTGCTGCAACTTACATCCTGCATTTAACACTTTATCACCACTTCGTCCCCTCGGAGAAGTTCTCTGCGGCCTCAGAATCACCTCCAGCAGTGTACGGCAGTGCTTCGAACGAATCTCCATATCTGTTGTACACATTGGCCCATGCTTTATCACAATATCTCTTAGAGGATCCTGTAACCGGACCGCTTTTCTCTAGACACTCCGTAACACTCCCAGTGGGATCATGTTCTCTGAATGTGGGTTGATTTGTGTTGATTCTACTTACACCATCTAATCTTGCTCAAACTGACACCGCTCTCTGCAGATGCATCGCGCTTCCTAGCCCAATCCCAGTCACGACTCACCTCCCGACCCGAAGAGAATCGTGCGAATGAGCGGGAGCGGGGACCAAACTTCAACTTTTCCAGATACAACAATGTCTCGCGGTCGTATTACAACCGAAACGGACATCCGTACCAGTCCGGCTCATCGCAGCTGCCGCATCTCCCCTTTGCCTCTCGTCCTTCTGCGCAGCCTGCACCTCTCTTTTTCAGCACCACCGAGGAGTTTCTAGAAGACGACGAGCATGAGCGAGAGCGGGAAATCGCTGATTACTATGCCTTGCAGCGATCACGACGGAATCTTGGCAACATGCCTTTGGAGGAATCCTCCGAACTGGACGATGTCGAATATGAGAACCAGCCTCTGCAAAGCAAGCAGGGGAACGACGGCCCATATACACGAAAGGGCATCAAGAGCTCATGGAGAGACGACAGATTACTGAATTCCCAGCGACGGACGCAGAATGTTTCCTCCGCAGATCGTGGGCTCGTGGAAGAGGACGAAGATGATACTAGTGGTGGATCTGGGAAGGGAAAAATGGTAGAGATCGGATTGGATAATGGGACGAGCTCTGTCTCCAGCCATTCTCATGATGTCGATGATGACGATGCCCCAATACAAAAATTTCGCAGCCATCCTGAAGAGGACTACGATCCTACTGGCGGTCTTGGGGCCTCGGAAGCTCTAGATAGCGACGCACAACGGCTACTTCCCCCCAAACACTCTCCCGAGTCGGACAGTTCTTCAATACACAATACGATGGCGCAGCCTTCAATCATGGGACGTCCCATGCACGACATGTTCTGGGGACAGCTATTTCTGATTTGCCTTATTGGACTCTTTGCAACGGCGTTTCTTGTATGGCTACACACCTCACCACCGTCGGATGGAAGATGGAAACTTGTGGATACGATATACACTACGATACACAAGTCATATTTCCTGCTCGGCACGTATACATTGGTCTCCGTCCTCGTGTCTCTTCTATGGCTTGCGTTGCTGCGCTCGTATGTGCGGTTCCTCGTCCACGGCATGATCATTGCCGTACCGGTCATCCTATATTCTTTTTCTATATACCCGTTTGTGTCGAGTTTCCGTGGCTCGTGGCACGGAAAGACACTTCAGGACCAGGTCATGCGATGGGGTTCCATTGTTCCCTTCGTTTTGTCTACGCTTTGGATATACGCAATAGTCCGAAATCGTCATTCAACGGGAAAAGCAATTAGTATCCTGGAGTTTGCATGCCGTGTGCTAGCATCGAATCCAGCTCTTCTGGCCCTCGGATTGGGCGTCCTCGTTGTCACGGTTTCGTGGACGTGGCTATGGATGATGATGTTCACCCGAATTTTCCTGGGAGGATCAATCCGCTCGGATAACTCGTTTGTTATCAGTGTCAGTAGCTGGTGGCTCGGTACATATTTCATCTTGGTATATCTATGGTCACTTGGCATTGTTGCAGGTCTCCAGCGAGCCGTAACAGCAGCCACGGTAAGCCAGTGGTATTTTCACCGTTTGGCCTTGCCCACACCTACCTCTGCTCAAATTGTGAGGGCTGCAGTGTCTCATGCCCTGACTACTCTGTTTGGGTCGATCTCTCTATTCTCACTATTGGCCTTACTACTCAAACTCCCTCTTTTGATACTACCTAGACGCATAGCCTCGATCGTCGCACTTTTTGCCTACAACTTGATCCCATCGCCAGCTGCAGCGCTGGTAAACCCTTTGACACTGACATATGCCGCTATCCACTCCCAACCACTTGCTCAATCGGCGCGTGGATTCACACAAATATCTGCCTTTTCATCATACAGCACAGTCGGCGGCCTTTACCCGGCGTCGTCAGCCCCTAGATCACATGGCAACTCTCTTCTTTCCTATCGACTGTCCAAAATGATTCTCCACGCCTGCCGATTTGCGCTCTCTCTAGCCCTCGGATTCGGCGGATGGGTCACGGCGGCTCGTAACCTCGACGTAACTGGATCCAACAGCGCTGTCCGCGGCAGTTTATACGCCTACGTTGTTGGACTTATCGCGGGCACCATTGGGTGGAGCGTTCTGGGATCAATGGAGAACGTACTTGCATGCGTCGTGGATTCTGCATTGGTATGCTGGGCAAGCGAGGTGGGGAACTCTGGTCGCGAAGCAACCTATTGTCGCGAGGCCGAGTGGTTGTTCAGGGATGATGTGTTTGGTGCTATTTCGGGAGGAGGGGACAGATGGAACAGGGTTTGAACAGTGTTGAACAGTGTTGAACAGGGTTGAATAGGGTTTGAACAGGGTTTGAACAAGGTTTGGGTTCAGAATGTTCTCATGCATTTTCTGGAACAAATGTCAGATATATTTTTTTTTCCACATTGTTTTCTTCTGGCAAGCGCTGTTTATCCATTTTCTACATATTTTCTTACAAGCCGGAGTCAACCAGAGGAGACTTAATCGCATATATATCAAATTACATCTACAGATCATACCAACCTGGCTCCAACCTGGCTCCAAGCTGGAAAACATCTCCATATGATATACTTAGAATATACTTAGAATGTAAATCCTTCGAAATCCCGTAGATTTGGAAGACGTTACAGCCTCAGAAAAGTTATACCAATGTAGCCATCTTCGCGGCCTTCTTGGCAGCAACGAGGATCTTCAGAACCCTAGCTAATGCCAAATAATAATTTAAGTAATAATATTTGCATTATTGTCTGACATGAAACGCAAAAAAAAGATGCAAATCATTATCAAAAAGAGCTTATCCATTGTCCATTGGAGCCCGAGGGTTAAAAAAAAAACAATATTCCGACTCTAAAATACATTCAAAGAATCGCATTCTCAACAGCACAAGAAAGAAACTCGAAACCGCCAGAGTGGTATCATATACAACAGGTAATAAACAGGAGTCAAATCATTTCATGAGGGGACAATAGTCAATAGTCGTTAATAATAAAAGTGAATC
The DNA here is from genome assembly GCA_002916415.1 of Talaromyces borbonicus. Taxonomy (NCBI): domain Eukaryota; kingdom Fungi; phylum Ascomycota; class Eurotiomycetes; order Eurotiales; family Trichocomaceae; genus Talaromyces; species Talaromyces borbonicus. The sequence continues at coordinate 525,972 of NBSA01000021.1, read as the reverse complement.
TTCAAAAGTGAAACAAGAAAGTGAAACAAAAAATCGAGAGAAAGGATATCAAGGAGACTTTGTCTCAAGATCAAAGAAAACAACCATGAACAGATACAGTATCTATGCGCATCATACCCTCCTTGAAAATTCGCTGATTTAAAAAAAAAAAAAGATGGAAAACAAAAAATCACAAAGTCCACAAAGTCCACAAGCTGTTTGCGTCTGTCTCATTAGAGCTTCAATCGAGCTTTGAATTCTATGTCCTCCTTCTTGCTCCATTCCCGTAGAAACGCAACCCCGAAACGAACGGCCTCCATGGGCGTCGTCGTGCGGGAAAAAGGAAGGTAGAAATCACCTTTATACTGACCGAGTCTGAGCTTGTCGTGCCCTCTTTCAGCAAAATTGCGCGAGCGGCTTGACCAAGTCTCTGGAAACTCTTTCGCAAGGACGTCGTCGGCGAGCTGTCGACATCCTTCGAGCCAAAGACGGTTCGCTTCCCTGTGATTCTCAGGAAGACGACTGCGAAGATCAAGAAATTCTTTCTTGTTTTGGCCTCGGTTACTACTGCCGCGATCAGACGACGTTATCGTGTTGCCATCGCTGCCTGGTGTAGGAACAGGACTTTGTTCTCCTGGTAGCGGACAGACTGCCAATCGTTCCAGATCTAGACTGTTGATGGTGTCGTGCGAAACCGCACCCAGAATCAGACACAGTCCGTGTAAGTGAGGGTAAGGAGACGTCATCTTTTCCACCACGCGCCAATACGCGATGATAGATCGCCAGGTATCAGAATCGCTGATCTGTCGAGCCATTGATCTTTGATGGTCGTTCAGAATGAATGCGACAATGAAACAGAGTATTGACTCGATACCGTGGGCTGCCGCCAACTTTCCATCTGATATTGAATTTCGTTCGCTGGCAGTGGCCTTGGCTTTCGTATAACGGTCTGCAGTATGTTTCAATTCTCGACCCAAACCGGAATACTTTGAATACTCGTCGCGCCATGTCTTCCTGTCTTGCTCTCGGGGATTCGTAACGGATGGTCCGGAAGGTGAAGTTTGAAAATTACTCCTTTCTGGTCTTGATGGTAGTGACTTGCTGCCCGACGAAGCCAGACCTGTCTTGGCCTCAGCATCAGTACCGTCTGCGATTCCTTGTCTGGAGCGGATATCTTTTGCTGGAGTAGGAGCTGCAGAATCTGATTTCGCGACAGGAGGCTGTTTTCTTGATGGCGATTTGAATGCCCTGGCCTTGCCCTCGTCCGAAGGAAGAGTTTTACCTGCCCCCAAACTATGTCGTGGTGGACGCTCTTCTGCTGGATCCTTGCCTGGAGACCGAGCTCGTTTCCGTTCTCGACTCCTTGATCCGCTCTCCGAAACTTCCTCGTCATCCTCACTATCGATGTTCTTGGAGGATTTCGAGGCTATGCTATCGGACAGAGTGCGTTTACCTCCAAATTTGAGCAGGGCACCCACCCGTTTCCTGTTCGCTCGACCGTACTTTAATCTCACTACAAGCTTCTTGGAACCGGAAGCAGTAGCAGAAGTAGACGAGTTTGCATTGGTCTTGGTAGCGACGCTTTTGACTGGCGCTTTCTGTGCATAATTAGATGAAGGCTTAAACTCGGGAGAATTCTCTGTATCTTTATTTCCACGAGTAGTGGATGCGACGGCCTTGCCGACGTCTTTGGTAGATTTCGTCTCGCCACGTATTCTGTCATGGCCTGAATCCTTTACATTCGGTGCCTCATTTCTGCTGCTGTCGTGTTTGGAGACAGACGAAGTGTCTCGCTTTGAGCTGCTCGTGAGACTTTCGCTTTCAAAATGGGCCAGTTCTTCCTCTAGTTCAGGTGGCAGAGTCGGGGATAGTAAATCTGGTAGTCGTGTGACGGAGGATGTTGGTGGTAGTGTAGGCGATAAAAGAGCAGGAATGCCATTCGGCTTCTTAGTAGTTTGTGACTTTCCTTCAACTGGTTCGGGAGGAGTCAGTCGGGCACGCTTTGGTGCTGGCACATCGTTGGACGGTTTCGGAGAATCTTTCAAGGGTCGTTTAGAGTTCGGGGATACTGCTCTTGTTCTTTCGTCTGAGCGATTGCCGGTTTGTTGGTCTCTCGGGGTTCGACTGGCTGGGACTTGTAATGTATCGCTCTTCTCGTTTCGCGAGGCATCAGCGGGATTATCGTGGTTCCCGGAAGATTGTTCTCTAGTCGGGTCGCCCTTTGCTCTCGTCTTGTAATCACTGAGACTAATCTTCTTCTTGGCCGCAGCCCCCGGCGTCACAGCAGGTGTAGTAGGTGTACCAACTCGAGACTTTCCGTCGGCATGTCTTGCCATGGCCCTCTCCTCGTCGTTTTCCGACCAATCTCCGACAGCAACTAATAACGAATCCGGGTCGTGGTGCATCAAAAATGTCATGTACTGGAGCTGTTGTTCCTCGATCGCAAAGGGGCCTCTCTTCCCCACTGCCCAGTTGTTGACGAACCGATTTCCCAGACGAAACGGGACGTCTGTGGGAACAGTGAGGAGATATGGCGCGGATGGAAGGACCTCGTCTCGCAGACGACCCAGGCGCGTGTCGACCGATTCCAGTTCGGCTGGCACAGCGAGTCGCGGTCCCACTTCTGAATTGGACGAAGGGTTTGAGGCGTGTTGTTTCCGGTGGAGTAACGGTTTCGCTGACATTGCCGAGAAGGACAAAGACAGGTGGGCTTGCGAACGACGTCGATAATAGCAACAGGCTCTAGTTGAACATGGCCTTTGCTTCTTCGCTTCTATCCTTCGTTAAATGCATAAAGAGAAGCGATCGCAGAATCGCCTGGCCGTCCTTTGTATTCTCGAATCGCAGTTAATCGTAACTCAGAGTGGATTCAATTCCCTGTCGTGGTGAAGAATCACTTCTGAGGCTTTGTTTATGGTCTAGCTTTGAGAGACGCCTCAACACCGCGACCTTGAAACTAAACGCCTTATCTCTCTCAGGTCTGAAACCAGGTCGCATAGAGCAACTGTAGCCTTTTGACTTCTTCCGTTTCGAATTGAAAGCTGAATGATCTAAAAGGCCAGGCGCAGGCTAATGGGAAGCAATACTCCAGCATCCATGGAGAGCTGGACCACTGCTTCGCCAAACAGCAACCGAGGAGCGGGAGGAATTGGAGTCTGTTGACGAACTCGAGATGAGGTATTGATGCAAGCAATACGCGGGCGGGGTGGACGTATATCGAAAGATGTCGACTGAGTTGATTGACAGGGCCGACTCTGACTGACAGATAGATAGATTGATTGATTGATCGATTGATAAACTAGACAACAACCCGGAGAGCGGAACCTAGCGTAGCTGGCGCGCAGCGGGGAGACGTAACGTCGGGCTACCGAAAGGAAGCTTGATACGAATAAGACAGAGAACGATGCGAGAAGAGAAAGGAAGAATAAAAAAGATGAGAAGGCTTTCGTAGGTGTTCGTTCTTCAATATCCTTTCTTTTTTCAGCTGACAAGGGTGAAAATGGACAAAGGCGCAGAAAAGTCGGAGTTATTTTGGTTGTTTTATTTTCCAGCTCGCCCAATGCGGCCAATGTCCAGACGCAGAAGGAGCGACTCAGTCGTTCCAGAGACTCCAGACGATCTCGGCCTGCCTCAGGCCCTAAGGCACTAAAGAACCGGACTAGGCCTTTTCTGGTTAGATAAAATCGCCCGACCGAACTTGTCCTAAAATCGATTAGCGCAGGACCCACCGCCTCTAAGATCTGCTTACTCAGTCGAAGTCAATTCTTAGTTGTATCCTGCATAAAGTTGACAATTCTTAGCGTACACCGCTACAGATTGATATATCGTCAATATATTGTTCTATTCATATTATCACAATGACACAGCCTAGCCATCACGACAAACTATGACGCCGATCTTATCACCGGCCTGAAGGATCATGTTTCTTTTTTTTATAATGTATACATGATTCTGTACATAAGCTCTCTGCATCTATCTATCATGTCCACGGGTAGTCCGTGGAAACGTAATTGCAAGTCAGGAAAATGGGCGGAAGTAGTATATAAATGCATGTAGCGGCATCGAAGAAAAAAGATAAAAAATTATAGCCACTTATACATTTATCCAAAACGCCAGGAAGGGGATCTGCATTCTTGCAGTCCAGCCATCGAAAAGAAGCATTAAAAAGGTCGTATCGTAAAATGATCATTCCCGGAATCTTTGAATTATTGCCGCATTGCCAAGTCGTCTATTGCTTATTACCCGGAGGAAGCCAGTTTCGAGAGACGCTGGCGCCTCGAGGACGGACCGAGTTTGATCGATCGTCTTTTTTATCATCCGCAGAAACAAAGGGCTCGTTACGCACTGTTGGAAGCGGTGGGAAGTGATACGGTATGGGGTCTCGAGTTTTGAGACCGGCTGTAGCCAAAGGTAAGAGTGAATCGCGGTTGCGGAAATGGTCAGCATTGGCTCGCTGATCGGCGACATCATCGTGACTGTTTCGATCGTAGAGGTACAGCCCCAGGAATGTCAAGGCAATACCGACGGCTTGCGTTGAGGTTGTTGAGCTGCCAAACCAGATAATGGCCACCACAATGACGAAGACGCGTTTGATCAGAGAGGCCACGGAATAAGACACCGGGGACACCATGGACAGAATAACGAAGGCTAGAATATTCTGGGCAAAATGAGATACGCCGTTGAACACAAACTCCAGGAAAAGAGCGCCGTGGTCCAAAGAGCCTTTCTTTCCCGTGAGGCTGATCGTTCCGTTACTGAAGAAGTCGGAAACGAGGGTAAAGCCTTCGCTGAAGAGCCAAATTGGCAATGTGAGAAGAAAAGCAAGTGCGGAGCAATAGTATAACAGATTCAGCTTGTCGAGTTTGCGTCGTCCACCAAGCGAAGGATCCGCCTCAGCACGAGAAGCTTCGTTGAAAAGTTTCTTCGAAAAGATGTTCTGGGAAACGAAAACCAATGCCGCGAGTAAGGCGCAAATTATACCGAAAAAATTCGTGGAGAAGCCGGTCGCACACGCCAGCATAACACCCATGGTAAGAGGGATCAGAGACAAGTACGTTGCTCTTGCATACCTGATGCGGAAGAAGACCCTGTACGCAACCACTGTGAATAAGGGCGAAAGTCCCTTGATGGTGTGAACGAGCGAGACTGGGATCTGGGATGTAGCCATTGAACTCAAGATATGGCCAAGAAGTTGGAATCCCGCTAAAGGTAAAGCTGTAACGATAACATCCCTCGACGGCGGTAAAATGCCATTACGAAGGGCCGGTATGGCTGTTTTCAAGCCTGGAAAGATTTTTGCGCAGTTTGTGAGCAGCAGACACCAGAACGCGACGAAGGCGAACTGTATGACGGTGAGAGTGACCGGTTTAGGGAGAGTGGTCAATATGGATTTGGAGGACGTGTTGGTGAGGGCCGAAGTCATATACCATACAATACACAGGCCCTGAATTAAGGTTAGCGTCATGGGCGCAACGTGAGATCCGGATGAGAAATTTTCCTTACGATCAATCTGTAGGACACGGGGGCTTTCAATGCTTCTGCGATTTCGTGCGCATTTGCGCTCATACTGGCATTTCTTTTCCTGATCGTGGTGATTGTCTCGCTAATACTTTTGCGCGGCCGGTGCTTCGAAACGGATTTGGGGTGATCCCGACTCACAAACCCGGCCTTCCGGGGTTGCCACGGGTGATCTTGTCCGATACCATGGCCATTCTGCTCTTCTTGCGGCTTTCCGTTGGAGACTATCTCTGGGGTTTCGTCGATATAGGCGGGAAAAGCGTCGATCGGGCTGCTCTGTGCGTGCGGACTGGGATCCCTGTGCGATTGGGACCAATTCGACGGATGGCGAATTGACGGATGGCGTCCAATGCCCGTTAAGGTAGTGGTGCTCATGATTGCCGGCCCCAACGGGCTTTGACTAAAGTAATGCCTGATCTGAAGCGAACGATAAGTTGTATTCAGTATATATAAACTTTTCGACGAGGGTTTGGCGGTGGATTGGTGGACGTTCGTTGGATGATGGGTCGAGATACTGTAGCTCCAAGGACAGAGGGGGAAAATACGTAGGACAGCGGCGGAGAACTTTCGAATGTGAACAATTATCGATATGTTGCAACGAGTGACTGCGATCCAGAGCTAAAGAGAGCGGCAATAGAGTCGAGGCAGAACATGGTCGAAGCAATCATGCAGCTTGAAGAATGGATTGAAGAAGGAAAAATAAGCCGCAGCTTCGCAGACAGACAGACAGACAGACAGGAGAAAACAGCCTCCGTTACGTTAAAATTGGAAATGAGGATGGACCAAAACGGCTCATTAGCGTCGGTCCGGGCCAGTTGCGTTCTGATTTGACGGAGTTCACCGCGCCGCTTTTGGATTCGCCCAACAGCCACGCGTCCTATCCGATAAGGATTAGCGTCTGTGGTCCCTGTCACTATCCTCACTTATCGTATATCATCGGGTTCTTATCGCAATAATATCACCATCACTGCATTCGTAGAGCTTCTCGGAGCAGTTGATAGCAATTGAAGAATTCTCGCCTCCATCAGCAAGGAAGTTTCGCGTATATTCTTGAGTGAGATGCGAATAGCAAGCTCAATGAGCTCCGGCTATCTACAAAATTCACCAATTGGCAAGGGGAGAGACTTGCTATGTCGTAGCACAATGCTCATATATTACGCGCAATGCGTCACGTCAAGATGAGAACGAAGGCTCACCATGGGAGTAGGATGCTTCTCCTCAGTATGCAGGTGCAATAGCGAAAAGAAGGACTGATTCTTAAGATGGTTGACCTCACCAAAGGCAATAATAGCTAGCGGTTAGTGACTGACAGCTTGACTCGATGGTATAAAGAAAGAAGAGGGGGAGTAGACAGTATGTATTTGTAGAAATGTGCTGGAAACAAGTTTATATATAAGCAGCCCGAATGGGAAATCATTAGGGCATTCGGTAGGGCAACCGACAGGGCAAAAGGCAGGAGCATCTTCCAGTCGAGTACTTCGGTGTGGTCTTTCCTGTTTGGGACTGACAACAGACAGCAACAGCCAGGACAGCACCTGCCCTCTCGTGTCCTCTGTGCCTTCCTCTTCCTTCTTTTTATTGCCTTCCTTCCCTCTTTCTTTCCTCTCTCTTCTCCTCCCTCTCTCCTTCCGTCTCTTCACCTTCCACCGATTATTCACCCCAAGTCGTTCATTTCGTTCGTTCTTTTCTTCTTCTTCTTCTTCTTCTTCTTCTTCTTCTCTTTCTTCTTCTTCCATCTCTATCTTCAGCTTCAACTCCATCCAGAGATCTTCTTCTATCCAATTGCCCCCGCAACGAGTCTATCTATCCGTCCTGAAACGAGGGCGGGGAAGAACTGGTCGAGTCCACCGTCTTCCCAAGACCTCATCTTGTCTCATCATCTTACGTTGGCTACAACTTTGGACATCACCGACTTCCTTCGTTGTTTCTGTTGCTTTTATCGTCGTCGTCGTCGTGTTTCACAGCGCTCCTTCTTCGTTCGTGCCAGATTCACCATTTTGCCCCAGCTTATGAGCGGATTTTTTCTCTTTCAAAATCTATCCTCTGTCATCTAATCTTCTCTTTGATTCTCTCGTTCGTACACTCGTCTGTTATTGTCATCATCATCTATTCTGAAGGATCATCTGCTTTGTGTAAAATCTCAAGTCTTTTATTTCTTCACGAGCACGAGAAAAAAAATCCCCAAAAAAAGGAACTGTTGTCAAGTCTGTCCACGAGATCGACGCCAGAACACAGAACAATTTGGAGGCCATCTTGTGTTCTGAAAACGATGTCACAATCGTCTAGACATCCATCTGCCTACTCACCTTTACGTTTCGCTCCTGATATTACTTTTGACGATCTGAAGAGCGGTGCCGAAATGAACAACTCCTCGTACGGCAAGGACGCTACAGTAAGTCAATCCCCATCCGTTTGAGCTCCTTTTTCGTCCCCTCTATCCGAAGTGGTGTTGACCTCTTTATAGGCAAGCAAGCATCTTGCTTCTGGACACGTACCCAGCCCTCTTTTCTCGTCCAAGCTTGGAAACAAGCAACCTTTATCCTCAGAGCCGGAGGATCTTTCGAACAAGGTGTGCCCTAGAATTCCTCAAACCTCCATCAAGATCCCTGTCACTAACCTATGACCCGCATTTGTAGAAAAGTGACAACTCCCCCGTCTCTGCTCAGACCGAAATGGACAAAATACTTGCAAGATTGGCTTCTAATGCACAAGCCACTGGGAAACAAACTCCTGCACCAAAAACGGATGCCAGGCAGACTGTGGAGCATAGCCGTGATCTTCGTTCTGTCAGCAGTCCAGCCCAAAGTAGCAATCAGGATCTGCCGATGTATCTCAGAGCTGCCGGAAACCAGGGCACAGTTCTCAACACTCAAGCTTCAGGTGTGCCCAATTTTGCCGCGCCCAATGAGAGAACAGGTGTTGAGTCCTCTGAAATGATCCGTTTGCAGCGCGAATTGATGGCAGCAAACTCGCGGATTGCACAGCAAGAACAAGAACTCGCAGAAACTCGTGTCATCAAACAGACACTGGACCAGGCACTTGGACCTTCGTCTGAGATTGAGATTCCCGATGCTGAAGCAACACAGCCCACTCTTCGTCATCTACAGACCTCCTTTAATGCTCCCATGAAAGGATTCAACATCGAACACGATCCTTGGATGCACGACGATGCCAACTCTGACATCTCCGAACCCATCTCTGCTGGGGTTTACGGTAACACAAGCAGAAACTTGTGGGGACTTCCCACACAGAGTGTCTTTGGATTTCAAGGCTCTGAACGGCCCTATACTGGTGCCGTCCCAGCCGTACAAGGCATACAAGATCCTGTAATCCATCCCTGGGCAGCCGCAGCAAATAATTCGAGCATCGCTACCACGGCTGTCAGTCAGCCACACCGCGTGTTCTCAGGTCCATCTGCTACTCCTGATGGAAGAATTGCTGGTGAACAACCCTATATGAGCGGGGTCAGCCAAGGTCTGCGACGTTCTGTTTCTCAAATGAGCCGAGCACCTGCTTATATCCAACCACTTCCATCCACCTGGTCGACTTTCAACAACGCAGCTACCGGTAATGTCGCCGCTAAGGCACCCCTCAGTCCTAGCTACAATGCATATCAGCAGGTTGGGCTATTTCCTATGCCGCAGTATCAACCTCGTCCAATAGGGACTCCGCTTTCTCCCACAGCTGCCGAGTTCACTTCTTCCAGCTCGAGCCCTGGCCCCTGGCACGGAGCAACTGTGAGTACCACACATTTACCCTATTCTATATCATAACCATGACCATTGAGCTGACTTTCTATAGACTGGAGGCATATCATCTCCCACCTATGTCACGCCCATGGAGCCGCTCAACTATCGTCGCTTGCTGGACAAGAACGTCTCCTGTGACTGGAAATACATTGTTGATAAGATTGTCAGCAACAGCGATCAGCAAGCTTCCATTTTTCTTCAGCAAAAGCTTAAAGTGGGCACAGCCGAGCAAAAATACGAGATCATTGAGGCCATTGTGAGCCAAGCATATCCTTTGATGGTAAATCGGTTTGGAAACTTCTTAGTCCAGCGCTGTTTTGAGCACGGAACGCCCGAACAGGTAATTGCAATAGCAAATGCCATCAAGGGCAATACCCTCAGCCTTAGCATGGACGCTTTTGGTTGCCATGTTATCCAGAAGGCATTTGACTGTGTTCCCGAAGAGCATAAGGCGATGATGGTCCATGAGCTATTGAGGCGCATACCCGAAACTGTCATTCATCGTTATGCATGTCACGTTTGGCAAAAGCTCTTTGAGTTGAGATGGAACAATGAGCCGCCGCAGATCATGACCAAGGTGAACGAAGCTTTGCGCGGAATGTGGCACGAGGTCGCCCTAGGCGAAACCGGAAGTCTCGTGGTCCAGAACATTTTTGAAAACTGTGTCGAAGATGAAAAGGTATACCATTCCCATGAAAGCTTCAAACAGCCAACCCTTCTAACCCTGTCACAGCGCCCCGCTATCGAAGAAGTTCTGGCAAATATCGATCTGCTTTCGCACGGGCAGTTTGGAAACTGGTGTATTCAGCACATCTGCGAACATGGCTCACCTCGCGACAAAAACCGGGCAATTGAGCACATCCTGGTCTGGTGTGCAGATTATAGTATGGATCAGTTCGCATCGAAAGTTGTCGAGAAGTGTTTAAAAATTGGTGGTGCGGATTTCCTGGATCGTTACCTAGGACGCGTGTGTACTGGCCGGGCAGATCGTCCCCGTATGCCTCTTATCGACAGTGAGTTGCCCAACTGCATAAGACTTTTCTACGATGTTTGAGCTGACGTCAGGTAGTTGCCGGAGATCAGTACGGAAACTACCTCATCCAATGGATTCTAGTCAATGCTGCTCCTCATCAGCGTGAATTAGTAGCAAGCCATATCAGGTATGATACCTTTTTGCCGTGTTTGTCGCAGATACATTTTAACTCTTCGTCACAGAAAGCACATGGTGTCTCTACGTGGCTCAAAATTTGGGTCTCGTGTTGCTATGCTGTGCTGCAATCCGTCTCTTGCGACTCGCCCTGGTCCTGGAGCTGGCGTTCAGGTCAACCGATTTGCATCTACAAACGACGATCGCTTGCAAGTTACGGGGGCCTCTGGTAACCGATTCAACCGCGGCAGTCACTGGACTCAGAACTATCCACCATTCCGTTGAATATGCTGACGCGGCCATCCTCACTACCGTGTTCAGAAGAACGACGACCTGAGCTATTTATCATTATGCCTGATTAATGAGCAAAGCATCCGACAAAATCTCTTAATCCTGTTTCATTCGACGCCTTGAAAAGTATTTTATCTCAAATTATCAGCTTTTAGCGTGCGGTCTTCTGTTGGATTCCAGAGAGCGCGATCGTTTGTCCGGCCTCGACTTCTTTATCGTACCATTTTTGTATTGGGAATCAGCTCAGCTGCGGAACACCGATTTCTTGTTATCCAGCACATATCCAACAATACATACGTTCCAGGTCCGACGAGGACGTCTCCAACTTGCGAGCATATCGAGTGCTTTGGTTTACTACTATGGGATCTTTCTTTCTTGTTTCTTTTTATCCCTGCTACAAATGTCTTTTCCAATATGTATTATCTTATCTTACGACTTGTCTGCTCTTTTGAAAGTGAGTATGGACCAGATGAATTCAGCAGAGCCTGTTTGAAGATTTCGGCTGGCATATCGGGGCAAGTTTCCTCTTGAATTCTCCTGGTCTTTGCTTACAATGAGTCTCTCTTAATGTACGTCATCGTGCATATGTATGATACAAAAAGTCGCATAGTTAGTGTTACCTCAATCTAGGCTTAAAAACAGATGCTGTTAATATTCTTCTATTTTTGCTCAGATTCAGAAATCCTTGTCTCCCAGGGTTTTCGCCTCTTGGTCGCTTTACTAGGCTCTTCGTGCCCAGACAAGACTGTATCTGGGATCTCTTCGATGCCCGGTATAGGCTGATTATTGGTAATCAGCTCCACAATATGAGCAAAAGAAGACGGATAAGCTGGCTGTGCTTCCTTTGCAGGTTCTGCTGGTGGAACTGTTGTCGGTGGCTGGATCGAGGCCGAAGCGCTCGAATCATTTTTATGTTCTTCGAGTGATTTTGGATCCATCCTCGATCCAGCATCTGCGCCGACTTTATCGTGCTCTGTCATCCAGCGTTGATAATCTTTGAAATCTAATGGTGGATTGATGTTCTTCTTTCTATTGAGCCGGGACAAGAGACACGTCAGACGAGTCATGAGTAAGTCAGTATCTTCCATATCCATCAAACATGTGTGAGCGAGCGAAGAGCGAAGGGAGACCGGGAGACCAAGAGGGGAGGGGGCAAGGCATGCGACGAACCTTGAAATATAGAAGCATTTTGCTTGTACAACGACGTCGTCACGACTACTAATCTCTGTATCCGACGCTGCTGTCCCCGGATGACCGAGAAGGATTCCTAGACCATTCCGGAATTCCGAATCTGAAGCAAAATCGTACGCTGAGAGAAGTTTGTAATTGTCGGCTGTCGCGGTGGTATTGGTAGTATTGGTGTTGGTATCGGTAGTTGTATTTGTGTGTTCATCTGAAAGTGATGTTTCCATTGTGGGTGGATGTTATGTCACAGGTTGGGTACGGTAATTGATACTATCGTAGCTGGATGTCGATGTCGATATCTCTATACTGAGAGGGAACTAGGTTTGAGCTGCGTAGGAAATTGGTGTAATTCGAGTTGGAGACAAATGATTGACTTCTTCGTTGCGTTCGGGGAGGGTTTTGCTTGTAAGTAAATTAAAGTGGAGCTATCATTTTCTTGCATGTGAAGCATTGTGGGGAAGAAGCTCTTCTCCAACTTTGAATTTATGATTTTAGCATTTTATCTTGTTAAGCAAGCATGCATGATTGGGAGACATATTTCGAAATTTGGCTTGTGCTACGAGTGTTAAAAAGATTAAATCAGGGAAGAAGTTTTACTTGTACAGCCATCAGCGTGTAGACTTCTTCAAAATTATGCTTCAATATATTGTTCATCTCCCGAGGTCGTTAACGGGTAAGTCTAGTTCTAACTTGAGTAGAAGCTGTCTCAAAATCAAAAGGCTGAATCTTCTGGATTGCAATATTCTCAGGGTACTTGTAATAGGATCCTGTTCCGGAAGGACACACGATATGAGAAATGGTGAGATGCACGTGAAGCCATGGCTGGCCTTAATTGTTCGTAATTCGTTGAGCGAATGCTTCGATCACGCTGCGAAGAACTTGGTAATGTAGGATGTTATGCGGGTCCTCAATTCTCAATCGGTGGCAGACGGCTGTGTTCAGAGGCACGATGATTTTCATGCCGAGACTCGAAGCTACACCACGAGGGCTGGAGTGGAAGCTATGCAACGTATGACGGCGCTGGTGTCTCAACTCATAACACCTTCCATTCTCTCTACTACTGGCGCCGAATCTCCATTGTGATGGGACTTCATCAAATTGACGCTTTGACACCCAGGACAGTTGTGAACCACTTCATGGGCGAAGAGATCACAGTCTATGCAGAAATGGTTCAGACAGGCTGAACATTCATAGCGACTGCTGACACTCATTCCCTTGACTTGATTTTCTGAAGCTGCCCATTTCTCAGGCGGAGGAACAGAGGGAAACTGAATTCCGCAGGCAAAACAATGAGAGCTTCGCAAGGCTCGTTTCCATGGCACTTCAGACCAGTTAATCAGGGGGAATAAATGATGGTAGGATCGAGCCAGATGGGTGGACAGGATCAAAGTGAGGCCACAAGAAGGGCATTCTGCAGGTAAGCCACAAACTTTGTTCCCGCATCTAGAGCAGAGATAGCCTCCACATGACGGCTTTGAATGGCACGCACATAGAGAAGGGAAGGATTCGACAGTGCGTGATGGGAACCCCATCATTAATAACGCACTGCTAGATTTTCTGTAAGAATAGGAGGCAGGCGGGATTGTGACCTCCATCATCAGGTCTCGGAAATGCTGCTCATTGAGCGCTACTCCGTAGACGGTGTCATCTCCGCCGTTCGTTTTGGCGCACAGCTCGCGACATATGGCAACCTGCGCAGCCAGTCCAACGATACCAACACGGATTTTGTCTGCAACGAGCGACTTCAAAGTTTGGTGGATGTCTCCCGGGTCTGATGACAACAGCGAGCCAAACACGATCAACACCTCTCGAGTACCGTGACTGGGTGTATGACTGCATATGTGTCAGTGCTGGTGGGATAGATCAAAAGAAAGATTCCGTCAGTATCCAGGGGGCACTTACAAAAGTGCGCCTCTCGCCATTTCCAAGGCGTTTTGTAGACTAGGCAGACCCTTTGGATCGTCTTGTCTCAATGCATGGATAGCAGTGATGTGATCTGTCGGGTTTCCACTCATGTCGCTGATTCGAACAGCTAAACCATCCTTCATTCCCACGACACCCAGTTGAGAGATTGGATTTTGCTCGAAGAATTCCACGACGAACTCCTGGGCGTACCGTAGAGCTAGGAGGTAACGTGTTGGCCGCATGTCCTTTTCCAACATCGACTGCGAGAGATCTAGAACCAATATCAAGTGGCGAATGATGCCTCGTTGCAAGGGGGTCGTATCTCGTAATAACCTGGATCGGCGAGAAAACATTCTGATCAGCTTCAGGTTCACGAAGAGCCGCGATTGTCACGATGTGAAGGTATCGACAGAAAAGCAGATTACCTTTTCCTCTTTCCAGCCTCTAAAAGACCCTCGACCGTTGAACTGATGGTACCATCCGCTCCTTCTACGACAGATTCCCAAGTCCTGGAGACTTCCCAGTTTGCGCCGCCGCGAGGCTTTTTCCGTCCAGAGCGCTTTCCAGCTCCGCTAGACACCATATGCGCATCGATTTCATCCTCAGACCCCGAGCCGACGTACTCTTCGTCGGAATCTGCCATATTTGTGGATCTTTGAGAATCTCAAACCGGTAATATTTGAACGTTGCTCGAATAAACCCGTAGTTCCTGGAGAAAAATCGATGTCGCTGCTCCCCGCGGAAGCTCCAAAAATGTGATCCAAGCTCCTTCAGGGTTGCTTGGCTGACCTAGTCCCGACGCTGAGCGTAACAATAATTTTCTGCGGCAAGGACCGTCACATTTTCCCGCCTAATATAAGCAACCCATCAGCAATTAGACGAAGATGCAATAGAGAGAGAATGAGATGATACTGAAGATGATGTTGGAGGTTGGCGTCTGGAGAAACTGCGGCTGGGCAACTCTGAGTTCGCTGTCGTGTGCTCGGCCGACAGTAAACGCAATTGTGACAAAAAGGAAGGTCCGATCTGTCCCACCCCCCGCTGTTCGCCGCGCTTATGCGACATCGACTTCTTTCCCCTCTTTCGCTGGCCGGAAAACGATTCAGACGACCTTTTCTACTTCTTCATCATCTTCTTTTTCTGCTGCTTCCTCGATCAACTCTGTGTTCTCTCGAAGAAAAAGACCTGCTCTTCGACAGTCTCGAATTGAGCTCAGCACTATTTTGGTCAGATACTGTTCCTTTGAATCGCAATCAATGGCTCGTTCAGACAGGGACACGCTTCCCGAAGTGTAAGTTTAGTTGTCTGCTCAAGAAGCTTTTTGCAACATCTTACAATAGCTACAATGGTCGAGTTCAAGCCTTGCTAACAAGTCTTTCTGTCCGTAGGGTGAAGCCGAAAGTCTACGACATCTCCCTCTATGATTTGGAACTGGGAGGCTCGTGGAGTTACAATGGCAGAGTCAAGATCGACTCAAGTGTATCCAAAGCTACCAAGGAGGTCGTTCTCAACTCGAAGGAGATCACTGTCCAAAAGGCAGAGGTCCAGACCGGTATACCTCACTCAGATACTCAACTCTGAACCGCAACTGATGCTGACGCGCGCACCCTTACACAACAGGCTCCAAAACTATCCGAGCTTCGGGAATCACTTACGACAAGGTCTCCGAGCGCGTGACTCTGGCCTTTGACGAAGAAATTGCCCCGGGAGAAGCTGTGCTGAATATCGAATTCACTGCAATTATCAATGATGCTATGGCAGGATTTTCCCGCTGCAAGTACAAGGCACCGGTAAAGCCATCGCCATCTACACCTGAACTGGACGGATTTCATTACATGACGAGCACTCAATTCGAATCTTGTGACGCTAGAAGAGCTTTCCCCTGCTTCGATGAGCCGAATTTGAAAGCCAAGTTTGACTTTGAGATCGAAGTTCCACAAGATCTGGTTGCTTTGAGCAACATGCCAGTGAAATCGGAACGGAAGGGTAAGAAGGAAGGGTGGAAAGTGGTTTCGTTTGAAAGAACACCAATTATGAGCACTTATGTGAGTCAGAGTCAGAATCTCAAATATATGTCACCGGGAAGCTGACGGCAATTTTGATGAAGCTATTGGCCTGGGCGGTTGGTGACTTTGGATACGTCGAAGCAAAGACCGAGCGCAAGTATAACGGAGCTAGCATCCCTGTCCGGGTCTACACTACCAAGGGCCTCGAAGAACAAGCCCGCTATGCCTTGGATTGTGCCCACAAGACCGTCGATTACTTCTCAGAGCTCTTTGGAATTGAATATCCTCTTCCAAAGTCTGACCTTCTATGTGTCCATGAATTTGTAAGAAGCGGCCCTCTTCTTGTCTCTATTGGATTTGGCTGACTAAATCTTTTTAAATCAAGGCAATGGGAGCTATGGAGAACTGGGGTTTGGTCACATATCGTTCCACGGCGGTTTTGTTCGACGAAGGCAAATCCGATTCACGATACAAGAACCGTATTGCTTACGTTGTTGCTCACGGTATGCTCTTCGATTCCACTTTTTTCATGACATAAGCTTACGGACTCGCAGAGCTTGCTCACCAATGGTTTGGCAATTTGGTGACTATGGACTGGTGGAGCGAACTTTGGTTGAACGAGGGTTTCGCAACATGGGTTGGGTGGCTGGCAGTGGATCACTTCCACCCAGGTAGGTTTCTTTCCTTGCAGGTAATTATTACAGAAACCGAAGCTAAGTGTGTTCTAGATTGGAATGTGTGGTCGCAATTTGTGGTACGCAATGCACGAGGTATTTGGAAGATAATTGATATTGATTTACTGCTCAGGCTGAAGGTGTCCAACAAGCGTCCCAACTCGATTCGCTACGCGCCTCTCACCCCATCGAAGTTCCAGTGAAGAACGCCCTGGAGGTAGATCAAATTTTCGATCATATTAGCTACTTGAAGGGAAGCTCGGTCATTCGAATGCTCAGCAGCCATTTGGGTCAGGACGTCTTCATCAAGGGTGTTTCTGATTACCTCAAGACCCATGCCTACGGTAACTCACACTTCATACACTCATTATTTCTCCACTGACAAATTCTAGGTAATGCGACGACCAACGATTTATGGTCAGCACTAAGCAAGGCTTCTAACCAGGATGTCAATGCACTCATGGTATATTGAACAAGATCGACAAATTTGAAATATGCATACTAAGAATTCGCATAGGAGCCATGGATTCGCAAGATTGGTTATCCCGTTGTCACTGTCGCCGAAGAACCTGGCCAGATATCTTTACGCCAGACCAGATTTCTTTCGTCTGGCGATGTCAAACCCGAGGAAGACGAGACTGTCTGGTGGATTCCACTGGGCATCAAGTCTGGCGCTCAACCAACCGAGGTTAAGGCAGAAGCTCTGAATACCAAGTCAGGTACTTTCCGCGGCATTGATGCAGACTTTTACAAGGTTAACAAAGACAATTCTGGTTTCTACCGAACAAATTACCCTCCGCAGCGCTTGGCCAAGCTTGGGAAGAGTCTTCATTTGCTTAGCACGGAAGATAAGATAGGGCTAATTGGGGACGCTGCGGCTCTTGCGGTTTCGGGCGAAGGCACCACTCCCGCTTTACTAGCCCTCATTGAAGGATTTGGCCAGGAAGGCAGCTATCTGTATGGATCAACCCATTCATTGAGTCCATCAACAAGTTACTGACCGATTTCTTAGCGTGTGGCAACAAATTTCTTCGTCGCTTGCCAGTTTACGGACCGTCTTCTCGTCCGACGAGGGTGCTGCAGCAGCACTGAAGAAGTTCAAACTGAAGCTCGTCACACCGGCTGCAGAAAAAATCGGCTGGGAATTCCACTCAAATGAGGATTATCTGACCGGACAGCTCCGTAAGCTCCTTATCGCCATGGCTGGCGAAGCAGGTCATCAAGGGTGCGATATTACAATTTCTTTCATATCAAAGCAACTGGAATAAAGAGCTAACACATTGTTTAGAGTCATTGATGAAGCAAAAAGACGTTTCCAGCTTTGGGCCTCAGGCCAAGACCCAAGTGCTTTGCACTCTAACCTGCGATCCACTATCTTCTCGCTCAATGTCTCAGAGGGCGGTCGGGCTGAATTCGAGCGGGTGAAGGAGGAGTATCTCCAAACCGAAGCCGCTGATGGAAAGGAGATTTGCCTCAGCGCTCTTGGTCGTACACGCAATCCTGACTTAATACAAGAGTATCTAGACTTCATCTTCTCGGAGAAGGTCTACGTCCAAGATTTACACACCGGTGCGAGTTCCTTAGCCGCCAACGCCCAAGGACGATATGCTCTTTGGGAGTACATGAAATTGAACTGGACGAAGGTCTTAGCGCGACTCTCCACAAACAACGTCGTTTACGATCGCTTCGTGCGATTGGGATTGTCAAAGTTCTCAGAAATTGCTGTTGCCGACGACATTGCGCGATTTTTTGAAAGCAAGGAGACCGGTGCTATTTCGCGAACTTTGGTGATTCTTTCCGATAGTATTCGTACAAATGCGCGGTACAAGGAGAGAGACCAGAAGCTCTTGTTGGAGTGGTTCCAGGCTCATGGTTATGCCTAAATTGTGTACGGAGTAAAGAAATGATGCTATTTATAGGGTGGTAGCTAAAAGTAGGTCTGCTTACTCGCAGTAGGTATTGTAGTTCAAATCAAATCTATGATCTTTTTCCAATCCATGAATGCTCTCAGGGCGAGATTCTACCTGCCGTTACTAAGTATTCAGTATTCTCATAATTGTATCAGTGTAGTCGATGATTCTACTCATTCAACAGTTTAAATAAGCTAAGGTAAGATATAACCCTAACCCCTAGACAGCACGGGACATGTCTCAGCTGCACGAGGACAAGCGCTAGTCCCGTCTAAGGTCAGGCTGCCACCGCCAACTCACTCTGACCGAACCTGACCTAATCATTCATATTATTCTCCTGCAACTACAAACTATCACGACCTCAACTCTCTGTCCATCAACAGACCCCAACCTGCTTGCTGGTCCGGTGATATTCAAAGGTTACTCCTCTTGTTTTGCAATAATTTTTGATTTCTTCTCAGCTTATCATCTCCTTCAGGCTACTGCTTTCCACGGGTTTCTCCTCTACAATACTTTCAGATTCCACCACCCCATTTCAGCCAGATCCCGACTTGCCTCTCTCTGTAGCTGTACCTGCAGGCTCACCTCTCCTCCTCTCCTATTTCAATCCCTTACGACCACCTCGTCGCTTTAATCGGTTGTTTTTCTTGTCGACTTCGCGCTTCTTGCCCATCATGAATCCAGAGTGGTATGTAACACTATGTCGCCCGAATGAAGTTGCCTGCAGAACTTGTACTCGCTGGTCACTGTATCCGATGCTGACGTCTTTACGATCACAATTTAGAGTCGACACTTCTCCCGCATTCCCGCCTATTTTAGTAGGGGCCTCCTGCTTGGTTTGAGCGGACGCCGCTTCCTACATGATTTCTCCGACGGACTTGTGCTGATCCTCCTCGTAGATACGATTATCTTTTCAAGCTCCTTCTTATCGGTGACTCCGGTGTTGGAAAGTCCTGTTTGTTGCTGCGATTTGCCGACGACACCTACACGGAAAGTTACATTTCTACGATCGGCGTTGACTTTGTATGTGATCCTTCGCGTCTGGATGTGGTGGTTGTGAAGACCAAAGCATTAACGGAGTTGTTGTCCGCATAGAAAATCCGCACTATCGAACTCGATGGAAAGACTGTCAAGCTGCAAATCGTACGTTGACCTGTTCCTGTGTCTGCCTTGCATCTGTTTCTACGGAACGATTATTGACTAGAAACTGCTCTTTAGTGGGATACTGCCGGTCAGGAACGATTCCGAACAATCACCTCCTCGTACTACCGAGGAGCGCACGGTATTTGCGTGGTTTATGACGTGACCGACATGGACTCCTTCAACAATGTCAAGCAGTGGTTGCAGGAAATTGATCGCTACGCCACCGAGGGAGTCAACAAGCTTTTGGTTGGCAACAAGAGCGATATGGAAGACAAGAAGGTTGTCGAATACACAGTGGCCAAGGTGAGTCGATCCGGTTGAATGAACGGAGTGAAATAGCATGCTGATATTTGTCTTTTTGGTAGGAATTCGCCGACAGCTTGGGAATTCCATTCCTCGAAACTTCGGCCAAGAGCGCATCTAACGTCGAACAGGCTTTCTTGACCATGGCTAGACAGATCAAGGAGCGTATGGGTACTGCCACAGTGAACAACAAGCCTACTGTACAGGTTGGCCAGGGCCAGGGTGTCCAATCTGGCTCCGCAGGCGGCTGCTGTTAATAATGTTCTCGTTCTCGTCCGGCCCGTGAGCCGACCTTCTAGCGACAAGGGAATTACGAAGACAATATTGTCGAGGATTAATTCGAACGGCAAAGACTACAGAATCGACAGAGAAGAGCACTTTCCTCGTTCGCTCACGTTTGGGAACTGAGCGGGTTTTTATTTGTATTTAGTCCCACCGGTTTAAAGCAGATCCCCGATCAATCTGGACTCTCTTTCCCGGTGGTGCCAGCTTCAGTTAGATTTCATCTCCTACCTTTGCCGTTCTGCTCTTTGCTTACGACGAGGAACCATGACGATGGTGGACTCCGATCTGGAACTTCGCATGCCTCCCGTTGTCACTTGATTGTTCTGCTCACGTTCCGTCGTTTACGTATCACGTGTTCTTTCGTTCCTAGGTTTCTGCCTCTTTTTTTTTTATTTACCCGCCTCATTTCCTTGTTCTATTTCTTAAATTTTCCTTATCGGCTGATCCTTGTAATTTGAGACTGTTTGAGTATGTTGAGATTGTGACTTGAATTTGCCCTTACTATAGTTAGTACGGAATTACGATCCGCATGAACAACGAAAGGATATATGCATAACCTAGCCGGGTTCCCACGTCTGTCTTTCTATTTGTCACCTTTTATCAAGCGGAGCTTGGTTCGTCTGGATCATAATCGTAAATTACTATGAGTTACTAGATACTAATTTACTCACTTGAATACAAAGGAACTAACTACTGCTGCTGCCTGAGGCTGTTCAGATCACATGTTGTGGCATGATTGTTTGATCGACCGGAATGGCTAGCGCGGAAACTGGTACCGCTCGTATGGTAACTCTACCGATATGGTACTTTCTCCCTTCTTTTGCCTGACTGCCGAGGCTAACATACAGTCAGCAACGTCATAACCAAGGCTCTTTCCATCGTGGCCGTGATTCACGAGAACGACGTTAATTCCTCGGCCAGACCAGAATTTTTTCCGATCAATTAAAATACGTGGATTGGCGCAGTTTGCATGTTCAGCTGTTCATTCTCTTGTTGGTAGTTCATACATGCTGTGTCGCAGGACAAAAAGCTTCTACTATTTCCATCACTTCTAACACGCTCCGCTTCGCCTTCATCGGCTCCTTTTTCTTACATACATACCTACATACAGTCTTCAACCTATTCTGTGAGAAGCAGTAAATAAAATGTCTTCAGCACCCTTGGAGCAACAGAAAAAGGCCGCTGCTGCGTCGGCGGCCGCCCAGCAATCAGATAACATTGCGCACGCTCTGGCGGGTGCAGGAGGGGGTATTTTGTCGATGGTCCTAACGTATGCTTGATCTTCCTGGCTTTCGTGATTATCCAGCTCAATATCAATTTATTCTCTTGATAGTTATCCCTTGATCACCCTCTCGACTCGCGCGCAAGTTGAATCAAAGCGTGCGCAAACTTCGACGCTAGATGCTGTCCGCCACATCATTCAGCGCGAAGGCATCAGTGGGCTGTACTCTGGCCTGAACTCAGCGCTATTCGGAATTAGCATGACAAATTTTGTCTACTATTACTGGTACGAATGGACTCGTGCCGCCTTTGAAAAGGCCGCAGAGAAGGCCGGGCGAGCTTCGAAAAAGCTCACCACAATGGAATCCATTATTGCTGGCGCCATCGCCGGTAGCGCCACTGTGCTCCTGACAAACCCGATCTGGGTCGTCAATACTCGCATGACCGCTCGCCGGACCGAAGAAAATGCGCAAGACTTGCCTGGAGGCGCAAAACCCAAGAAGTCTAAATCTACTATTCAGACTCTCTTGGATCTGCTGAGAAATGAAGGCCCAGCTGCTCTGTTCTCTGGCGTTCTTCCCGCCTTGGTGCTCGTGATCAATCCGATTTTGCAATATACAATCTTCGAGCAATTGAAGAATGTGGTGGAGCGACGACGACGAATCACTCCCAAGGATGCGTTTTATCTCGGCGCCATCGGCAAGATACTTGCCACAAGCATCACCTACCCTTACATCACGGTGAAGAGCCGCATGCACGTTGCTGGCAAAAGCGATCCGCCTCAGACTCTAAATGGAAGTCTGAAGAAGATTATTCAAGAAGAGGGATACACCGGGCTCTATAAAGGTATGGTCCGCCGCTTTCTTTTACGAGAAAAAAATCCAATCGTACTGACACACTATCCAGGTATCACTCCCAAGGTGACCCAAAGCGCGATCACCGCTGCTTTCCTGTTCGCATTCAAAGATGTTCTGTACGATGTTATGGTAGCCGCTCGCCGTCGTCGATCAATCGCAAAGTGAGGCCCGAGTGAGCGATATGTGACCGATCTGATATCAGATGCTGCGTCATGCATGTCATTCCAATAATATTAAGTATTGGTTGATATTGAACTGAGAAAGGCGAGGTTTCTCAAATATTTCAAAGACCACACACCATAGTTACCTCTTTCGGAGATCAATACTTGGTGTTGGTAATCACCAGCGCATGGAGAGGAAAACAGTCAACTATTTCGACACGCGCAAGAATTTGTACAGAATTTCAGAGTATAAGTTAATACGTCTTCAGATTTATCTCCTGTAATCATACGACTCATTTGCTAGCATTGAATTTAGATAAAATAAAAATCCGAAGAACTAAGTTCTGATATTTCCATCTCAACTCAAATTTAGCAAATTTAGAAAAAATGATATTGCCCAAACGGGTAAGTTGGACGCGGTGGCACGTGTTCCCGCAAGAAGATCCGCTGCGGGAAAAGGACTGGTCGACGCGATGCTTCTTTCCTCCAACTTCTTACGATCTGATAATATTACCTTCAAATCTACAACAACCATCCAACATTCACTCAAATTTGATCAGTTACGAGATTCCCATCTCTCACGCAGTGGCCTGGCTTTTACTCCGTCTTCGTCAACAGTGGTCTAATCAAAAACTTGTGTCATTGACAAAATTGTCTCGAGAGCATAAATTGCGACCAATTTATCACCCCATTAATGAATACTTGTACTGTCGATCCCAGAGCCAAGTCTGACAAACATTTTACTTGCCATTCTTTATCCTCGCGCTTTTCAACCACGAAACTCTCGTTCAGAATCACAAGTCATGGGCATACGCCAAAATGAGCAGTTCAGACGAGCTTGAAAGCGCAAATGATCTGCTCTCTTCCTTCAAAGCGCGCTACATCCCTAAAATTAAACCTGATCGATCTTCCTCGGCTGTGACTACGACTACGAATACAGAGAAACCTTCGCCCAGGCCAAGGGGCAGGCCACGAAAACCTCTTGTTGTCATCAATCTTGACTCGGATGGGTCCCAGACACCTGAGCCTCCTGCGCGACGCCCTCCAGGGCGACCCAGGAAATCTCCTGTCGTCGCGAATGGTTCTCGGGCGAGAAGATCCAGGGCACAGGTTGTCAATTACTACTCCAATTCAATATACACTGGCTACGTCTCTGAGTCTGAGGAGGAAGCAAAGGAACAGCAGATATCACAATCGAGGCCTGCGGCAGCTGATTCATCCCGTTTGAGAAGACCGCCTTCGACGACAAAGAAACCAATAAAAAAATCGTTTCGTCTCATCTACAATGCACGAGGGGTTCAGATAGCTCGTAACGCCTACGCCAGCTTCGAAGATATACCGAATTCTCCACAATTTTTGCCGTATTCGCCACGAAATAAACCTTCAGACTATGCGGACGTCTTCAGAAAGAACCCTGATGTTCAGCTCCTGCACGTTTCCTTCAGTGAGGCCGAGATTGCAGCAATCATTGAGCTTTTGTCGTCTTACGGAATCGATCCATCTCTGTTAGAGTTGAGTCAGGCAGATGCCATCACGCGTGTTGTTCAATCGATCCACACCCGTCGAGTTGATCGGGGTATCTTGAAGAAACTTCATCGTATGCTTCGTTTGCAAAATACTTTGAAGCGTCGTGGCTTTGAAAGCCTTCTTGCATATAGTCAAGCTCCTGACTTTTCTGACCATCACATTGATGATCTGTGTCGGAAGATTTCGACTCAGCAATCCCCGTTGGCTCAAACATCGGATTTGGTGTGCAAGGTGGCTGCTCTGAATAGGCGCTCTCTTAAAGAGATACGTGCATTTTTGGAAGATGCAAGATTGGGAAATATACCTTCGAGACCGCATTACATCTGTGCTAGCAACGAACAAGCTTCTACCACGAGATGTAGTCGACCGGCTCTCCTGCCTTACGAAAATTTCAAAAAGCTAGCTGACCAGCTCACATTTCACAAAACTCATGCCTGGAAAGGGGCCTCGAACGATGTTTTGGATCTTGCATGGTCACCTGACGGATCCAAGTTTGCTGTTGGTGCTGCTGCCCAGTGTGACGAACACAACATGCAATACAATCGATCAAACAATCTCATACTAGGCGACTACCAAACGAAGACCATCAAAGAGTTGTCAGATCATCGTGTGCCGTACCCAATTGTCAACCACAACAACTCGCATTTGTACATGAGCGTGACTGCCGTGCAATGGTTTGACGACACTTTGTATACTTCAAGTTACGATAAGACTGTCAGGATTTGGAATGTCTCGACCTATGCAGGTGCAACTTGTAAGCGTGTCCTTCGACATGCTCACAAAGTACACGTCATGGCGAGATCACCGGCACATCCTACGTTGCTGGCTACAGGGACCGAGTCAACACTGCATCTCTGGCATTCTGGCGGATGCTCTGACTTAGACTACTTGTCTCAGCGGTCGACCAAAAACCCGCGCACTTTCAGGGATGCCGATTTCACGCCTTCTTCTCTAGCTTGGGGATTGTCACCTCTGACACAGGACATGTTTGTCGCTGGGTTTTCCGGGAAAAGCTATCACGAAAATAACGCCTGTAGGGAAGGCTTATTAACGGCATGGAAAGCAGCTGAAAGTTCCTTGATACCTATCCCTTTGCAGCCAAATGCGCAGAATATTTTCGACGTCAAGTCACATCCTATTCTGCCGTGCTTTGCAACTGGCAATTCTGTGTCTGCCATTGGTACGAATGGGGCTGGAAAGGACATACGGTCATTTGTGCGTGTCTACGAGCCTCTTATCAGGCCAAGGTGTACACACGAGCTCGACTGCCCGGCTCTTGATATCAACGACGTCTCTTTTTGCCCTACCAATAGAAATTTGATATCGGCGAGCTGTACAGACGGGACCACTTATGTCTGGGATTTTCGCAATCCATCCGAGATCTTGCATAAGCTTAACCACGGCGATGCTATTAATCAGCTAGACGAGGAATTGACACGAGAGCAAGCAGATGTAGGTGTGCGCGTGGCACTGTGGGGGAAAAGCACCGAGGAATTCATCACCGGTGGCTCTGATGGGGTGCTCCGCTCGTGGAACATTTTACGTGCCCCTGAAGACGTTCACGTTAGAGACATTGCCGTCATTGAGGATGAGATTATGTCAGGAGCGTTCTCGCCCGATAAGTCTTCTTTGCTGATTGGTGATGCTGCCGGAGGCATACACATTCTGCAACCAGCGTCCAGCCCAGAGCCCGTCACTCCACTCAACTTCGAATATAAAGAAGAACCGGCGACTTTGAGATCCCATGATTCGGGCAGAGCCATTGGCCGAACGTTACTGGAGACAGGACAACTGGTGCAACACCCGCAATATGGCGTGGGTAAGGGTCCTGCCTATGTCGGGCCGTACGCTGCTTGGGCTCGTCCACCAGGAACACCAAAAAATCTACTGGGCGTGACTCCTTTACTCGGAGAGGTAGAAAATCTCCAGCTTGATCGTGGATTCGGCGCGGTCTCGAAACGAGCAGATCACACTGTTGAAGAGCTTCGGAAGACAGCTTCAATAAGAAACCGAGATCCGAAGTTGTTGAAGCGGAAAGAAAGTGTTGCACATCAGCCAATAAAGAAGGATCGCACCAGCGATGCCATTGATTTGTTCCGGGAAGACAGAAAGATAACCCAGCCGTCTGGACCATCTCAAAGTCTACCCAAATACCCACTATTTATTGATCTCACGAACGATACGGATGACGACAATGATGCAGAAAATTTTGCCGACGATAGTGCAGAAGAAGACTACTGGTTTCCGGACAGTGGAATTATTGATGCAAATATTCGTTACTCGGAGTGATAGCTTCAAGACGGGCTGAACCGGTGGCTTTCGAAAATCATGAATTGCTATTGATACCCAACAACGTCAGAATTTGACAATTCGCTTCTGTATTGTATGTAGTTTACATCTTGCGAGATGAGCCACGAAGCTATTCTTGTCAAAAAGTGTTACTACAATAAGCAGCATTTATTCGGTGCGAAGGTAAAGGCAATACTCGCACCGTCGGTAATTTTGGTGTAACTTTACTAATTAGCTAGTCAACTAACTGAAAATGGCATCTTGCTGAATACGTGATCGATAATTACCGTAATTTTCATAACAGCAGGTGTGGCTGTGCAGGCGCCAAGCAGCAGTAATTGCCGCCATCTTCCATGACGTTCGGTGCTCTCAATACGAGAAATAGCCCGTAGTTAACTTAGTGCTGCCGGTAACCACTAGCCAACTCAAAAGTATCGGTATTGCCGCGCCACGACCAGGCAGGAACGTTTGTCTTGTTCCTGACTCTCTCTCTCTTCAGCTCCAGCAATCATTATAAATTGCTGCTCCCACTCCAGCTTGATCCCATTTCTCTTCTTCTAAGCTACTCATTCATTCGTCACTTCGCTCTTAGACGTGGAAGTCTACAAATCGCTGAATCTATCGACATCCATTCGGTACGGTAACGTTATCAATGTCGTTTGCCCCTCCTCCAGGACCTCCGCCTCCGCCTGTTCCACCAGGTTGGAAGGCCCAGTTTGATGATCGCTACAAATCATGGTAGGTTTATGCAGTCGCACTATCCTCTACTATAGTACTTCTGGGTGATTTCCACTAACTGGCCGACAGGTTCTTCGTCAATCTGAAAACTGGCGTGTCTCAATGGACGGCTCCAGAAGAGCCCGACGTTGCCGCTCCCGACAGTGCGCCCCCGCCATCGTACCACGACTCCGGGCCAGCCAATCCCAGTGTCGCAGCCGATGCTGCTCGCGAAGAGAAGAAATCATCGCATCTATCATCCAACAATCCTTATAGCTCTGGCTCTGGAGCTGGCTCGTTGAGTCAACAGAATGTTGCAGACGATGCAAAACTTGCTGCTCAACTACAAGCCGAAGAAGATGCACGAGCATCCGGAACCCGGAATGTAGATCGTGGAGAAAACGCATCTTATTTTAACGACGCTTCATCTAATACTAATAATCTGTCGCAACCGCCTGTGCCGCCTCGTCCGACCTCGTCCAGCGGATATGATCAACAACAGCAGCAGCCGGAGTCCAAAAGTCGTGGGTTCTTGGGGAAGCTACTAGGAAAGTCTTCGTCGTCTAGTCGACCGTACTCTTCCGGTCCGCCTCAGGGACAGTACCCTCCCCAACAAGGTGGTTATGGCGGATATGGTTCTCCGCCACCTCCTCCGCAGGGCTATGGAGGATATCCTCCCCAGGGAGGAGGATATTATCCACCCCAACAGGGCTACTACCCGCCTCAACAAGGATATTACCCGCCTCAGGGATACGCTCAACAGCCGCCCAAAAAGTCCGGCGGCTTGGGTACGGCCGGTACTGCCGCATTAGGTATTGGAGGTGGTCTACTTGCCGGAGCACTGATCACGGATGCCATTGAGGATCACGATCAGGCAGAGTATCAGCAAGGTTATGACCAGGGTTATGATCAGGGTTACGACAATGGTGGTGATGATTTTGGTGGTGGTGATTGGTAGTCGGGCCACTATTTCTTTTTTTTTTTTTCGATGTACTTACTTTCTCTTCGGTGTTATATATGCATTGTTTTTCTGTCTTCCGCTGGTAAGCTAGTTGCGCAGTCGGTGCTTGGTTGTTGCATCATATGGTTCTTTTCTTTCTCTTTTCTTTCAGCTTCATGAGCGTGATCTTGACATATTCGGAATTTTCTGATGGGGACTGCATGTTTCTAGTCCCTTTGCATGATTTCTACTTGGGTAGTTTTCGCGAAATAGAATACCTAGGTACTATCTTCGAATCAATTGGATCAGACTCCCTGTGGGTCGAGTAGAGTGGGCTTCTCCAGAATAGAGCTTATACTATAAAGAACTAAGTCTTCGGGTGTATTGTTTGGGTTAGGTCGTCGGTAGTTAAATCCAATAGGGGCCATTTCATTCCATTTCATTCCATTTCATTCCATTTCATTCCATTTCATTCCATTTCATTCCATTTCATTCCATTTCATTTCATTTCATTTCATTTCATTTCACTTTATTTTACTTCACTTCACTTGATCATATCATGTCTTATGAATATTCTATATATATTAATTAAATAAATAAATGGTTTATTTCTAACTTATATTATGTTTCTAAATGATCAAAGAATAGCTCAGCTGTAGATAGAGTCTCTCCCACACGTGGACAATAAAAGTCAAAAGTTTCTACAATTCCCAGAACCCCCACTGAGATTCAAAATGATCCAAAGGCACAGGTAGCTGTTAACAAAATCTAGCACCACTGAATGCCCTATGATAGAATAAAAAAATCATGCATAAAGTGATAGTGTGCACCGGATAGTAAGTAATGTTAATTGATGTGTTGATCTACACAGCACTAACATTCTAGATGTTTCACTGATAATTAACTACTAGAGAGATTTAACTGGCAGTAATCCATATAAGCTAGTTCATTTTGCCAACTGACTCAATCCGGTTTAGTAGTTAAGTTACTGGTCCTCACCAGCACCTGACGAAGCGGCGTAGCGCAATAAATCATGAGTGAATTCCCTGAACAAGACGGTGTGTGCTCCGCTTTCGATGCTAATCTGGGAAGACCATCATGGCTGCATTACCGAATTAGCGTGGTGTCCCTATATTACACGCTGTGGAGAATGCTTCCCTGCTATTGTCTTGACGCAGCCTTACACACTCAGGGGGCGCAGCAAATTTGCACGCACTGAACCTAGACATGAGATGAAGAGAGAGAGAGCTCAATCTGATCAATCTAAAATCATGGTCATTCAGTGGGCTACTTGAAAAGACTATATAAATTCCCAGGATGTCTGATCAAAATTTTCTTTCCTCGCCCAAATCAAATCTACGCATGCTCTTTTTTACTCCTGTGCCTCCAAATGGCTTGGACTATTGACACCACCATTGCTTTGTTAACATTTCTGGTTGCCTGTCCACCGCTTTTGATACTATTTTGGTCTTATATGAGCCAGCTAAGGAACAGAAGCAAAAAAGGCAAGTACCTTGCTCTGTCCAGTCTTCAAATTTTATTTGTGTTAACAGTTCTGTGTCCGTACACTCAGGAATTCTACCACAACATCACTTACCTGGAGAACACTCTACTCGGGCCAGCAACCACCATGCCAGAAGCAGCAGCGGGCTGCTCATCCACATCACGCCTGATGAAAAAAGTATCGACATGAAAATAGTTCGTCGTCCCTTCTTTATATTGAAGGAACGATCCAGCCAACTAACACGTGTGTCCTGTCCTAGGTAATGCCGAGAAACAACGTCACTACGTCACCCCCATCATCTCCCACTGCCCCGGCCATATCTCGACGTACTCTGATAGTAGGTCGTGCTTTCTTGAGACAGACATTAATGGATGCCAATTAACGCATGATGACTCCAGAGAACTTTGTCAGGGCTTCCATCGACATAGTCTTGATTCGTTTCTTGATGTTCATCGAGAGTGACACATATCTTGACAGATTAGTGCTCCTCTCGAGATTACTTCATCAATTCGTTCCGTTTCCGGTACGTAATACGAAAATTCCTTACCAAATATAAGGGATGGATAGAATCAGGTTCCGAATGGGTGCAAGGTGTGTAAGGAAAATGTTTGGCATGTATCGTTGGACATGCACAGTGTATTTATATTGGCTCTTGCTAGCTCTCATCAAAATGTTCATGTTCGAGAATCTTGAGGACAGCTGCGTTCAGACAATCAATAGCTTCGTTATAGGCGGATAAAGTTTCGAAAACATTTATTTCCCCAATCAGAAATATCGCCGTAACCCTAACTTACCCGCAGAGCCTCAAACCCCACTTATAGGTACTATGTAGATAGATGTGAAGGATCGAGTTTACAGTACCCATGAGCCATTTTCTTCGACAATGAATCATTTCATTTCTTCATGACAGAAATATCCCAGTACTTGCTCCAGAGCCTTTGAACAAAATTTATTGCGGATGATTCTCATGAAATGTGAATATCGCCCTCGAACTATATCAGAGTCTTTATTGGTGGGTCGAACGAAGCGTGGCATGAGCTGCGGGACGGGACGAGACGGGACGGGACGAGACGGGACGGCACTACTTATTTTGACCCGAGCGATGAACTACCGACTTCGTAGGCTACTATGCAGCTCCGCTTTAAATTGGGCTTCTTATTTGATAATTTGTTTCATTTTATATTAGAAGCTGTTTCTAAAACATGCACTCCATAGGCCGTGCAATAAAGTCAAAGCGCTTATCGTTTCTTCGTGCAAACCCCGTCCAAGTATCGCCGATCTCAACAACATCCATTCCTCGGCGCGAATTATTCGATGAAGAGCTCAGCCCTGGATACAATCCCAAACACTACTACCCAGCGAAACCGAGGGAAATCCTTGCCGATAAGTATCAACTACTGGTTAAGATCGGATGGGGAGCGTGTTCAACCGTATGGCTCGCGCGAGATGTTACAAGGCACGCACTTACCACCTAACCAGTTGTAATTGATATTACTGACTCTGAGACTGATCTTCCATAGATATCGATGGCAGACTGAGCGAATAGTGGCTTTGAAAATCCTCAATAACGATAATCCAGAATCCACCCATCACGAGCGTGATACTGAAGAACATATTCGACAGCAGACCGCTTCCCATCGTGGTCGTCCCGTCATTCGCAATTACATTGATAGCTTTGAGTTAACAGGTCCCTGGGGCAACCATCTATGCCTGACCTACAACCCTGCACGAGAACCTCTTTGGATTTTTCAAAGAAGGTTTGAGGGTGACAAGTTTCCTCTGTCAATGGCAAAAGGCTATATTCTTATCCTTTTAGCGGGCCTTGATTATCTCCACTCTCAATGCAGGGTTGTGCATACTGGCAAGTCGCACAAACCCACACATACCTGTCTTGAACATAAATCTGATACATTTATTCCCAGATCTAAAGCTCGACAATATACTTATAACGTTTGAGAATAAAGAGATTCTCCCCAAATTTGTTAGAGGTCAAGCGACTCAGTCTATGCAATTCAAAACCGATCCAGACACTGGCCGGATTGTTTATCGCTGTCACAACGACTTTGGACCTCTCGAACCCAGCAAACTCGGCAGTATTTATCCCCAGATAACCGATTTTGGTGCCGCAGTTTTACTTGGAGATGACAAACACGATGGCTCAGTTCAACTTGGTATGCGTCCCATACAACCAGACTACTACCGTGCACCGGAAGTTGTGCTCGGTTGCGGTTGGAGTTTTAGTGCGGATATATGGAATTTAGGAGTTATGGTAAGACATTGCAAACGAGCCGTTCCCTAATTTACCACAAAAATCTGCTAGACTACGTATTCTAACTCATATCTCGTCCAGGCGTGGAATATTATTGAAGGTACAGAGTTATTCACTCAAGTGCAGGATACCGATGGCAACTATGATTCGAAAGCCCATCTCGCAGAGATGATAGCACTGCTTGGCCCACCACCTACGAAGCTACTCGTAATGTCAGATTCAATGGCCAAAGTTGAGTGGTCTCCGCCTATCACAGACGCGAGAGGCAATATTTATAAAAATAATAGAGAATATTTTGGTGGACCATTTTTTGATGCAGAAGGTACGTGTTCACTTTCTTAGAGATTTATACTGATTTAGTTGATAGGAAAATTTCTTTACGATCATTTGATACCACGACGAAACCTTGAAGATACAGTCCCATCTATAGATAAAGCTGAAAGGGAAACGTTTCTGTCTTTTATAAGACAAATGCTTGCATTGCTGCCCGAGGAGCGAAAGACGGCACGGCAATTGATGGATCATCCGTTTCTCAACAACTGATTCTCAAAAAGCCGTAGGGAGCTTCGATCTGAGTAGCTGGTCTCGATTGGAGAAGCTTGTGATCACATTATTTTCTGTGTCTTTTCATCATCTCGGAATAATTTGGTCAATAAACAAAACGCTGCTTCTTCATCCTGGCATCCTGCTTATCCGCCGCTGCTGTATTTGTTTGGGGCACTATGCGCGACAACATCAGAGAAGAAGATGGGGACGACCAAAGTAATATGGGCACTACCTTGTCCATATGGGTAAATGAGTCTTTCTTCATGGATATAAGATTTAGCTGATATCCACTTTGTTTGAGGCCCGTGAAGTAGATTTGTTATTTTTGCATTAGCTCTAACGACTCTTTTCTATGACTTAGGAGATTGGATTCCTTATTCATGAGCTCTTGCAATCTTCTATAGTGGCTTACTGTAGTGGAGCTAGCCATCTACGCTATACCCAGCACAAAAAACTGAAAAATTACGGACCTGGGATTACTTGAGAGTTTCGTATCAAGCTACAAGCCGATACATAGACCACGACCTTTCAGCCTGAGAGGGGGTGTTCAAAATTAAGCTAGGCTAGACTCAAGTAGATAGTTCACTATGATCAGTGAGCGCAATTGACTAGAAGCATAAAAAAAGTGGGTTCACTAATTATTGCACCGCCTCTCACTTTTACAAGGATAAGTAAGATCTAATATGTTGTGCCGGGCGGTAGCATACCTATTGCATCAAAGCTCGTGCCGGAAGCGGGTCCTGTCTTCCGGTACGGTAGTCGTTGCGCGGGATTGAAACAGCCAGTAAAACAAATAACTACTACCGTAACTATTGCTCCCCCTACCTGCACAGGAGCCTGTGCGGGTGGGGAGTGGGACGTTCTGTGCGGGTAGAGGGAGCAACAGTTACAGGTAATAACTTTACTGTGCATAGTCATAGTGCAGTAGTGTGGTTTTTTGTTGCGGGCTATCCCTAATTTTTTTTCGAATCCTTACGCGTAATTCCGTGTTTCCTCGCGGTTTTCCGTGACTCTTACCAGCTCAAGGTCACTACTTAATGACCCACTTGTAGGTAGTGTCTAGATTGGACTCACTCTTCTGTAGCCTCCTCCGGTGTGCATTAGTTGGAGTCCCCATATCAAAAGTTGTAAATATGGGACTCTAGTTTGCAAAATAGATTTAGCAGGCTCAGGACTTAATTTCTGTAATAAATAGAAAGACATGATCCAAACAGTTTCTCAATCATTAATTATTTCTGCGATTTATTCTACAAATGCTTTCCACTCATTAAAGTATTCTCAAATGGCTTGGTCCATAGACACAATCATTGCTTTGCTTACCTTTTTGGTCGCTTGTCCTCCATTAGGGCTTCTGCTCTGGCATTACGTGGGACGACATCGCAGGAGAAGACAGGTTCAAGCAGGCGAGTATCTGTTGCATACATTTTTTCCTGTCTCATATCGTTCTTCTTCTTCTTCTTTTTCTTTCAGTAATTGATCTTCTCTCCGTGGGTCCAGGGCCTATACCTCAGCACATATTGCTGGGGACAATTTATCCCCAGACCCGCCACCACAATACCAGAAACAGCGCCAGATTACGACGCTTCCAGTTCACAAACATCGAGATATTAGACATGCAAATGGTGGGTCACCTGTATTGAAGCTCGATCAGTTCTTAAAACTAATTGAATTTCGTGTTCCTCTTTAGTCAACCCCGGGTCACGACGTGGCCTTTCATCGTCCAGCTTCGTCCAGTACTTCCGACACAACATCAGATACTTTCCTGGTATGCCGCATAATCCAAATTCATCATATCAAAGCTCACGTTGTCCTTAGAGAGGTTTCGCCGGCCTTCCATCGACGCTGCCTTAATCTGGATTATTATTCTCGGGTCGAATCTCCTACGCATATATTTTGTCAGCCGGAAATATCTCTCTATAGAACAGTACTGTTGGAGAGCATGCCGGAACAACTTATCATTCAATAAAGGACACGTGAGGGTGGTACAAGGGAAACTCCGATGGACTGTGTCGCAAGACATGTACTATATTGATATATGCAACCGTATAGGAAATTACACAAAAGACTTTGTTGCCAATGAATAAAGTCGGTGGGGACCAGTGGGTACGGTAGGACCCGTAACTCAACCCTAACTCGAGATTAACATAACGACACCCGCAGAGCCTCGAATTCTCCACAACTCATTTTCCGTTGGATAGGTTCGAAGGAAATTGATCCTTGAGTACATATCCTGCTCAAAACATACTCTCCTAGCACTCGAGGAGGAAATACTATATCATATTCAGGGTTGGAACCAATTCCAAGCCCGACTTTACGGTGAATTAATACTCCGTCATCCATTGAGCGGCTCAGCCGTGATTTTGTCAAGACTGAACGGAAAATCATAATCATCTGAACTTTCACTGAAATATGGAGCTAGAGGCGGCAGATACGGAGTCAATAAACAAGTGCTGAGCAAGGTAATCCACGCTCTAAGCGTGAATAAGTCGGCATTCGGGTTTCTCTACTAGTCAGACTTGTTGCGGGCCTATGCTTTTGTAAGCTCGACACTATTCTGCCGAAGCGCAGCATGGACACAGATTACGATCTGATCGAGAGTTTGGCGTATGTTTCTGAGAAGCTGATCTCGGATGGTCACTTGTCTTAAGCACCGACCGAAAGAAGAGACCCGTGTGATATGTATGCACTAAATCCGATTTCAAAGCATGCTTGGACTCTTGGACTGAATAATTTCTAACAAGAGAGTAGCCACGCTAGAGATCATGCTGGAACAGTAGAGTCGCGAGTAAAGGACTCCATTAAATTGTATGCAAAAGTCTAGCGAGCCGATAGCTGCTCACAGTACAGTGT
This sequence comes from Talaromyces borbonicus, assembly GCA_002916415.1. Taxonomy (NCBI): domain Eukaryota; kingdom Fungi; phylum Ascomycota; class Eurotiomycetes; order Eurotiales; family Trichocomaceae; genus Talaromyces; species Talaromyces borbonicus. Next base: position 490,997 of record NBSA01000021.1, on the reverse strand, counting down.
ATGGGTTCTTTATTGCTCGCGATTTCCCGACACAAGATTCGATTTGGACTACTTCGGTCAAGACAGAGCCATAACTTAGCTAAACGAGAAGTTCGTCTATCACGTTAGGTTTCAAGGCTTCGCTTGATCGGTCCCAACGGAATATGATAAAAAGTTTGCGGAATTCTCAAACATATTGCATTAGCTCAATAATGTTTACCGCTTTCAGATAGGCTGTTATTGTACATTTTTCTACCTCGCTCAAAGTAATCGCTTACTTTCACCTCGCCACAATCGACCACCGCTTATATATGCCTATCTTCTGCGCGCACCAGCACCGGATTCCCGTCCCGTCGCGGCTCCCGCAGAGCTTCCACCAGAGCCACCAGCTGCAACCATAGGTGACGACGTTGCTCCGGCCATCCAGCCCGCGAGATCGAAGCCCGGTGCGCCAGGGCCGGTACCACCTGGATTGGCACCAGCAGCCGCAACACGAGTCGCAGAAGACAAGGGACCGGAGCGGGATTGTTTTTCGAACTCTTCGCGCATCTCAGGATCCACTACAGACTCGCATTAGCATTCATCAATAAGTAAAAAGTCAACACAAGAAATATAGCGTACTGTTCTCGAGAAGTTTCGGAATACCGAACGTCGCCACGAGTGCGAACAAGGACATCAGAATCATTGGATTCTTGAGCAAAGACATGGGCGAGACTAGAGAGATTTCATGGTAAGCATTATATCCTTGACGCAAAGACACCCGGGAACCGTAACAATGCGTACATGTTTGCCTTTCCTCGTAGAAATTCCTTCGTCCAAGAACTCTCGCTTGCACAACAACATCAACGCCATGCTGTTGACCTTCCTGGCTCTTGAGCTTCACGTAGCTCTCCATTCCTCGATTGTCCCATTGATTGCCACGGAATGTTTCCCATACTCCAGCGACCGTGCCGTCGGCAGCAATGTCTACTCTATACGGTGCGAAAACGTATTCTTTCGATCTGATGTCGAGCAAATATGACTCCGTACCCGCTGCGGCCGAAGACGCAGAGCTGGCGGCAGGAAGATCCTTAAAATGAAATTGAGCAGTATGTGTCAATGGTACAGAGATAACATGCTTCTGATTGTTGGTGGCCGCCGAGTCCAATGAGGGTAATGTGGTCAAGGTTGCGTGGGTATTTGGTGGGAGAATGTGTGGATTCGGCAGGATGTTGGTCGCTGGGATCTGAATTGTGAGTGACGATGCTACTGCTTGAAAAATGAGGCTTGAAGAAGATAGCAAAGCTATCAGGCGCATTGTATTTCTCTTCATGATCGTAGACTGTGCCAATGCGACGAGATGTTGAGGTTGTCAAAGAAGATTTAAGTCACCGCGTGGAGTGTCAAAGACTGTGGAGTTAGCGGAGACAGGTTGTGGTTATGGATGATGTAGCATTTTTTGGGCGGCAATTGGTAATCGGGCAAGATGGCCGAGTGGTCTAAGGCGCAGCACTCGAATAAAGTTTGATTCCAAACTATCTCGTCATGCTGTATCTTCGGATGCGCAGGTTCAAATCCTGCTCTTGTCGGTTTTTGTTTTTCATCTCCAGTCTGATTTATTTTTGTTCTTTTATTTTAGTTATATTGATTTTACTCTTGACAATATTTTGTCCTCCGCAGCTATGTATTTATTTATGTATGCATGCGTGTGTCTACATTTTCAGTCCGGAATTGTACCAAACCTGGCTCACTCTCATGGCCACTTACTACCTGGCCATCACGACTAAAATTGGCGTTCTAGATTCATATCATTGCAGGTGCCACGAAATTAGGAAAGACCGAAACGATCCTGCTTTAGTTTTCGGATCACAGAATTTTGCCGCATCTAGTTCCCATCTCGTGCTACATGGTTATGGCGCTACTTCTTCATCCCCGACTCCTAAGGTCGTGCCAACACTTCGACCTTCCATATTTTAACCCAATGCTAAAGTAATTGTTTCCACCGGACTTAGATTTACGTCTTTGGGCAGAAATTCTGTTCAAAGACCCTTTTAAACGATCGCCATGCATGGTGAGGAATTTCGTTATCAAGGTTCTTTACGAAGGTCGGTATACCAAACGCCGTTTGTTTTCCTTTATTCAAATACGAATCCGTGACATTGCCATGTAAATAAGTACATCATCCACTTTATTCCACGAGTATAGATGGTTCGGTTGCAGTTGCAGTTGAAAGCCTATAAACTAGTGCCGACATGATATGCGTATCCTTGTTTGTCCACGACACTCTCCAAGTTTATTTTTCTCTCCGCATAGACAGAACGTAAATGCGCCGGATGCCTGTCGTAGACTAATTTGGAACGGGCTCGGACGAACTTCATCCTCGAATTTCTGTGCCTTTGGCGAGAGCATTTGGTTAGGTCGCCGCCAAGTCATTGCTGATACATCGAGATGCCCTCGCCATGCCCTCGCTGACGGGCGCCGGTTTGCGATCGTTTCGTGAAAGTAAATCCTGATATTTTCAGGACTATGGGAGTCGGAAACCTCCTCGCCTGACAATGTACTCAGAACATTGTCCTCCTCATCTGACTGCTTGTATCGAAGCTAGTTCAAATCTTGCGATGTCAATCGCGGTCTTTTTGCAGGTCGATTCGTCGCTTCTTCCTTTCTTTCTGCATCATCAGATTCTTCTGTCGAAGTTGATGGCTTTTTATTGTCGGACTCCTCGCTTTCAGATTCCGATTCTGATGATTCTGATGATTTGAGTTGTGCCTGCACAAGCTGATTAAACATAAATATTTCATGCATCTGACGAGCATCATCAGATTCTTCATTTTCTGACTCCTCGTTTTCTGATCCCATTTCCGATGGTTCTGGTGATTTGAGTTTTGCGTGCAGAAGCTGAGCGAACATGAACATTTCAAGCATCCGTCGAGCATCATCAGATTCTTCTGATGATGTTGATAACTCTTTGCTTTCAGACTTCTTGCTTTCTGATTCCGATTCCGATGACTTCTGTTGTTCCAGAAGTTGACTTAACATGAACTTTTTAATTATCCGACGAGCATTATCAGCTTCTTCTGACGATTTCGATATTTCTTCCTTTCCCGATTCTTCACCTTCGGATTCTTCATTTTCTGATTCCGACGACTTTTGTTGTTCCAAAAACTGACTTAGCATGAACCTTTCAATCATTTCACGAGCATTATCAGCTTCTTCTGACGAGTTCGACGTTTCTTCCTTTTCCGATTCTTTCTTTTCAGCCTTCTCGTTTTCCAATTCCGATTCCGATTCCGATGACTCGGATGGAAGTTGTTGTGCCAGAAGCTGACTTAACATGAGCATTTCAAGCATTTGACGACGTTGTTGTCGTTGTTGTCGTTGAATCATGCCACATTGCACTGAAATCCAGCGCTCTTCTGGCGATATGCGCATATCGGAGAAAACAATCAAGAAATCAAAAGCTAGAAATATATGCTTCGATCGTCGTAGAAACAGACAGTATACACGGAGTACACTTGTGTATTTTGATCGAAGGTTGCTCACATCAGCTTAAATTAAGGTTTCCACTCCACCACACGCACCAGGAACAGGAACGCCTCTAACTAACCTCTTAGATTTCCACATGCGGTATTTCTATATAGACACAAAAAATGACCTTTTCAAAAAGTCTAACGGCAAGATGGCCGAGTGGTCTAAGGCGTAGCACTTGAATCTGTCCACTTACAAAGTGGGTAGTGCGAGATCATGCTATATCTTCGGATGCGCAGGTTCGAACCCTGCTCTTGTCGGTCAACTTTTTCTTTTTATTCTCAAATTTTATCCGGGTTGTTCTTTTTTTTAATTCTAGAATTTAATCTAGTAGATTACATGTCTTGTTATATTCGCTTCATTTTGATGGTATGTTCAATTTATCTAGCAAGTAGACAGACTATGTTCAATATTCAACGATACAATTACACAAAAACTTCTCATCGCAATATATGCAAGCAAGCATTGAGCAGCCACAGAAGAGTCTAGAGCTTGGCCTTAGGAGCAGACTCCTCAGCAGCAAGTTGAGCGTACAAGTCGTCCAGGAGCGCACGATACTTTTTGGCGATCGGGGGACGCTTCATCTTCAGACTATAGACAATCACAAATCAGCACTTCTTTCCGGGCAAATGTATATATGTGTGGTATAAGGGAGAAGACTTACGTTGGTGTCAACAACTCATTTTCAATGGTGAATGGTTCAATGAACAGTTTCAAGTTACGCACGCGCTCGTAACCCGCAAGCTTATGCTTTTTCGCCGTACGTTCAAAGTCCTTCAACACCGCCTTCTTAATTCGTTTGTCATCCAAGATCGACTTGATCTGCGTCAAGTCTGTAGGGTCAATATCCTGACGCAACACTTTGCTAGCAAAAGTGGCGAATGTATCCGGCTGAACGCCAAAGATTCCAACCAGCGAAGTTTGCAGACTGTCGCCGTGTACGTAGGCCTGAGCCAAGTACGTGTGCGCAGCCGAGAGGATCCCCTCTATCCGTTCAGGTGAGATGTATTCACCTTGAGCAAGCTTCAGGACATTCTTGCGGCGATCGATAATCTTGAACCGGCCCAGCTCGTCGATCGAGCAGACATCGCCAGTACGGAACCAGCCATCTTCCGTGAATGCAGATGCTGTCTCTTCCGGGTTTTTCAAATATTCACGGAAAATATGGTTACCCCGCAACAAAAGCTCTCCGCGAGGGTAGGGCTTATCGTCGACGGAGTACTCCATGTCTGGAATCGATGCTAAACAAGCCTCGATACCGGGCGAGACAGCGCCGCAGTTGCCCACAGAGCGGTCTTCCATATTTTGCACGAGACCCATAGCGTATGATTCTGTTAAGCCGTAGCCCTGGACAAAAGATGCTCCCGTAACGGCGCGCATGAAGTTGTGGATAGACGCATCCAAGGGCGCGGAACCAGTCGCCATACATCGAACTCGTTCCATGCCTAGTGCACTAGCTACTTTGCGCGTCCAAATACGATCGTATAGGGCATGTTTCTCGGTTGCGTTTGACTTGTCCGGATCGGCGAGATTAGCCAACTTGGCGCTCAAGATATGTCGCGACATAGCCCCTCTGAGACCCGGCGCATCAACGGTAGCAGTGCGGACTGCACCGGCAAATCGTGTGTACAATCGTGGGACGGAAACAAAGGCCGTAGGCCGGAGCGTCTTCAGGTCATCGACCAATTCAAGAATCTCGCCGTGGTAATAGCCAAGAGCGCCACCAGCCCAGAACGACGCTTGCTCAATCAGACGTTCCATGATGTGTGCCAGTGGTAAGTAAGAGAGACCAACATCGTTATTGCCCCATTTAGTGACAATGACACTGACTGAAATAGCAGCGACAGCGTTCTTATGGAGCAAAACCACCCCTTTGGGAGGACCTGTCGTGCCTGAGGTGTAATTGATCGTAACAATGTCTTCAGGCGAGGGTGGGTTGTAAGGGCGATTCAAAGAGGCGCCGAGAGCCTCTACTTCCTCCATGGAATAGATGCCTAAATCAAGGCCACTAGCCATCTCGTTCAAAAGAGTACGCTTCGACAGGCCCGGACGTTCGTCACCGTCCAACGGATCCAAACAAACCACAAATTTGAGGCCCGGCAATCTCGACTTCATCCTAATCAAGGTCGGGATATGCGGAAGAGACGTGACGACACAAGCCAGCTCGGCATGGTTGATAATGTATTCAGTGGTATCTGCGCCCAGGACATCGTAAAGAGACACAGAGTAAAGCGATTGAGAAGTACAGGCCAGATCTGAGTCATTAACTTAGCTCATGACTTGAAAGCTGGGACAAGCTTGGATCTCACCTGTAATCTGCCATTCTGGCCTATTTTGACACCACAGACCGACACCGTGCTTGCCACCGGGATGACCATGCTTTTTATGTAGCTCCACCAGACCAACACCCAGATTCGCACGTCGTCGTTGGACAGTTTTGTAGTCTATCCATTGATACGGTCCGAAGGACTTGGTTTTGGGCTCATACGGGCGAACACCCAAACATCTACTGTTTGGGATGCGATTTGCTATCAGTCATGGCGTGTCAGCATTGGATCTCCAAAAGCATTCCGCTGTACGTCATTGGACATTAACTCGCACTTACCAGTCGATTCAAAAACTTCATGGATAGTAGAAATCTGCAACAATCCCATCAGCCTTCTTGCCCGAACACAAGCACAAACTTCAAAGCGATATAAACAAGTAAACCACGTACAGCCGGGTCGAGGGAAGTCAAAAGCTCATTCTGCATATTCCATGCTCGATAAATAGGGCTTCGACCAGGTTTCGCAGAACCCGGCAGTGGGACCGAGTACGGCGAGCCCTTTGGGGGTGGTTTGCGAAGTTCTTCGGCTTTGGCCAGATGGACTGGTTTAGAGAATAGCATGTTGGCTGAGTTTTGCGCACGGTCAAGTCAACTATAGGACAGAAAACGTCAACGTCAGTACTGTGTTCCGCAATAGCTAGGAGAGAAGAAGCAGCTTACAATCAAGCTCGAGTAGAAATCAAATGAAGCTCTCACGGCCAAAAGAGCACGAGATAGAGGCAAGAGAAAAGGAATTCGCGTGACCAATGACTGCTGCAGATATGATATGAAGATATGAAGTATTCGTACGATTAAAAGGAATAGAACAAAAGCAAATATGTGCAGAGAAAGGGAGAGCCGAGAGAGGGAGAGCCGAGAGAGGGAGAGCCGAGAGAGGGAGAGCCGAGAGAGGATCCTGCGAACGGAGTAAAGAAGGGAGGAAAATTGGAGATAGCCAAGGTAAGCCGGCGGACACAATACTCTTTTCAGGCAAGAAGACTGAGGGGAGGAAGCATGTGCCAACGAATTTCATCATGGGGAAGGAAAAGAAGCCGGCGGAACTCCTGATTGGGTCGGAGCACAGCACCATGTAACATGCCTCGGCTTTATCTGTTTAGGGTTTAGCGCATCGCCAAATGACGAAAGAAGCGCTGGCTGATTGGAGATGCTGATATATTATTATTATTATTATTATTATTATAATCCTATTATCTTATGAATCTCATTGTATATTAAACTCGATAAATTATATCTTCTATTTCTATAGTCCTTTTAACTATAAGTACACAGAATTATCTAGTCATAATACAGTCTATAAACATTAGTGTATCGCACACAGGCAGTATCGTGAGACCAGCTATGAAATAATCTTCCGCCAAAAAGAGGTTGACTCCTGCGACTCGTACACTGCATTGTCAGGCTCGGTGCGGCCCGTGTCCAGATCGGCATCGATGGGACGGACGAACTTGGTGCGGAAGACGATCTTGTGACCGACATAAAGCACGACGAAGAGGATCAAGCTGATGTAAGCGACAAAGAAGCTGGATACGTCGAAGGAAGGGATCCAGGCCGTGAAGCCCTGGGTTAAGATGATCAGGACGTTGAAAAATAGCCCGTACCAGGCAAAGTATGGCTGCCACATGGCCTTATAAGGAAGGAGATCCCGCGAGATATTGCGTGCAGCCAGAGCGCGCATAAAGGCGATATGACTGCCGTTGATGACAGCCCAACTGATGAATCCCGCAACACTAGAAATATTGACGAACCAGTTGAACACGGTACTTCCGTTGTTGGATAAATTCATAAAGGCCAAGAGGCCAATGGAAGAGGTGACCGCTACCCCAAAATAAGGCACGCCCTTGCTGGATGTGATGCGCAAGAAACGCGGCGCAAACCCCTCCTGTGCCAGGCCGATCAAAATACGGCTCCCACTGTACACGTTGGAGTTGGCAGCGGAGAGGACAACAGTCAGCAGAACTCCGTTGATGATACCGGGCAAAATCCTGACGCCTGCGAGATCAGCGGCAATGACAAAGGGCGACGCAGAAGCATCCGAGCCACCTGCCGCCAAGCGGTCGTTGGTATAAGGCACCAACAAACCAATAAAAAAGATAGTCAGGACGAAGAAAATCAGGATTCGGTAAAAAGTCTTCCGAATGGCGGACGGCATGGTCTTGCGCGGGTTTTCACATTCGCCCACTGCGATACCGACCAACTCTGTTCCTTGATACGAGAATCCAGCTTGGATCAAAACCGCCCAGAACCCGACAAATTTAGCGGTGGCGCCGTCAGAGTTGAGTAAATGCGGCGCAAAGGCACCGGGGTTCTCCCACGTATGGAATCCCAAATAAGGACGACCACCAGCACCGGCGTCGATGCAAACGGCGAAAATCATGAATCCGACGATAGTAATAATTTTGACGGTCGATAGCCAGAACTCCATCTCACCGTAGAACCCCACGGGGAGCATGTTAATCGCCGTGATACACACCCAAAAGACAGCAATGAAAACACCGATGGAAATACTCTGGTCCCAATACTGAATAATCAACCCGGTAGCCGTCAATTCCAAGGCAAAGGTAATTGCCCAGGAGAACCAATAGATCCAGCCCATGGCAAACCCCAGACTGGGGTCGACAAATCGAGCAGCATAAGAAGTAAAAGCACCAGGAATGGGGATATAAGTCGCCATTTCTCCGAGAGACGTCATAACAGAATAGACAATCGTTCCGACAAAGAGGTAAGCAATAAGAGCGCCGGCTGGGCCAGAGTTGGCAATGGCAGTTCCACTACCGATGAAGAGACCTGTCCCGATTGTGCCACCTGTGAAAGAGAGAACTGTGTCAGTTTGACTGGTCCAAGAGATAAAACCGAGCAGACATACCAATGGCAATCATCTGCAAATGTCTACTCTTGAGCTTGCGCTTCAAGTCCGGTACGGGCAGCGACTTTCTATTAGCACCGTACTTTTCGACATCTGACATGGCCTCCTCACTACCACTATTGTTGTGGACAGCCGAGTCATAGTGAGAGTCAGTCACAAGGGGGTCGACATTTATTTTCTCGTTGTTTGCGGAGGGCTTATCAGCGGATTGAATCTTGTCGGCGGCCATTCTAGCGGTTGTCGTCTGACCAGTCCACGAAGTAATTGTACTTGAGGATTATTTGCAATCGACGTCCGTCTCTATCGTATATGTTCGTGTGGTCAGTCAATCCGCCGAGAGAAACCTCAGCCCTCACACAATGATCCAGTCAATTCGAGCGAGTGTAGAGCGGGAAACGCAAGAGAATCAAAACCCAACCGGCCAGCAAAGAGAATATAAACTAGTTTGAAAAACGCATTGCGACAGTAGTATGACTCAAATCCCACCAAGACGGAAAAAAAAATTCTCCTTCAAGAAACCAGACCCGAATTGTACAGAAGGGGTCCACCATTGAAATTTGCCTCTGGCAAAATTTGCTTCTTCCGGTGTTCCACTCAGGGTCCGCTCTTGGCAGTATTTATCGGATTTTGGCTGGTGCAGATCAAAAATCTAAGGCTGAGGTTGTGAAGGGAGTATTTCTAGAAGACATGACACCGACTACCCTGAAGTTTCTGGGGAGGAATATCATTGTGATAATTGGTCGTAGTAACCTGCGCAACCGAGTATACAATCATAGTCTAGTTAAGATCGGAAGTCGGCATGCGGGAAGAATTTTTTGCATGGCAGCGGGCGCTAAAACCACTCGGCAGGCCGTAGTCAATTATCGGCACGGCTTATTCACTTTAATAGCCTGGGATAAGCTAAATTTTCAATCTAGATAATTTTTCGTTCACTGCTCTACATAGACCAACCACTTATTGTTACAAATGCGACCGATGTAACGGTTAATTATATCGAAATCGGTTAGAAGATGGAAGCCATGCAGTCAAGGCCCACATTTTCAATATTACTTAATTAGGAAAAAAATCAACGACATATCATCCGATCTAGCTAATTCATGGCCTTTTTCTTTCAAATGCTATAATGGACAGCCAATTTACGACTAATTTGAACAGCAAGAAAAAGGATAAAGTTGATAATCGTCGTAATATTAGCAGATTAGAAGTTAATATACTCAACTCCAAAGTAGTGGTATAAATAAGCATCAGTCGTCATCACATCTCGTAAACCGTGGTACAGACCAGAGTATAGAACCAAAGTATAGACTATCTGGTCAATTCTCCACCACATAATAGAAACAAGCTTGAAGGGTATTAAGTAAACGTTAAAAGCTCAAGGTTGATACAAAGAAGACATCGAAGAAACGAAAAGGAGGCGATTGAATCCCCCCAACCCAACACTGTACCATCGAGGTGGGATTTTATACTTCGGCGTGAGCTTGAACACCCGAGGTCTTTGCATGTACTGCAGAGGTATTATTCCTGTTTTGCAAGACGAGACGAATCGTGAAGGCAGTAGTAATGGCGAATAGAAGCCTGGTACCGGTGTATTAGCAACGCAAACAATAGCCCAGCGAGAAACAAGACTTAACTTACCATTCAAAAGCACCAAAGACAGTTGCAGCCTGGAGAGAATCGCAGACACTTCCATTGCACCATTTGGCTGGCGGCAAGAGCGCGCCCAACGCAATGAAGCCCGCAAACCAGAAAATCATGGTGATGATCTCGATCGCCAGCACGGCATAGTGGTGGGATAGGTTGGAGAAGAAGATGGGCACTAGCGAAAGATACGGCAGAGCAATCACCAGGGTCCAGACGGAGTTGAAGAGATCGAAGTTCACGGTGTCGGACGACCACCAGGAATAGTACAGTTCGACATTGATGACTATTAGGAATCTCAGTTAGTTAATAGTCTACAAACAAGTACTCTGTCTAACCAAAAGCGTACCGTATGCAGTGAGGCCCAAGATGATGATTGCAAAGACTGCTTGTACGATGCGAACGGGCAGCACCCAGTTCAAATGATGCAGGTTGTGATGATGAGTCATGTTTGATCGGATTTTGACCAGATGGTGATGCAGTAGTACTAGGTAGTGGTAGTAGTAGTAGAGAGTCCGATTGCTTGCGGAGGTTGAAGCGGATGAGAAGGTTGTCTCAAGAGGAAGAAGAATAATGAGAGGCGGAAGGAGGACAATAATATAAGAATAAATTAGGAAAGAGTCAGAGTAATGACAATGACGACTGTGGCTGAGGCCGAGGCTGTCAACATTGGTTACGTAACCTATGGCTAGTGACCTGCTTACTTAACTTAGCTTAACTTAGTTAACTTAACTAACGTATTTCACTAGCACTCCGGCCAAACCACCACTCCGGCCAACATCTCAAAACTTCTATCCAAATTATTAATCACCACCTTCCTATCAATCACATCACATAAAAAATGACTAAAAAACATGCTAAAAATAATTATTTTTCTAAAGAAAGACTTCTTTTTGCTATTAATACATTGAATATAAAAAAAATTATAAAGATTTACAAAGTCTTACATTTATATAATATATCATACATTATCATTCAGAATTGACTTAAAAGAGCACACATAGCTATTAAACATAGTTTATAAAACTAAAAATTTTCTTCTATTAAAGAGTAAATAATAAAAAATTAGATATTAAGCTTAGAATAACATAGCGTGCTCTTAAAACTATATATACTAGATTAAATTACAAATTATTTACTAGCTGCAAGAGATTCCATCTATATATCTAAAAAAATTAATATAAATTAGATTATATACTTTCTCAACTAATAATCTAATTTAAAATGTAAATTCTTATATTATCTTATTTATTTATAAGCTCTTTATAAAAATCTAATACTTATTAAAAATTTTTTTAATAATCTATTAGTTTTTAAGCTAGAGTACAGTATTACTGATAATAATATATATAACTTTAATAAAACAGGCTTTATTATAAATATTAATACTATAGCAAAAGTTATATATAGTTCTGATTATTCTAGTAAATTAAGTCTTATATAGTCTAATAACTGTAAATAAATAATAATAATTAAATATATAAAGATTTTTAATAAAATAATATTATTTCTAATTATATTTAAATGCAGCAGTAATCTTTCTGAATAATATATAAATTTAAATCTATTATCTGATTAATTAATTATTTATTTATTAAATAATTAAATATCTAATGAATTAAATCTATAATGATTGAAAAAGATTTTTAAATTTTATATATAATCAATCATAGCTAGCATTTATTAATTTTTAATTTTTAATAATTATAACAGCTATTTAATATTAGAATTTAATCAGATATGTAAAAAAAATAATATTATTATATATTATATATTATTTTATTTTTCTCATTTATTTTAATCTTTGGATGTAGGGGTTTTTTTGGTATTAAAGTATTTATATAGAGTGATTATAAAGAATCAGATTTATATTAGAATTTATTATATTAATAAAATGATTTTTTTAAAAATGTTTTATTTTATATAGCTTTAAATATATATTATATAAAATATTAAAAACAGCTTTTTATATTCTAGTATTATATTATTTAAATTAAAAAAAGTGCTATTACAGTTTGTAATAACAGTTTATAAGATTATTTCAGAGATAAACTGGTTTTTTATGTTAAGCAGTCTTGCATGAAGCCTTAAAATATTTTATAATATATATATATTAGAACACCAGGCTGAGTCTTGTTGCAAACCAATGATTAATAATCATCTAGATCAGAGTAAACTCATCACTGAACAGTGGTTTAATAGTATTCTGATATTAAAATAGCAGATGTTTAAGTAATAAATAAAATAATTTAATTTACTGAGATTATGAATAATAGTATATTTAAGATTAAATAATTAATTCAAGACAGTAGACTAAAATCTAAATATATAATAAATAAATGTTCTTATATATCTGTTTTTAAGTAGAATTAACAGAGCTTTATTCTGTTTATTTTATTTCTTATTAAATAAAGTTAGATTCTGTTTGCTCTATTACTTTAATTTTTAGATTATGGATAATCTTTTATTTTATTATGTATTAGTTTTTTATAGTTTTTATTTATTTTATTGATTATAATATTTCTAATTTTCTGATAATTTTTTTCTTTAAAAGCTGGTTATTTTAATAGTATAATAAATAGTCTGTGTTTTTCTATTATATTATAGATGAAATTTATTTCTTAAATTTATTATTTATTGTTATAGTGATGAGTTAATTATGTCTTTAAAACAGAATATTAATAAGTATAATTTATATGAATGAATTAAATAATCTAATATTATTCTTGTGATTTCTTATTTCTGCTGTTCTTAGTAAAATAAAAAGTATATTAAATCTGAAATTTTAAAATATTACAGTGAGTATATTTATGATAATCAGTATAAATATATTAAAATAGCTTCTTCTGATTTTGTATAAAAGAAACTGTTTACAGTATAATAAAAATTAAATAAAAATTATAAGATTATTCTGATTAAATTCTTTTATTTTAAAAAGTAATAAAAGTTTTTTTAAAAACATACTGATTAGTTTATTCAAATGGATATAAAGAATATTAAAGAGTTAAAAAGATTAGAGAAAAAAGAAGAATAAAAGATAGTAGAGAAATATATAAAATAAAAAACAGTATATAAAAAGTAAGAGCTAATTATATTATTACTTAATTCTGATAATGTTAATATTTTAATTATAGATAATTTTTCCTGGCTTATTATTTTTTTTTTTTTAAATTAATTGTTATTTAATACTCCTGAATCTTATTATAATAATTTAAATTTATGATAGATTCCCATGAATCATCTTCTGGTAAGTATTTTTTTTATCTAATTAAATAATAGATCTGATTATTTTCTTGTTTTTAATCTAGTATCTTTTTAATTTTATATTCTTTGTTTTCTGTTTCGTTATTCTTATTTTCTAGATTTTTTATGGATTCTAGTAATGATATATGAAATATAGAATATATTTATATTCTTGTTAATAGCTAGAGTTAATAGTTATTATATTTAAATTTTTTTATAATTCTAAATGGTTTATATTTAACTGTATTAAATTTATCATTTAATTATTTACTTTTAATATTAAAATTTTTTGATTCTGGTATTTATTATAAAAAATAAATTCTTTCTCCTTTTTTAAGGATTGATATGTTCTTGCATTTATTATTATAGTATTATTTTATTCTTTATTCTATTTACTGTATGTTTTTAGATATTATATTATACATCTGTTGCATATGTATTATCTATAAGATTACTTTATTGAATCTTCTTTCTGATGATATGGAAGTCTATATTATTCATAAAAATCTGTTTAGATTAATAAAATGTGATATTTCTCTGATTAAGATATTTTTTATATTATTTAATATAAACTGTATTAATAGTAGTATTTCTATCTAATTATCTTAATTTTAATCTAAATAGTATTGTAAGTATTATTTAATTATCTATATTATTCTTTTAATTAGTTTATCTATTTATTAATGATTTGCTGTAGATAAATTGTGTTTAATTTTATTTATTTTAATAATTATTTATTAATATTTAGATCTAAATAATTTATTTTAATCTGAAATGATTTTAATTAGTAATCTAGTTTAACTGAATATTTTTTATAATATAAATATTACATATTGTTCTATTATTAATTCTTTTAATATTAATTATATGATAATATATTTTATTAATCTATTAACAATAATAATTGCATTAATATATCAGATCTTTATAATTAGATCTTTTAATTTTGGTAATCTTTATATAAAATTGACTATGATATTTTCTTATAATTTGTCTGATATCTCTGATAGTTACATCTTTCTATAAGATTAATAATTAATAAACTTATTTCTATTACAACTATCACATTTATTAATGTAATTAATTACTAGCTGTTTTATTCTCAGAAAATAATATATTTATTATATTTTTTTTATAATTTAATTAATTCTTTAGTGTTTTTATAATGGCGGGTTATAATACATCTTGATAATTTCTATAATTATTATTGGTAATATCAATATTGATCTGTTTTATAATACTAAATTATTCTATAGTATTATTTCTTTATTATACAGTGCTGCTATAATATTTTTATTTTGTTATATTGCTTATATTATTTATTTATATAATCTTATTTCATTAACAGTAATCATTATTATAAGTAAGATTTTATTATTATATTATATCTTATCTTTGTCTTTAACTAATATGTTAATTTTTAATTATTTAAGACTAATTGTATAATCTGGGTATTAACTTAATATATTCATAATTATATTTTCTTTTTTCTTGATATGTTCAATCTAAAATTTGAATTTTAATAAATATTCAGTCCATCTAATTTGTCTTTTAATTAATTCTTTTATTATAATAAAATATTTTAAATTATAGTGGTTACTTTTTATAACTGTCTTTTTTTTAACTTTTTATAGATAGTGTCTTCATTGCTTGAATATTTTAATTATTGTAAGCAATTCTTTGTTATATATATTATAATTTCTTTCTGCTATAGTAAATTTTTTTAAAAAGAAGATAATTGGTTTCTATTTTCTATTATCATCTGATTATTTAAGAATAATTCTTAATATATATTCTGATGTATTTGATTATATAAGATATAATCTATCCAGATTGTATAGTATAAGTATCAGTGTTTTTTTAACTAATTTTTTAATATCATTAAATATTTTTTTTCTTTTTTTTATCTATTTAAATTTAAGATTCTTTTTAAAGAGTTCTGTTAATAATTAGATGACTTCAGAGTAATTCTGTAGATAGTATTAAATATAATCATTTGCTTTTAAGAATTTTTATATTTCTTTAATATTAGTCAGCATAGATTAATTTATAATTATATCTATTTTTTCTGATTAGATCTTTAATTCTTTTGGTATATAAATTATTTCTAAATAATTAACTATAATGATGTTAAATTTATATTTTTTAATCTTAAGGATCAATCTTGTATTTATAAATTTTTTTATTATAAGCTATATATGCTCATTATGTTTATCTGGATTCTTAGAGAATATAATAATATTATTAAAGTATACTGTAATAAATTTATTAAGATATTCTATCAGAATATGAGTTATAAATCTTATAAATTTAGCAAGAAGTTATTTTAAATTTATTAATATAATTATCTATTTAAATAATTCTATATCTATAAAGAATGTGGTTTTTTAAATATTCTTTTTAGCAGTTCTAAGATTGTAATAATCTTATTATATATTAAAGACTGTTATGATTTTTATTTTTTATAAAAAATTTTTTTTTTGTTTCTGATGCAGTGCTTTGTTTATATTATTAATTATTTTATTATTTAATGCTTTATAATTAATAATCATTTATTCTATTTTATCTTTCTTTAATATAAATATTAGTCTGTTTAATATTAATCTTTATTCTTCTTAGATATATCCTGCAGCTAGAAATTCTTTAATAAATTTATTTTTTAATTTAAGCTGATCTCTTAATTTATGCTGTTATTTGATTAATAATAATATAAATCTTAGTTTTAATAATATCTATACTTTGTACTTCTTTTTATGTTTTAATAATTAGTATTTTTTTTTAACAAATAATTTGATAAAATCATGGTATTTTTTAAGCAATTTTGTAAGTATCTTTTTTAATTTTTATTTATATTGTTCCTTTGGTTTTAGTTTTGATTCTGATTTAGATGTTCTTTTCTAATCAGGTTATTTCTGATTCTTTTTTTAATTGTATTTAAGGATTGCTTTTTTTTATTTTCTTAAGAAGTATTTATTTTTATTTTTTGCTTGTTAATGAATCATATAATTATCTTTGATATAAAAAAAGAATACAATTCTTTTATATTTTAAATATTTTAAATTGTTATATAGCTCTGAGTATTCTGTTTTATATTTTTTTATTTTCTCTATTTTATTTATTATTATTAAATATCATGTTATTTTCTATACTTTATTTTTGTTAAAGCCCATTTCTCTTTGCTTCTCTATTAAGAGGATTTTCTCTAATTCTTTTTGTAGATTTATGATTTCTTTATATTTCTTTAATTTGATTTTTAGAATCTGATTATTAATTGATATTGTTTTAATTATCTAGTTTATTACAAAATTCTACTTCTATAATTAAGATATTCTTAATACAGTATTATATTCACTAATATTGATAATTTTGAACATGATTTTGGCTTTATATAATCCTAATTTTAGTAGTATAGATTTTATTTTAATATATAGTTTTTGTATAACTGATTTATTATTTATTCTAATAATTATAGTCTATTGATTTATTTTATATTATTTAATTCTAAGTCTTTTAATAATTTTTAGATGTATATAATTTCTGATTGTCTCTGAGTTTAGTAATATTTTTATTAATTATTAATTGATTTATCTGTTTATAATTATTATTTAGTGTGCCTTATTAATTATTATTATAATTTAATATAGTTATTGATGTTTTTATATATATCTTTGATTTAATTTAAAATATTTTTTAATTAGATCTTTATAATTATTATAATATTATTTATAGTGATAATAAATAATTATTTAACACTTGTGATTTAATAGCCTTGAATATTTTAAATATTCATTTTCTTTATATGCATAGTAGTATATTAATCTTTCTTTTAGATATACATACTTTAGTCATATAATAATACTAGATATGATTAAAAATTAATTATTAATTTTCTTACTGAGCCTGTGTATTTTATATCTATTATTATAGTAAATTATCTAGTATATCTTTTGATACAAATATTCTTCTAGTTTTAAATAATATATATAGATATAGTTATTAATATAGTCTAACTATTTATTATATAATCAATATCTAATTAATATTAATATTTATTTATATATTATTATTATAATCTTATTATTTTTTCTATATATTAAATAGGTTTAGTATATCTATTTATAATATTTTATACATATTTCAATATAGTCTTTTCAAGTTCTTTAAGATTCTTTTTAATAGATTATTTTTATGAATATGTAACTGTATAAATCATCTCTTTAAACTTTCTTTTTCTCTAGATAAGATTTGTTAAGTTTTTAATTTAGATTTTTATAATTTATTATTTTTAAATCATTGTTTTAAAACACTAATTAAATATAAAATAATTTAATTAATAAGAAATCTTTATAATTAATACTTTTATTATTATCTTTTAGTATTTTGTTTTTGAGATAATTATTTTTAGATGATCTGTTTTATATCTTATAATTCTGTTTATTTCTTAAAAGCATGCAGTGAATGTTTTTATATATAATTATAGATATTTAGATATTTATATTATATATATTAATTTCTTTATTTAGTATTTTTTTGATTTCTTTTATAATTCTTTGTTTTTATATTGCTTAATCTCAGATCTATTTTATTCTTTTTTAAGTTTTGCTTTTCTCTGATATATTCTTAGTATTATTTTTATTATTAGTATTGCTCTCCTTTGAGATATATATATAAATAGCTATTGCAATCTGTTATTACTGTTCTTGATTAGCTATTTCTTAGACTTTTTTTAACTTTTAATATTTACTTGCAAAGTATTCTGGTATTCTATAATTAAAATAGACTTTTTTTTTAATTAATTTCTTTTTTTTTTCTTTTGTTAGTGTAGTATTTATTTATATTATAATATCATTATCTTTATCTCTAGCTTTTCACTGAGCTATGTTTGTATAATTTTATTAGATTAATTAATATTGTGTATTTTCTTTTTTTATTTATTGTATGTATAATTATATATTAATTTATAATGCTGTTTTCATCATCTTTTTAAATATATCTGGCTGTAGTATAATCTATAAAATTTAATCTTTCATATTATCTTTTAAATTATTATAAAATTGATCTCATAATCCTTGATCACTCTATTTAAGATATTCTGAAATTTGTAGAAATTTAGATATGTAGTCTTTAACAGATTTATATTAATATATTCTTTTAATCTTATAAATAGCTTCAAGTTTCTTATTAATTATTCTAAATAGCTGGTTAAGCCACTTTTTAAAATACACAAAGCTGCTGAATATAATAATAATTTCTAGCTCAAGTTATTCATCATCTTCTATGTTTTTAAGTTATTTTATGATATATGGCGTAAATTATTATATTGTTTCTTTAGTGAGAAAGCTTAATATTATAAAAATCTTATCTAATTTAGTCATAATCTTTTTTATATTATTATTAAAGTAGATTCTTAGTTGTACTAAAAAGATTTTAAAAATTCTTTATTTTTTTAAGAATAGTTTAACTTTTTTAATCTTGATAATAGATCTGCTAATTATTAATTATATTTATTATACTTCAAATTTAAGTATATATCTTTTTATTTTTTTAAATGCTTCTCTTATATCTGTTATAATAAAATTGATGCTGCTGTTATTAATAGTTATTATAATATTATTTAAAAAAGATAGAGATTAATAGATCTAAATCACTGACAAAGCTGATTATTAAAATATTATTACTTTTTTATTTAAAATTTCTCTTTTAAAATAAAAGTCTTGAATTGTTATAAACTAATAATTAATAATTATTTAGATCAGAGTAAACTTGTTACTAAACAGCAGTTTAATAATATTTTAATATTAAAATAACAGATGTCTAAATAATAAATAAGATAGTTTAATTTATTAAGACTATAAACAATAGTATATTTAAGATTAAATAATTAATTTAAGACAGTAAACTAAAATCTAAATATATAATAAATAAATATTTTTATATATCTATTTTTAAACAGAATCAATAGAGCTTCGCTTTATTTATTTTATTTCTTATTAAACAAAATCAGACTCTGTTTATTCTGTTATTCTAACCCTTAGATTGTAGATAATCCCTTGTTCCATCATGCATTAGTTTCCCATAGTCTTTGTTTGTTCTATTGGCTGTGACATTTCTAATCTTCTGACAAGTCTGTTAGAAAGTTATTTAATATAACAGATTTAATGGAGCAAACTCTATCAATTTAAGCATTTAATCAGTTGATAAAGGGCTTTTTGTTGACTATGTATAAACAGACTCTTTTAAATAAAAAAATATATAATCTACAAGATGCGGTTAATTAATTACAGAAATAATATTTATATTATAGTCAAAGACTTCAAAATGAGCGCATTTTGATAGTTTTTAAAAATCAGAAGATAGCTCAAGCAGCTCTTAAAGTCTTAATAGTCTCTTATAAAGCTGCTGAGTTAGAGGCTTTGCAATAATATCAGCGCGCCACTCCTAGGTGTATAAATTGCTGGCAGATAAGACATCAGTATAATTTTTATAGAAATCTAACTATGCCCACGGAAAATCAAAATCTTTAATTTTTGTATATAAATTATATATGTTTATCTAAAGTGTTATTTTTTTTGGCCGGAGTGGTGGTTTGGCCGGAGTGCTAGTGAAATACGTTAATCCTGCTAACAATCCAATCAACCAGCATCGCCAAGGACGGTCGAGCCTATACACGGACTTAGGCTGATTTTCTCTACATGTGTCAAGTTACAGTCATACCGTCACTGTGTCACCATGATCGTGTCAGTCCTTGTTTTGATTACTGCTCTCTAACCGGCACTACTCCGTACTTTTATCTGTGATTTCATGCCGCAGGGATCTACATCGCATAAATCTCCGTACAACGGCGAAACTTGTCAATGGTCACAACGTATGGGGAATTTAACTAACGACTAACGACTAAGAGAAGATTACACAGACCCCGCCAATCCAGCCTCGTGCTCCTTTGCCGCACTTCCTGCAGCTCGGTCCGGGAGTGCCGTCTTGTCCTTGCCGGCATCACGAGCGGCATTGAAGGACTGGTCAAAGTCAGCAATGATATCGTCAATATGTTCTGTGCCGACCGAGATGCGGATTCCGTCCTCGGTGACTCCAGAGGCGATGCGCTCTTCCTCGGAAAGTTGTTCGTGTGTAGTGGACCAAGGGTGAATGGCCAGAGTTTTCGAGTCGCCCACGCTGCGAATTTTTAGTTCAGGTTTCTCCTGCGAAGTTATTGGCAGCAATATTAGGAAACACCTACTTGGCGAGATTGGATATCAATTTAAATCCATCCACGACTTGACTTCCAGCCGCAGCACCGCCCTTGACACCAAACGACAGCACACCACCGAATCCGCGCGGTAGATATTTCTTTGCCGTCTCGTGGCTCGGATGACTCTCGAGACCCGGGTACGAGACCCAGGCAACATGCTCGTTCTTCTCCAGCCATCGCGCCAGCGTTAACGCATTACTCGCATGGCGTTCAGCACGCAAGCTCAACGTCTCCAACCCTAAAAGCAACTGCTGCGCTCCAAACGGATTCAACGATGAGCCCAGATCGCGCAGAATCTCAACTCGCACCCGAATCGCAAACGTGATGGGTCCGAAAGTTTCCCAGAATTTGAGACCGTGGTATCCCTCAGCCGGCTCTACGAATTGCGGGAATCGAGCTGCGTGTTTGCCCCAGTCGAATTTTCCGCTGTCAACTACCACGCCGCCGATAGTAGTGCCGTGGCCGCCTATCCATTTAGTGGCGCTGTGCACGACGATGTC
The DNA here is from genome assembly GCA_002916415.1 of Talaromyces borbonicus. Taxonomy (NCBI): domain Eukaryota; kingdom Fungi; phylum Ascomycota; class Eurotiomycetes; order Eurotiales; family Trichocomaceae; genus Talaromyces; species Talaromyces borbonicus. Next base: position 469,695 of record NBSA01000021.1, on the reverse strand, counting down.
TGCGCCGTGGTCAATGGGACGCGCGAAATAGCCTCCTGCTCCGAAGGTATTGTCTACCTATTATTCATCAGTTGGATATTCCGTGAATACTCGACAGTTATGCACGACAAGTTATGCACATCATGCAGGATAAAGTAACGCCCGATAATCGACCAAGCAAGAAGGACATGAAGAAAAACATACAATCAAAGGCACACCCTTGTCATGCGCAACCTTGGCAATAGCCTCGAAATCAGGCACGTTATATCTCGGATTCCCAATTGTCTCGACGTAGACAGCCTTGGTCCGCTCGTCGATGGCAGCCGCAATATCGTGCGCACTATCTCCATTGATGAATTTGGTCTGAATGCCGAGGCGCGGTAAAAACACTTTGAGTTGATTATAAGTGCCTCCGTACAGATTAGACGTGGCGATGATATTGTCGCCGGCGTGAGCTAGTGCGGATATAGCCATGAATTGAGCTGCTTGACCTGACGAAGCGGCCACGGCGGCAACGCCTCCTTCGAGAGCGGCGATGCGTTTTTCGAATACGTCGACTGTGGGCTTATCGGTTGTTAGCATAGCAATAGTAGCATAGTAGCGATGTAGCGATGTAGCGAGCTTAGGGAGGAGGTTCTCGACGTACATTCATGATTCGTGAGTAAATATTACCGAATTCCTTCAACCCGAACAATCTTGCGCCGTGCGCAGAGTCATTGAAAACAAAAGACTAGACAGTCGGTTAGTTAGCTTATTGTTAGAAAAGACAACCTTCACCCTTCAGCCCAGAGCTAGTATCGCCCTCGAGCGAATATCACTCTCCAGAGCTACGACGAGATTGACATACGGTAGTCGCATAAATAGGCACTGCGCGCGCATTCGTAGCCGGATCAGGTTCCTGACTTTGCGCGTTATTAGCCATAGACTCAATGAACAGAATGTCCATTAAAGAGGAAGAATAAGAGAAAGAAAAGAACGTACCCAGCGTGAAGCTGCAAAGTCTCAAAGCGTTGCTGACCAGCCATGACGATCGATGTGTCGAATACCTCTGTAGACTAGACTACGGTAGCCAGTGGTAGTAGATCGTAAAAAGTAGATAGTAGAGTATCGAGCAGTTAACAATAAAATCAATCACGTAGATACGAGATATGAGAGAAATAATAAGGAAGAAATAAATATTAATTCAAGGGAAGAAAAATAGACTACTATAAACGATCGAGATACCCCTCAATTTCAACCAGATGGCGTGATCGAAGCTTAAGTTAATAGACGAGAGAGAGAGAGGGACAAGAAAGTAATTAGAGAAATCATTGACTTTTTGGGCAAAGGGTCTGCGAAAATGTGGGGGTACCTAACCAAGTACTAGGTAGCTAGGTATTGTGAGGATAGCTACAAAATTTTATATCTGCTTAGATATTTGTATATTTGTATATTAATATTGATTCATGCTTTACGAGCCTTGGAATAATTAATGATGCAGAATCATAAGTAATACATTTCATATTAAGAGTGACTTTTTTGCTCTTCTCCCTCCTCTCCTCCGTCCTATTCGCAGGCAAAATTCATGGAAAGTAAACCATAGCATGGGAATCAAAATGAAAAAAGAAAGAGAAAGAGAAGGAGAAGGAGATGAACGCCAGAAATACATCCACCATAAACCGAAGAACAAGGCGTAGCTTGGACTGAATCAGAACAACAAAAAAAGCCCAAGGTAATACAGAAGGTAGAAAGTTAAAACAGAGGTAAAAGAAAAGAGACGAGCACGGTCGTCCTTTCTATTGACCTGGAGGAGGAGGCTGCGGTGGTGCAGATCCAGGCTGAACTCCACCAAGCATAAATCCTGCAGGGAACATGGGCATTCCAGGAAGTTGAAATCCGAAGCCTGGAACAGCAGGTGGAACGCCAGTGTTGGGAGGATTCGAATAATCGTGCTCTCCTCCACCACCACCACCGCCGCCGCCGTACATGCCGCCTCCGTTCATGTCCATGCCGCGCTCAGGTCGACGAAAACGGTCGGTCTGGGTTCGCGAGGATTGGGGCCCTCGTTTACCGCCTTGGTCTGTCGCCATGCGTCGGCTGATGGCTGTACGTGCGAATTATCCATTAGCATACTAGACTTATACGTTATTGCATAGAGAGATAGGAACAAGAAAGTAACATACCTTTGGATGACACTCCAGCGCCGATTTCAATATCAGGCTCCTCAACTACCATGCCACTCTCAATCGGTTTACCCCCAGTGCCACCATACTCGGCAGTCAACATCCACTTGCGATCAGCTTCTGTCAGTCGTTCGATAGGAATGACACTGATCCCTGTCTGATAATCGCTGCAGTCACGAGGCCCAAATCCGACTCCCCATCGTGTCTATTCGTCTGTCAGAGGCCGTGTGTTGAGGGAAGAGCGATTGAAAGAAGAGACTTACTCGTAATTGCATATCTCCAGATTTGTACGTTTCCATCCCTTCCCGAGCATTCATTGCGTCCCGACGGTTGATCATCTTGATGAATGCATGTCTCTTGTCAGTATTGACAATGCATGTTTGCACCACGCCGTATTGGTTGAATAAAGCCCGGAGGTGAGACTCTGGGGCACTACAAAGACGTTAGCTGTCGGTCATCTACACCCGATGAAAGACGAAAAACTTACGTTACTCCACCCACAAACAACGTCCGACTGAGCACTTTGATATTGCCCTGGCCGATAGAATAATCCCACTCGACCAACTTGGGTCCCGGAGGCGGCAGTGAAACATCTTTGTGAGGGGGAGACGGTGAGCGTCGTCTCCTGCCTGGCGGACTGCGTTGACGATAATCGTTGCGACGACCTCCTCGACGGTCGGGAGAATCTCCACCGTATTCACCGTACACGGGACTGTCACGACGACGAGGGGGAGACGCTTCCCGGCGCCTGTCCCAGCCTGGAGAGCCTGAACGCCGGCGATACTGACCTTGAGGTGAACGCATAAAGTTGCGATCTCTGCCCCGGTCTCGGTCGCCATCTCGATCGCCCGGTACACCCCAGCCCTGCTGACCATTCATATCTGGCATGTTGTACCCGCCTGGTGCAGCGGCAGCACCAGGACCACCCATATTGGGCAGTCCCGGCATACCGGGAGCACCGTTGGCATTGTTTGACAGACTGAGAATTTGCAGAGCAGTCGCCCATTGATCCTGGGGGATGCCTTGCGCTGCAAGCAGTTGAAGCAGCTGTACTTGCTGAAATACATCTGGAGTGACAGGCGCAGCAGGTTGCCCCCCCGCGACAGCGGCTTGTGGTAGCAACGCGGCGAGAGGATTTGGTTGAGCGCCGGAAAGAGGATTAGGAACTGGAGTCATACTCGGGGCAAGATTACCTAACGCCGCGAAAGGATTTCCATACGGATTTACACTTGGTCCAGGTGCAGACTGGCCGGTCTGATCTACAGACGTTGATGCAGGCATAGTGGGTGTAGAACTCTGAGCTGCGGCCAGCATACTCAAGGGATTAGCCTGCGCGGGAGCTCCTGGTGCTGAAGGATTCTGTTTCGCCATATCGGCCAATGCTTTCAGGATGCTAGACGTATCAGGTGCTGCCGTGGAGCCAGCCGCAGCCTGTGCTTGTCCTGCAAGTCCCGCGAGAGGGTTCATATTGGGTGCTGGGGAACCATCGGGGGTGGTAGATTCGACGTCTAGAAAGTCAACGATTAGATTCTTATACAGCTCTAAAAACGGACTCCGTCATGCAGGTGATTGCATCTATTCTAGATTTAGTATAAACCGCGGGAAATAGCTTACTTTTAGTTGGTGGAGCGTTCAGCTTTTCTTTGATATTGGCGAGCATCTGTGGAGGAAATGTGCCACCTCGCTCCCAGATATCAACCAATTTTCTGATTTTTTCCTATAGTGGCACAAGGGCAATACGTAAGTTCATCTATCCAGTAACGCAATATATGTGGAATTTTCTTCTTAGGCAGCGGGTTTTCGTTCCCGCTGCTAGAACATGGGCGCTATCGTCGCACATCTTCGGAGCAGCGAGGGAATACGAAAGAGCGACCAACGGCATACTCGTTGTTAGAACTAACATCCCTAAGAGGATGAGTCGCACAACAGCGCTCGTCGCGAGTTTCTATCCGAATTCCAGGTCTGCCCAAGGCCAGACATTGCTAGGGCTGAAAAAAGGAGAGACAGGGGATGATGTTATGTGAATAATTTTGTAATTCTCTAGAGCGTACCTTTTGATCCTCAGGCGCATTGTTTATGATATCGGTCATCAGGGCCGGGAGAAGTTCAGTTACTCTGTTGACTCCGGCAGCGAAGGTCCCATCAGGGGCACTGCTTCCTAGCTGTTGTCCTGCTTTGCGAGCCGCTTCTACCCATTGTCGAGTTACAGAGTCTACGACATATAGGACGCCCAATTTGTGTGTCGCGGGAGTTCTCTTGAAATGTGTGAATAGTTTTTGGACTAGAACGGACTCTGACTATATAGAGGAAAAGAAGTCAGTAAATGGATTCTTGTCAAGAACGAGTGGTCCCTCGAAGGTGACTGACCTGGATATTGGCTACACATAGCTGTGTGATGCTGCCGATCTTAGAACCTGATACACCTGGAGGCTTCAGACTTTGCATCGACTGCAGGTAGCCATCGAGCTCTGCCACGGCAGACGACATGGCTGACGAGACGAAGAACACCCACTAGGCTTGGGTTCGATATTTGAAGCACGCCTGATCTACTGGCAGATTTTTTTTTCCTTGCGTGGCGCGCGCGACCACCAACGATCCTGTACGTATAAAGAATTACTCTGCAGAGAGCAGGAGATAGAGAGAATACTCTAGAGGTCTGAGACGCGATCGCACTCGAATCACTAGATTCGCGCAGACGTGGGCTATGCAACCTGGAGGGAGTCCAGTCTAGAGCTTGCAGACGTCGTATACTCAATACGAATACAGAATCACGCGGGTCAAATAAACGAGTCCGTGACGGCTCACTTTACGGAGAGAAGAGCGATTATGAAGATGACGAGAAAAGAAAAGGAGAGAAACGAGATGGCGATAGATGATGGATGATGGACGATGGATGGATGGGGAAGAGTCGATGGTGAAGAAAGAATGTGATTAATGTGAAGAAAAGAAGAAAGCTGGAAGGGAGGGAAAAGAAAAGAAAAGAAAAGAGGTTGGACCTCCTTCGGCTAAGCTACTTGAGGGAAGGTGCCGTCACGTGAAAAGTTTTGAAAATTGCCTGAGCGAGGCCTCGGTGCCTTGGTGCCTTGATGCCTCATTTCACTGTCATGCTCCGTCATGCTAGCTTAACCTTAACCCTAGTAACAAGCACTTAGTTAGATAGTGCCTGTCCACGTCAGCGATGCATTCCTATGATATGCATGCGTGCATCATTTTGCACTATCTATCTCATACACTGTGTCTTATATACAGCATGCCACATGGCACACAAGCCTGGGTTATATACACAATAGAACCGTAGACTATATATTAGTACTACGAATCTATCTTAGTAATTTGCATTAAGGCTGACATCCATAGCGTTGGCAGCATTGCTCTTCTTGTCCTGTCAGTAGTAGTAGTAGTAGTAGTAGTAGTAGTAGTAGTAAGAGAATAGAATCTTGACCGAGATCAAATCCGTCAGTCCCGATCGCTCGCAGTAAGGCGGCGAGGCACCGAGGCATTCACGGCCAGTCGTGGTTTTACAGGTATTTACCAATAATACTAATAATACTAAAAAAGAACGGCATACGGCCGAGCACCGACGTAGTAACCTGCTAGTAGTACGCAGGTAGGTACACCGGCTGTAGTATCGGGACAGGAGTGCCGTAATACTGCCGGTGTCCTCTGTATGGTAATTTATGTGGTGCAGCGGCCACCGTCAGCGGCACTCGGTCTGATTTCCCCCTAATCCCCTTTTGGCCTGGCCCGGAAAATGGATCCCCCGAATTATTCTTCCATCCAGCTTTCTGTCGTTTTTGTCGTTCCTGCCAATTCCGAACTTCTTCTTATTTCTTCTTTGGATTCTTTTTCTTCGCAATTCTCACCTCTCCATCTTCTTCCTCTCTCTCTGCTTGGGTGCTCGTTGTCTGTCAACCTCAACCAGTGAATCGTGTATTATACTGTTTTCTCTCCGTGTCGTCCATTTCTCTATAATACAACCCTGATTTCACAATGGCCTCCTCGTTGCGACTGGGAAGCTCTGCTCTCCGATCATCTCTGGTCTCCAAGCCTGTGGTCCAGTCTGCCGCCGTGAACGGTGCGCGTTGCTACTCTGCTGCAAAGGCCAAGGTACATTCATCCGCTTACCACCTTCAATTGCATATAGGGTGATCGGAGCATGAACTGACAAATTTTTTTCCCTGTCTAGTCACTCAAGGAGACTTTCGCCGAGAAGCTCCCTGGAGAGATTGAGAAGGTCAAGAAGCTCCGCAAGTACGTCTAGACAACGCTAGTCTATGTGGCTGTTGATATATGGAGTCGATAGACACGGGACTGACATTGCGAAATCTACAGAGAGTACGGCTCCAAGGTCGTTGGTGAGGTCACTCTTGACCAGGTCTACGGTGGTGCTCGTGGTATCAAGTCTCTGGTTTGGGAGGTAGGAACTCAACACAGTCAATCACTTGACCTCCGTGCCGGATGCTGATTTGAAAATTCTTTCAGGGTTCCGTCTTAGATTCTGAGGAGGGTATCCGCTTCCGAGGCCGCACCGTAAGTACAGCTCGTTTGTTTTCGTTGACCATAGCTAATACATTCGCAGATCCCAGAATGCCAGGAAATCCTTCCCAAGGCGCCCGGCGGCGAGGAGCCTCTTCCTGAAGGTAGACCAGTGCAACCAATCTGTAGAAAACGACAAAATCGCTAATTCTTCTCAGGTCTCTTCTGGCTGCTCCTCACCGGAGAAGTCCCCAGCGAACAGCAAGTCCGCGACTTGTCCGCTGAATGGGCCGCTCGCTCTGACGTCCCCAAGTTCGTCGAGGAGCTCATTGACCGCTGCCCCAGCGACCTCCACCCCATGGCTCAGTTCTCCCTCGCTGTGACCGCCCTTGAGCATGAATCGTCATTTGCCAAGGCCTACGCCAAGGGCCTGAACAAGAAAGAATACTGGCAATACACTTTCGAAGATTCCATGGACCTCATCGCCAAGCTTCCCACAATCGCTGCGCGCATTTACCGCAACGTCTTCAAGGACGGCAAGGTCGCCGCTATCCAAAAGGACAAGGACTATGCTTTCAACTTGGCCAACCAGCTCGGATATGGCGACAACAAGGACTTTGTTGAGCTGATGCGTCTCTACCTAACCATCCACTCCGACCACGAGGGTGGTAACGTGAGCGCCCACACCACTCACCTCGTTGGCAGTGCTCTCAGCTCGCCTTACCTCTCGTTGGCCGCTGGTCTGAACGGTCTTGCCGGTCCTCTCCACGGATTGTAGGTTTTTATTTTACATCGCGCACTTACTTGCCGAAGACAGAATGACTAATGGCTTCTTGCAGGGCGAACCAAGAAGTGCTTGTGTGGCTGCAAAAGATGAAGAAGGCCATTGGTAACGACCTTAGCGACGAAGCTATCAAGAACTACCTCTGGTCGACCTTGAACGCCGGCCAGGTTGTTCCTGGATACGGACACGCTGTGCTCCGTAAGACCGATCCTCGTTACGTGTCTCAGCGTGAATTCGCTCTCCGCCATCTGCCCGATGACCCCATGTTCAAGCTCGTCAGCCAGGTCTACAAGATTGCTCCTGGTGTTCTGACTGAACACGGAAAGACCAAGAACCCTTACCCCAACGTTGATGCTGTAAGTTTGGCCTTTTTTGACAGTCAGCCGTGTACATAGATGCTAACCTTTCAACAGCACTCTGGTGTCCTTCTTCAATACTACGGCCTGACCGAAGCCAACTACTACACCGTGCTCTTCGGTGTTTCCCGCGCTCTTGGTGTTCTTCCTCAGATCATTATCGACCGTGCTCTTGGCGCTCCTATTGAGCGACCCAAATCTTTCAGCACTGAGGCTTATGCCAAACTTGTTGGTGCCAAGCTTTAAACCATAAACCTGTTTGAAATGTGGGTGGGATGACGGAGCATTGGACTTCGAGGAGGTCTATTGAGGTGTCGCCCTCAATACGATCGATGTATTATTTTTTTTTTTACATCTCCAGTCTCGGAGATTTGAAATTTGTGTTTACGAGCCTATTTCCTTTTTAGACAATCCAATTTCTTTTGTGATAATAGAAACCTCTCCTTTCTCTAATCGATTGAGTCTCTGCTATTGTATTCGGGTATTACTATTGTAGAACGCGGTTTACCCTAACATGTGACAAGGAAAGATTACTGGCATTCTCACTTTTACACAGTACATCGAAGACTCGAGGAAGAAAATTACATTCCTAGATAGATGTTTCTGGCAAAAGAAAAAACAAAGAGACCCCAACAAATTATGAAGGCTTCGAACGCTAGGGATACTTGGATTCATCATTTTTGATATTATTTCTTTTTTTTCCTTCCAAAATTTTTTATTTTGTTGGGGGTGGATTGATTCCCCGACACGGCTAGCCTAGACCTGGAAGATCTGGAATAGGCCAACTGAGAATTATCGTAAATACACGCCGGACTATTGCAGTAACTCCGGCGACTCTTATCAAACTGATCGATATTGATCAGGAAGATGCAACTAACTATTTTACAGACAGCTACATCAGCAGTATATAAGATACGCAATGTGGCATCTCTAGTCTGATGTATTTCCTGCCTGAATGTCTATGCAATCTGCGGTCTGTCAGATCTCTAAGAGGCTCGTTTAGTCTCCGCCCGAGAAAGCTGAAGCCGAAACGCCCCGAAATGTTCTCAGCTCTACAAAGTAGCGCCCGTACTGACAGTGTACTGGATGCATACCCCAGCAATTCTGCATTGTCTTGTCTATTTCTATGTCTGTGTTGTATTATCTGTAGAATAATAAAGCATCGACTGACTGATTTATTCATTGGTTTCTCCAGGTACCAGAGTAAAAGTAACAATAATAAACAACCAAAAAGCTGATCAAAAAGCTCACCGCGGCTGTTTTTTTCTCAATCAGGCTTAGCGTCTATATCGCTCTCCGGACTCCGGTTAGGCCCTTTCCTTCCCTTAGTCAACCTCTCCCTCGGCTTGTGATTGTCAAGTTAGCTGCTTCACTCTGGGTGACTTCTTTTTTCTTGCTCTCTCGTCTTCTCTTCGCCTCTACTCATTATTCGTCACCTTATACTTCTCCGTGGTCAGTATACAAAAATTATTCCATTACTGTGATCCATCGGTAATGCGCCATGGTACACAATGGTTTGTTGACTGGGCTAGGCTGATTTGTCAAAAAATAGCTTCGTGACAAACAAATACTGCCCGTCTGCTCGGTTTGTGCCTCTGCTGGTTTGATCAGATATAGAGACCTTTTTTTCTAACTTCATTTTCCCCATCGCCAGTCTTCCAACTCGATAAGCTCTGCCGTCCCCTCGATTTCCCTCCCCCCTCCCCCAGGCGACGACGCCCCCGAACACCCCTTGGTCAGGGCCCCTTTCAGCGTTACCAACGTGCCGAGATGTCTGCTTCTGCTCCTGCCAAGCTCGAGAAGAAACCCGTCAAGTTTAGCAATTTGCTACGTAAGTTGGTCCCATGATGATGATGATGGCGATGGCGATGGCGATGGCGATGGCGATGATGGTGATGATGATGATGCGCGGGGAAATAAGACTTGCATATTTTGGAGACTGGTAATTAATGGATCTTGTTGTTTAGTTGGCGCGGGGTTGAATATGTTTGAGTAAGTCTGGTCTTCGGGATTATGCCACATAGTATGGATGGCTATAGCTAACGAGTTGCTTAGAGTCACGTCACTGGGTCAGGTATGAGCCTCGAAAACAAACGCTATTTGTTGGCTTGATATGCTTATAGACTTACTTTTCTAGCCGCTGGAAGTGATCAAGACGACCATGGCTGCCAACCGGACGGACTCCTTTGCAGGCGCCATGAGGCGGATTTGGGGCCGTGGCGGAATTCTGGGCTGTGAGTTTTTCTCCCCGGCTACATATGAACTATAACTAAACAACATCTCTAGACTATCAAGGACTCATTCCCTGGGCCTGGATTGAGGCTTCTACCAAAGGTGCCGTATTGCTGTTTGTCGCGTCCGAGGCGGAGTATTATGCGAAAAGCTTCGGGGCCTCTGATTTCGGCGCCGGTATCGCCGGTGGTATGCTGGGTGGTGTAGCTCAGGCTTACGCGACAGTTGGATTCTGTACTTGCATGAAGACTGTTGAGATTACTCGGCACAAGATGTCAGCCAGCGGCGTCAAGCCTCCCAGCACCTGGCAAACATTTATGGACATTTACCGCAAGGAAGGCATTCGCGGAATCAACAAGGGAGTCAACGCCGTGGCAATCCGTCAAACCACCAACTGGGGTTCTCGATTCGGTCTCTCTCGTCTAGTTGAAAGTGCCATTCGCAAGACCACCGGCAAGGAGGACGGCCAGAAGTTGAGTGCAGGTGAAAAGATTCTTGCCTCTGGACTGGGTGGTGGTCTGTCGGCGTGGAATCAGCCGATTGAAGTTATTCGCGTTGAGATGCAGAGCAAAACCGAAGATCCCAATCGTCCCAAGAACTTGACTGTCGGTAAGACCTTCAGGTACATCTACGAGACAAATGGTGTCAAGGGTTTGTATCGAGGAGTGGCTCCTCGTATTGGTCTGGGCATGTGGCAGACCGTTTGTATGGTTGCGCTTGGCGATCTGTAAGTTCTTGATGTCATGACCTTTTCCGCGTATAATCCGCCACTGACCAAATCGAACCTACAGCGCGAAAGATGCTATTGAAAAGGTCACTGGAGAAAAAGTTACTGCTAAACACTGAGACAAAGCTATGAGGAGCGATTGAAACTCTTTCTTATCAACGACATGCTTTGATTGCACAGTGTCTGTAATTTTGTCTCTTTGAGAATATATGTATATATATATATATATTCTCACGTCTTGTTTTCGTGATCTGATGAATACCCTTCCTCCCTCTCTCGGGCTGTCATCTTCCAGGATGTGTTACTGTCATGAATTGAGGGTTTTATTATAGAATTCATACTTGATATATTTTTCTTTTCTTACACTCGATTCTATCCTCTCGTGATGATCTAGGTATCTACTAGGCTTAAAGTATCGTTGTAATATGTCGGAATTGCTGGAGCTTGACAATCCTCTCTCAAACTGAGCTATGCCATGCCAGCCTACCTAGGTATCCTCCTTGCCTTCGTAGGTAGTACAAAGGTCCCAACAAGGAAAATCAATTCAGAATTCTACCAGACTGGCCCTGGAGCTACGTACATACTTAACTAGACACGAAACATGACAGTCACTACAAGACCCGTGGAAGACCCGTGGACGATCTATGGATAATAATCGTACTTCGAATTCAAAATGTATACAAGTACAGTTTAGTGTCAAGGAACAAAATACAAAAGAAAAAAAAAGAAGACAGAGCAAACGACAGAAGCAAAAGACAAAAAAAAAAGAGACAAGAGGCCTGCGTCACAAGATAAAACTCACACACACAAGTACAAGAAAGATATAAGGGAAGGATTTGATCTAAACTGCCAAAATTATCATATTTTTCAACTCGCGATGACGGGATTTTTCGAATCAAAGGTGCTTTTTCCTTCTCTTGCTTTTCTGCTGTACTTCTGGCCTCTTTTTCTTTGTTTTCTTTGTTTTCTTCTCTTGCGCACGCTCTCTCTGGTCTATAGTATCGAACTCAAAAAGATGATACACGAGTACATATTTGTGGGGATGGATTTAGACGGTAAGACCGAGATCTTCAGCGAATGGAAGTTGATGCAAGTCTCCCACGGCGGCGATAGAAGCTTTGCCTGAAATGAATGATTTGGCCAACTGTAGTCAAACGAGTTGATTAGTGCGTCTGCATGAAATTTTGGAAAGGAATGAAAGGAATGAAAGGGGAAGAAAGGGATGAAGAAGAGACTCACGTCTTGAACTTGCTGAGGAGAAACCTTCTCAAAGCTCGATGCAAGCTCGCTGATCTGGTAAGGCTTGCTACCGTTAATCAAAGCTGAGCCAGTCAACTCAACCCCGGTCTCGGCAACTTGAGACGCCTCCAAAGCACGGAACTTGGCCAACGCAATAGCCTTCTTGATCACTTCTGCAGAAGTCTCGCCCGCGGCAACCTTCTTAATAGCTTCGGCGGCACGTTTGGTCACGTTGGCTACGCCAGCGGCCTTTCCGGAAATAGTAATGGTGAACAATCCGGCGTCAGAGTAGGCGTAGTTCTTGGTCGAGACGCTCACTCCAGTCTCGCCCTCGACAGCCTTGGCAAGCAGAGAGAATCCAGGAGACCATTTGATAGTGGACTCGCCGCCGAGAAGGGCGGCTAGAACTTCGGCCTCGGCTTTGAATCCAGAAGCTCCGTACTGCGCAGAGCCAGGGAAGCTGAGGACAACGGCATTTCCGGTCTTGCTGGCTGTGCGTTGTTCGCCGCCGTAGAATTTGGAAGGGACCGCTTGTTTCACGCTGTATTGACCCGCGGCAGACGAGCCGGTGTGTCCAGTGAAGAACTGGCTCACCCACTTGGATACTTCGCTGGAATTGGGGCCTACAGAAACAAGTGCAATATTGGGCTTGGCGTAGGCGCTCGCGGCATACTCGGCAAGGCCTTCTTCAGTAAAGTAAGATTCGAATGGTGTGGTTGATCCCGGGATGGCATTTTCACCTAGACCGCGATGGAAAGCAGTTGCGTGCGCGGAGTCTAGAGCCAAGGTCTCCGGGTTAGAGGAGAGGATCTGCTGGCGGACTTTGATGGTGGGAAGAACCAATTCAGCCCACTCGTAAGCTATTCCAATATTAGTGTTGACCTTTTGATGTCTACATTGACATAACGAATCTAACGAATTAGAAAAGATAAACCCACCGTTATATTTGGTCTGCGACGTGACTTCTGCGAGAAGCTCGGCAAAGTACGGAAGATCTGCAGAGAGGAATTTCGCTTGAAGGACGACATTTTCACGCGTGCTCTTGGCTGTAAGATGACTTCCTAGCAGCTCGGCTTCACGGGTGATACGCAGAGCTGATCGTTTATACGTAGACTACATCAAAGATAAACATCAGCAAGCCAATTTAAAAGAAGTACTGGAATACCGGAGACTCAAGGAAATGCCTACCTGGAAAGCATATCGCGCAAGAGCATCAGCAAAGCCGGGAACAGGCTGGTAACGAGAACCAGCCTTTGCAACCACGGCCAACAGAGAAGTAGCACCAGCCAGCTCTCGATTGGCTACCTTGACACCTGCCGCCTCAGCAGTCTCGTACTGAGTACTGGGGGATGTAGCGGAGGCAAAGGCCCGACGACTGCTGACAGACTGTGTCCGAAGCGCACGCTGCGCCGTACGACCGAAGGAAGTCCTCGACAACATCCTTGCTTGGTTGGTAATGTGAAGCAAGATATGGGGGGGAAAGCGTAACGGAAAGGAATTGGTCGAGGCAATTGGGGAGCAATTGAGCGACCCTGAGGTGGCGGAGGAGACTTGACAAGACTGGTTGGGTGTGTATATTATTATTTATTGCCAAAGGTCGACGATTTGAAAAGCTTCAAGATCCGAGCCGACCCTTTCAGAAACCGTCCATTGACTGCTCGCTGATTGGCTGAACGGGCCACTGCGGGCGGAACCGGATTTTTCACCTGAATATCACGTGACGTCTATGTATTTTTTCTGCGTTCATCGATGCCTGAGGTCTGAGGCCGTTGTTCGCGGGAAAGTTATGGCGCTAGTGCCAAAAAAAGCAAGTGGCAGCTTCTGCAGCCTGTAAGAATTATTTGTTCAAAGAAATTCAATATATCTCTCACTCCAACAACTCTCTCATCTTTTTCGTCTTGATCGCTCAATCCGCGCTGATTGTGTCGTTTTTGCTCATGATACTGTCTCGGTGACCCTCTCTAATCCTTCTAGAGAGGCTGGCAGTTCTCTAGAAGCGCCAAGATGTCCCAAGTAAGCAAGATAAAGAAAAGCTTTGCATCCGTTGAAGCTCTAAGTCGCTAATGCACGATGTCCTTTCTAGTATGCCGCGGAGTTGTGTACATTGTTGGTGGAAGATAATTTCGGAGATCTATACGGGGTATGTTACGACGTTGTAATCTGATCGTCCATCTTTGAAAGCTTGGAATTTTTTGGTCTGGTTCATGCGCAAAAGAACAATCCGTCTGACTCATTGCCGTATAGCGCATCTATTCAATTCTCGCTCAATACGGTCGACTGTCGTTTCCCCGCCTCCGAGAACATGCACAAGTCACTCAGAAACAACTGCTCCATGCTCTAGCGGCTCTGGTGCAAATGCATCTGGTCTATCACAACACCTCGATCGACGATGGATTCACTTACTACGAAGCCAATTTTGAAGGTGCTTACTATCTGATACGTACCGGCAAGGTTTTGGAAGTGGTGAACGAAAGACTAGGCTCGTATGCAGCACAAGTCTTGGCTGCCATCGCATACCACGGACATATCATGATCAGTGAGCTCGAAGCGCTGCCCGAACTGCGAATGAAAAAGCATGGTCACACGCTCGATGGAGAAGATGTCAAAATGGAGGCCGACGAGGCCGAATTGCCTGCAAATGGTGTTGGCAGCAATGGCCACGCAAACCAGGACCAGGATGATCAAACATCTGCAAATCCTCGCTTGCATTCCGCCCTCAACTACCTTGCTGGGCATGGCTATATCTGCCGTGTCAAAGAAACACATCTCCAAAGTCTGGTAGATAATGAGCTAGAAGCAGAACGAGAAGCCAACCTTTGGGCCGCCAGCTTAAGCTCCTCGGGCAAGAAGAAGGCAGCTGAGATAGAAGACAAGAAGAAAGAAATTCTCCGGCAGCGTCTGGACTCGGATCTGAGCCGAGATCTGAAAGCATATGCTCATCCGCCGTTCGCCAGGACACATCGAGAAAATGGCAACCCGGAAAATCCCAATAAAAGACGTCGAATAGACTCGGACGATGAATCGGAAAATGACGAGGATCCTTGGGAGAATGGATTGGATGAACACACAACCTTGCAGGTGAGTTTAGTCTTGCGTCATATACTTGCCGCTCCTTTTGGAATACCACGACTAACTCCCTCGTTAGCCAACTTTTGCTGTCCGTGTAAACTATCAAAAACTAGATGTGGTTCTTAGGAACCGTCGGCTTGTCGAACTGGCTCTGCAGGGGACAACGCCAGCCACTGCTGAAGTGTACCAAACACTTTTGCGTATGATTGAATACCAAACTCTATACTGCCGAGATGGCGCTGAGATACCCCGAGAAGGGGAGGAAGGCGAGAAGAATTCAGTGGCAATCACTCTTCAGCGCCTTGCAAATGAAGTCGACCCCCGCTTGGACTTGAAAGGGTCGATTGGCCCGCGGTCAAACCCGCAAGCTGCCAAAAACAACAAAAAGTCGTTGACAAACGGCACAAATGGAATCCATCACGGAACCAACGACAACAGTACCGAGACTACCCGTACTTACGACATTGATCAGCATCTCAGTCTTCTGGCTTTACCGCCGTATGCCCTCTCCACGAGACGTAGCCAAGGTTCCATACCGAGCTGGTACGTAGAATATCGGCGTCTCGCTCGCCAATTACGGCATCTCGAAATCGAACGTATAGTCGGAATACGATTCGGCAAATTAGCGTTGAGAGTCATCCAAATCCTGCTTTTAATGGGCAAACTGGACGAGAAGCGTCTACAGGAAGTCAGCCTTATTGCACAAAAGGATCTTCGTCAAGTTCTCGCACAGATGCAGGAACATGGATTTGTAGATTTACAAGAAATCCCTCGCGATGCGCAACGATTGCCCAATCGCACTGTTTACCTGTGGTACTACGACCCCGACCGCGTTGGTCGCAATCTGTTACACGATCTGTACAAGGCCATGTCACGATGTCTGCAACGTCTACGATTTGAGAGAAATCGGGAAAAGGAATTAATAGACAAAACGGAACGATCGGACGTTCGAAATGACGAGGAATCCTTACTGACGGATGCGGAGAGGGAGGCAGTTCAGCGCTGGCGAGAGAAAGAAGCCTTGATGCTTGGAGAGATTTCTCGACTGGATGATATGGTGGCTGTTTTTAGGGATTTTTAGGGATTTTAAACCTCCCTCCTCCCTCGGTGGGATTACATGTGCTGTTCGCTTTCCTGCCCTTCCACCACTCAAAATTCCATTTTTGCATAGCATGGCTGTATTATAAGCGGACTCGCTGGTTGGGAGTTTTGAAGGGTTTCCGAGCGTTGTATTTATCTCATAACAACACCTATTGAATCATTTGGTAGGGTTATTTTATGTCTGGCACAATAGATATAAATCCCTGACTACGACACTTAGTTCATACACTTAGTTCATACAGAAATAATGTTTTTAAGAAATTACAAGGCTGAAGTAATGACCGAGGTGCAAATTGTCCATAGCTAACTAGCGATCCTTTTTCACATCTTCCTTGCCGCCAGCAACCATATCATCAACAGCCTCATGCTTTTCAGCCGCCTTCGTGAGGATATCGCTCAAGGTTCTTGCTAAGAATCCACCGATATAATACGCAATCACCGCTATGATCACAGTATATACAGCCGTCGGGACCAAGGAACGCGGAAAGACGTTCCATAAAAATGGATCTAGAATAAGATCAACCATAACCGGTGGCACGTTGGCCATGAGCTTCGTATTGGTGGTGTAGTAGTCTGCGGCAGCCCAGACGCGAAGAAACAGGACCGATTCGGCATGCGAGGTTAGAGCGAGGGGATCGTGCTCGCGCTCGACGGAGCTTCGACTACGACGGAGTCGAGAGGTGTGCTGATGTCGAGCCTTGGCAGGGTTAATTCCAGCGGCATGAAATTCGGATCCGGGGGGTAATGACGACGGGTCGTCTCGTGCTGGGTGGTCTTCGCGGTCTCCTGACGGACGAGAAGAGGAAGGTGAAGCCGTGCCTGCGATACGAGCGTCGGAGAAGTTTAGTAGAGACGAAAGAAGGTCCGCGGATGACACGACTTCTTGCATAGTGTAGGTTCGCAGCGAGAAGGTCGTCGGTTGCTTTGTCCGAGTCCTGAAATTTAGCCAAAACACACCTCTCCGACGACGAGAAAGAGTTCAAGTATTCACCGTTGCCATCCAGCATATGCGAATCTCATAGCGCTGTCCCGGAGTGAGATCCTCGATATAGAACCACGATTGGGGTCCGTCCGGCTTGTCATCGCTAGGAAAAGAGGCATTCAGATTGGTTCTCAGCATGTAATCTGTCGGCGACAGACGATCGAGGCCCAAATCATCGATTGCGGCATTCTCGGCTGGAACTGTCCAGGGTAGCGGGGCACGAAAGATCGTCTTTTCGGTGTTGCCAACGACGCCATTTACGAAAAGTAGCAGGAGGCAATAGTACCAGACTATCTGGAAATACAAACGACCGTCATTCTTGCCTGATGCGAGCATGACCTCGTTTGACGATCATTCACGAGCCACTGAGTGAGCGGCGGAAACCGGTCGAGTTTATTGGAATCCGACACGCTCATCTTGTCAATATGTCAGTTGTACTGATTTGTCTCTATACTAAGTTAAGGAATCACGCCAGTCGGTAACCGATATACGCACATGTAAGCAAGGATGTGTGAGCGAGCTACCTTCATTCAAGCCACAGTTTGTGATCTGTCTGCCGCAATTCAGTCATGAGCTCGACTCGCTATTACCGAGACAATCAGCACGAACAATTTCTGGGACCGGAGTGTAGTGCAATGTGATGTTGTCGAAGATAGTCTTCCACGACTAACTTCTTCTAAAAGATGAAGGAGAATCAGCTCCTTCCGAGCGTCATCAACGAGGTCAGTGAGATAGAAATGACTAAGCTGGATGAATTCCAGCCAATCATAAGAGGTAAACGTCCGCCCCGCTAGTTTAGGCTCGTTTCAACCAATCATATCACGATCCAAGCTTTAAATGTTTTGGCTCTGGCCTAAAACGGAATAGTGCAGGACGCGAACCACAGTGCGGCGCGGCCTAGCTTAGTAAGGCAGATGTTTATTGCTTAGTTAACTATCCAGCTAGCAGCTAACTAAGTCACTAGTCACTAGTTAGTAGTCAGTTACTAGTAAAATGACTAGTCCATGTACCTGTCTAGGCTTTTTGGGTGCAGTCTACTTCGGAGAAACGAAAGAGGTACCCAGGGCGGTGAGATGGCGTCCCACAACAAAAAAAACAATCGAGTCCCTTTTCGGCCAGATTCCTGACTTTTCAGGCTCCGTGCTTTTTGTTTGGTTCTTTCCCCCCCAGTCTCCCCCGTTCCTGTTGGGTCGTGCTTAGTTTACTACCACTAAAACTATTTCTTTTCCTTGTGTGGTCTGTGTCGTGTCTCCTCTCTCTCTTTACTACTACACTGACTCCTCCTCCTCCTCCTCTTCCTCTTCTCGACTCGCATATCGTCTTTTCATCGTGCAGTCTTTGTGTGTCTGTTTCGAATCCCTCCATCTTTCATCTATTCTTTTGTCTTGCTCGGTTATCGGTGCGTATAATGTTGTTCTGTCTACCCCTCCCCGTCGGAATGCGGGAACCTCTCCCGTTTCCCCCTTTTTCCTCCTCTCCCACGCCTGAAATTCCATCTTATCGCCTGCCAACATCAACTGACCCTTCCTAACGACAGTCCATTGAAAAGAATACACCGCCAAGATGAGAGAAGTCATCAGTCTCAATGGTAAGTTCAGTGCTACTGGTCCTGCCCGTCGTGGCCGAAGTTTTTTGATGGTTCGACCGGGCGTGGGACGCGTTTTGTTGACGATGGCCAAATAGTCGGTCAGGCCGGTTGTCAAATCGCCAATTCTTGCTGGGAGGTACGAATCATCTCGAATCCACACCCTTTTCATCAGTCCATCAGACTGAATGAACACGAATTTATGAAAACTGATTTTGAATATAGCTGTACTGCCTCGAGCACGGTATCCAGGTACGCTCATCGCCGTCTCGTCGCCTCGATCTGCTAGGCGGCCGCTAACAATTTTTTCACCCAGCCCGATGGTTACTTGACTGAAGAACGCAAAGCCCAAGAGCCTGATGAGGGTTTCAGCACCTTCTTCTCCGAGACCGGTACGTAAAGTGATTCTTGCAAATATATCGCTGCCAATCGACGATTACGATCTAATATCACAAAATTTGTCTTGTATCAGGCCAGGGAAAATATGTCCCCCGTACCATCTACTGTGATTTGGAGCCCAATGTGGTCGACGAGGTCCGCACTGGCACCTACCGAAGCCTTTTCCACCCCGAACAAATGGTCACTGGCAAGGAGGACGCTTCCAACAACTACGCCCGTGGTCACTACACTGTCGGCAAGGAAATGATCGACCGTGTCCTGGACCAGGTCCGCCGTGTCGCCGACAACTGTGCCGGTCTCCAAGGGTTCCTCGTTTTCCACTCGTTCGGTGGTGGTACTGGTTCTGGTTTCGGTGCTTTGTTGATGGAGCGTCTGTCGGTTGACTACGGCAAGAAGTCTAAGCTCGAGTTCTGTGTCTATCCCGCTCCCCAGAACGGTACCTCCGTCGTCGAGCCGTACAACTCTATTCTCACCACACACACTACCTTGGAGCATTCCGACTGTAGCTTCATGGTCGACAACGAGGCTATTTACGATATCTGCCGCCGCAACCTCGGAATCGAGCGTCCTGGATACGAAAATCTCAACCGCCTGATTGCTCAGGGTATGTCGAGAGTCCGGGCTGTATTGATATAATGCATGGCTAATCTCTAGTCTAGTCGTCTCCTCCATCACTGCTTCTCTCCGCTTTGACGGCTCTCTCAACGTCGACTTGAACGAGTTCCAGACTAACCTTGTGCCGTACCCCCGTATCCACTTCCCTCTGGTCGCCTATGCTCCTGTCATTTCCGCCGCCAAGTCTCTTCACGAGGCCAACTCGGTCAACGAGATCACCATGTCCTGCTTCGAACCCAACAACCAGATGGTCAAGTGCGATCCTCGTAACGGCAAATACATGGCTACTTGCTTGCTGTACCGCGGTGACGTTGTCCCCAAGGAAACCCACGCCGCCGTGGCCACTCTCAAGACCAAGCGCACCATCCAATTTGTTGACTGGTGTCCTACTGGCTTCAAGATTGGTATTTGCTACCAGCCTCCTCAGATGGTGCCCAACGGCGATCTTGCCAAGGTCAACCGCGCAGTGTACGTACAATCGTCTGATTAAAGCCGATTGGCTTGGTAAATATTTTTTGGTATTGAGACTAATTCATCTTTCTAGTTGCATGCTTTCCAACACCACCGCCATTGCCGAGGCTTGGTCCGCTCTCGACCACAAGTTCGATCTTATGTACTCCAAGCGTGCTTTCGTGCACTGGTACGTTGGTGAGGGTATGGAGGAAGGTGAATTCTCCGAGGCTCGTGAGGATCTGGCTGCTCTCGAACGCGATTACGAAGAAGTCGCCAGCGACTCGCTCGAGGAGGACGAGGAAGTCGAGGCAGAATACTAATCTGGGTCTATCTTCTTCACGAACGTACGCACTTGCGTGTTTACGGAACGGGAAAATTTTTCTTCGAAAGAGGGTTGTGTAATGCCTCGATATATACCCAATCCATAATTTGAGTTTGTTTCACAAAGTCTTTTTTTTTTAATAAACCTCTGTGTTGTGTGTTTCTACAATGATTACCCGCTCCAGATTGTTGCTTCTAGTTTGATTCGTCTCCTCCTTCAAACTTTAAATTTCTTTCCTGCGAAGTATCTAAAAATTTTCCTTTTGATTGAGTTCACGGTCAATATTCCGGTTTTCGTTTGCGTTCTTTCTAGAAACTCTCTACGATTTGAATATCCTTTCTTTCTCATAGGCGTGTGGACTTTATTACGGAGATGAATTGTCTATGTCACTCGGCTTTGATGGCTTCGGGTCTCTGGACTTCTAATGAATACCCTGAGCTTCCGGTAGAGCGAGATGAAGCGGTAATCTGGAATTCAATCCGTTGATTATTAGAGTTGTACACATAAACAAATTTTGAATTTTCCAATGTTGTTCTGCATGAAGCTATAATAAGAAACCCATATTGATAGGATTAACCATTGTTTACAACTCGTTCATGCTAATGCCGAGGAAGAAAGCCCTACCGTAATTATTAGAGCACTCAGTAAAATACTAAGAGCTATTCATTTATTTATTTAGATTCTTCTGGTAGAGCGTGTCAGGTCGAACATTTTATTAAAGTGTTGCAAGGTTGACTGGCGTCACGGACCAGCTAAAACTGACTAAGCGGCAAGCCGACAAACCCGGGGTTCAAACTAAGTTAGCTTGCGCGCACCTACCATCGTCACCTTGACCTTGACCTCTCTCCTCTCCCCAACCTTCCACGATCTATCCTTCTCCTCTCCCCTCCTCCTCCCCCCATTGATCAGGGCCTCGTCGCTCTTGACCTGAATCGCTTGCTGTATTCGAGTCTATATTCCTCATTGCTTTGTCTATTCTCGTCTGTTTTCGTTTACCTTTAATCGCTTGGCCTTTCTCGATCGAATTGAGACAAAAGCATCCTGGTGTTGCGACGACTCCCGGCTAAAGCTAACCAGCCAGCCAGCAACTTTCGAACCGTTCACCCGATCAAAGCGCGCTTCACTGGAACGCAGTCCTTACAGTTTGCGAATATACGGACCCGAAAACTTGACGCTAGAAAAAGTCTTCGCTAGAGATTATTGATTGCTTCCTTTTTTGCGCCGTCCGAAGGTCTATCTACCTTGCTTGTTGTTTATATTGGTGGTAGCACAGCAAAGAACGCAACTTCGGAGACGAAATAATTAGAGCATATCGAGGCCGGAAATTTGAAAATGACTGAATCAGGTGTGTTGAAACTTGCACTGTGGACAAAAACAAAACAAATGAGAAGTAGTATTGTGACTGATCTTGGAAAAATAACATTGCATAGCGCCCCCCAATCTAAACCTCACCCAGGAGGAAAAGAGGGTGTTTTTTCAATTATTTCAAGCTGCCGATACAACAAATTTGGGAGTGGTTACGGGCGAACATGCTGTACCTTTCTTTGAGAAGACGAAGCTTCCTCCTGATACATTGGGCTTGGTAAGTTTCTCGCTTTTGGATGTCCTTTTTATGCTCTTTGAGAGAGGAATGTTTGGATGGACTAATTGGTTATCGTTCTCGGCTTTAGATTTGGCAAATAGCAGACAAGGAGAATCGCGGATTGCTTACACCATCGGGATTCTCTATGGTCCTGAGGCTTATCGGACATGCGCAAGCTGGCCGTGCTCCTACAGAAGAATTGGCGCTGCAACGTATGTTGAAGAACTTGAGACGCCTTTTTTTTTGCGCCAGTATCTGTGCTAAATCGATTCATTTTATAGCTGGGCCGTTACCTCGCTTTGAAGGTATTCAAGTTGCTTCAAATCCGCCCCCTCCTCGCCCGTCAACGACCAGTCCTCCTCCTGGAAACGGTCCGGTCGCTCCTGGAGCTCCTGTCAGAGTCCCGCCTCTGACTCCCGAAGACGCGAGTAAATTCAATTCTCTGTTCGAAAGATCAGATACCCCTGGTGGTTTCATGTCAGGTATGTGATGGGTGTTACTTTTTCAATGAACTTGTTGGCCATGCTGATCGCGTTTTTAGGCGAAACTGCAAAACAGATTTTTGAACGCGCACGATTACCAAATGAGGTCCTCGGCAGAATATGGAATCTATCGGATACTAAGCAGCGCGGACAACTTGACGCCACTGACTTTATTATAGCCATGCATCTTTTAACGTCATTCAAAACCGGCGTCATGCGAGGTATTCCGTCGACTCTTCCCGCTGGTTTGTACGAGGCTGCTGCAAGGCGTGGTGGCATTGTTCGCACGTCCACGGGCTCTCGTGATGTGCCACCAGTGCCTGCAATTCCCACTCATTTCACTGGCACTCAGCGCACGCAAAGCCCGTTGAACAGGTCGCCATTCACACCTCTTTCGGCACAGTCGACAGGCGCGGGATGGCTGATTACTCCGCAAGAGAAAGCACAATTTGACAACATATTCGCAACTGTCGATACGGCCAAAGCTGGGATTATTAGTGGAGACCAGGCAGTCGCTTTCTTCACAAACGCACAACTTCCTGAGGACGTCCTCGCTCAAATTTGGGATCTCGCCGATATCGATGCCGACGGTCAACTTACTAGAGACGAGTTTGCCGTAGCTATGTACCTTGTACGGCAGCAACGAAGCAAAAAGGAGCCGTTGCCTGCAACGCTCCCTCCCGCTCTGATTCCTCCCAGTATGCGCCGACCAGATGCACGACCTGTCGCTGTCACAGCCGCAGTTCCGCCTCCTCAAATACCTGCCCCGGCTCCGGCAGCACCACTACCACGCTCAGCGGCAGAAGATCTCTTTGGACTTGACGCGTTCAGTGCTCCGCCGCCGGCAACCCCGGCTCAAATTCCCCAGTCCACTGGAGGATCAAATGCCCCCGTGTTTCAATCTCCCGGTTCACCCTCTTCGCGCGCTTCGAACCAAGGCCCTGCTTCCTCTCTTTTCAAGCCTTTTGTTCCTTCGTCACAATTCGGACAAAGCCTTGGTCCTCAATTGACAGGCGCTGCCTCCGCGACACGAAGCCCCCCGCCCCCTGCGGATGACCTGTTGGGTGATAACGACCCCGAGGAAACAAAGAAGCTGACTAACGAGACCACGGAATTGGCAAATCTGTCAAATCAAATTGGCTCCTTGTCCAAAGAGATGCAGAACGTGCAAGTAAAGCGAGCCGCAGCCGAACAAGAATTTACCCAATCATCTCAGCAGAAGCGAGACTTTGAGGCACGTCTGGCTCAAGCCAGATCCATGTATGAAAAGGAGGTGAAGGATTACAAAGCATTGGAGGAGCGGTTGAACGCGTCGCGCGCTGAAACGAAGAAGCTTCAACAAGATTTTGCTCTCATTGAGGGCAGTCGTCAAGATTTGCAAAATCAGTACGAGCAGGTTTCTGCAGCACTGGTAGCCGATCAAAACGAGAACGCAACGCTGAAAGAAAAGATTCGTCAGGCCAACGTTGCAGTCAGTCAGTTGAAACCAGCCCTTGAGAAAGCCAGATCGGATGCTCGTCAGCAGAAAGGCCTAGTCGCAATCAACAAAAAACAGCTTGCAACAATAGAAACTGAGAAGGATAAGATCCAAGGAGAGATAGATGCTCTAGCAAAACAAGCCGAAGAACCTCAGGAGGCTGCAGCTGCAGAGTTGACTCGTCAGGTTTCTGGTCCTGGTGGCGTGACCAGCCCTGCTCTGTCTACGGCCAGCCAGCAGACCAATCCCTTTTTCAGACGCACAGCGACAGAGTCGTCTGAGAAGACCACCTCTTCGGCACCGCCTTCAAACCAGGCAACTTTCGATAGTTTCTTTGGACCATCCTTAACGCAGCCGCCATCAAGATCTACTCCGCCGCCGCCCACTTCATTCGGAGCAGCGTCGCCATTTGCATCGCGTACCCATGAAGCATCAGTGAGTTCCGGGAATTCAGGAGTCCCCACTCCATCAGTTTCTCCTCCGCCGCAAACAAGCGAGCCATTTGCCCCTTCTGAATCACGACAAATGACCCCAAGCTTCCTCCCTTTGGACCGCAACCTCGACTCGCCTTCAATCAACACGTCGACAGCTGTTTCTCCGCCTGCCAGTCGTTTCGGTGCTCCTGATGAGGTCGGCACACCCTCAAGAAGTAACTCTGCAGTTCCGTCAGTAGCAGCCAGTGCAGGCAACCATGTATTTGAAAGCGATGTGGCTGCTGCCAGATCTCCATTTGATGAAGTTCCACCTCACGCGGCGTCACCGGATGTCACTTCCCATGAAGAAGCGCCTACTGCTTCACTTCCAGGAGCATTTCCAGAGGTCCCAATCGAGAACCAGCAAGCTACCGAAACTGTACCGGAAAAGACAAAGGAAGAGAGCTCTGATGAACTTTTCGGAAGCTTTGGTCGAGGGCGTTCGCAGTCACAAAAGGCAAGTGATTTTGCCTCGGCTTTTGCTGAGATGAAACCGCGAAGTACGCACGACACAGAAGCCGAACCTGCGGCCGCTGCGTCTGGCGAGTTTCCCCCTATAAGGGAGTTCGATCACGACGACGATGACGACAGTACGGATAGCGAAGCCCCGTTGGGATTCGACGATAACTTCACTCCAGCATCTCCGCCGCGACATGAAGAGCATTCTAAGAATGAATCCATTGATTCTACGCAGTTGAAATCCTTTCCGATTCCTGGAAGTAGCGTGACACCCGCGCAGCCACCTCCTCCTCCAGTGGACGCTCAAAGGTCCCCACCAAGCTATAACACGTCGACTGCCGATAGAAAACCAAGTGACGTTCCGCCAGCCTTTGAAGGCCTACTACCAGGTCGTGGTGATCCTACCGCGGCTCCTGATGCACCCCACGCCGTGGAAACGGCTACCGGCGCACCAATCATTGCGGGTGAACCTCAGAGAAGAGCCGGACCAGCCGATTTTGATGCTGCTTTTGCCAATTTGACCCTAGCACCTGCAAAGGAGGATGAATCAGAGGACGAGTCTGAGGATGAAGTGGCGGATCATGCTCATCAAGCGCAGAATGATTTTGATTTCTCTTTTGACAATCCTGCCACCACCACGTCGTCGCAGCAGCCGCCAGCCGTACCAAACACAGCAGCAGCGGATTTCTTCAATTTCGACCATAGCGCGCCCGCTGCGGCCTCTTTGCAAGTAGGTAACGGAACTGCATCTGGATCAGCTGCAGCAGATCATGACTGGAACGCACTATTTGCGCCGCTCGATAACTCCAAGGCTGCCGCGTCGTCACCACCTGCCGCGAATGGCAGCAATGCTACAGGCTCTGCTACTGCAGGAACCCACGAACCTGCTTCTTCCGGGTCCAAAAAACCAGGCTGGGCACTCGACCAGGACACTGGCGAAGACGACCTCATCCTTCAACGATTAACTGGCATGGGCTTCCCGCGTGACGAATCGCTCGCGGCGTTGGAAAAGTTTGATTATAACATTGACAAGGTAAGTCTGTCTAACCCTAACTTATCTATCTAATATCAAAAGACGAACTGCATAACTAATTAAATCTTTTTCAACGCATGATTAGGCCGCAGATTATCTCACCTCGAGAACCTAGATCGAATAAACTTTTTAAAGCACAAAATTCCCATGACAGTTTGTACATATTATGCGTGTTTATTATTTGATCTCCTATTTATCTGTTTACTGTCTGTCTTGATATGTTTCCATAGCTATGTCTTTTGAATCCATTCAAATGCGAATAATCTCTTTTTTTTTCACATTGTTTCTATATGGTTAGCCTCTTTCTGTTCTGCCTGCTTGTGCCTTTTAATTTTTTTGTCCCAGGTTGCCTACTTGGGTATGTACCTATGAATTAGCTGGGCCTATCAGCTAGTAAGCAGTATATAGCTCCTTATTTTTTGAGTTGCTGTTTCCATAATTTAGTATACTGAACTGTCATTGAAACAAGCGCTCACGAAGGAATGTATAAATTGTCCATCGTCTATGTATTATCAGAAATGTATGCTTGTTAGTTCTGCGAGTCTTATAGCTGGGATGATTCTTGTAGATATTATGGCTGCAAGCCGCAGAATTCATGCTGTGCTTATATAAGCAGCCCGTCACCGTCAATTCCAATCAAAAAAAAGTCTAAGCTGGAAAGACTATGTCAATGGGAATGCCAAATAATTAACCGACTACAATCATGGGCTGCTAACCCAGCAACTGACTTTGACTGTCTATTGTGGGGGATTCATGGTGATAACATCCCTGATAATATTGAATCACACTGTACCATCCGACATCTCAAAGACGAGGACAGAATGAATGGAGGAACTCCAATCCCTGGATTTTACTGGGGTGAGTTACCAGATGCCCCCCCCCCCTCCCCAAAAAACCAAGTTCATGATTTGAGTAACTGATATGAATAATGTAGATGATCAGAAAAAAAAGTATTTTCGCATTCAGGCTAATCATGTTGCGCCTGTTGGATCTGAGTATTCTCGCGAAGCTATCAAAAGGAGGAAACTGGATGATAAAGTACGGCGATATCCATGGATCCAGTCATCTCGGTCTATTCCTTTCTTTCCTTCGAGACTTTTTACTCGGGATATATTTAGTAGCGAGCTGATACTGATATAACATTCAACCAGAGGAAGAATCGCCAACAGGCTGCTCATCGTCGACTGAAGCTGGAGCGTGTCCAAACTTCGAGATGTATGGATTATGTATCCACTAGGCTTGCTTGCGAGATCGGATATTCATCTCATGTCCCCGGATTCGTGAGACGAGCATATCACGCGAGAGCCTACGCGAGTCAACTTGAGAGTCATCCGTTATGTAGTGCAGATGGTCTGAATGTGGTTGATTATGTTCGTTATGGCGAGTCTGGAGCACTTGTTGCTGGTAAGTGAGAAGCCGTGACATATTCTTGTAGCATTGCATGAGACCCAAAAAGAAAGGTCAGTGACTAACCACTGATAAAGCTGCGTGCCGGCCTGGTTTTACTAGTATGAGGTGAGGACATCCATCTATACAAATAAAATAGCCTTGAGTCTGGAGAATACGGGAATTTTACTGACGGACCCGGGCGGTTTCGTTTTGTTCGGAAAGATTTTATCCGCCTCAATCAAGGCATACAGCTCGAAATGCGTGGCGGTACGATACATATGCGGAAATGGCGCTGAATTCTGAAGTAAGTTATTGCAGTGTAAAGCACTAAAAAGCAGAGCCGGTATTGACAGCGGTGCAGGTATCGTCCCTATCTATCACTGATGGCAGGGCTATGTTGTAAGATGAATCCATTCCAAGGCGGAGTGGAGTGCGTATCGTCATCTACTGACATGACGATATGAAAGAGCTACCTTTTTTGATGTCAATTTGGGAGATCCCGAACTGCAAGTGGGATATCTCCCTGAGCACCCTTCCAGGATGACAGATGATTACTGGAGACAGCATTGGATAGGTACATCCCCTTCCCTCCCGAACAAAACGAAAGAAAAAACCGTGTCTCCAATTACTAAATTCATGAAAAATCAATAGAAGGACCCTTTCCTACCGCAACTGAGACCAGCTTCTGGTGTTCTGCCCCGCGGCCCGCAGGCGATCTAGGCCACGATTTTGCCATCGGCACATCTGAGGCATTGGAGCTGATTCACTTTGATCCGACACAGTTCAGAAGAGAAGTTCTATTCCGTACAGGATCGAAGGATATATTGGCGGTAGAATGGCTAGGCAGGGATTTGATAGCGTCTGGACTTCGAGATGCCTCTATGTTTCTAACTGATACGCGAAGCCGGGGCAGTGCGCAGCGTCTACGACATGCAGGCTCAATCGGTCAAATCAGAAAAGTCGACGATGTTCGGTTGTTAGTAGCAGGGACAAACTCGGTGAGTTAGTTTTCGAGGCCTCGTTTTCTGGTATGCTCTTTGTATCTTCCACTGACGTGCAGAGAACAACCTTTTGGGATTTTGCAAATAGCTTCACATGTACGACTTGCGTTATACCAAGATCGAAGAGAAACCAGACCCTAAATCCCAACACCGGCGTCGTGGGCGCGGTGCATCTTCGAGACCGTACCTCGTCTTCGACGACTATACCTGCGATATTTTCCATTCCATAGACTTCAACAAAGAGTTGGGTTTACTCGCCAGTGGTTAGTCCAATTGTTCCCAAGCTGATTTCTCGTCAGATCTAACACGACGTGTAATCTAACTTATCGACAGTTACTCAAAATCGACAAAATCTCCGATTCTATTCTGTTGCAGACGGATCAATTATTCCCTCACCAGTCTCAATACAAGAAACGAATCCCCGGCCAGGAAACATTGGTCGAATCAGATTCGAGGAATCTCAGTATCCTCTACATCACCAGCAATCTCCACGATTATTATATGCTCGCGGACCGGATATTATCGAATTAGCCTGGTAGAAACGAGTCTTCATGAATAATGTTTAATGGGTATCGATGCTTGCCTATTTGTTTAGATATTACAACGACGAGACGAGACGACGACTAGTCTAATCCACCTGCTAACCATTCACCAACCTCAACGCCAATCCCCTTCGCAAGAGCCTCAACCCATTCTCCAGAAACATTTATACACCACTTCTCTCCTACATCCGCCGTCATCATAGTCATGGCACCTCCGGCACTACCGCTCGTAGTCCCTCCTCCTGCGCCCGCAGCAGGGACGACGAGTCGCAAACGACGCAACGTCGCAAGCTCATTATATACCGCATCTGCCACTGGGGCAGTATGAAGCGCATTTGCGGGGGGATTGGGGTCAATCGCATGATATATAGCGAGTAACCGTTCAAGCGTAAATGGACGCGCTGTAATAATAC
Source organism: Talaromyces borbonicus (assembly GCA_002916415.1). Taxonomy (NCBI): domain Eukaryota; kingdom Fungi; phylum Ascomycota; class Eurotiomycetes; order Eurotiales; family Trichocomaceae; genus Talaromyces; species Talaromyces borbonicus. The sequence goes on along the minus strand of NBSA01000021.1, from coordinate 440,363 downwards.
TTGAAGATCCAGTCAGTCGCATTTTACCGTTTGTTCCACTGCCGCCTTTTACTGTAGGTGCTGTTGTAGAATTCGACGTAGCGTTGGTGGTAGTGATGGTAGCTGAACTCGTGGCAAAAGCCGAGTTGAGTACGTTTTTTGTGATTTTGGTTTTCATTCTTTTCCCTTTCTTTGGTGTCTGTGTAGTATTGTTGTTGTCGTGATCGTAATCGTCGTCTGCTTGAGCGCGAGAGAGCAGTTTCAATCGTCGTCGGTGATGGGATCGTTTATTTCGCGCCGATAAGGAAGATGATGAAAATTTAGAAAAGAAAATCGTATCCAGTCGTTGCGGAGTATGAGACGCAACGTACGCAGAGGTCAAGATCAAGGTAGGAAAGTAAGGTAACGAAGGCAACTTGGGTTGTTTTTTGCTCAACGGTACTGCATCTCCGTTTGTTATTTTGCCTTGATCAGTCATTTTCGTCTCGTCGTCTTTTTCTTCTTCTCCAGAAACCGGAACAATATGATGAACCAGCATGGCTTCTCCTTGAATCTTAAACATGGCTCGATTACGCAGGAGCAATCTTGTGAAATCCCATTCCACACCAGATTCCTCGTCGGTTATTAGAGGTTGCACAAATCGTGGCCACAATCTCTCGCAAATTGATTGAAAAGACGGAATCGTGCCGGCCGTAGGTCCAACAAGCGAGTCGTAGACCGTCGCCACAAACTGGTTGTATATGTTTGTTAAACCGGGGTTGGACAGCTTCAGTTCCTCGTTTGCTTCGGCAGATAAATAGTGGATATACGGAAGACTAGCTGTAGTGATGATGGTGATTGCTTCCTTGCGTGTATACGGTGGGAAATTGACGTGCGCCACGCCTGCAGTTTGAAGGAAGAGCGGACGAGGCATAGAATTCATAACCATGACCACAGTCAAAGATGGAATCTAGAGCAAACATCGTCAGCATCTCTTCTGCCTCCCTCCCTCCCTCCATCCATATCTCTCTTCTGTCTGGCTTACCGTCTCTCCCAACCTCGCCAACGCAGAAAGCAACATCTGCGACACATCCTTATGCTTATCTATCCCATCCAGGACAAGAACAAACTTATCCCTTCCACCTTCTTCTCCATCCACAACATCAAGGCTTCCAACCTCCCGTCGCGCTCCCTTGCCAGACGCAGCAGCAGCAGCAGCGAATATATCACCCAAAAGCACAACCAGCGTACAAACATGCTCGCACCTCCCCTTCCCAAACCGTTCCCATTGATCCTCCACCCCAAACGCCCTCAACGTCTCAAGCAAGATCCTCTGCAACAAGTGCCGTGCCGTAATACATTCAACGCAGCGCACAATTGCGTGTCGTTGCTGTTGCCGTTGCGTCGATAGCGAAGATAGGACAGATGCGATTATGCTGGATTTGCATGTTGCGCTTATTCCGTGTAAGACGATGGTGGATGGGGAGGGGGATTGAGGCTGTTTCATTCGGAATCAGTCTTCTTCTCTTCTTCTTCCATTCTGTCGAGGTTGATATGTTTGATGTTTGAGGTTGAGAAGAGAAGGTGCTTACATCGAGAAGTGCTGCAAGTTGATGAATCTGAGTCTCGCGACAAGGCCATTTCTGGCTCAAGCTACGCAGACTCAATTGACGAGCTGTATTGGGCGGAAGCATAACTCTGTATTTTCCATGAGTTTTATATTCGAAAGACTCAGAATTGATAATGTTCGTCTGAATGGGCGAAGCAGCATACCGCAACTCTCGCGCTTGAGATGTTTGTTGTTAGAAGTCCAAATTGACAATGTTTACCCGCGGAGGTTGAGCTCCTTTCGTGGTCCGTGCGCGCGACTTATCAATCTTATCGATGATTGCATGTCACACTAGTCCAGATATTTTCTCTCCTTACAATCATAGACTATTTATTTGTGCACAATGTATAATATGGATACATTCATCTCAAAGCGAAGCCGAAAACAGCTCAAGTGAAAATACAGACGATCTCTGACGATCACCATGATAATCCCACGTCGAAACATAGTCAGCATGCACGGTGACAATCAAGAGAATGATAAAATAATGAAAATATAAGAAACAGGCAGAATCATGTGTACATAGAGCAACGTGAGATACATCCGTTCGATACAGAAGGAAAGATCCAAGCGCTGTTCGAAATGAAAAAAAAAAGGCGAAAAAAAACGAAATGCATGTCAAATACAAGGATGAAAGCTGAAATTCAAAACGAGTCAAATGACATAACACATGGCTGCAAAATGTATAAAGCGAGTCTCGAGTCTCGGATAGCAAAAATCGCCATACATTTAGAGAAAGAAGAGAAAAAAGAATCAAGTTGTACAAGACTGTAGGCGAGATGCGTCTGTCGGAAGTGATGTGACAAGTGCTTGCTGAGAAAACTGCACCAGACGAGGCAACGAGTCTCTTCTGTAAATCTTAGCATCAACGTATCGTCATTTCTAGGGCCGTTAGTTCATGAGTATCGTGGCATCGTTCTCAAGTAAAATACAGATTCCGTGTTCAGCACGGAAGACGAGCGTTGATGATACGTTCAATTGTGTTTGGTAAGCGAAGCGATCTAGTAATAACCGTTGCCAAGGTTGCCGTAGGGCTGTGTCTGAGAGATTGCCTGATTGGGTCCATGAGAGAAATTCGAGGCGTCAGACGAGCCACCTACCGGGCCACCAATGCCGAAGCCGTTGGCACTGGGAATGAGTGGCTGTTGGGGATTAAATTGCGCCGTGGCTCCATTGCCGTTAAAAGAAGACTGGCCAGTTTGGATGAATGATTTTGGAGGCACCTGCATGGATGCAGGCAGCTGACCAGAAGTCATGTCGTTAGGAGTTGCTTGTCCGCTCGGGTTGCCGCTGTTGCGACCCGACGATTCAGTCCCCGCAATCTTACCAGCGATCCGGCGTCCATGGGGTGTCTGCCGAATGGCAGGCAAAAGTGGTCGTACAGCCTCGATGATGCGGTTGCGGTTTTCGGTGTCTGCAAAGTCCATGGCCGTCTGGACTACGTAATTGGCATACGAATCGCGTAGCATTGCCTCGAGTTCCCTAGGCACGAGGATCTCGTCGATCATGCGACGACGCATAGGGTACTCTGCCGTACGAAGACACTTTTCGATCACGTTGGAGCTGAATTTCTGCTTCGATAGCGCGGGGATGTTGCCCAGGAAGCTTTGACACAATGGGTCGGTGAATTGCGGCTCGGACAAGTCAAGAATGTACTGGACCACGTAGTTTCCAAAGGGGTCCTGCACCAGCGAGAAGGCATTGGAGGTGATTTGTGCAATCAGCCGAGCACGTTGCTCACCAGAAGCATGGTCAATGCATCTCTGCAACACACAGCATCCGTGGCGATGGGTGCCGACAATGACACAGTGAGCGCCCACAGCGTCGTAGATGAACTGGGCGTCTTCAGCGGACAAGCGATTCAGACATTTCTGAATGACGTGATTGCCATTTAGGTCCTGCACCAAGTCGACAACATGTCCACTCAGGGCGTCGATGACCATCTGGATTTGTTGTGATGTGGAGACAAACTCGATCATCTTCTGTAATGCTCGTGTACCGTGTTGATTCAGAGCGATGGGAACAAGTTGAGGCGCTGCATTATGTATGAGCCGAGTACGTTGCTCGTCATTGGAGTATTCAAGAAGTTTCTGACACAAGTAATTTCCAAAAGGGTCTGTAAAGAAGTTAGCAGAACGAATCAAACGAGAAACTACACAAGTACGAACCAGTCATCAACTCGACCACATGCATATGAGTCTCTGCAAAGATCATTTGTACGTGCTCTGGATTGCGTTCCTCCAGCTTGCGCTGAAGATAACGACAGCCGTGCTGGTCTTTGCAAAGACCGTAGAGCTCGCCTCTATATTGTTCCAGGGGGAGGTTGTTGAAGCGCGAGACCTGCTGGGCTTCACTCTCACCGCTACGGGCCAAAGACATATTTGCAGACCGCACAGAAGTTCTCGGCAGTTGAAACATCGCGTTCTGCCCGTAACCAGGGTAGGGAACCTGAGCAGGGAAGGTTTGGGATGCTCCGTTACCGAGGGCCGTGCCGTTGTTCATGTAGGGTTGGACGCCGTACGGGTAGAACTGCCCTTGTTGAAATGCAGGCAGAGTAGCAGCACCGTTTTGTCCCGCCAGAGGAGTGTTTGCGACTGAGGCCAGCTGCGGCCCAAACGGAGTCGCAGTTGCTTGCAGTCCCGAGTGCTGGCCACCGTTAGAGACAAGATTGGAATCTTCACGTTCAGGAGATTCCTTGGCCGAACGAGGATTAGCTACTCCAGTCGGGATGCGACCGAGACTGGCGTTGTGTTGATGAAATTGCTCAGCGTGGGTTCTTGGAGGAGTGATAGCATTTCCACCGAAGTTGTGTCCCTTCACAGTAGGCAGATCGTTGGTTGAGTAGGACGGCTGAAGTGAAACTGGACGAGCCGAAGACGAAGCAGTTGGGGTGGTTGGCTCCTGCTTGCCAAAATACGTGTTGAGCTCGACAGAGTGACGGGCCGTGTGTCGACCAGTAGAGGCGACGTCGCTCCCGTGCTGATTTCCAAATTGATTATCTGAGCGAAACATGTTCAGATCACCCTGTGGCATGGATCTGTAACGACTGTGGTGCGAGTTCCACGGTTCTGGAGTGCGAGAGTTTGCTAGATCCAGGGCGTCCGAGTTGGCCGAAAGCTTGAAAGGTTGTTGGTTAGCAAGTGGTCTCAACGCTAGATAGTGACTGGTACTCACCAAACCTGAATTGTGAGAAAGAGTTGGAAATTTATCGTCAAGATCAGTCATCTTCAGATAGCTCTTAATATCTGGGGTAGGCAGGCGGTCTTCATCCTTGGGGCCTGATTTCTCGTCACCAAAAAGAAGGCGAGCGGCGTTGAAAGGCTCCATGCCAGGGTTGTTGTAGGTAGCAGCAACGGATTTCAGTTGACTAGCCAGGCTGGTTGTAGGCATAGAATAACGATGGATGCTAACGAGGGGAATGAGTTAGTTGGATGGACAACGATGAAGCGAGAGGCTGCTGCTGGACAGATGGGAGGAGAGAACACGAAGAAATATTGGAGATGAAATGATAAAAGAGGGAGGGAACTTGGGAGACGGTGGGAATTTATAAGACAGATCCACCTCGACCAATTTCCTTCATTTATGGATTTGGATTTTCCCATCCAACAATGCCAGCTGGTACTGTTATTGTGCTCTATTCAAGGGAAAAGAAAAGTGAAAGAATAGGGAAATTGCACGATGAGTGAGGTGAGGTGATCGTGATCGTGTGAAATTGTGCATTGACCAAAAAAGCAAGCGGGGGTGAAACTCACGATGGGCCTGGTCTGTAAGTGGATACAGATTCTGGGAAATACTCTTCAGGTTTCTCTTCTGAATTACGTCTTGATCCAGGTAGAGAATGCACAGAAAAATGATTGCCGTTTGATGTTGTAGTGGCTCCAGGTCTTGCCTGAGTGGCAGGGGGGGAGGTTACCTGTGAGGTTGAGAAAATGTTGAAGATACCTGGAGAGGAGATGACGCTTGAGGTCGAGAAGCGAGTAGGGCGAGAAAATGCCGAGGGAAAGCCACCGTCGCGATACTCTGGAGGTGTTGTTGGTTCACTGACTGGCCCTGATAGACCTGCCTGTGCCAGGTCGCGGGCTAATTGGTCAATTTCTTGTCTTTCCCTTTCGTGCTGCAAATCCAATAATTTCATGTCCGCCTCGAATCGTTTCCTCTGCTCCCGCATGTATTCGATATGCTGGCGCTTCTTCTCGATCTTGATATTTAATGAGCATGGGAGAGAGAATACAGGAAAATACTAGGAAATTACATACCAGCTGGGACTTGTGCATGTGAGTTGCCTATACATCAATTGTTAGCCCACCCATTGCGAACTGGAACTGCGAACTGGAACTGAAGATGACAGAAGAAGGCTCGATTCTGATAATCTGAGACCACATAGAGTCTCACGCTTGCTTCAAAAAGACAAGAGACAGGTATAGAATTGCCAACAACAGTGGCCGAGCCGGGACAAGTGCAGCAAGAACCCTCCGAGCGTACTTACCGAAGATAGGAGGTCCAAGGTGTCGGTTGAATTTGCCGACTGCTGATTCAAAAAACTCCACGAAGACAATTTCCCGGCATCTGTTGTGAAGCGGCGTTGCAGATTTGCGCGCACGTCGGGAGTAGGACGTGAAAAGGCCGACATCATATTCGCGGGAGGGGAGAGGGGGGTGTGAGAATAAGGAGAATCCACCGGAGGCGAGCGAGGAGACGGAAAACGGAGCTCGTCGAGGCGTTCACTGAAGCCTGTTTTGAAGGCCATGGTTGGAGTTCCGGATTCCGATAAGTCGACTCGTACGGGGGGGGTCACGACGAGGGTTTGTGTATATTGTACAGAGAGAGCTCAGCGAACAGCAGCTACTCGACGACAGCGGACATGTCAGCAGGGTTAATGGTTCGACAGATTAACCACTAAGCCGGACAGAGCTGAAGCGCGGAAAGGAGACAGGACTATGCAGACAGAAGCGCATACACGGACACGGAAGTATACAGACAAGACAAGCAGATTGAAAGAGAGGGATAAAAGACGAGAAGAGGAAGAAAAAGAAGAAGAAGAGAAAGGAGAGAGAGAAAGATGAAATTGTTGATGATTTGCGGTGTTGTTGAGGCCGCCCATTAATAATAATTTAGCGGGACCCAGGAAGGAGCGAGCCGTGGGCTGGGCTGGGCTGGGGAGGAGGGGAGGGGCGGGAGGCGCCTTCCCTTTTCCCTTCAGGTTCTCTCAGGTTTGGCGGTGAGTATTATGGCAGGCACTCTCTGTCAATTTATACTGTATTTTGTTCCCTCTAACCCAACCCACATCCACATCCACACCCACACCCACACACAACAAATCCAAAAAGGAGGGGAAGAATAACGAGGGGTTTCAAAGATTCAACACTTGATCTCAAGATGAAGAGGGTAACAGATATTCCCACAATCCGGCCGGCTTCCTGGCAACCTCCTCATTGATCTAGAAAGACGGAAAATTCGACTCACCTCTTCTAGACGACCGATCGACGGGATCACACACTGACGAGCTGCACAACCCCAGAGAGCCACAAGAGCATATCGAGAATGCCTCGTATAAACACTGCCAACACCTGCGATGACTGCCCAGGTGGTCTCCGGCGGTCCTCGTAACACTGGATCGTGACGGGCGTATATATACCCGGCGGAGATCGTATTCAACGAAGAGCGAGGAGAGAAGAGAGAAGAGAGAAGAGAAGAGCAGAGAAGTGTAGTACTGTAGTCCTCAACCGCAAAGGCGTGTCTCAATACCCAGCCGAATCAGATCGACCAGGAGAAAAATCGACACCAGTAACCCGAGAGAAGTAGATGCGGTACTCAACTTCGAAGAACACCGGGAAAACAAAATGAAGTCGAAATTCAAAAGGATCCTCAACAGTGAGCAAGTAGTACCGATTGCCTGCTGACTAGTAGAACGAACGTCGTACATTCATTTACATTTACGGAGCACTATGTAAGTAGACTAGCGACATTGCTCTCGCCAATCTCATACGAGCCCCTCCAGCGGAGTCTACTATTTAGTCTACTCCTTCAGACTCCCTCAGACTGCCAGTGGTGAGAAATACTACTGACTCCTCAATCGTAACACTCTCTGGGCCCCGTCTAAGCGACTAGTGAAATACTAGCACAATCACGCACTACTCCGTAGTCCGTACGTTCTGCGAACCTGTGGCGAGGCGGGGAGGCCCAATCGACCATTGCCTCGCCGAACTGGCTGAATAAAAAGCCTTCGTCTCCCTATCAGTTTTGAATTTTGGAATTTTGGAATCTCGAGTCATGGCTTTTATTTATTGACACCTGGGCACGGCAGAAAACAATAATTAATGGCAAGTAATACGGCAGACACTTCTTGCCAATGCCTTGGTATCTAAAGAGGTTGAACCTGAACTATCGCTCGGCAAGTTCTACTGGTACTCCGGACACTGATCGCCGTTCGGGGATACTATTGCTCCGACTTGTATCATTTCATGTACGTGACTGACCACCGTAACTGCGTGATTGCTCCTCCTTCAAGCCTCTTGTCTCTAATCCATGGACTTGTCGGCATAGAGTAAAATAATGTTGATATAATACGATTGATATTAACTATCCCGGCAAGTTTAGGTCTACCTGACGCTGCTTCTAGAACCAGGGCCTTCCCATGCTGCAATGCTGCATTGCTGCAAGGAGGGACATCGCATCTACTACGTACAACGCATGGATCATGGATCATGGATCATGGCTGGCACCAAGTGGCGGGAAGGCGGGCCAACCTTGTACTAAGCCTTATTCTGATTGCTGGTCTTACTAGTAGTTACTAGTTAGTAGTACCAGTTAACCAGTTACTTACTTACTATAGTACGGAGTACAGTTTAAATTGAGTTGAAGACTGATCTGACAGGTTGAAAGACAGCTTAGTTATTCGCTTGTTGATTATTGGCTGATGTCAACGGATAATAGGGAATACTTACACTAACTACTTCGACATGCTAGGAAGTACAGTACTTACTGGTTATGGACTTACCAAGAGAAACGAGGAAACACCATGTAGCCATACAGTAAGTTACTAAGTACATGGCACTTGCTGGGAGGTACCTGGTACTCTGCATGTCTCGTCAAATGGAACGGTAATCGTGGTACCAATTACCAAAAACTTAAGTACTCCGTACTCGGGCAGATCCACCGCTAAACCATGGCTGGCGTGCCGATCCACTGCGCAAGCCTGTCAGGTATTTTTCTCTACCCGTACGGATTAGTATAGAGACATCCAAGATGGATATATCTACTTTGTACGACTTATAATGATGTAAATTCCAGATGCAGTTATCGAGTCATTTTCTAAAATGAGAAATATCTATTTTCGTGCTCTGTGAACTACTGTAAGTGTAAGTGGAAACAGCCAGTGCGTATAAAAACCAAAAACTACTCGCCACCACACTTGTTACTAGTAAATAACTTCCTACTCCGGTAGTTACTGGTACTAGTTAGAGTAGTGACATGCAGAAGTGGAGTTAAAATACCTAGGTAAAATCTCCTCAATGAGCCGCTCTCAAGTTGAAACTCAACCTGCCTCGTCCAATCTCTTTCTCTTCGGATTCAAGCGTGTCGTACTAATGTAGAAACCTAGGTAAAATCTAAGAAAACTACTCAAAATGTCTTGAATTATCCAATCATTTAATACCGAACAACTCCTTCTGAAGCACGGCGCTTAAGATGTGTCGCATGGCTAAAGACGGCTAGAGCGGGGTTTCTGCTACGCGGTGTCTTGCCCATTTGAATATCTATATCAAGTACATCTATCTACCTGATGTTCCCATTTTAAGTGCAGACCGATTGATTTAAGACGCTCGGCATCCAAAGAATGCCAGTACAAAAACGATACGCATTTTTAAGTGCTCGCTGTGCTGCCACCTATTTGCAGCTCCATCTTGATGTCATCAACGACTCAATTTCTTCTTTGTCAAGCCGTGATCGGACGCCTCTTGTATTCGGGACTCCAATCCTGGAATCTGCGCACTCATAAAAATGGGAGTTCCTGTAAAGTACCTAGGTAGGATTGTTTTCTTTCTCAATCTTCAGTCTATGTAGGTTAGAAATTCAGGCCAGTTATTACTGAAGGTCTGAAATCATCAGATCAGATGCTTCTGTCATATTGATGATTCCTCCTGCTCAATCTTCTATTACACCACTACCTTACTTTATACAAGGTCTCCCAGCCCCATGTGACTGCTCGCGGTCAGGAAAGCGTAGCCTTATAAATCTGTACTGTTTCTACGGTCAATCAGAGCCTAGGATTTAACCTGTACAAACAAGAGTCTCTGATTAGCTATAGAAGAAGTAGAAAAAATAATACTAAAAATTTCTATATTTATTACACAGTGATTGTATTATTACTCTTTAATCTAACCCAATTCAGCTAGACTGATTAAAAATTTTTTTATATATAAGTAAATTCTCTCTTTCTTTTCTCTTTTAAAATTTTTTTTTTATAAAAAATCTTTTAATTTTGTTGTTAGTCTATTTATTTGTCTGTCTTATTATTACTGAATTACCACTATCACTATTACTATTATCATTATTATTAAAATGCCTGTTATCATGCTTAATAAAGTTATTATTATTAATACTGTTTTGATTGTTATTTTAACTACAGCTATTGCTGTGATTATTTACTATGAGATTAGTCTGGATAATATTGTTAATTATCTTACCACTACAGAATCTGTTCTTAAAAAAGTGATTTTAATTTTAAAGCTTGTTATCAAAGCTGCGAAGCTTATTAAAAAATTATATAATATTTTTTTTTAATAAACTTAGTAAATAAGTCAGTGCTTGTTTTTTTCTCAGTTTTAATATTTATTAACTGATTTAGTAAAGCAGTTCTATTAAAAGCTTTAATACTTTTTTTTAATAATTTCTAAATTTTCTATTAATATTCAGTAAGTATATTCTTCCCTATCAATCTTATATATATATACTAACTTTAAGCAGATTTCCATGCAATGAAAAAAGATAGAGAAGAGAGAAGATTAAAAATAAAAAATAAGAATTAAAGAGATTATTTTTTTTATTAATTAATTAATCTTTTACTTCATTAAAAATTAATTTTTTTATTTTTTTTATTATTTCTACTGCTTTTATTTCTTTTATTTCTTTTATAATTAATAAAAGCATGGCATTTTTAATAACAGAATAATTATTTTATATATCATATTTTTCTGATAAATATTCTCTATTTCTTAATATTTTTTTTATTTTTTTTACTTTTTCTACTTTTTCTACAGCCAATAAGAGCATAGTATTTAAGCTAGAAAAACTTAATTTCTATATCTAATATATCTGCTAGCTATTTTTAATAGTCATCTAAACAAGTTTTAAATCTAGTTTTATTCTATATATCATATTTTTGCTCTGGCTACAGAAGAAGACTATATTGTCTAGATATTATTATATAAAAACACAAAGTCTGATTTTAACATCTGTTCTTTTTTTTTCAATAATATAATAAGTAATTAACTAGTAAAGTATTTGATAGTTTTTTGCAATTAAATCTATGTTAAATTTCTAATTTATTTTCTAAAGTAATACTGATTATTATTCATCTAATGAAGTTTATTTATAAAGAAAAGACATTATTTATGCTGATTTTATATATGTTAAAGATTTAAACTATTATACTATTATTAGAAGAAAAAGATAGACTATATAAACTTTTCAATAATATATATCTTGACTGCATAGATAAAGAAAAAAATAATTTATTTTTCTTTATATTCTTACCAGTCTTTATATTATATCTCAGGTTAATAGACTAGATTTGATAGTAAATATACTGCTTGCCTGTGTTTTTTATTTGCTAAAAATTTTTTTCAAAGTAAATTCAGTATTCTAAGCTGTTTTTAATATAATAAGTATATTTTTTATTCTTAAATAACTGTTCTTTAAGCTCTGTTTTTATAATCTATTCAATATAGTTAAAAATATTATTATTTAGATTATTGTATTCTAGATTATTCTATTATTTATTCTTAATACTGAGTATATATAGTATATTAATTTTCTGTTTATTATTGACTTAAATTCACAGTAGACAGTGTGATTTAATTAATTAGATATATTTCTAATTAATCTGCGTCTGTGAAGATATAAAATAAAAAGAAATAATTAGTTAGACAGAGATAATGATAGAAAAAAAAAAACAGATAAAAATTGTTCTGATATTATAAAATTAATATAGATTATTCAGAAAGTTATTAATAATAATTTATTAATTAATCTAATAAGAAATAGCTGATATAAAAAGATTATTAAATACTGCAGCCTTATTATTATTATTGTTATCTAAAAAGATTAAGTTAATAAATGTCTAGAATATAGTAAGACTGTTTTGCATCTTAGTAAAAGCCAAAAAAGTGAATAATATTAATAATAATAATAATGATCTATTTAATTATTAATATATAATTTTCTCTGAATTATAAAACTGGAGGATTTATAGAGAAAAAACATGCATATACTTAGAATAAAGCTAATGATATGATATATAATCAGTAACAAACTGTATAACTGTATTATTAAGAATGATAATTAGAGAGTTTATAAATATATAAATTACTAATAAAGTAATTATTTTTAAAATTTTTAAAGCTGTTAATAAAAAGTAAAAAAAAAAAAGATTTCTCTAATTAAAAAATATCTTTTTTTTTATATTTTTTTTAACTTACTTAGCTATCAGTAAGAAAGCTGGTTAATTATAAATAATATATAATTAAAAAAAACTGTTATTAGCTTAAATAAGATAGAATTATTTAAAGAATAAATTATGACTTACTTTGATTAATTAATCTGAAAAACAGAGCTCTGATTGGCTATAGAAAAAGTAAAAGAAATAAAAAAAATAAAAAAAAATAAAAATTTATACTCTAAAGCTTTTTATAAATAAAAAAATCTTAATACTAGAAAATTCTGATATTCTAATTAGCTGTAGAAAGAATAAAAAAAATATAAAGATTGAATTCTAAAATTATATATTAATAATAACTATCTGTATTTAGTCTGTCTGTAATAAAGACTCTGATTAGTCATAGAAAGAATAAAAGAAATAGAAAAAATATAAATATTAAATAATAAGATATTATAAATATAATCTTATAGAAAAAGAAGCTTTCTAATTACTATAATTATATTATTAGAGGATTAAAAGAAATAATAATAATATTCTAGATTTAATAGATAATTTTTATATTAGTAAAGATGTATAGATCAGTAAAGATAATAAAAAAAACTATAAAAAAGATAAATAAGAAGATATCAACAACAGTAATAATAATAAAATATAATTAAATTATTAAAAAGCATGATTAGCATGCAAATATTATATTTAACATAAATAATTAATAAATATATATATTCTTTAATTCTATTTTTTATATCCTGTAGTCTTATTGTTTTTATTAAATAAGTTTTTCTATCACTGAAATATTCATAATCAAATAATTCTTTAAAGAGAATATTATTTAATAATTTTATATATAATAATATCATATAAAAAAGGCTAGGAATAAATTTTTTTTTATTAAAATCTAACACTGCAAACATTACTGTTATTTCTTAAGATTTATAAACAGTCATCACATAAGCTATTATAAAAAAAAACTGAGTTCAGATGCACAAATTATTATTTATCATATAATCTCTTATTAATATAAAAATTAGAATAATCTTTTTTTTTTTAATAATTATAAAGACAGGGCTATTATAATTATTAAAATAAATTAAGAGTATATATAAAATAGTTTTTTATAAATTCTGTATCTCAGTTTCTCAGATAATATTATAAACAGTATTAAATATATTATTAATCAATTTCTATTTAATCTATATATTTTCTGTTAACATAATCTAACAATTGATAAAAATATTAAATTTTATTTATAAATTATCTCTGTTATCAGTAGAGATACTTTCAGCTTTTTAATCAGTATAGATTATGAGTATTAAAAGAATTAGAATTCTAATATCTCTCAGATAATAATGATTATATTTTTTTACTCTCTCTTTTATAAAATAGATACAGATTATATCACTAAATTAAGAAAGATTATAAATATTAAAAATCTATACTTATATATAAAGTAATCTTTAATTATCTATAGTCAGTTAATCTGCTTATAAATTCTTAAGAGCAGTCTAGAACACTATAATTATAAAATCATTTTCTGTCTGTTTTCAAATCATATTAAGCTTAATAATAATATTGAATTTTTAATAAAAAACATAGCTATATCTTATCTCTATATTTTTTAAATTAATGTTTTAAAATAGAGACTAAGCAAGAATAAGAAAGAGCTGATAAAAATCCTCTATAATTATAATTTTAAAATCTTCAAAAAGCTTAGGATTATTTAAAAAAAATATCTTCTGCAGTCTTGAATTTATATAAGTAAATATATAAAATCTAATTATTAATTTTTTATTAATAATCAATCAACTCATGCTGTAAAAAATTATTTATAAAATAATCTAACTTTTTTTATTTAATTCTAGAATAATTTTTCTTCTAATTGGTAGTTAAAAAAGTAAGTAAAGTATTTATTTATTAATATTATATACTACAATACCAGTTAAAACAGCATAGAAAATTAAAAATTTCTAAATATTATATTTTATAATTATTTATTTTAATATGATTATAATCAGTATAATAATATAAGATTTATTAATACCAGCTTTGCTATCAAGATTAAAAAAAATCTAAGAAAAATGTAAATTATTTAATTTATTATAATAATTATTAATAATAATATTAAAAAGCTATTATTACTTAGTCTTTAGATTATTTAGATTAATAGAAAAATAGATTTTAATAGCATAAAACCAGTTTATTTTATATACTATTCAAAAATCACTATCAAAATCTAAATAATTATTAATATAAAATATTTAATCTATAGCATAATCAATATTACACTGTTTAAAATCATTCAGATTTTTAATTCTAATATTTATATTATATAGAGAACCTGTTTTAGTAATATTTTACTATAAAAATTCTATCTTATCTTCTTTATAAAAGGCTGGTATTAAATAAGTCTAAAAATTATTATTATTATTTTTTTTTTTATTATTCTGATTATTAACTAGAGAATAATAATTATCATCATATTTATAATTCTATAAACAGTATTTATATGCTTTAATATATAACTAGAATATAATATTATTAACTATTTACAGAGTATCTAAAGTTCAATAAGAATATTAAAATATTAATTTTATCTATAAAAAATTTTCTAGATCTTTCTGTTCTTTATATATTAAAAAATAATAAAGAATTTGGGCTGCTGTTCTAAGCTATAACCATATTATATCTATCTTTTAAAAATTATAAAATCATAAAAAATAATAATAAGAAAGATTATTGAATTCAGCTAGATATTAAAAATATTTAATATATAAAGATATAATCTATTATACAGAATTATTATTAACATTCTTATCCTTGACATATTAAAATAAAATATTTTTTTTATTTTCTAATTAATAATCAATCTATAAATATATTCTGCTCAAACACTGAAGAGATAAATCTAAAAGAATATAAATAACTTTCTATACTGACTAGTCTTGTTTATTAATTAAATAATTCATTATTTTATTTATCAATAAAAAGAATGGATTCTAAGTTAATAAATAAGATATAAAAATTATTAATATCTCTATATAAGATTCTATAATCTTTTCAAGCTTAGAAGTATATTTAATAATATATTTTAATATAGCATATTGTTCTATATAAAATACAAAATTAATATTAATAAGTCATACTAGAATAATTATTAGATTTTATTTATTAATTCACTTATCATTTTAAACAGAATAGAAATAGTAATACTTCTGATTTAAAACTCTTTTTACCTCAGGATTTATGGTTTTTTCACACAGAAATCTTATATAATAAATCAAGACCTCACTGTCTTTCTTTTTTCTAAGATAATAGAATTTATTATATTTATATTATATTACCTGATTCACAATCTTAAATAAAAAACCAATGATATATTCCTATTCTTTAAAAGATAATAATAAAGAAGAATATTTATTTATATCAGTAACTTATTAATCTGATTAAGAATTTATTATAAAAATAAATTAATTTTAATAATTTATAAATATTCTTTGCTGTTTAATATTCTTTTTATTATTAATTTCTGGGATAGAGGCGCTAAAAGTTTAATATAAACTATATATATATATAAAGCTATAGCTTTGCTATTCAAATCAATACTAATAATTTATAATATCAAATTTTTTATCTAGAATTTCTTTACAAAAATAATCAAATCAAATTATAAAATAATTTACTAGAATGTAAGGGTTATCTTGAGTATTCTTAATAATAATATGTATATAATCTTTAAAGACAGTCTCTTTTTATTTTTTGTACTATAAAAGATATTACATAAGATTATCTTAGTATAAATCTGCTGTGCTAAGCATATAAAAAATATAAAAAAAAATTTTATAATTAATTATAGTATGCAGTTCTGAGCTTTTTTAAAATTAAAAAGATTAAGTATCATATAAATCTGAAGATTAATAATAGATAGAATATATTAATCTGCATACTTTTTTAAAATCTTATTCTAAGATCTAATAAAGATCATTAAGAATAATCTACTAATTATTTTATTTAACATAGAAACTAGTTTTTTTATTAACATTCATGCGTATTAATGTATTAAAAATAATATAACAGAAATATTAATAATATGTGAACTAATTATTATAATATTATAATAAATATTTAGCATACTTTATATATATAACAGTTTATTGTTTTAGAAAAATAAAATCAATCTCTTTATAGAAAAAAAATGTTAGGAATATTAATAAAAATAATAATTCTAAATAATTATATTCCTATATTAATATTCTTCAATATAAAAATATAAATAAAAAAGACACTAAAATATCTTTTAATTAGAATTAATTCTGGATTATAATTAGTTTATTTTTTTTAATCTAAAGATCAGAGACAGTATATTTTTCTAATTTTAATTTCTTAATATTAATATTAATATTATTTATATTATTAGATTGATTTTCAGTAAGAATAAAGATAATATTAATAATTAAAAGATTATTGAATATATTATTATTTTTTAAAAAAAGATATAAAATATTCTTTGAAATCTTGATATTCTAATAATCTGTATAGTTTATATATAAAAAAAAAAACTAAATTTGGATATATTAATAATAAATCTAAATATTCTTTATAAATTATTTTTTAAGATACAGATTCTAGTCTATATTTATTAATTTTAAAAGTATAATCTCTAACTGCTGTAGAAATAGAGAAAAAGTATTATAAATCTTAATTATATTTTTTATAAAGTTAATAACATGTCTATAATATTTAAAGTTTATTTTTTAGATAGAATGAACAGAAATCTGTATATAAATATAAGAAATTAACATCTTCTCAGTTTGAATAAAAGAGAGAAGATTAGAAAGTATATTTTTAAAATCTATATAATTTACTATACTAAACATTAAAATATTATAATTTTTATTTTAATATTAGTAATAATCACAGATTCTATCTTAGATTAAATGTATTTGAAATTATTTTTCTTAGTATTAAATATAATACTTGAATTCTTCAGCAGCAAGGACTTGATAAAAATTCTTAATATACTAAATATTAATATTATCAACAGTAAAGTAAGAAAAATATCTATTATTATTAGGATTATTTATAGTATTGATTTTTAAATCTGTAATACAAAGCTCCAGTATAAAAAAAAATTTAAAATTTAAAGATCTTGATTATTTTCTGCTGCTAGATGAGTTACTAAAAAAATAAATATCTAAAAATAAAATAAAAGCTTAATAATTATTATAAATATTATATTTAATATTAATTTTATTATAGAATTATATTAGTCAAGTCTTATAACTGTTATAAAAATAATATTTATATATTTCTAATTCTTTCACTAGATTAAAGTTGAGATTGTAATATTAATAATAACTATTTTTAATAATAGTCTAGTATAATAAATAATAAAACTTCTTACAATCCATATAAATAAAGAATTCTAAAATAAAATTTTTATTTAATATAGAAATTATATTATTTATTAACTACAGACAGTCTTGTGATAAAGATATAAATAAAAATAGTTATAATAGACTAGATAATAAAATAGATAATAATTAACTGAATTAAGAATTTGAAAAAGAAAAAAATAAATAATTCTTATATAAAATAACTAATAAATATATTTTAAAATTTAATATTAACAGAATATTTTTTCCAGCTTAATATATTATGTAATTAAAATATTATTTAAGATTTTTATATTTTTAAATTTCTTTTATTATTAAAGAGTTCTGAGAGTCTTAATTATAATAAAATATAATAGAAGATTAATAAATAAATATTAATATTTAATTATTATTCTACACTGTATTATTATCAGTCTTTCTTTTTATCAGTCTTTAATAATTTCAATTTTTAACTTCTCTACAGGAAAAACATGTTTTTAGAATATAATTATTTTTTAATAGAAATTATTTCTCATTGTATACTATAAAGCATAATATACATTAATATGAAAGATTTAATATTTAAAAATATTTCAATAAAGCAAAGTATAAAATAGAATTATTCTGCAATGAAGAAAAGAATAAGATATAGAAACAAAAAGATTATTAATATTTAAAATATTATAATATAGTTAAATCAAAGACAGTAAATAAATTAAATTTTATATTTTATTTATTTTTTTTATAATTAATCAGAGAGCAGTATAATCAATAGAAAATTAAAATATGAAATTATTTTATTAACTATATTTGATTTTTTTATTTTTTTTACACTTTTTACAGTCAATCAGAAGGTAAGCTTAAAAAAAAAAATTAATAATATGATTTTAGAATTTTAATTATCTCTCTTTTTTATACTTTATTTATATTTTTTATTTTTTTTATAGTTAATCAGAAGCCAGTCTGAGCTGATAGAAATAAAAAAAAAAATCTTATCTTTAACTGTATTTATTCTATATACTTTTTTTATTTTTTTTATTTTTTTTACTCACTTTACAGCTAATCAATGGTTAAATATATAAATAAATAAATAATTATATCTTTCTAGAACTAGATTCTATACATATTAAATTATTGCAGATAAAGTGTATTATTATACTAGATTATTACAAACAGCTTTTAGAAATCTGAGCTTTATAATTAGCTTAAAATCATATAACATTACAATTTTACTCCACCATTTTCTATCAATCAGCGCATTTTTGGGTTTTCCAATGACCATCAGTATTAGAGGAAAGCTACGCTTTCCAACTAGCTTTAGACTATTATTTGGGTAACTCACAATAGCATGGTACGGTAAGCTAGGCATGGTTTTGTAAGTTTTAACTTCCACGAAGGCCACCGCCGCCTCCTCCAACGAGCGCGCTCCTTGGGGTCTCATCCCACCGTAGCAGTCACAAGCAACGCCTTCGATATCAAGTACAATCTAGAAAGGATTGATTAGATTGGGGATTGTGGGGTGTGGGCGGATTGCGAGGAGGTCTGTAATTGAGTCAAAATTTATGAGTGGTGTAGTGATTGAGGCGCTTTATTCGCGGTCTATGGAGTCAGCTACGTCTTTTGCGAAGGATGCGAATATTTCAAAAGTCTGCGAATCGTTTGAGGCCTTGTTGGAGTCGGTACAAGCAATTTACATTGCGTCGCCGCATGGCATCGCACTTTGCCAATGCGAAGTCTGCGCTGGAGGCCGGGAGACACGTGCTATGCGAGAAGCCTCTTGCGTTTTTGGAAGAAGAGGCGACGCGGTTACATTCTCTAGCAACAGAGAAGGACTTGGTTTTTCCCTTGAAGCTATTAAGACGGCATTCATGCCCGGATTCCAGCGAATGATAGCATTGGCACAGGGTTGAGGTA
This sequence comes from Talaromyces borbonicus, assembly GCA_002916415.1. Lineage (NCBI taxonomy): Eukaryota > Fungi > Ascomycota > Eurotiomycetes > Eurotiales > Trichocomaceae > Talaromyces > Talaromyces borbonicus. The sequence goes on along the minus strand of NBSA01000021.1, from coordinate 420,853 downwards.
TGAGTTGGCCGAATTTATCAAGTTAATTAACGATGGGGGAAATCATGAAAGCTGCAATTTCTCTACGAGGGAGTCGAATTTTATTGCGGGATGTTTTGAGCAGGCCAGGAAGGGGAATATGAGTATTGGAATGGTTTCGGTTGAGGATGGATGAGAGAGATGATTACTGAGGTTGCAATGCTTGTCAGCTTTGTCCTATGTTCCAAGCTTGGAATAATTTGATGCGTCGATTTCAATCATGCCCTAGGGTTGACGGATGGTGTAGATGTAGACCAGGATATGACTCCATCCGTAACCCTGACTGACGATCGAAGAGATACCCGTAGACTCTGTAATCACGACCTCGACTCTAGCGACAACATGTCAGAAGAAACGGACGTCATAGCCAATACCTAGATATGTAGTGCTAGCGCAGCCAGATTCAGGCATAAAGCTACGAATAATATTATGCGAAAGAATCAAGTTGATGGTATCTTTAGTATTTTTACTGTAATACTTTAAGATACTACGCTAATTTTTTTTTGTAAGCATGCATTAGGTTGTTATAAAGTTATATTATGTGTTAACTATATATGATATGTACATAATCTTACACTCTAGCTTTCGAAAAATCTTCTCTAATCTCCCAGATATCTATACCTAGGTATTTTTAACTCTAACTAATCTATACCTTCTGCTAGGACGTCGTTGGCCTCCCTTGCCCTAAGAATCTAATAAAGGAAATATACAAGTGACTTATTTCAAACAGCTATGGAAAGTCGGGATATAAGTTACATGTAATATAATAGCCCCATTACTGGTCTACATATCTTTATACCTCAAAAGCTTTATACTGCATGCATCAAAAGCGTCAAAAATCCTCTTTGTGCAATATAAAGGCATCCAAAATAATCTCACATCAGCAGAAGATGGAAGATGGAACTTGGAGATCTTTGTCTTAGCAATTCTGAAAATCATCAGAATAAAGAACTACACCTTCTCTTGTCCTTTAAACGGGAAAGCCCAATTCCACGATGTATCTATAAATTTATAAACTTGCCGAACTGAGAGATCCAGAGTTTCAATTCCTAATCATGCTTCAATGAGACCTGAAATCCAGCGACGCTCCTTAAACATTTTCTTGATTCGTGAAAGACAGGTAGTAGGACGAGGAACCTGAGCTACTGAGTCACCGACACTGAAACAATGACTTGGTGTATAGGTCAAGCTGCCGCAGGGAATGAAGATGGGCCGTCTCAAAAGAGGAGAAAAGTTAGTGTTGGAGAGGTAAAGATCTTGATACTTATTGAAACTTTTTCTTGAAACATTACTGATAAAATATAAGAACAATGAGGAGTGGTCTGCAACTCTTTATAAAACCATGCCAGTCTCTCTACTCAGCCAGCTTCAGTCAGACCCTACAAATAAGCAAAAACTCGAAAACTTTCTCAATTTATTTTTCTCAGCAGACGAAATAGTAATGGAGCCGGAGTCAAGACGCCTTGAGATTCGTGGAGGGGATAACCTTATTGAAATTCTGCAAGATCTCCATAAACAAGTGGCGGAGCTCAAGGAACAACAAAAGTATTTAAACGAAGGATTGAAGGAAGGATTGAAGGATTCCATGGAAAATTTGAAGGAGCAATAGAAAAGGATTGAAGAGAATGACAAGCTACTGCTATCCGCTTATGCAAATGCACTAGAATTGACAGCTGGAGAGGGCGACGAGGAGTCTTATTTTATTATCCACGGTGGAGACATCAGATATGCTATCAGATCCATCGAGCTTCTTGAAGAGTTTGGTGAGACTACTCGCGTACAAAATGCGTCCGAAGGATTTGAGATAACCTATGGAGTCCCTGTGAGCATGATACGGCCTATTATTACAACTGCGCCGGAAGAGATAGTGGACTTGCTCAATAAGAGAGGAGCACTTTTGAAACTTGGGAAATGGAAAGAGAAATTTCCTGAGGGAAGAAAGCAATGGATTGAAGATAGCGACCGGGCTATCAAAACTTGGTTGCAATCCGGAGGAAAATCAGACAATTTCAAGAAAGAATATTTGAGATTGTGTCAATGGATGGCTGAACGTGTTGATATCATTAAATACCGCAGCTAGGCAGCTGTTATCTACTTGAAAGCGTTTTTACTGTGTTGTTTCTTTTTGTCTTTTGCTACTCACTTTCTTCTGTCTTCATTAGCTGGGTGTTTTCTCAGTGGTGTATCCATAATTTACCATACTATAGTGCCTCATGCCTCACAAAATCAGTTCGTCAATCTATCCTAGGGCTTCTCTTGAAGGCAGCGAAGCAGGATAGCCACGAGGGTACTTTGACTAAGTTTGTTCAGCCTGATTTTGTAGCAGTCAAGACGTGTAGCCTCCAGGTGTTGCCGGTGGTTTCCATCTCCTGAACTGCCTGCGAGAACCAATAGTAGATAAAATCTCCTCAATGAGCGCCTCTCAAGTTGAAACCCAACCTGTCTCGTCCAATTTCTTGCTCTTTATACGTTCATCCTGTACGGAGTTCAAGCGTGCCGTAATAGTGTAGAAACCCAGGTAAACCTTGGGAAGCTATTGGAGGTGTCTTGAATTGTCCAATCCCTCAATACTGAACCAATCCATCTGAAGCACGGCGCTTAAGATGTGTCGCATGGCTAAAGACGGCTAGAGCGGGGTTCTTCTTCGTTTTCGGATCTGTGTCGATTCAGCTTTGCTTCTTCTCCGCCTGCGTTTCACTGCGTCGACCAGAATGTGACCCGAGCGGAATAGCCCGACTTGGCTTTATCTACAAAGTACTGAAAGGGAGCTGGAAATAATAATTTAGTTTGGAGGGAGGTTTATTATTACATCTGATCGTATAGGGTTAGGGTTATGCTAGTCCCCGATAGGCATAGTGATTAGGCAGGCCCCGCTGCATTTTAAAAAAAGAACGAAACAGGTAAAGAGCAGACCTTCAAATTTCGTGCAGGTCGAGCTATTCGCACAACCAAGCTGAGCAGCTCGTCTACATAGCTTGGGTTTCCTGCTGTACAGTCTCGCAATGCCTCCGCGTAAGCGGCCGCAATCTGGCGTTAGGTCGGCGACGCGACCAACAGAGGTGAGTCCGAGCTAAAATCAGCTGAAATGTCTGTTGAGAGAGAGAGCTAATATTTTTCTTTTTTTAAGCTGAAGCCCGCTCAGGCAGACAATATTTCCCAAAATGATCCTGAAAATTCGGAAGCTCTACCTACAAAGGAACAGAGCCAGACACATCACCACCATTCCTCCACGCCCCGTCGAGTCGATCCGTTCGACGCCCTGCTGGAGCCATTTTATTACAACAAATCGTTGACAGATCCAATCAATACCGCTCGGGATAAGTGGAATCTACTACCGGCATTTTTGAAAGTAAAAGGTCTAGTCAAGCAACATATCGATTCGTACAACTACTTCATTGAGGTCCAATTGAAGAAGATCGTCGAGGCCAGCTCGACGATATACAGTGATGCGGACTCGGCCTTTTTTCTCAAGTGAGTTGACCTGGTTGTTGGTTCTACAAATACGATGCTGATTCTTGCAGATTCACCGATATCTACGTTGGAAGTCCTCGGAGAAGCGATGAGCCCAAGGATAGCGTCGAATCCGACTCGACTGTCACGCCCAACGAATGTCGATTGCGCGATATGACCTACGCCGCTCCGATATTCGTCGACTTTACATACAAGCGGGGCAAGGACAAAGTCACTCAACGCCGCGTACCCATCGGCCGCATGCCAATCATGCTCCGAAGCTCGAAATGCGTTTTGTCGAATAAACAGCCCACTGAAATGCACCTCCTCAACGAATGTCCGCTCGATCCCGGCGGATATTTCATTGTCAACGGAACGGAGAAAGTGATTCTGGTCCAGGAGCAACTGAGTAAGAATCGAATAATCGTCGAGACCGACCCCAAAAAGGAAATCGTCCAGGCCTCTGTGACTAGTTCGTCCAACGAGCGAAAATCCAAAAGTTATATCATTCTGAAAAAAGAACGGCTGTATCTCAGACACAACGTCCTAAGTGAGGATGTGCCCTTGGTCATCGTCCTGAAAGCCATGGGCGTGCACTCGGACAAGGAGATGCTGCTTCTCGTAGCTGGACTCGACACCGTCTACCAAGACGATTTTGCCATTAACTTCGAGGAAGCAATCAAGCAAAACGTCTTCACTCAGCAGCAAGCGTTGGACTGGATAGGTTCCAAGATCAAAATCAATCGAGGCAAGATTGGCGGCTACAAAAAGACTCATACTGAAGAAGCTATCGAGGCCATCTCGTCCGTCGTCATATCTCATGTCGAAGTCACCGATATGAATTTCAGGCCAAAAGCTATTTATATAGCCAATATGGCCCGACGGGTGTTGATGGCCAAACACGATGCCGACATGGTCGATGATCGAGATTATGTTGGAAACAAAAGACTGGAACTTGCCGGTCAACTGCTCGCTCTGCTTTTTGAAGATTTATTCAAGAAATTCTGCTTCGACATCAAAATGAATATCACCAAGGTCCTAGGCAAGAGACGACGCGAAATATTCGACGCAATGAGCGTGGTGACCCTGCACGGAAACCACATTACCCACGGCATGAACAGAGCCATCTCTACTGGAAATTGGAGCTTGAAGCGGTTCAGAATGGAACGCGCCGGTGTGACTCACGTCCTGAGTAGATTAAGCTACATTGCCGCTCTGGGCATGATGACCCGTATCTCGAGTCAGTTCGAAAAGACACGAAAAGTCAGCGGACCTCGAGCCCTGCAACCCTCTCAGTTTGGCATGTTGTGTCCATCCGATACTCCCGAAGGAGAAGCATGTGGTCTCGTCAAGAACCTTGCGCTCATGACTCACATCACGACGAACGACGAAGAAGGCCCCGTGACAAAATTGGTGTTTATGTTGGGAGCTGAAGATATCACTACTTTGAGTGGCAAAGAAATCTACGGGTTTGGAGCTTACATTATCTCCATGAACGGTACTCCGATAGCCCTGACTAGACGGCCGAAGAATTTCCTGATTTCGTTCCGACGACTGCGACGCATGGGCCGGATCTCCGAGTTCGTCAGCATCTACATTAACCACCATCAGCGTGCTGTTCACATTGCTACTGACGACGGACGCATCTGTCGGCCGCTCATCGTGGTCGAAAACGGTAAACCTTTAGTTAGGGCCAGCCACTTGGAGAAACTACGAGACGGGTCAATGCAATTCGATGATTTTCTTGCTCAGGGTCTAGTAGAGTACCTGGACGTGAACGAAGAGAACGACTCGAACATCGCCATCTACGAAAAGGACATCATCGACATCACAACTCATCTTGAAATCGAACCGTTTACCATTCTCGGGGCCGTTGCCGGTCTCATTCCTTACCCGCATCACAACCAGTCGCCGCGTAACACCTACCAGTGTGCTATGGGTAAACAAGCCATTGGAGCCATTGCGTCGAATCAGTTCCTGCGCATAGACTCTCTTCTTTACTTGATGGTATACCCGCAAAAGCCCATGGTGAAGACTCGCACCATCGAGCTGATCAAATACGATCAACTCCCCGCCGGGCAGAACGCCACTGTTGCCGTCATGAGTTATTCAGGCTACGATATAGAGGACGCACTCGTGCTCAACAAGGGTTCTGTCGATAGAGGGTTTGGACGATGTCAGGTGTTCCGCAAGTACGTCGCCAATCTCAAGAGCTATCCAAACGGATCAGAGGATAGACTTCGGGGACCGGAATTTACCGAAGAGGAAGACGGCCTGATGAAACCGATTTCCAAACACACTCTTCTCGACCCCGACGGCTTGGCTGCTGTAGGCGCAGAAATCAAACAAGGACAAGTCTACGTCAACAAGGAAGTGCCCGCCGCAGCATTTTCGGCTGGAATCACGGGCTCTGATGTGGGCAGACCGACAGATTACAATCCGGCACCCATGACATACAAATTGCCTGATCCGAGTATCATCGATAAAGTTATGGTTTCCGTCACCGAAGGGGAAAGTAAAATCTACAAGATCCAGACCCGCCAAACGCGCAGACCAGAAGTGGGCGATAAATTCTCGTCTCGACACGGCCAAAAGGGAGTTGTAGGGATCATTGCCGAGCAAGCAGACATGCCGTTTACTGACCAAGGGATTGTCCCTGATATTATCATGAACCCGCACGGATTTCCGTCTCGAATGACCGTGGGCAAATTACTTGAGCTTGTCGCTGGTAAAGCTGGCGTTCTTTCGGGTCAACACGGTTACGGAACAGCCTTTGGAGGTAGTCCCGTGGAACAAATGTCGGCGATCCTAGTTGATAAAGGATTTAGTTACGGTGGCAAGGATTATCTCACGTCTGGAATTACGGGCGAACCTCTCCCGTTCTACGTCTTTACGGGCCCGATTTATTACCAGAAACTAAAACACATGGTCCAAGATAAAATGCATTCGCGCTCAACTGGTCCACGCGCAACTTTGACCCGACAACCCACCGAGGGTAGATCGCGCGACGGTGGTCTGCGTTTGGGTGAGATGGAGCGAGATTGTCTCATTGCTTACGGAACGAGTCAGTTATTACTTGAGCGACTGATGTTGTCGTCCGACAAGCATGAGGTAGATATTTGTGAGAAATGTGGGTTTATGGGCTATCAGAACTGGTGTCAGCGTTGTCGCTCGTCGCGCGGCGTGGTCAAAATGACGATTCCGTATGCGGCGAAGTTGTTGATACAGGAATTGCTGAGTATGAACGTGACGGCCAGGTTGAAGTTGGAAGATGAATTTCCAGAGGGGAAAGGGATGTGATTTATCTTTTCTACATGAGTTACGATTCAAGTAGCATTTTGCATAGCGTGGCTGTTACTTCTAGATTATATCAGATGTGCCAAAGATTCCATTATTTTTATTCTTTCTTTAAGTATGAAATTGCCATTTCTTCTTGGCACCTAGGTACGTTCGTTGTTCAATCCCGTTTTGTTGATGTTAGGGCTAAAGCGGCCACGGGATTCTTTGGTTGTCGTCGAAAACTTGTAGGCTCCTGGGGCCAATTCAATCAAAGCTGCAGTCGTCACTGATCTGTGATAATTTGCAGGAAGAATACTTTATTTGGATGGCATAAGATTATTCTTGAAGCAAGCGTGAGAAAGTTGCTGAATCTCCGGTACAGGAAAATACTCTGTTTCTGAATGGCCGCGCAATGGAGTTCCGAGCCAAAGTCTACTTCTACTGCAATATTGACGTCGGCGCAACATTTCAAGTCCACCACAAACTTTGGAAACCTTGAAACATTCAATACGAAAGGCAGTCAGCATGAGTTTCTGCATTGTCAACTCTTCAGCTAGCCGATCAATTCCGTAGCTTTTCATGTTCAGCTCTCTTTTTTAACATATTCACTTCTTACTCTCAAGATATTCAGGCCATCTCTCTGATTATTACTCTGAAGATACTTAGGTATACTTAGGTATACACATCAGAAGAACAGGTATTGTTTTCATCAGTCGTTGGCGTGACCGACTCAGTTAAATATGCAATCTCAACCCAAAATTTCGATGGCTGCGCCTCCCCAACGTCCGGAAGACCGCTGTACTCTTCCAGGATTCGGACTTCCATTGGATTATTCGCCAGAGGCAATGAACGGATACGGAGTCAAGACTCGTTCCTTGTTTCCAACTGTGTTGGACGATAGAGATATCGAGGCTGGATATCTTGAGTGTGTTGAATCCATCACAATGTCAAAACGAATGACTGACCGTAATCCGCAGTCAGCCTGTTGTATCGATTCGAGAAAAGAAGATGCTGCACTTGATTAATGAGTTTACAGATGTGCAGGATTGGTTTGAGAAGGTGAGAGTCATCTGCGTCTGTTCAAAGGATTCGCTTTGTATTCGCTGCTAACCTATCTCTCGAATAAAATAGATCTTCGATGAATGCTATGTTCAAGTCTGGATGACGGAGACCAAGACAGATCCAGAGATGACCCCAAAAATGACTGCATGGATTCTTGCAGAGCTCAGATACAAAGCGCGCATTGCCAAAAAGCTCGGCTTCATCAACATCTACAACGGCGACGTGGTCAAATCATGCGCCGACTTTTTCGAACACGAGAAATTCCGACAAAACCTGTGCGTAGCAATAAAGGAACTAGAAGAAGGCATGGGCACCGCTCCAGAGTACCAGATGGCTACAGAAGAAAGAGAGATGGATTATGTCCATCCCTCGTTCTTCCCGGTAGTCTTTGGCCGCACCAGAGTTCTTCCTGATCGTGTTGTCGGTATCAAAGATGCCATCAGCAGCATGGGAAATGGAGTTCTGCTGCCCATTCCACATGAGCCGGGGCCTACTCGGCAGCAATTGAGTTGGAACATTGCGTCGCGCTCGGATATCATGCCTCGTCCTTATAGTTCCAAATTCCAATGGTTGCCTACCGATGTCTATTTCCGAGAAGATGGAACTGCCTATTTTGATGGCTATATCAACAACATCCACCCTACTAGGCACACTGGACTTTACCCGATATTGGAGAATCTACTCGATCATGTCATTCAGATGTGGAATCTCACCCTGACCCCAGTCAAGAGCACTCTTCATTCTCGTGCACGAATCGAGTTACAATCCGTCCAATACAGGGAGAAATATCCCGGCAAAACAGAACCTAAACCAGTCGAAGCTCGGGATGAAGAGCGAGGGAAATACGAAGCTCGATTACGAGAGTGGAGAAGAAAGTGGTTTGAGGCTGTTCAGCCAGAGCCGGAGGAATTCGCACCGCTGGGGGTCTCTCGGGAGATTATGGAGGATCTGCCTGCTTCTGAAAAGAATAAACATCGCATTCTGGACACCATGGATCTGATAAAGGAGTACGGCCGTCGCGGTCTTCAAGTAATTGTGAGAATAGCAGACGTCGCCCCAACTCCCGAGCGGCCGGTTTTTGAAGTCCCCTGGCATATGGAAGGACAAATTGTACGTCAATCGCCCTGATCCTCTCACCCTGATCCTCTCATCCCGTTTGTATGATATTTTTTGACTCACAAATTCTAGAACGAGCACATTTGCGCTTCTGCGAACTATTTCTTCCAAATGCACAACATCGAGGATGTCAAAATGAGATTTCGCCAGATCTCCGACACTCAATCCTTCCAGGATCTTCCCTACGAGCGAGGCGATACCGTTTGGTTGGAACAAATCTTCGGTATGAAACACGATGGTTCGGCGGTTCAAGAAGTTGGATATATCAATTGTGCTCAGGGGAAAGTCGTTACGTGGCCCAATACACTCCAGCATAATATAACCATTACCCTCAAGGATAAGGAACGCAAGGGCCACGTTCATGCCGTGAATTTCATGCTGGTTGATCCGAATATTCGCATCTTATCGACCGCAAATGTGCCTCCGCAGCGACTAGACTGGGGTCCAGAAACTGAAGAGGCAGAAGCTCGCGGTATAGACGTCAAGGAATTGTCTCAGGAAGAGAAGTTGAAGATATTCCCCAGAGAAGGCGATTATCCGTGGACGCTTCAGGAGGGCAGAGATCTTTTGATGCAGTGCACAGATGAGCGAAATAAGTTTAATCATTATCAGGATGTTGCTTTTCACTCGAAGAATGTTGCAGTGTGATATATTTGATTGTGTTTGCTCCAACTCAAATGGAACCACCCTTGATTCTGTTTTTTATCTTCTATAAACAATGGTTGGCGATTACTACTATGAGCCTTTGTATCTCAACGTGGTTTTGAAATCTGAGACTGTTTATACAGATCCTTTACCATGGATTCTACTGATTTCAACTAATCAAAGAAAATTGCAATCGCAGAAAATCATATCATGATATAATTAGGTACGGCGTAAACTTCTCTCGACAATACCCCAGTATCTATCCGGGTCAGCCCGCATATGTCCAACATGCGGCGTGCCTTGAAATTTCTCCAATTGCACATGCCTCTTAGATCGAGACGCAATAGCAGCGTGCTCCTCGACATCCTTCCAAGGAACCAATTCGTCCGTATCCGAGTAGATGTAAGTCATATGTATATCGTCCGTACTCGACTCTGACACAACAACATCCGAATCCAAAATAGCCTTCCGCGAGAACGCCAGCGGATCGTCTCCGTAGACAAGAGCATCGTCATATGCTTTCACAGATCGAGAACGTGCAAATAGTTTCCAGACGAATCCGAGGGATTTTTGGCCCACGTAGCGGAGCCATATCGCGGTGAACAGAAGTGAATAGCCTATTTGCCGGATAATAATTGTACTCGGCAGGCTGTACGAGAATGCTTTGATTGCTAACGCCGGAGTTGTTTTTCCAGGGGCGCTGTCTACAATCATCCTTGAGATTCGTAGTGGTTGACCGGTAGCATTCTTGTAGGTTTGTAGTAAATGAGCAGTCGCATACACGCCGCCATTAGAGAAAAGGTGAATGTGTACTGGACCCCTCGAATTTTGATCGTTGATAGAGGCATTCTGTTCTTGTCTGGTAGCAGCAATGAGGGCATCGACTGCAGGCTTCAGCTGCAACCGATGTGAAGTCCGTGAAATATACAGGTCGCGGGCCGAGGTTAAGATGAAAATTATGCGAGCTGAAGGCACAAGTTCTGCGTATTTGAGAATGTATTTGACTGCTGCTCGAGGCGAAGCGCCCATCCAGAACAAAACAACGATAGTAGACACATTTGCCTTGTTATCATCTGCTGGCTTGCGCGGGTCCACGCAGTATATAGATGGCCCGAGACGAATGAAGCCGTAAAGGGGATCGACTTTGTCCATGGAGGATGCCATCTGCATATCCCACCTGGCGTTCCAAGGTCCTGAATGTTATGTCGAAAAGTGAAGTACAGAGGTTCCAAGGTTACTGGCTAGAGAAAATGGACCGCGCGAGCCCGAGATGGTCGATTCAGGGGCAGGCCAAGTTATATATTCCGAAGTCACAAAGGCATTGTATTTTGATGCAAGCCGAGGAGCTTTTGTAAATTCATTCTCGAAATCCGAATTCCGGAATCCGGTTGCCGAATAATCTGGCTACAGTAGCCCGTAAATAAAGTTAATGATTGGGTTTGATATTGCTGATACCCCATAAAAGTGACTAGTCTTGACTAGCTGTCAACATATCTCAATGAATCCAGACGCTTTTCTTTGTGCCGTGTTGTTCCGGAAACGGAAAAAACCGACCCCGACAAAAGCACGGAGCTCTCAACAAATTTGGCCGCAGTTTTTGAGAGATGATATAGGCATCTTAATTACTACAGGCTTAAAACATAATGTTGCTGTCAGATAACGTCTTTGAGAAGGCCCGTATTAATAATCTAGGTAGCTAATTGAAGTAATAGTCAATTAATTAACTAAGTGAACTAAGTGAACTAAGTTAAGTAATTAAAAGATGAGTAAACATATGTGAAAAGAGCTAAATGCACAAGCTCCCAACCGTGGATAATAGCCCAGGAGACTTCTCGGACCTTACTTGGGTGCATACTGACGCTTTATGAAATGTACAGGTAGTCAGAATCTTTCGGATAAATCGTGATGTAGTATATTTCCTGTAAAGGATACTGTATGTCGTCTCAAATCTAGCTACCTTGCCTTAAACGCCTATTTACCCTCCATGCTCAAACTCAAAGAGATGACTTTCCAATATGCCAGAGGACGAGATTAGAAATTATCTCTTTCGCCCCTCCACGTCACTACCAGACGTCGGTGTTCCGGTATCACCAGCTGCCCCCTTCTTGCGGGCTCGTAGCGTCTGGCCCTGGCCCTGAAACCTGGGTTTCTCTTCGACGTCTTGAATGATTTTACCGTCTTCGTCGCGCTTCGGAGCAGGCTTGATAGCGTATCCAAAGAACAACTTATTCGGTCCTAATCGCAGTGGCTGTGGTCCATTCGTCTTCCGCGTCGGAGGCGGATGTTTAGGATTCGTAGAGCTGCCTGCTACGGGCGTATTGGCTTGGGGAGTGGGCGTTTTACTCGTCTTTTTAGCATTCAATCGATGTCCACCAGTCAGGAAATTTGACGACGCTGCTTTGGCTCCCTTTGTCACGTCGTTTGCCTCCGGAGCAATAGCTGCATAGTTGATGGCCTGCGCCATGCTTCCGTGAGAATGCACTACTCCACCCCGTGGTGCAGCTACTGATCCACTGCCAGGTGTGCTTGTGCCGCTCGTACGACTGGGTTCTTCGTAACCCACTGGAGGCGCAAAGTCTACTTCGAGATCTGTCTCAAGTACCGAAATAGCTTTCTTATCACCTTCTGGTTTGGCGTCGAGTACCGCAATCTCGTACACTTGATCGTTATAGGCGAATGTAAATACGTCACCCTTGGTCAGACAGGAGAAGTTTCGAAAAGCATTTTCCAGCACCGCCTTGGGATCACTTATGTCGAGAAAAGACGTTGACTGCGGCTGGAGTTTGATGAACCGTCCGGGCGGCAGATCCGTAGATTTGACCTGGATCAGATCACCAGGTTCCAAAAGGAGCGTTTGCATCAGCTATAATCAGTCAGTTAAACTGCTCCTCTTTTTTCGGGGCAGGGGAAGGCGGTTTGGAGTCGTACCCAAAAGGGCAGGTAGATTTTCCCCTCCTCTGCAATAAATTCCAAGACACCTGCGTGTGTCATCCGTTCTTTCGCACCATTATGCAATTCAAATAACATCGGATACGTAATGTGTAATCGGGTTAATTTATCAAGAGCGCTGGGTGGCATGATGACTTTGCCTCCGTGATTGACATTTTCGCGCTCTGGGCCGGGAAGCATGGCCACGGGGTAGCATCTGTAGAATTCATCGAAGCGGCGAGTTGGTGCTCCGTAACGCATGGCACCGCTAAGTATACCTTGCATGGCGTCTGACTCGAATAATCCAGGTCGATACTATTGAGACTTGAGCATTAGCATCGGTGGAAAGATGTATGAGGCGAGCTGAGCTGGAGCTTTCGGATCGATCGATACGTACCATGGTGCTGCTCAAGATGCGAGACTGCTGCAACTTGGGTGAGGCAGCTAATGCCAGAGCAGGTTTTCGATCTCAAGATCTTGCTAGAAAATTAATCCACTGTTTATCTTTTCTCGAAGGGACCTGATTGAAAGATGGAAATTCGTCCTGAGAGAAGAGATGTAGTGAGGTTGACAAAACCATGGAGCTGTTTCTAGTGACGCAAGAGGGCAAGAGTGTTAGCTAAGCTAAGATTGGAGTTGCTTACTTGAGCCGCCCATGATTTTCCGTTCCGACCCCGGAATTTATTTGCTCCATCTTAACTTCGATTTCACCTGAATCAAAAGCACTCCTGTGCTCAGTTCAATCTAAGCAATCAGACCGGGAAATTAGAAAAAAAAAGAAAAAAATGTCTCGATCAGTGCGCCCCAAACGCGCCGGCGAGGATTTCGCACGTACGCATCAGACAGAACCAGACGAAGGCGACGGACCATCAACAACGAAGAAGCCTCGCTTTGATCTTCGAAACCCCTCGGCGCTGGCGCCAGACGAGCTTGAAGACGACGCCGTATTAGACGCCGACGAAATCGGGCGTCGGGGCCAGGGCGTACGTCGCAATGCAGTTAATTTGGACGGGTATCAATCAGATAGTGAAAACGAAGGGTTTAATGCGCGCGTCGAAGCAAAAGCCAAGGCTAAACGACAACAAGAGAAACAGCAAGGTGGTGGAAGGGGTGGTAAAGATGACGATGACGACGACGATATGTTTGCTGACGACAACGCTGCGGCCGAACAAGATGAGAAGGAGGAAATAGACGAAGACGAAGCGTATAGGAAAAGCAAGAAAAACGTACGGTTTTTAAGAGACGAGGAAATAGAAGGGCAAGAAAATAAGTCTCGTGGTAATCGCGCCGTGCACGTTGATCTTTCCAAGCCGAAGGAGGTGAAATGGGGCGAAGAAGTAGAGAGTGAGAGCGAGAGTGAGGTCGACGAGGCAGAACGCGCGCGAGTAGACGAAGGTATGGACGAGGAGGTTGGGGCCGGTGGGAAAAAGACACATGCGCCGTTGATAGACGCCTTCAATATGCGCGCAGAACAGGAAGAAGGGCGCTTCGACGACCAGGGCAACTTTGTCCGGAAAGCCGCGGACCCAGATGCTATACACGATACCTGGCTCGATGGTGTATCAAAGAAGGATATTCGTCGCGCGAAGGAGGCTGCAGAGAAAAGAGAATCGGAGCGTCGCGAGCGCGACAAGCTGAATGATAGTATACTTGCCGCTGATCTTCTACGCACTCTCATAACACACATGCAACGTGGGGAGACTGTCCTCGAAGCACTGGCACGATTGGGCAAAGGTCTTCGCAAAAAGCCGAAATGGCAGCAGCAGAAGAACAAAAATAAAAAGACAGCCAATAATCGAAAGGAAGATGAAGATGTCGAGATGACCGAGGAGAATCCAGAGGAAGTCGCGCGGAGGAAAGCTATAGACGACGTTACAGGTGCTGCAGATCTACTTCTTACCAGAGGGCAAACTGAGATTTACGATCAAGAAAGGGAAATGCTTGCCCGGCAGTTCAAGAGGGACACAGGGGAAGACTGGATTGACCCGCCTGAAGTAGCTGCAGAATCGATTACGACGGCCAATAATGTAACAGAACCTGGCGTGTCGTGGGAATATAGGTGGTCTGATGCTCGAGACGGAGGCGAGACTCATGGTCCGTACGATAGTGCTATGATGCAGTCATGGAGTGACGCTGGGTATTTTGGAGAGGGCGTTGAATTCCGGAGAGTAGGGGGCACGGAAAGCGATTGGGCCCGTGTCTCGTCTTTCTTATGATACGATAGGGAGATACTTGTACAATTGATAGCCCGGGAAACCATAATATATGATACAATTTCACCGAAATTTTAAACGCTGATGAAAACTAGACGAACTAAATCATCGACCCTCCAGCACAAAATAAACCCAAATGCGCAGAAAACTCAGAGGGTTCGCCGTTCTGCTTACGCCGTCACCGTAATCCGTACACATAATCAAAAAGATATAAAGTCAAAAGATTTTTGTAAAAAGAGTCTATCTAAGAGATCTCCATGGCGTCTCCGTTTGTGTATGCGAGGTTGACGTCGCCAGACTCATTGATAAATCGTTTTTCAAATTCGCTAACGAATTTGACACTGCGCGCAGGATCGTAGAATAGTCGGTAGCTGCGCTGAATATCGTCAACTGTAACTTCCTTGGCCTTTCGCTTTTCACTGAGTAGTTGTGAAGTAGTGATGATATTGCTTGCATAACGCAGACCGGATTCTTGCCCTATCTTGGTCAACAAGGCCAAAGCATCAGGCGACAGGTCGACCTCTTCTTCTTGTGCCCGGATAGCCAGAATTTGTCGGATCTCGTCTGCAGTATAAGGTTGGGTGCTTATTATAGAGACACGATCTAACAGGTCCAGAGGGAGGCCGTGGGGTGACGTGTAGTTGGTGCCACGAATGCGGGTGTTGCCACGGTTGCTAGCCATGATAACAATCGGAGCCAGCTCAGCTTCCAGGGCTCGGTTAATGTAAGAATAGCACTCAATGTCCAGCATATGGACTTCATCGATGAACAGTACACCGGGAATGATCTCGGCCTTGCCCTCTTCTTTCCATTCTGCGACTTTCGTGTTAATCTGATCTCGCACCTCACTTCTGATTTCACCGGTGTCTCCGGAAAACAGAGCAAGGAACCCTTGCGAACGAGAATTGATCACATCAATCTCATGCAAACTGACGGTGTGCACTATCTCTTTGCGCACTTGCAATTCACCCTCGGGACACTGGACGAACTTGGCATCAGGGCCCATTGCATCGTAGTCTCTGGACCGAGCGTAGGAGCGACCCAGCTTTGTAATCTTCCCGGACGACTTGTCGATGGAGATGACGTCTCCTGCCATTACGCGCTCTCGGGTCATCGAATCGATCATTTTGGTGCCCATGTCGTATATGGTTTCCATATCGGTAGTTTTGATTGTAAGCTTTCCTTGTTTGTTGCCCTAGAATCGGCAGTTAGCAACACAAAGACTCGTTCCATACAAAACCGCAGCTCATGTTACGTACACCTGTGACGCTCCTGTCGATCTGAATTTCCACTACCTCGCCTTCAATAATCTCACTCTCCTCTTTGATCCTTACTCCGATGGACTTTCGGAACGCCTGTGTGAGCGCTTCGGTCTTTGACATGCCCAGCGAAAACACTTCGGACGCTGCGAGGGTGGTAAACGGCACGTCAGCACCCAGCGATTGAGCCATTCCCATAGCGATTGCCGTTTTGCCGGTACTAGGAGGTCCGGCAATCAAGACAGCTCGTCCGGCAATGTCTCCTGCCTTGACCATCTGCAAGATAACGGCCGCAGCCTTCCGCGCCTTCTCTTGACCGACGAGACCTTGAGAGGAAGCTCTAGGTTGCAGAGTGTCGGGATCGACGCCGAGACCGCGAATGTGCGAATGAGCCGCAATGAGATTGAGCCCGCGAAGCTCTTTGCTCTCGGCGATCGTGGATATCGGCTGGACAAATTCAGTACATTTGAACCAAAAAGGACGATCAATATAAATAGATCTATTGTATCACCAACTTACAGCAGCCATAGTTTCCAGCAACTCCTGGTTTGGCGGGAAAAATGCCCGGAGGAGAACAGAGACACCGGAGTGGTGCTGGATTAAAGATCCAGTATGTGATGATGAGCCCTTGATCTGACGAGTCAATCGTTTTTGATGCCGTTTCACGCAGTCTGATGGATGAGTTTTATGTTATGTTGTTAATGGATCTGGATAAATAAATAGAAAGAAGCAACCCAACAAAAGTCGAGCTTGCGATGTTGTTTGTAGCAAAAGGAAGGAAGGTCCGCCTTTTTTGCGCTCACCGCCTTCCTGGCCGCCTTTTTCCCTGTGTTCATGACTTATTGCCGCCAGCCAATCAGATCCCCGTTCGACGCGTCAGAGTGGAGTTCCAGAAAGCTAAAACGTGCCTGCAGCGCCTCTCTTTCGCCCAATGTAGTTTAGCCTCTTCCCAAAGGTGGCAGGCCCAGCACCTTCTGCCGCGGGCAAATAAACATATCGTGTGGGTGTGGGTGGGCACCTGCCATAAGTGGACGATAATCAACATTTCTTCTTCTCTTTCCATTTTCGACCTCGTTTCGTCTCTTTTTATTTTTTATTCCCTCTCGTCTGTTCTTCTATTTTCTTCTAGTTTTTTTCTTTCGTCTGACTTTTATTAAGCTGGCCGAGTTAGTATCCAGGAAAATACTGCAGCAGATCAAGTGAATGCTGTTGGGGCTGCAACTTCATCTCCAGATTCAGCATTATCCCAAAATTGCTTTCTGTATTATGGCCGAAGAGTACATGGGTGATATTTTGTCGTGCCAAAGAAGACGGATGGCTGGCATGATAATGCTATGAATCAAGCGGATCTTCATCCTGTGTTGAAACAAAGCAGCGGAAATCTGCCTTGCCATTCGCTTGGAAAGCGCGAAACTTGACCTCGATGCACCATGGCAGAAGTCAGCAGACCGTCGACTTCTACGACGGCTTCCGCCCAGTCTCCAGTGCGGGATCCTCGGCGTCTTTCAAAACAAGATAACTCTACATCAACTCCTGTGGAAGTCCCAAATGTTCCTGTGCCCTCAAAACCAGCCGCCAGGCCCAAGTCATACGGCGAAAAGTTGATCAATAGCGTCACAAGCTTGTCTTCCGAGGTTGCAACCGCTGCTACGCTGAAAAATGAATATGCAAAAGCAGACAAGGCCCAAAAGGCTATCAACCGTCACTACGAAAAGCTCCGCAATTTAGGCCACTTCCCAGCAGCCAGAGATCTCATTAATCGGGCCCGTGAAGTCCAAAATAAAAGTGTCGAACAGCTTAAAGAACGACTAAATGAGGGTAATTCAAAACAGAAGATTCTTTCGAAACAGGCTGCTGCGCTCGTCGACGAGGAGGCCTCCACCTCGCCTATTCCATCCGGTACTCTGAAAATAATCCAAGACGAGACGAAATCGACGAAAAAATCCCTACAAGATATTCGAAATGAGATGTCGACGCTTAGCCGGGAATCTCGCACCGTCTTTGATCGTCGGTTTGCCGAGTTGGAAAGGAAATCCGAAGAGTCGCATAGGTTCAGTAAGGAAACTCGATCAAGTCATGACAAAACACTGGACGAGCTGCGGCGACACACAGATTCGCAGTTTGATCTCATAAAGAAAATGAAATCAAGTCAAGCGGATGATTTTGCATCGTTGAGAAGGACCCGCGAACGATTAGATAGGGCATTCTCGGACATCGATTTACTAAACGACCGCCTAAAAGCTCAGTCCAAGCGTCGGGGTAGCGAGCAGTCGATAACCCCCCCTGCTATTGATCCACGGAACGTCGCGGCAATTGAAGATCGTCTTAAAGCTCTCGAGTCATTGACGCAGCGTCAAAGCAGTAGCGAGACACCCAGTGGCGAGATTCTAAACGCTATCAATCAACTATCAGCTCGTCTCGATGCGATCGAAAGTCAAGGTCAATCTGAATTGCAACCTTCTGTGCGAGCACAAGGTGATCCCTCTTATCACGATAAGGAGATAGCAAATATCAAAGAGCAAATTGAAGATATGAAAGCGCTCAATGAGTACAAAGACTCCGTGTTGTGCGACGACATTGAGAAAAAACAAAACGAGATGCTTACACGGCTCGAGCAGACGAATGGCCAAATCAAGGCAGAAGTAGCGTCCGCAGTGGAGAAAGCAGTTTCCGATCTGGAACAAAAAGCGCCCATTAAACAGACCGATCAAGTCACGTCCTTGATCGAGGCTGCTGAGTTACACGGTCAACGATTTGAATCTTTGGAGACCGCCATCGCTTCATTAGAAAGTCGCTACGGCCATATCACTGCAGAGGCACTCGCCTATCAAGCAGTACCTTTAATCCAGAGACAATTTCCACCTCCGCAAGTGTTGCACAATGTCATTGAACGAGTTCGATTATTCGAGATGAATTTTCCTCATATCGCAAATTTCCACGATTTTTCTGAACGTATTGAGACCCAACTGAGAAATCTAGAAACTGTTCAAGGACAGATGCGAGCAGCACAGGCAGCACAGGCCCAAGCTCAGGCCCAAGCGCAGGCACAGTTACAGACACAATTAGCCACAACGCAAAGGGACATCCAGGATAAAACTGCGAGCAGCAGAGTATCTCCGTTGATTACTGAAGGGCAAACCACCTTGCCGGATGTTGTTACAAAACTTGCAGAATTCCAAAAAAAGTTTGATGGCGATATCACGTCGTTGGACAGCAGACTCTCCAACTACACGGAAGAAAATCGGCAGAAGCTTGAGCAAATGCAGCAGTCTTTGGAAAAATCAACTACCGCCACAGATGAAGTGGTCACCAAGACGTCCTCCATAGAGAACTCTGTCTCCGAACTGAAAGCAGAGTCTGAAATTCAGAAGGGTCGGCTTCAGGATTTAATTCAATCAAGAGATGAGCAGGCGCAGGCCATTGAGCAAAAGTTGACGGATGCAATAACCCAGATGCAGGATCAGATCCAAAAAACTGAGCAAAAAATCAGTGACGTGCTAGACGTTTCTAATTTGGGGGAACTGAAGCTCCGTCTCGAAGACCAAGAGGTGGCGTTGCAACAGCACGTGGAAAACCTAAATTATCAACTGTCTCAATTAGTTGATCAGCAAAAAGCGGCGGCTGCAGATTTATCGGAACTCCAAAGAATCAACGAAGAATTGAAAAAGTTTACATATGATTCGATTGAAGAACTACGAAAAGGAGTCAAAGATATGAACCATGAGCAAATCACCGAGCAAGAGGAAGTCTTGAAAGAGACACTAGACTCTCATGCTCTTCGCCTTAATGAGTTGGAGAAGGCGCAAACTCCTCGTGCCAGAAATCGACCGCGCAACTCTGTTTCGCCGGATGCCGCCTCTTCCCGATCGCGTTTCAGTAACTCCGATGACGATCTTGACGATTTCGAGGGCGATATTTCCAATAATGGAAATTCCAGGAAGAAGAGTAAGCGAAGATTTTCAAAGATGTCCGGCTCCACGCACTCTCCGTCACCAAGGGTGGCTTTTCGAAGCACTCCACCTCGAGGCCCAATATCAATGATGGAGAGGTCTGGCCCTCCGCCATTCAAAAAACGACAAAGATCAATGCTAGATCTGGTTGACAGTGGTGACTAGATGCGCCGTCTACTACTAGATATTCCATCGGTACATTATCTCCGCGATATTCGCATTTCATTCATACCTCTGTGACGTTCCAGATCATTACATTTCTTTTTTCCAATTTCCGGTTTAATTTCTTTTTCAACTTGAGCGGCATTGTGGTTGGTCTCCAACAGATTTCGAGACCAGGTAACAGCAATAGGTGTTTATTACGGGTCGATTGCCTTCGAGATACCAACTGAGCGAGACGGGGTTTAAAGTGTATATGTACTTTAGTGAATGATGCTTGGCAGGCAGATAAGACTGAACTGCTAGGATAGGACTTGACAGTAATATATTTTCTTTTCTGTATTGCCGTGCTTCCAAGGTTATACGCGTAGTATGATTTGAGTAGTCATGAGCATTTCAGGTGCTCAGGTGCACATTCAATTTCACCCAAAATGCTTGATGATGGCCAGCTATACGAATAAGCTCAATGGTGTTTAATGTCCTTTCTAGGTATCTATGTAGTCAAGATTTCATTGAGATCTCGCGAGTAAGACATACAATCAATCATAAAATGAAAGAGAAGCAAGCGACCACCAACCAAAATGTAATATATCTATGCGCTGACAGCGAGCCAGAAGCGGAATCTATGATTGAACAACATACAACGACCTAGGTATCTGGCCAAATTACAGAATATCATCACTCAATTTCCTTTTCACGGAAAAATTTCACCACCGCTATAAATATCGTATCAATCAGCATCTTTTACATCCTGACCGCATTCTCACACGAAAGGAGAAGTAAAAAGTAAAATTAAATGAAATAAAAATGAAGTAAACAACATACCTTGACGAAATTCCTCCGGCTTCTCAGAAATCACCCAGTGACCAGCATCGATCCCCACAATCTCAGCATTTGGGAAAAACCGCTTCACGGCAGGTATTCTCTTATCATTTACGTATTTTGACTGTAAGCCGCGAACAACCAGCGTCGGACCGTCATAGGTCGGTAAATTGGCATTGTTGCTATCGTTATCTCGATCGAATTTCCAGGGGAAATCGGCCATTTCCGGCAGATTTGAGCCCAGAGTGTCCAGCGGGACGCGGAATTTGAGTGTTTTGTTATTTGTTGCAGGGTCGCGGATGAGGTTTGTCAGAAGGAATTGGCGGATTGGGACGGACTTGTATTCATTTTTGTTAGAAATGAATGGGGTGTTGATGGGGTTGTTGATGTTCGTTTTCAGGACGTCAAGTGTGGATGGGAGAGAATAAATGGACAGTAGAGTAGGTACGTACAGGCTCGTATTTGGATAGAATCTGATCCGCCTCGCTTTGCTTTGTCACTTGAGCATCTGATACTTCCTTCATACCCTTGACGTAGTCGTCGAACGACGAGCTCAACAGAGCTGATACAGGCGCATTGTCCACGGGGATCAAGCCCGTGACCATTTCTGGAGATTGTAGGGCTAGCACCATGGCGGCTTTTGCGCCCCTGATTGCAAAACAGTCGTAGTCAGAATGACTGTCAAAATGTGAACAGCAGAAAAGGCGCACTCACATCGAGTGTCCTATTAGGACCACTTTTTCCAAGCGGAACTGCTTGATGAAATCTGCAACATCTTCCGCGAGATGAGTGTATGTATGCTCTGGTGTATGCGGAGATTCTCCATGGTTCCGCAAGTCCTACACCAGTATTCCTTCTTAACATGCATCCACTGGCAAAAAATTCTCTTATTTGTAGTCAGCTGAGACTTACCACAATGTATATGTCGCGATTTAAGTCTCGCGCAAGTGCTCTGAACACAACAGAAAATCATCAATATCAGTCCTTGCTCATTCTGATCCTGAAGCAAAGTATACGAAATGGTTTTCTGACATACTTGCTAATACTTCGATTATTCAATTTGTTCCCCAAGAACCCGTGCAGGAATACAACGGGCTGTCCATTGCGCTTCGGTCCTTGCGACGCGGGCTCAATCAATTGATACGCCAAGTCGACTTTTCGTGACGCAGAAGAAGAAAAAAGACGTTTAGAATCGCTGAGAATTGGTCTCGCAGCTATATATAGCCGTAAGCGTGTCGATAGCCGCGACATTCTTGTCTAATGGCTTGTATGTGCAGGATGATTTTAATAATATCTAGTGAAGAGAGTAGAAAAAAGAGACTTCCGACGCTGACGCAACAGTAAATAATTTGGTTATGGGGTTAGGGTACTGGCATTGCTATCCCCGGTTAATGCCGATTGATAAGATAAGGGTAGCTATTTTTCCCTTAGGGTTAAAGTGCTATTTTGACAATTTTCTCTCTTGGAATAAATCTGAACTACCGTTAAAATACATCAATTATGAAAAATTGCGATATATACTAGGTATCCTGAAAGGAAAAGAAACAAAATGCAACCAGAGGATGTTATCCGGATGCTGACGTACCAATAGTCCGAAACTTTCAGGGGCGTATCTGCCATGTCTGGGCACTTTTTTTTGTAATATGACAGTTTCCACATATGAATCGAAGGATTGATAATTTGATATGATCAGGTAAAAAGATCATCGTAGGTGAATATTGATGTTGGCAATTCTCCGGGGATAAGACTTTCGCTGACACTCATTCCCAATGCAAGATTTTGGACACGCCATGATATCTCGCCTCTCTGCAATAGTCTCTACATTCTGACTTTTATGCCTACGACAAAATGAAATGTAGCCACTCACTCATATCTGTTTAGGACCTATTGTTGCGTTGACATCGCTTGTACCGGATCCAGCTCAATTACTTTTCAAAGGCTCGTTGAACGGCAGTGTTGTCCAGGACTGTGGCCCTTCATAAGTCGCCTGAAAGCTGCCCTCTTGAATAGTGATTCAGACTAATCATGATTGCAGAGACATAATATATTTTCCGTCCCACAACTCATCAGCTTTCTCTCCCAGGGAACAACTTTACAACCGGAACACTCATAATAACGGGCACGCCGCCAGGAGTTGGTGCTGCAAAAACCCTTCTCAAAGGAGACGAGTTCCGTGTTTCCTTGGATCCCTATATTGAGACTTTGATCACTCAGTTCATACACGGATGACATCGTTCGATGCTCGAAGACATGGTATTTGACTGACAAGACAGAGGGCAGATGGTCGTTGAAGTTGGGTGGAAGTAAATACTTTTCTTATGGAACAAGTCCAATAAGTCAGTGGGAATTCAATTGGGCTTTACAAGCCGTACTGCAAATTAACTACGATCAAATAAGCAAGAACATGTGTCGACATTGGGCAGTGCATTTCCCCATTTCTTTTATGTCTCTGAATTTATCTGCATGCATTGGCAACTTGGGATGTTGAACAAATTGAGCCGCTCGTTGATAATAATCCGCATGCTATTCAATGCTACATTTTTATATCAAAGCAATGGAAATCTTTTGCCATGGCACCCAGGCACAGTAATCTGAGCCTCCTTAGTCATATTTCCCAAAGAATCATACCGAAGCAAAACTGCCCGTGGACATTCAATAACAGGGCAGTGTTTTCAATTCGCGACTAACAAGGATCTGTCGCAGAGGGTGACCTGCATTAGGATACGATTGGATTATGTTCCGCATTTACAACATGTTTAGCATGTGCAATCATCGATCGAGGCTGTGAATGTGGCCGAGTAAGCCAGCCGTCGTCCGCTTACAGCAGCAAAGAGGGGGAAGTGTCGCAAAACCAGCTAGTGCCATGCAGGTGGTGTCACAATCACATTCCACAAACGAACTATAGCGATCTAATGCAATTATACCCAATCAATTTTAACTACTAATGCGCATTCGAAATTTCGCAAGACAGTTCAGATCTTTCCCGATGTCCCTCTCTAGTTCAGACCTGCTACTTTTGCTTTCGGAAATGTACTGCCCCGCCCATGCGTGCATATTAAAATCAGCTTTAAGTCTGCTCGTAATATGCGACTCGAACTGTATGAAAACTTGGAATTTTCGGGGTCTTGTTACTATTTTGAGCCATGAACACCTAGGCACACTCCAGGCTGACGCTAGCTTTCTCGTCCGCTTTAATCAAAGATATATATTTTCTCGAAAACCTTCGAAGCTTTTCTGACGACACTTCACATCATCGACAAACACCGAATTTTGCTTGTGCTACCGACCGGTACTAGGATTTCCCCGGCTAATCCAAATCGACACCCAGGTTTACACTACCGGAGACTTAAACGACAATGGACATGAAATCAAAGTCCACTTCTTTGTACGCCTTGGATATCAGCGGGATTCTAATTATTTTATCCGTCGTGGGAGGAACCCCGCGATTCATTTTGATATCGGTCTTATTCATAAGTTGGCTTCAAAAGCAATGGTCAGGGTATACTGTTACCTTGAGTGAACGGCGGTCTGCGCGCCTTGCAGCGGAATCGCATGCAAAAGAACTTCGTCGGAGGAACGAAGTAGCCGATATAACCCGGACGGTGGGCGAGAATGTGATTCATCTGCTGAATAAGAGAAGGGAAGGGCTGGTCCTCCGGTTGGACGAAGAGTCCCAAAGGAAGGCTTCCTCTGCTCAGAAGGAAATCGTACACAGGATAGTCAGGGAACTGGTTCGTCACCAGGAAACACAGGCGAGAATAGAGGAGGAAAAAGTAAAAGACCGGGAGAGTCGTCTTCTTGCTCGAGAGAATGCTCTTGTCACCCGAGAGAATACTCTTGTCGCTCGAGGGAATACTCTTCTTCACCAAGCAAAGAATCTCGCAGCTAAAGCCGAGTCGCTACAGGATTTAGAGGAAACCCTTGATGAGCGTGAGCGAGAAGTATCAGCACGCGAAGCGAAGGCGCAAGCGAAAAGAGCCAAGCTCCAGCGAGACCGCGAAGAGCAAGAAAGAAAGTCTGCAGAAGCGAAACGTCAGCTGCTTTCCGCCAAAAAGGAATTAGTATTTCAACAGGAAGCATCATCGCTGTCAACAGTATCTACTCCACCACCATCGAAGTCCCAGCAAGCGTATTTGTTTCGACAAAGAGCCCCCGTATCCCTGCCGGAAGATATTTTACGTTATGCTAAGCAACTTGAGTTATCCGCATCCAAGTTCACATGCATCGGGATTACCCAGAAAGGGGCTCGATGTGGACAAAGCTTTATATCGAACATGAGTAAATCGTGTGCTTCGGCTCGTATCAATAGAATGTTACATCCTGAACCTACTGATGGTTCCGAAATGTATGAGCTCGAAGCTCTGCGCGAGTTGGCAGACTGGATGCTTTGTCCGCGCTGGCATCGAGACGCAAAGCCTCAAGGAGCAGGAATTGCGGCAAGGTGGTACTCTCAGCTGCAAGAAGCGAGATCTTCTGCAGGCAGAGGAACATATTCTTGGGACACTCCGTCTTCTACCTACACTTCATCTGTTTTCAGTTCTGATGGCCGTGGAAACCGATCCAGCGGCACAAAATCACGGTCCAGCATGTTTGGAACATCAACTCCGGGTTTTTCAACAACCTTTTCGAGTCCCGAACAACAATACACAAGCCCATTTACTTCAAATGGATTCGGATCGTCGTCCGTGCGACGTAATCTTCAATCAGATTTTCGATTGGCGGCTCAGCAGCCAACAAACACTAGTAACTTCTAGAGCATGTAATTTGTATACAATTGAGGAGTATGAAGGAGTACTTGATCTGTGCAGTGATATCAATAGGGATGGGACAATTCTACGGGCTGGCGTTTTCAAGGGTCATGATTTGTTTTGAAATTTGGCCTTTCTCTGATCTGATTTCCAATCTACTTCGAATAAGTGTTATTTTATGAATATTGGCACTGGATTTGATTTACAATGTCTTTATAGATTTGAGCTTTATTCATGCAGGATTTTATTCCCAGGTTATGAAAGCTTTTCCCAATTATTTGAGCGACAATCTCTCATGACAGTCAATTTTCTAGTTCTTTGATCTCCTATCCTCCAGGAATGCCTTGAATGCCTTGAATATCACGACAAATTGGAAGTTCACGAGGGCTTCCACGCAGTAGAATGTTTCCAGAGACATCTTGATATTAACCGCGGATTGTAACCTTGGAGCTCACTGGATTCAGCTATAACTTAGTTCCCTACTAGGGGATGTTTAAGGAGCATTAACGTTATAAGCGGCCCACTTCTGAACGGCATGCGGCTCAGTATGGTAGTTATCTCCGTCGCTGCTCTGCTAAAACTATTTTTAGCCTCTCGATCCTGAGAAATTGACGAGCTTGATTGATATTTCACAAAACATACTCCTTTTGGCTTTTTTTGACAAGGTGAGCGGCATATCAGCTCATCGCTGGTGTACAATTACAAAATCGGCAGTGCATGGGAGGACTTTGTTTAGATTAAACATTAGGGTTAGGGTTGTGATCATCACTTCAGAAAAGCTGTAAGACTATCGGCTCAACTTTCAACTTTCAGCTGAAATTTGGCTTCTTGGACTTTTCTATGGTGATAAGGTTGGTAAAACCGTAAAATCCGTGGACGCAGACTCATTCATGGCGCGATAGATCGTAAAAGTGGAAGTATCGCAATAGTCGGAGGTTCACAGCATCCGAAGTATGGACGGCCGACATGGACTAGCGTGGGAGAACGACAGGAGAAAAGTATAAGTAGGAATGACAGCTGCTCAGCTCGTCCAAGGATCTATTCGTGTTAAAAAAACATACAAAATCAATTTCCGGATACTTTCCATCTTGGACACAAACGAAATTTGCCAATATAATATCAAATCTCAATCAAAATGAAGGTCCTCTTGCTTGGTGTGACTGGTAACGTTGGGTCTCGACTTTTACCCGCACTTGTTGCGCACAAGCATCACGTCGTTGTCTACGTGCGCTCTCCCAACAAGCTTTCAGATGAAGCAAAATCCAATATCGATGCGGTTGTTGTTGGATCAGCCACAGATAGTGCTGCTATAAAGGCTGCCATACTCGAACACAACTGCGATGCTGTCATCAATGCCGCCGGAATGGCTGCTTTGACTCCGTTCCATTCTAAAGGAGAATTTCCAGCTATTTTCGCATCTGTCGTCAAGGCTGCGAGAGACGCCGGGCACGAGCGCAAGGCGCCCATCAGATGCTGGCTGATGAGTGGCTTTGGCGCACTCGATCACCCGAGGAAGCCTCGCCTGTTCTTGGACTAGTCAGTCTTTCATTTTCTATATGACTTTCGGTTTTCGATATCTTCTTCAATGTTCAGTGATACTAACCAGAATTCTAATTAGTATGCCTCTTTACCCTGCCCACAAGCCGAACTATGAATTGGTCAAATCGTCCTCAGCCGACGAGCTTGCCTGGTCGCTCTTTTGCGCAAACGTGTTGAACCCCAAACATCCCAAACCGCAATATCCGCCTCCTGCAGATTGTTCGGCGGATAATCTTGCTGTGCAAGCCGATTCGCCGCCGGGATGGAGCTCCAAACTCCTGGGTATTCCCCTTCTCGGAAACTACCTCAATGTGATGGCGCAAGTGCAAGAGTATCCCACTTATTTGGAAGATATTGCAGATGTGATAGCTAGTGACTTGGAGAAAGGCTTGGACAGCAAATTTGTTGGAAAGAGAGTTGGGGTGAAGGAGAAGAGCAAGATGCGATGAGTAGGCAAGCAATCTGGCCTGAAACATGTATAGTATGTCATTCAACGAGTTATCTCTAGTAATTTTTAATGATTCAGATGAATTTTTGTATCAAAAATAGACAGTGAGGTCCATTAATTGTGAAAAATGCAGCAAAACTTCAACTACATATAAAGATGAGAGTCGAGATGAGAGGATTCGACTAAGCATTTGCCCGCATTTCAACGGGCCAAATCTTCTAGTTTGGTCTTCTGATTGGCTGGCTAATCAAATAGAGTGTCTATTCCAAATAAATATTCCAAATAAAGTTAGGGCACAGTTTTAGCCCTAAAGATTATGTGTCAGCCTCACCACTTTTCAACATGAGCTGAAGCAGCCTTCAAACTTCAACTATTTCTCGCAGTATCCGTGTTTATATAGACTCGTCATGATGGAAGATTCTCTGCCCGGAGCCGTCTCGTTCGGAGCAGACTCATCGCACCAGAAGGCCGAAATGGAGCCTCCCGCATCCAAAGGCCTTCGAACCTCGTGTGATCTATGTAAACAGATGAAGGCATGTTTATGCATCTGATGTCGTTTTGCGGTACTAATTAACAGTCGATCAGATAAAATGCTTGAGAGATATCGAAGGCCAGCCTTGTGCACGATGTCTTACTCGAAAATTATCTTGTACTACAACGCCAGTTCAAAAAAAGCGGCCAAGAAGATCTCTGTGCGTTTCAATAGCAGCGCTGCCCCGTCTGCTCGAAAGACGCTAATCTGGTATTGAAGTAAACCCGATTCGTACTACCAAGATATTGAAGAAAGAATCAAACGCATGGAGTCAACTATCATCGCTTCGGGGTTCGATAGCCACGCGAAGCAAGAGACCAGCGAGGAGGGAGAAGATAATTCGTTCGATATGATTGAGAGCCAAGCCAAGCTATCGAATAGATTTGCGAACCTAGTCATTGATTCTGGACGCTCTTCGAATTTCATCGGTATGCATTATTCTCTGCGAAGTTCACCTGCCCTGTGTTGATATTCTACCCCCAGGATCTGCTTCGGGATTTTCTCTGTTTTCGCCACAGGGAATTCGATGGATGTCACAAAAACTGGGTGATCAGACCAAGTTATCCCAGCTTCTCAGCATTCTTAAAGAACAAGAGTTTGGTTCTTGGGGGCATGGAGTTTCCGATCTATGGGCACCCAAGCCGAGATCACAACACTCACCACTTCCCGAAAGGAATGTGGCTTTGGAATACGTGAACTGTAATCCTGATTCGCAATCAAGAAAGGTTGTTTTGTTCTTACTGACAGTTTGATAGGTTACTTTAAGACGTTCAATGATTGTTACCCTGTTTTGAACCAAGATGTATTCAACTCCTATTTCGAACGGCAGTATTCCACTGATCCCCCGCCGAGCATTGCATGGTACGCACTGCTGAATGCAGTGTTATGTATGGGTAGTATCAGGAACTCCGCCGAGCGCGAAAGGCACGTGCGAAGTAGTCGACTAGTTGATTATACTTCAGCCACGCATGAAGTTGGTGCCGGATACTTTCGCAACGCATCTTCTTGTTTTAACGACTTGTTTTTTGGCGAAGCAAGCTTGATGACGATGCAAGCTGTGGCGCTCATGGTTTGTTCTCCATCCTTACAGTCAAAGCGGGAAGGATTCACGGAAAGGATTCTAAATTGTGTACACAGACATTCATTGCAACATCAAGTCCCAATCCTCAGATTGCCTACGCTTTGACGTCTGCCGGGGCCAATTTAGCATATACCCTTGGCCTTCATCGGAGCCTCGATGGATTTGGTCTTGCATCAGAGGAAATCGAACAGCGTCGAAACGTATTCTGGGTGTTTTATCTGCTAGAGAAAACAGTAAGCCACAATCTCGGCCGCCCATCTCTCATCAACGACGACGATATTGCTGTCGAATTGCCGCCGAAGAGACATGGAAAAGTCCGGTCGCCTCGTGGAGTTGAGATCTACGACATGTTCCAAGACCAGATTACACTTTCAATTATTGGAAGTCGCATTTATACTGAATTATATTCGGCAAGTTCTCAAACAAAATCTGAAGAGTACCGCATGAAAGTGTTGGCAAAATTGGACACTCATTTACAGCGCTGGCGAGATCAAGTACCTATTGATATCCGACCCGAGCATCCCATCAGCTGTGCCGATGAGCAATACATGCCTGTCGTCATGATACACTTTAAGTATCTAGATGCGGTCATTCTGTTGCACCGTATATCAAGTCATCACGCAGGACCATCCTTCAAACCCACTGGGAACTTTTCCGACGAGAGCAGTCGCCAGCAATTCGAGTCAAATTCGAGAGTCAATGCAAGTCAATTACTTTGTTTGGCTGCTGCACGGAGATCGGTTCAACATCTCGATGCAATCAGCCGCAACAGTCTCCAAAATCAGAATCTCAGGTGGTCCGTTTGACTCTTTCTTATTCTGTTGATATTCACCTATAGTTATATTGACTTCCCTAATAATGATCTAGGTTGGCATTGTACTATCCACTAAGCGCAAGCCTCACTCTCATAGCGAATATCCTGTCCAATCCACAAGATCAACAATCTGCATCAGACGTGAAATTACTGGGTGTCATCAATTCATTTATCGATCATTCTATACAGCCTGGGTCGCCGTTCTCGAACACGCCGACTCTCAAGGGGTTCAAAGAGCTCTACAATGTTGTAGCACGATTCGTAGCCGAGGCACCGACAAGGACAAGCCAGAAGACAAAAAGAGAACCTGACTGGAACGGTCATTCGACTCCTCTGAATCATGACTTTTCGCCTGACTCGATACCCACCTCAAACGCACAGCATACGCAGCTTATGCAATTTCCTGTATGTCAAATAAATGTCTTTCTCTTCTGTGCGTTGGATATGATTGACGAATTTTCTAGATTTCCCCTGATTTCACGGACATCAATACCGGATTCAGCGACTTCACCACGGACACTGGCTCCTCTGAAGCATACTTTAACAACAACTATGGAAATATCGATTCTCAAGAACCGATTTTGACGACAGGTTCTCAGCTATCGTATCAAGAGTCAATGACAACAAATAGCTCTCCTCTCGACTTGGCGCCATTCATCATTCCTCCCGAACACCCGAGTCTAATCGACTTTGATCTTGATGTGGCAAGTGGGATATATCCGGATGGAGAGCTTACTCTGGACTGGGGTATAATTGACTCGTGGATGACGGAGCCAAGTTTTAATCCGAATGTCTAGACTGAAGCTCGCGTCTACTTTCCTTGCGAAGGTAAAGCGAGATGATCTGGTCAATATGAAGAATGTGGATGTACCATTTGAAATAAGTTTCTTTTTAGTCACATTTGAATGTGTCGGATTTGCTGTCAAATAAGCATTAATCAAGTTACGTGAAGAGATTAAAGTTGCTAAAGATGTGATGCTCTGCAACATCGGATATTGATCGAGCAGAATGCTCAAGATGTCCACTTAGGAAAGAATACATTTTAGCATGCTCTTCTTAAAGAAATTACTGCATTAAACCTGGTCTAGAGCCGCCCTCTCATGTTTTCTCTTATTTTTTCTGTCTAAAGATCAGTAAATTCACATCCTCAATCCGTCTAGAACACAAATCACCACAAAACATCTTCGCAAATAGTCCTATAAAAGTGTGCCCAGTAGGTTGCCGGCTTTTATTAATTGATTCCCAACATGTCCCGACACAAATTACTTCTTGCCAACCACTTTGACCACCTCAATACCATCCTGCACACCCAATGTCAGTAAATATATTGAAACGTAGTCACATGAAAGACTTACGCGTCCGTAATCAGAGGTAAATTCCGTCATTTCAGTCTCATAGATCCAGTCCGGATCTCCAGGGACATTCTCCAAGTCCAAATCTTCTTTACCATCTTTAACAGCCTTGACCAAGTTCTCCCCCGTGAGATAGCTCTTGTGCGAATCAAACCCATATTTTGTCTTCAACAACTGTTCTCTCTTTTCGTGACTCGCTCTCACCCACTCGAGAAAATCCGGGGCACCCGGCTGAATACAATTATCTGCCGCCAACACCGTAACACCAGGCTTGAACAAACCCAAATTCTCCATGAGCCACATATCAGGCACATAACGGTCTTTCCAATGATCAATCAACATAAACTCAACATGATCAATTGTTTTATCGCGCACAAACTGGGCAAGAGTCTTATGACTCGGCGCAACGTGTATCGTGACCGTATCTCTCAGGCCAGCCAAATCGATCAAAAGATTGGCTACAGCCGCGTTCACAGGGTTGATTTCTAGACTGTGATACCGTTTCCCGCCGCTTCGGCGCAGGGCGTCGCCGAGATAAATTGCGGAGTAACCGACAAATCCGCCTAGTTCAATGACGGTTGATGGCTTGTGAGCTGCAATCAGATCGGCGAGAAACGAGCCCTTTTTAGGTCCCACGGTCATCATATGTTGACCTGTAAGTCGAGGGAAATTGTCGATTTCTCGCACGATAGCTTGGGGATTGTTGCGGAGTGTGGAGAGGTGTGGGAGTGAGTAGATGTATTGAAGGAGATGGAGTTCACGGAGATCCTTTGCTTCTGTTAGCGACTATTATCATCACGCGAGAAAATAATATAATAGAAAGGAAATTTTAGAAGACTGTACCCCATAAGAGCCAATCTTTGCAAGTTTTGGAGGCATTTCGGGCTGCTTTTTGTACTGAAACGGTGGTCGATAGCCGGTAAGATTGCTACTGAAAGTCTAGGAAAATATGCACAATGTAATTTGCTGTGCTATTAAATTAATTAAATGGAAGAAGCATCCCTTTATAGGGACGAGAATAGGCAGCAATTGCACTTGTGATGCAGGAAATTATATAGTAGTATACATTCTTTGACCGTATCTCCGAAATGTACATCTCCGAGCTGTAGGTAATCCGATTGGTCAAAATGAGACGGACTTCTTTGTCAGCCTCGGAGGACATTTCGGACTTGTCGCTTGATACTCAATTCTCGGATATCAATGCTCGGATATCAATGCTCGGATATACTTGTGTAGTACAGACTGGATAACACAACTTGGTAAAACAGCAGAGAATGAGCTGTTTGACAAGAATGAAACTTCCTCTTAGGGAGATACTTTGCTCTAGGAGACAGGAGACATGACAAACTTGAACAAGGCATTAAGCAATCACTTCGGCTGTACTGACTGTCACTTTCTCTGACTTATCACTTGACGTGGGTTCTTGCTGGAGCAGTAATTGACGATGTTCGTCTGACAAGGAATTCACAAACCCTTCGAACGGGCTGGGCCAGGTATATCCGAACCACGACCCCAAGGCCAGTCGCACCTTGTCAGTCAATTCGACGACTGCAAGACCCAGTTCTGTTATAGCACCATTCGAGTAAACATTATCCGCAAGAACTCCGCGATATATTGACACCAAGTGATCGACTTCCTTTACGCTGCTCACCCCGACAACAGTCGCTCCAATCCGCTTCCCGGTGCTGAGTCTGGCAACAGATCCATCCGTTGCTTCAAGAGGATGGCCTAAAACGCCCACATCGGAACCCTGTGTGATCCACGACTCAAGACCGAAATGTGTGGCAAGTGCTTCAATGGGCATGCCTTTTTCCTTTACCATCTGTGTGACTTTATATACTGCATCTCGTAGACCCTTTGGTGCTGGATGCCAGTCAAACACAGCTTGATTCCTCAATAGACCCATACCCAGAATCGACGCGTTGGGCACCACGTCTACACCCGCAGCTCGTAATCTCGGAACTCCTTCCGTCAGCAATCGGGTGTTTTGCAAATTGTAGTTTCCATAAGACATCACCACATCCAACGGCTCTCCGGTTTCCTTGAGAACCAGCTCTGCTAAACTGCACAATACATCTAACGGATATCCCGATATGCCGACGTAGCGAATCGAGCGCTCCGTGTCCCGAATGCGTCTCAATTCCTTGACGGCCTCCAGAACTTCTGGCGCAGTGACAAACTCGACATCATGACAGTAAACGACGTCCACATAGTTTGTACGCAATCTCTGGAGACTGCGCTTCACGCTATATCGCACCCACTCCGGCGAATAGTCAAACGAAGAAAGAGCAATTCGGCCGACCTTGGTGAGAAGCTGATACGAGCTGCGAGGGAATTGTTCTGAAACTTGTGGTGAAGCGAGCGCTTGGCCGAGGATCTCTTCCGAAGGGCCGTAATAAGGTGATGTATCGAAAGCGCGAATCCCAGCAGTCAGCGCACGATGAACGATATCGGTGGCTGGAAGCGAAAAGGGGTCGTCGTTATACTGAGTGTTGAACGTCGCCGTGCCGAGTATGAGGGGCGTTAAATGTTTTGAAGGGGGCGACCGTGAAGAGTTCATTTTGCGACAGAATCGACCAGCAATATGTACAGAAAAATAAAAGCAAGGAAAGAAGCGCTCTAAAAGAAAGAAGAGTTATTTATAAGATGAATGCTTCAGGACAAATAATGAAGAAGAAAGACAAAAAATGCAGAGGGGCAAGACTGAGACGATAGAAAAGACAGGTACCGATGCCGATAAGCCGATAAGATCATCCGATAAGACGCGGCGATCGCGGAATCTTGCCGAAAAAAAATCCAAGTCGTTTTCAGATCATTCTTTCTGCATTATAAGTAAATCTGCAGGATTTCCGAATGAATTCCAATAACACAGGCTTGTCTCTAACAAAGATACCTTTTACTGGAAGTTAGAAATTGCAGACACCGAGACGAGTGTTTATGAGCTCTGACGCTGTCAAATCATCATTCCTGTTTAGCCCTGACACAACACGTACATTTCGCCCAAAATCAACATTGAGGTCTGGCAAACATCAATTGAAAGCAGAAATGAAGTCGGCAATCGTAGGGTCACTTCAGTCACATTAGCAGCTCGCGGATTACATCTGTCTAAACTAGCTTGCCATCTTCATATGAATTTGTGCCAGAAGAATCCAAGATGTAGACTTGATTGAAAAACGACAGCTATCTAGGTAGTCAAATTACGATTCGTCGAGGTCTCCCAAAATAGAGACATTCTAACCAAAATGGGACGCATATTTGAGGTTTCGTCTATTTGCCGCAGAGACCCTGTGTTTTGGGCCAAGCAAAGCAACGAATGTGACTGTTAATGTATGTCTGCCCGGGTTCCAGGTTGCCGACATCTGAATTTTGCACGAGATAGACATAAATCTTCACATTTATGCGTGTAACTTTCCATATAACCCAAGCTGATCAAAATGTTAAACGCTCCGTGGAATATATTAAATAATATGTACATCGAATCTGGCCTCAAGACATAGAACAGATTGATCAAAACGATCCAGCGATGTCACAAGTAAAATCAACGCCATGCTATGCCGTAACCCAGAAAAGTAATGACGACTTCCGCCACTATATAGTACAAGTTCTATGATGCCAAACCGGCGAACGAAGAAGGGAGATGTTGAACAAAACGAAGGCGTCGAAGGCGTGTCAAGATCGTGGCCGGTCCAGGTCTGTATCCATCCAGGCTAGCAGCGATATCTCGACCTGCCGTTTTTTCGAGCGAATTATTACCCATTGTGGTCTTTTCACCGGTCTTTATACACCTTAGGCTTCCAGCCTTCTTTCAGTTCCTTCTCCATCGCTGCCTTGCGCTCCGCTTCGCGCACTTCCATCTCGATCCGTTCTCTGGCGCGAAGAATTTTGCTTTGTAAATAGAAACTGCCTCCTTTCTGTGGATCGTTCAGGTCGAACAGCTTCTTGAATCGTTCCATGACATTTTCAAGTTGCGCTTCGCCGGCTTGAGGCGGCTTGACGTTGAGAATTTTGCATGCCTCGTCGAGCGTCAGTCCGCTCGAGGCGAAAGTGCTGGCGCCAGTAACGTTTCCTTTCTTCATTTCGGAGGCATATTTGGAACTGGCCGAGGCTTGTTTATAGGCTTCCGCAAAGGCGCGACCGAAAACTCGGGTTCCGGTAACCACGAGCGTTGTGAGGATTCGATGAGCCTGAAAGACGGATATTATTTAGTAAACGACTTGCCTGATCTGGGGTGAAAATTCAAGACATACCATAATGTTATTTATTGAAGCTCGAGGTTGTCCTGGCTTGTGGTAACAACAACTCGATATGTTTGTCACAATCCGAAATGTGTTTCTGTCGGGAAAGAAAGTCGGAGAAAAATATCAACTCTCAATCCGGTTAGCGTAGTCAAATCACATGATCTTGGATGGCCTGACTGTGATTGGTCGATCTATATCTACTTTGTTTCAACCTCCCATCTCAAAATCTCAAAACATATTATATTATTCATTGAAAATCCGTCAATATGGTCGATGAGCAGAAGAAATTGTCATCAGGTAGATTCAGATTACAAGTTAGTCATACAATCTGGCTACTTGAAACTGAAGCTGCTCTGACACTGCTTGAAAACCCTGTCACCGCAGCATATAGAAACAGGCGTCTCATTACTTTGGACTGGACGTAACTTGAGTCATCTCCTCTGATTTCAGTACTTGTCCTCACTGCTTTCGGATGACTAAAATGGTGAATATGGATATAGTGCCTCTAAGATTTTCCAGGATTGCAAATCCTAAGCCACGCAATGCAGCCATCGCCAGAGTATGTCTTTGTCAAGCCTAGATAGTTCTGGAGAATCCAATCAGTAGTTATTGTAGCTCTATTTGTGAACCTACTATCAATGGAAATGACGAGTCTCGATCCGTCATCTAGATATTCTCAGGATAATTAGTCACCATCTGATTGAGCAAAACATGTACCGTTTCAACCAAACTCGAGACTACATGAATGAGTAATTGTCAAATATCCTCACTCGACAATTCTTGAGTCATAGGGTGACAAGTTAGAGGCATAAATAGAGCCTCAGAGACATAGATTTTGCTACTAAAAGTCAAACTCGCAACTTCCCAATATTTGCCCTGCTCACTCGACCCACTGCCAAACATGTCGAGAGATCTTTCTGCGTGCCTGCGAATTGGCAACCCAACAACCGTTCCTGATAATGAAAACTCTCCTGATCAGTCGGCCCTAGAGCTAAAGAGTCAAGAAGAGAGGCTCGAAGAGTTTTACTCTGGGGTTCCACCTGCAATACCAGGAATCGACATCGATGGTAGCCTCACGATCAACGAATCGGAAGGAACATGCCACATGGTTCTTCACCTGGTCCAGTTCCTCGACGACAACATCAAGGATGACAATCCTTTGTATTGGGCTGGTAGATTACCTCGAATCGAGGTGACATACCTTTCGGATACCGGAAAGACAACAAAACGTACTCTTCGGCTCAACCCTGCGCCCTACTTTCGAAACCACAAAGACTCCATCTTTAATTACTCTCGAGAACCCAAAGCCTCCATCATTGATGACTCCTTCGGAAATATCGCTTGGGAAAAAGACCTAGTGGTGGGAATCTACTTGGACTCAGTAACCTTCGTGGAAAAATTTTCCAATGGTAGCGAAAGAACTGAGATCCCCGAATTCAAGCGAAAGAAGCACTTCCTCATTGAACGGGAGTTTCTTGGTGGAAGCCATGCATTGAGAGACCGGAACGGAGCTTAGAGGCGGGCATTACGAATATTCGAATTGTGGGCGGTTATCATTCTTAAAAGATTAGGAGTGGAGATTCCATAGGTCTGCATAATTTCATCAGGGGTTGCTGAAGATACCTATGTCCGAATTCGAGACAATCCCGGCATCAACTGGATACATTGCTTCTCTTGTGGGTCGAAATATCCTCCGTACTGCATCAAAGCTCCTAACTCGATTTCTCCGCGCGCTGCCTTTTCGATACTCCTTCTGCCAGGCCATCATCCAAGCTGGTTTGAATCTTCTTGAATGCCAATGCTGGTGCTGAGTGGAACCCATGTACACTTACAATTAGGCATTATGATGAATGTTCAGGATATCAAACTCACCACTCTCCCAAACATTTTTTCTATCAGTAGAAGGCACCTGTACAATTTAGTTAAGGTTTTCTGTTAGATAGACGTCATTGCTGATACTCAGTTTTCAAATAACATCAAACCTCTTTCTATACTGTCCGTTTCTCTAGATATGCTTGTCAGTAGTCTTGAAGATATATTTTCAGACTTCGTTAGTACAAATTACTTTAAACCAGGCAGGAATTTACTTTGAAACCCCGTATGAAGAAAACATATGATTAAGCTATACTAGATCATATAACCTATGTTTGGAGGTATTATATCAGGTTAAATTGATTAAGCTTTTGTGAATGATACTTTTCTATAGCAAAAACCTGTATTAATTTCTCTTCTGATCGGAGAACAGAAAATTTGCAGTTCTCTGGCCTTGACGTACCATCTACACAGGGTATGACTTGATTCAGGGGTAAAATGTAATTATGACTTGGCCGAACAATGTCCAGCAACAAATGCTCTAAGCCAATATTTTGACGACGCAATATGGATTCCATCTTGTTTGCTTTTGCCTCCGTACGTCTGGTCTTCTAATATTACTCAGACTTATGAAGTTTCTGATAATCTTCCATCCAAAATCAACCAATATTTCCTAATTCATGTCGTCAGTTGTTACACGGATATATGACTATGAGTCTTTTAAAGCAGATATCACCAAAACAGACCAATGAAATTGACTTCCTACTCTTCTCGGTGCACTTTCCGGACAAAAATAATGACTCCTACCAGAAGTAGAAGCAATATATGACTCTTCAGTCCTCTATACACAGTCATGAAGAGGCAAAATGTATGAAGAAGTACGGTCTTGAGTCACCCATGGTGGTCTATAAGAAGGGTCTTGATTGCACTTCGATTTTTGACCCTTTCCGAGATATCCTCAAGCCACTCCAAGCAACCTTGGAAGCAACTTCGACAAAAGAGAATCTTATTCAGATACCTAAATTCATTTGAGTTATTCGTGAATATCAATCTTACTTCGGATCAAAATGCCTCACCGTGTATCTCCTCCCGTTTCGAATGGAACTCCAACGAGCCGGGTTCAAAGGGTCCACGATATCATGAATGAACACAATCCCCCGGGAAACGAAGAAAGTGGTTCCTACAGAATTGAAGCCAGGGCGCAGAAGTTGGATTTTCCGGGCTCAGAAAAGAGTCTCGAGCTGCATTTAACGATTTTCAAAAGGACAAGACGCAGGAACGGGGGATTTGTTTGGACCCCGGTAACCTTGGTTGAGCCACAAGGCGAAGTCAATCTCTGGTTCATAACGGAACGAGGCGACCATATGAAAACTTTCCCCGATGGCTTGCCGGTCTCATATGCACCCAATTTCCCTGAATACCCTATCTTTCGTGTTCCTATTAAAGATCATAACGCCGACCCCGTTGATTTTACAGAATACCTTGTCACTGATGTCATATTCCCACCAGACACAATCAATATCCGGCATGACAATGGCTCCGAAACAATCCAGGAGGAGCTTAGTTGCATTTTCGCTTGCTTCGCAGATGGCAGTGATCCCGACATCCTCGAATATCCGCGACTGTAGGAGGGAGAGTGAAGTACATTTGCAGCTGGAGGCCCCTAAATATCCGCATCGCACCCTTCTGCCGCGGGCCTCCTTAACTTCGCCCTTAACTTGGGTTCTTACATTTCATGCCTCCACATGGATTGAGTCAACTTGATTCGGTGTTGTGTTGGTGTGGAATATTCATCCATCACTTCTTCAATTCCAGTAGGATATCATTTCAACCCGTTCTCAGTTGAAAAGACATGCTATCATTACGAAGTGGTGTTTCTTCCCTCTACAGGCAGATTTTTTTTTCTTTCTTTTTATTTTCTTTCTTGTGGGCGTTGTACTTTTGGCTTTTACTTGCTTTTCTTTTCTTGATATTTAGCTTTGATTTCCTGTTGGGCTTACTCTTACAGATTGTCAACTTGCTTAGGTACTCGCATTTACTTAATTATAAATCTGCTTGTCTAATAACTCACCTCTTTCCAAGTAATCCTTCCTTTATAGATTATTTTGAGTACGCCTACGTAAGTGAGTATCTTCAAGTCTGACAATTTTATCTTCCTACGACACCGAGCTCGTGACGACATATCACGTTGTACTTTGCCTTTAAACGAGAATGACGGGGCTGACATGACTGTGGGGCCTGTAAGTTTCGAGGAATTATCATCACTCAAGAACGCAGGATCTGTTTCATACTTCGGACATGCAACTGCTAGTATATGGCAACAATTCCAAATTGGGAATCTTCCAGTTCATACTCACCCGCGTGGACCCTCGTTATTAACACTATATCTATCCAGCAATCCGGCATCCAAACTCATTAATGGTACATATCTCATCGTCATGTCACGAGTACAGGAAAATAAGTATCCATATGATTGATGGAATGCAGGGATTATGTGAAATTCACCCGCAGGCTGCAGAGGCTGCTTCTCATTAGCGCAAGGCTGAATTTCATTCTAGACGGATACTGGCTTAGTGGACACTAGATATCATGCACTAAAAGTGACGATTCGCTATAGAGGCCCTAATTTTGAAATATTACTGGGGTAGAAGCTGCAAGTGTGAAATGGAGGTAAGAAAAGGAAGATCTCCAAAGCCATTTGCTGATATTTTGCTATGCGGCACGGCACGTCTTGGTCATTCCTTACTTCCAAGTCTGATTGAATACTGGCATTAGGCGACAAATAATGGCTAGCCCTGTAAGACTCTTGACCGGAATTCCCTCTCCTCTAGGCGGAGTGATTCGGGTATTTAAATACAGCTCCTCTTCTCTCACTTTGATTCTTCACTGTATGTCAACTTTTTCTCCAATAACCTCCTCACTGCTGCTTCATCAAACATACCTAATCGCACAAGCTTCCAAGTCGTTGATTATCCTAACAGACAACCTTGAGCCACGATTCACTTCAAC
Organism: Talaromyces borbonicus; assembly: GCA_002916415.1. Taxonomy (NCBI): domain Eukaryota; kingdom Fungi; phylum Ascomycota; class Eurotiomycetes; order Eurotiales; family Trichocomaceae; genus Talaromyces; species Talaromyces borbonicus. The sequence continues at coordinate 380,379 of NBSA01000021.1, read as the reverse complement.
TTACTCCACTCAGATCAAAATATCGCCTGGCAAGATATTACACCTAATTATTCGAAAACCTTAGACTGAACGCAAATTCACGATGAAATTCCCATCTCTGGCCCTCGCTATATCCGTGCTTGCTAGCACCGTGAATGCCGGTCCTGCGGCGTACGGAGTCTGTCAGGCAGGCTGCGCCGCAGTGGTTATGGCTTGTTACACAGCCGCAGGGCTAACTTGGGGAGCAACAGCTGGCACTCTAGCTCCCGCGTCTGCTCTGGCTTGTAATGCAGCATTTGGGAAATGCCAGGCTGCGTGTGCTGTCGTAGCGCTGTCTCCGACTCCATGAAAATCCAAGAATTCGATCCGCTCAGTGCTGTTGTATGTGAGTGGCTGGCATGGCACCGTGACTACAAGCTGATTTGTCTCGTATTACAGTTGATTGTGGCCGGTTCTCATTTTTTTTATATCTCAAAATGAGCAGGCTGGTTGTTCTTCAATATCCCATCTCGACCGGCCTGTTCTCAATTCACGATCGATTACGAATCATCACAGGCCAAACTTGGGCAGAGAAACGTTTGACCATCTCGTCGTATCTACAACATACCCTAACCCTGGTTAATATATTGCGGACAGAGAAGCATATTCCGTTGTTACCATTCAGCTAGTTTCTGGTGGAGATTTGTCTGCTATTGCGCGAGTTGGTTAAGGCAATATAGTAACTTAGCTCATCTTGCGCGTCATGTCTAGCAAAATTATCACATGCTGAGAGTCCAGTCCGTTCAATACTTTGCCTCATTTTCTATCCTCACGCCGATTGCTTGCGAATAGCTCGTAAAGGCGAAGCTGCCGTCATTCTCCTATACCCTCAAGTCCACAGTTTCTGTCATTGTGACAGTAATCTGCGCATGAGACCGAGCTCAGTGCAGAAACCAGGGAAGCTCGGCAGCTTGAGCTTTTTGCTCTGTGGAGATGCAGTTTAGACCGAAGCCGGTACTACCGGAGGCTGAATCTACCGTATTACACTCATATACAAATTATAGAAGGGCATATCATAGAATAAAAGAAAAGAAATTAAAATAAATATAAAACAGGAGACCATCGTTGGTCAGTGAAATGTTAGTGATAAAATCCAATATGGAAAACGGTCACATGCTTCGGCCGGTCGTGGTTGTGATTTCTGCCTGATCTTCTCGGCTCCCCGCAAACTGACGACGATCTTTCTCTCTCTCTCTCTCTCTCTCTCTCTCTGTCTCTCTTTCTCAGATCCCCATACGCACTCTCAACGGGCTGTACTTCCCACTTTGCCGCTCTGCTCGAATACGCTCGCTCTATGAACCGCGATTCATTTATTACCCATTTGTAACGCCTGCGAAATTCTAGTCCCCTTGGTATGCGACTCTCGCAATGGTCCTTGGCGCGGAATTGACGGGATACACGGCTTTGTTGCATGGCAGCTTTTGGTAAGTGCCATGCCTACGATGTTGAAATCAACATCCTGACTTGAAATTGATAGAAATCCCTTGGGCCGATCTCATGTCGTCGCCGCCAGAGGTCTCAATTCATGGCGCGCAGTCCAGCAATCTCCGAGACAACAATCCGCCAACAGTGGCCGCATTCTCGCCGACGACAATAACAGGATCATCGCTCACCTCACGCCAGCGCTCGAGCGTTATTGTAAATCGCAAATCGCCTCTTCTCGTTGCAACACCTCCACCTATCACACGCGCATTGGCGCATTCGCATCCGTTCTTGTTACCTCTGAACACTCTCGCGGGTTTGTTAACGTGGTCTAGTGGAGATGCCTGGGCCAGCTTCCTTCTCGTGGCCGGCTTTTGGGCCATCGTCCTATACTCAGATGCGATAATTCTCTATGCCGGGCCGATCTTGATTGTGGTTTCTCTGATTTTGGGGATGTATTCAAGACGATACTCGCCACTCTCGTCTACGGGGGTTACCGGGGAAAAGCATGGACACAAAAGGCAAACATCGGAGCCGGCGGTTCGCCATCAGAAAAGCCTAGATGAGATTGTCGAAACGATGAGGGAATTCACCACTCGATGCAACATCATGCTGGGCCCGTTGCTGGACATGACGGATTTCTTGTCGACGCAGCGCAGCGCTACATCTGCAACAACCCGACCTGCTCTGACGTCACTTTTGATTCGGATCATTTGTATCACACCGATTTGGATCCTCCTCACTCTTCCCCCGTTCTATATCATCACCACGAGGAGAGTGGTTTTGACCGTGGGCACGATCATTCTTACTTATCATTCTAGCCCTGCCCGTGTCTTCAGAGTTCTCTTATGGAGATCACTCACAGTCCGACGTATCTGTGCGTTCCTTACTGGTCTTGAATTTGCTACAACCAAATCTGTCACAGATGCAACCACTCATCAAACGAAACCTGGTCGATCAAAGAATTATGGCAAAGGAATAGCGGCCTCGAGCAATAACGAAGGCGGCGTACGATTTACTTTTATTGTTTACGAAAACCAGCGACGATGGTTGGGGATTGGATGGACTTATTCACTGTTTCCTCACGAGCGCGCAGCTTGGACCGACGAGCATATGAATGCGGTGTCGTCGAAGGATAATTTTGAATTACCTGAAGCCTCCGGTGGGAATTCTGTTTGGCGTTGGGTCGAGGGTAGTCAATGGCGTATTGAAGGCGGCGATAATACGAGTGACGGCGGTGGTTGGATATATTACGATAACAAGGTGGGTGCCCGAGGATTATTGTTCCTGTCGTGAGTTAGCACAGACTAGATTCTAATACGTCCACAGTGGCAAGACGGACGACGGGTGGACAGCTGGGGACGGTACACACGGCGCAGAAAATGGTACAGGGACGCCGAACTCGTCGAGGTCGATCAAAACGGCCAACCATCCGAGACTACAGACAAGATCGCCGACGACGCTGCAAGTATCATGTCGACAGTATCAGCAGATCCTCCGGGAAGTGCACGAAAACGTCGATGGTTCACAGGATCAAGAGACTTGACCAAAAACCCGCCATCTTCGCCGTCTACTACATCTACGTTTTCATCGAATCAACCCCAAGACATAGACGGTTCGTCTCAAGATAAACCTTCCGCATCCAGCACGGCGAGAAACGGTTCCCGGCCCGTGAGTCTACATCGTTCCCGCACAAGTGATCACGGAATTAAATCAGGAAATCCAAGCAGTAACAGTCCCGGCCATAAGAGTGCGAGTAGCTCTGTTCGTCGTAGCATGACCTCAGCAGACGGCGACGGCGGCGACGCAGATAGTCAAAAGAGTCTCAGAGATCGAGAGATTGAAGAGGCCCAAAACAGACTTGATAGATGGGGGGCACGCGCTACCGGTGGTACGGAGCGAGCCGAAAGAGAGTTGGGTCTGGGAGACGATGTGAATATGGGATTGAGCTGATTGCTCTGCACGGAGTATTGCTCTGCGGGTTCGATCTGCGGTTTCGATCTGCGGTTTCGATGTATTCATATATCAGTTCTGGATTCCCGGTTGGTACTTACCTAGGTAATAAGTAATGTGTATTGCTAGTCTATTCTTATTCAACCCTCTAAGGACGCAGCAAGTCTGGGTATCGGTCCAGCTGAATTGAGATTTCCTGTACGAATCGAACAGTCCTTCTGTATGATATTCCATACAACCATAGCTCGTCAATATCTTTAATATAAGCAATAGGGTGCATTCACGTTCGTTGGAAATTACGACTCGAATACAGAACATTCGCCCATTTGAACCAGAATCACCAGTATCCATTAGTTACCGGGGTCCTTTTGGCGTAATGGTAATTACGAGCCTATTCAAATTGCACGTGACTTCTCCGCATCCTCCGCGGCCGAAACTGCGCCAAAATCAAAACATTTTTGTTACCTTTTGCCAGGGAGCTAGCACGAACCTTGGAACAAGCCAGAAGACTTCACGCCAACACAAACCCCAATTTGGGCAGTCAATAATATGGTGCTGGAGCTTCATATATGGGGTCCAGCCTTTTCTCTCCCCTCGATTGATGCTCAATGTCTTGCCACCATTGCATATTTTGTCAAGACCGTACCTCGGGACCGATGGGTGTTGGTCGCATCTAGCGATCCTTCAGTGTCGCCAAATAGTACGTTATATGAATATCTCGACGCTTTTGGATTCCTACAGATGAAAAAAAAGAGAAGAAAGAAAGAAAATGTATTGGTGCAGTGCCTGACGACGAATGATGAATAGATGAATTACCTGCCCTTCGAGACGGAAAGACTTGGGTTTCGAAATTCCGAAACATAGTCGATTATTTGCACCAGTATTCGAACGGAGCATGGAATCTCGACGCGGATTGGGATGGTTTGGACAAAGCGGATATCACAGCGTATGCTTTCTTCATTACTTTTTTTTTTCTTTTTTATCTATTTACTACTGGGGGCGCGATTGGATTAACGCAAGTGCAGATTTTCTACCTTTCTCGAATCCAACGGCCAACTCCTCCTCGATCTATCCCTCTACGTCTCAAGTCGAAACTACTACGCCGCCACATCGCCTGCCTACGGCTCTATACTGACGTGGCCAAATCAATGGATACTACCACCGAAACTGCGTCAAGCCGCAAAGCATCGCACAGAACATTTGGGTCTTTCGTCGCTCGACCTCGAGGCCACTGAGGAACAGCAAAGAGAGCGAGATCGCGCCGCAGCAGGTATTTCGGCAGGACAAATCCCGCAAAGTCTGATTACGCGCCCTCGCGAGACCGTGTCGACTCTACTGGGGAAGACAGCGCAGTATAGTCAATTCCGACTCGAAGCGCTGACTGCAGAACTGTTCGAGCCTTTGGATGAATTGCTGGGTAACAAGAAGTATTATTTGGCTGATGGCCAGCAGCCGTCTAGTCTCGATATGCTGGTGTTGGGGTTCTTGTCGTTGGCTCTATTTGCCGAAGTCCCTTGTTCGTGGTTGCGGGATTCGCTACGGACGAAGACGCCTCGCTTGGCCAAGTATGTGGAACGTATGCGCGATGAATGTTTTGGGGGAATTGTACGATTAGAAGATGCGTTTCCGGATCCAACCACCACCACCACCACCACAAGCAACAACCACAAACGATCAACGCTTCCATGGAGGCGACCTCAGAGAATCAACGCCGCTCAAATCGGTAGTACACTGCTTAATGCGCTTGCCGACGCAACTCCGGTTTTGAAAGAATTGCGGATGAACAGCCGAGTGCAACGTAACGTCGAGTCACTTGGTGACGGTTCGGCAGAACTCAGCGAACAAGAGGTCAGAATTGCTTCGAGCACCGTACGTGCACAACGGCGAGACCTATATATATCCATTGCATCCGCGGTCGGCGCTGTGGCTGCCATGGTCGGTTACGTGACGTATACGGGACTCGTGTCGTTTGGCGGTAACAATCAATATGAGGAAGCAGAAAAAGAAGAAGAAAAAGAAGAATCCCAGGATAGTCCTGGCTTGGAAAACATGGTTGCTCCTACCGTGCAGGATATCTTCAAATTTTGACCACTTTCCCTCTACCTCTCTCTGACCCTGACCATTTTAACACCTTTCTGCCATTCATTTGGCACTGTCTCTCTCTTGCTGTGTCAATCTCTACTTTTTTTTTTCTTCATTCAACTGCATGATAGACCGAGCGGGCGTTCTTTTCTTTTCCTTGTCTGATATATGGATTCCTCGATTATACTGTACCATCCGTCCATTTTTATACTGTATCATCACTCCGGTGCCTGTCGTCTACTGTACCAAAATTCTTGACTGCGATCTAGTCTCCTGTGGAATATCGAAATCAAGCAAAAGCCTTTAAATCATACAAAATGGCATATTAAGACAAAGATAATAATCTAGTAGAATGAAGAAATTGCCTAATTTGGTAAAGACAGGCACCATCCAGCCTCCTTCCAAAATAGGACTAGTGTAGTGATTCTGCCCCGCTATTTTATTTGAGCAACCAATCAAATTCTGTAAAACGACAAGATGTCATCGTCCCCAAGGTCCCCAAATCCCTAAATAGAGAGGTAAAAAAGCCTGAATTCTGAGGCAGCGAGGCTGGCAGTATCCCCAAGGTCCTCAATCGTTGTTTCTCCCACTGAGCTTTTTTCTTTTTTCTTTTTTCTTTCTCTCCAGTCGATTTCTCAATTTCTCAATTTCTCTCTAATCATTGAATACACGGTTCATCCGTCTATACGGCTTTTCCTCTTCGTGGCTTGTCATTCTATTCAGAAGACCCTTTCGAGCCGTTGAGAAGAATTAGGCTAGAAAGAATCATCATTTGTTCATGATTATTGCCTATTCAGGATTGCCGGGCTTGAGCGGAGTATCGTGGACTGAGTTCTTCGCATCGAAAATTGACCTTGCACAACTCGGAATCTGAGAAAATCTGGAATGCTCTATCGAGGTCGTTGCATACTTATCCCACTTGGGGAGTGGTGAACAACTGAATTGAAATTTGCCAGAAAAAAAAAGAAAGTATAAGAAGAAGAAGGAGAAGAAATGGACAGCTGCGACAGTTCAAACGGCTACGATGGCCGAATGGGACTGCGCATATCTTCCATTTTTGTCATTCTAGTCGGATCTCTTATTGGAGCTGTGTTCCCCGTACTAGCCAAACGATTTGGCGGCAATGGCGTCCCATCGTGGGCCTTTTTCATTGCCAAATACTTCGGGTCTGGAGTCATTATAGCTACCGCGTTCATCCATCTGTTAGGCCCCGCGGAGGAAGCGCTTACAAATCCGTGTCTGACGGGTCCCATCACCGAGTACAGCTGGGTCGAAGGGATTGTGTTGATGACGATTGTCGTGATGTTTTTTGTGGAGTTGATGGTGATGCGGAACTCATTTCCGGACGGCCATGGACATTCCCACGGCGATGAAGACGAGGACAAACACTCGTCGCATTCGCAGTCGCGTTCGGGTCTGCATACACCGTCTTCTGCAATCACGAACGTAGAGGCAGTCGCTTCGGGATTACCTATCAACAACACATCAAAAGAACAAGAACATATCCCCGGCAACGACCATCTCAGTCACTCCCGTGATCACCGAGATCTCGAGTCCGATCAATCTCCTCTAATCTCTGCCGAGGACTACGCGGCACAGGTTACTGCGGTGTTTATTCTAGAGTTCGGCATCATTTTCCACTCAGTCTTCATCGGCCTAACACTTGCAGTCGCCGGAAACAACTTTGTCACCCTCTACGTGGTATTAGTATTTCATCAAACCTTCGAGGGCCTCGGATTGGGATCGCGATTAGCGACTCTCCCCTGGCCGGACTCGAAACGCTTCACTCCGTATCTTTTAGGAGTGGGATTTGCGATTTCAACCCCTATTGCTATTGCCATTGGCCTGGGCGTACGACACACGTATCCTCCAGACGGCCGAACCACACTGATCGTCAATGGTGTATTCGACTCGATCTCTGCCGGAGTACTGATCTACACCGCTCTGGTTGAACTCATGGCGCACGAATTCATGTTCAGCTCTTCCATGCGACGAGCTCCTTTGAGCACTGTTCTGTGGGCGTTTTTTCTGATATGTCTGGGCGCGGCGTTGATGGCGCTGTTGGGGAAATGGGCCTGATATTGATCTTGGAATAGATAATCGTCGTTTGTATTGCATTATTGGCGTTGGTCGTATTTTCTTTTTCTCGTTTCTTCTAACTATCTCTGTCGCTGCATTTTTAGCGGGTTTCCAGGCCGATCTAGGTAGATTAGACAATGCATTTAGAATGTGGAATTGCTATGTTACCACTGCTCTTACGGCTGCTAATATTGTCACCCAGATGGAGACCTACGGTTATTTAATGGTTATTCCTGCGGCTTGTCCTTTGTGGAAAATCTACCTACTATCGAGGTGGAGAGGATGGAGTGTAAGGAGTTTCGCTCGCTATTAACGATTCAATTCAATGAGAGATATACTTGCTACGACCTGACCCCATCCAAAAACACTATCACGCAAGTACTATTATCGCTATACGGCTGCTCACCCGTAGCAGTAGTAACCATCTTCGCAATATCCACTGCTCTCCGGCCCGCAACAAAATCACTAACCACTTCCTTCATCAACTGTTTTTCGTCAGTCACATCTGTGACGCCATCCGTAGAGCACAGCAGCGTGTATCGACTGGTCTTGTCCAGTTGAACGGTCCGCACGTACGCTTCGTTGGAGAGGATGTTGCCGCGAATCTTTGAGCTGGTGGCGTTGGCGCGTCGGGCTTTCCGTGTGCTTCCTACGAGATTTAGTGTGTTGATTGGGTTTTTGTATTGTAGATCACCCAGGGCACGAGACATGTTGAGTGTTCCTTGATCGTATTAGCTTGTTCTGCAGGTAGTCTGTAAACTTCGGTCTTCTTGCTCTCTCTGCATACACACCCAAACGAGCTGTTCCTCCGTATATATGCACGGCACCTCCGGCCTGTTCAATGCGGGATTTTTCAGGCGGATCATTCGGTTTGTGAGCGACAGTCAACCGTTCCTAGACAATTTCACCTTTAGTCAGATCAAAAGAGAAGAAGAGAAGGGTGTAAAAAAAAGACCGGATTAGACAACCTGCCACGTTATAAATTCAGACCCCTCGTCCCGTCTCGCCAGAACTATATGCGAATCTCCCACATTTCCAATAACAAGTAACCCCTTTGTCAGATTGACCAGACACAGCGCCACTGTTGAGCCTGATATCACCGGCAACGTATTATCTTGCATTACTTGCCGCAAAAGTAAATCGTCCTCGTCTTCAAAGGCCTTGATCATAGCGGTTTCGTAGTCCCCCTTTGCGAATTCGGGTCGCTTGACGAGTAGATTTGGCAGGTTTTGACGGACGTGTTCGGATACATCTGCCGAGCCACTTGTACATCAATTTTAGCTGGAGTAATTTCCATCTCGTAAAACTCATGCGTGGGAGATTAATGGCTTCACGTACTGCCCGTCATACGTCCCGAATAAGGCAAACTTATCCGACGATTCAGTTTGTGGGAATTGATGCGGTAGAAGAACTACGTGTCTGTCTTCTTGAGAAACTCGACCACCTTGTGCCTATCAAGTATGAGCTTTTTTTTTCTCTCTCCTCCTGTTTGGTAACTTTGTAGATAATATTGGCGGAAATTCAAAAACTCACCGTAGCTGCGCCCGCATCGTAAATTCGGATAGCGTCTGCACGGTTCATTTTTTCTAATCAAGCTGGCTTCAAGTATACAACACTATGTACACGCAATGATGGTGAAGATTGTTTGTTTACAGAAATTCATTTGGTGATGACTTGTTGAGCCTTCATACTAAGAACGATTTCGAATGATGGCTGACTGACATCATGTTCCAGGGGGGCGCGGGCGACGGTTGTTTTTTCCGGGTGGCCGCTTGAGCAATGAGAATGAAGACCATTTTGTGGCAACAATCATATGATTTTTTTTTCTTTCGAGATCGTCAACAACCATAATAGTCAGCTGTTAAGAGGCGGGCTAAAAGGGGGGAAATAGTCAGCTTTGAATTAATTGTATGCCTTCAAGTTCAGACATTGTGATGTGGTGAGGCGATCTAAAGGTATACGCTCTCTGCTACTGAACGACCACCAACGTCTTCAGTGCAGTCATGTAGTATAGAGACTGAGCAATAGCTGCTCGGTCCTACTTGTTAATTGTCAGAGATCAGATATAACTAATTAATATGAGAAAGTCATCTTTTTGAGACGAGATTGGGAGGCAGCTTGATTAGTCAGCTTTGTGCTTGCAGATTAGATAAGATAAGATCAATCTTCTCCGGCTCTTTACTCTTCAGACTGTTCAGTTTCATAATGGACCACCACGAACTCGACACTTTTGCTAAAAGCAGCGCTTGAGCTTTGCAGATTCCACACCGGGGAGATATCACAGATGTGGAGTCTGACTAACTTTTTCTCACGGTCGACGACTCAGCAGGGAACTGCACAGGGCGAACCAGACGAGCCTGTCGCAAACGATGCAGACACTTCAATAGCCTCGTCAGACGCCGACTCGAATCCGGACTCTGCGCAAAGTACGCCAAAGGCCTCGGCAACGCAGACCGTAGTTGAAGTGCCAGAGCTGAATCTACAAGAGACCGAATCTACGTCGAAGGAACATACTCAAAATGTCTCTACAACAGCGTCCATGGCCCCTCCTCCACCTCGTCCGCCTCCTCATCTTGGAGCTTCTGGCTCTCCAAGCCAATCCACATTAAGTCCTCTGCAACAACGACAACAACAACAACAACTACGACCACCAACACTCAAACCCGCGAATCAAGACTTTCTAGCACCGCCAAAACCAAAATCATCTTCCCTCCTCCGTCCCACGCCTCCGTCAGCCGCGGCAACTTTGCGCACTCCCCCCGCATTAGCAGCTTCCAGCAGCACACTTGCGCCCGGCCAACGACCCTCCCGCAAAGTGGTACTTGGACCAGGCCACTCTCCTCTCGACTGGGCTGCTCTCACCAAGGATCCGCGCAAGAACCTCCGCGGCTCAAACCTGCCTCCTACTCTGATCAAAGTCACGCGCTCGATGCTCAAACAACAAAACGGGCGCAAGGGCCACGACGCATGGACGTCATATAACGGCAAAGTATATAATATCACACCGTACGTTTCTTTCCATCCCGGTGGGAAGGGGGAATTGTTGCGCGGCGCGGGTAAAGATTCGGGGAAATTATTCCTCGAGACTCATCCCTGGGTGAATTGGGATGGGATATTGGGCGAGTGTCTTGTGGGGATTTTAGTCTCGGAGAACGATAAGAGTGACGAAGTGAATGAATTAGATGCGATGGACTAGTCTGTCACAATAGACACGCAGATATACATCTGTGGGTGTCCATCTTCTAGACATGTATGTACATAGTATAGATTATCACTGATCCTCCACAACATGCCCTTTTGTCCTTTTGTTTTTGTTTCTGACCTGTTGATTTTGCTTTTTGCTTCTGATTGAGTCAAGAGCATTACAATTCATCCTTGGGCACCCCCTCAATCTCAACCAGCTCCGTCTCAAAAACCAACGTCGACCCAGCGGGAATCGGCCCCATTGCTCTCTCTCCATATCCCAGCTCGGGGGGGATCGTCAACGTTCGCTTTTCGCCAACACACATATCTAGCAATCCCTGATCCCATCTGAACGAAAGTCAGCAATCACCCCCATATATTCAAAGACCAAAATCGCAATCCCGAATCAGAACCCTACGCCCTACGGTACGGGCTTTCCGGCAATTGGAGCTGAGGGGTAGAGCGCTGTAGAGCGCTAGAAAGGACAAGACATACCCTTTAATAACCCTTCCAGTACCCAACTTGAACGACAGCGGCGTACCACGATCGTAAGAAGCATCAAATTGCTTGCCGCCATCGGCCAGTGTACCTCTATAATGCATTTTCACAGTGTCGCCATTGGTTGTTTTGCGCTTGCATTCGACTGGGTTGGTAACCTCGACTTGCAACCCGGACGCAGCGACGCTGGCGGCTAGACTGGCCGCGAGGAAGGCATTGGCGAGAATAGTTTGGAAATGCATTGTATATTATTCCCTTGGATTTCGAATTTGAGAAACTGGTTGAATGGATTGAAAGTGATTGAGTAGAGAGACAGATTGCAGGTGATTGATGATTCCTTATCGGGACCTCCACGTAGATGATTACGATAAGAAAGAGCTAGCCTAGTTTAGTATAGTCGGATTGAAAGTAAGATTCAAATATTTACATTATACATTCTTCAACTCTAGAGTATTTTATAACTGAATAATTTAGCAGTACGGAGAGACATTATTCAAGCTTTGTGTATGATTGATCGTGTCATTCTTGAATCAAAACTATCTTCGATATCTAGTGAAACAATAAATGTAAGAAATTCAATCTAATCGCTCCATAAATCACAAATGATCTTTGGTCTGAAATCGAGACACGGATTACCTATAAAAATAAAAGAAAACTCCTCATCAATGCGTCGGGATAATACTGTACAAATGTACCTAGGTACATTGATTGAATACCTTGCAAGACCTGTCCAAGTTTACTTGAGTAAGTAATTTGACGCAGGTTTTGCAAGGTTGTTGCTTCTTGCGTCGTGCTCGGCCAGACAGTCCAATTGACGAACAAAATCGAATCGATCGAATCGACAAATTCTATATCAAGAGACCATAGATTGAGCGGTGAGCGACGCCAGATGACTGCTGACTGTCATGTCGTGGTCGTGCAGGAAACGAGAACCGGTAAACAGAAAGCAAAAGCAAAAGCAAAAGCGAAACAAAAAAGCAGCATAATATATGTACTATACATATACGTGCGCTGGACTGAGCTGGCAGTCTAAAATCAAGTCGTATCAAAGAAACCCGAAATAAACAAAACGGAAAAACGAGCAAATGGACAAAAACGACAAATCAGTAGTTCATACAAGAGTGTACACGTAGTAGTACATGGTGCCAAAGGCGAGAAGACAGATATCACGACAGGAGAGCCAGCTAATGCAAGGGCAGCGTGGGCGAGTGAGAAGAGAAGTAGAAAAGACAAGCGAAGAGCTCGATTCCAACGAATCCGATTCAATGACTGTCACTGACTCCAGCCAGTGACAATGCGACCAATTCGCATCTGCATTTGCCAATCGTCTCGGAAAATAGAAGCGGGTGCATTCCGGACTGAGACAGATCGGCCTGATTGGATTGCGCTGCTTCTTGAAATCCTGTGGCAGTGGCAGCGAGGCCGAGAAAGACAGCGAGACAGCGAGACAGCGAGAGAATGTCGGAAGAATCAGGGCAAAGATGCAAAGGGGGAAATCTTGAAAGTCGGAGACATGCGGAACAAAACACACAGACTAGTCAGCCTCACTTTTTTTCTCTTCCCGCGAAACAGGTAGACAGAAAAGGGATTAGTTGGTAGTGCCAGACTAGCATTGATGCAGTATGGTGTCAAAAGAATTTCTGGCGCAAAGCAAGGGCTGGAAATCCATCGTTGATTCGTGAGTAGATGTCCGCCTCACTTTTTTTGTCTGCCGTCTTCCGCTCCTTTTTTTTCTTTTTAGTCGTTTCTTTTTCTTTGCGATATTTGTTCAATACGCGCGCGAAGCGGATGCAGAACCAGTCAGATCCCGTTTCGAAGGCGCTTGAAAAATATTCGTCTCTCTCGTCTCGACTTTCGACTTTTCCGGTCTGCTCATTTGATGCCCGAAAATGGATGCCGAATCGAAATAATAATGATAATGAAAAAATAATAAAAAAGAGCCGCCAATCGTGATATCGCCAGTCGCCAGCGACGAACTGTATTGGTTTATTTCCACCGGCTCTTGTCCCATGAGGCCGGCCTCTTGTCGTCGTAGCTCGGTCCACCGCCATTATGTACCACGACTAATTTAGGACCGGATCTGCGTGAGGGATCTAGATTCAGAGACAGGGGTCGTCAGTTTTGTGGAGAAACGGGTTAAAGCAGAAGCAGGATCATCTGCAACTTTTCTCAATTGCCATTTTGCAACGTACCTGATTCGTCGGCGATGTGTATCCTTTCGGCGCTGCTCATTGTGCTGGATGAGGAAGAATCTGAGTAGTCGCTGATTTTATGAGGCATGTTGATATGATGTGGTGATGTAGTGTGGTAGTGTGGTAGGACCGAAAGTAGCAGTATCAACGAGATCAATAAAAGCGTGCCGGAGCCGGTCGAGCAAGGTACAGTGTGCAAATTGTAGTTAAGACCAGCCTAGAAACACGGCTACCAGAGTCTTTATAACAAAGTCTTAGTAAAAAAATGAAGTTCGAGTAGTGATCGATGTTGAAACGAACACAAAGACAGACAGACAGTGTCAAATAAAGGAAGAGATGGGTTTATTAAGCTTGATTGTTGAAGGCAATTGACGACGAGTTCAAGAATAGAAAAGAAGGAGCTCAAGGGATTATTTATGCCTACGTAGGAACTACCAAGAAGAAGACCTTTGACGTTGAATCCCATTGCGGTCTGGTGCGATCCATCCCAGGAATGCTTTCTCCAGACTTTGGACTAGCGTCAAGCACTTCAGTCTCCATCTGACCAAGCCAGTTACGTACCTGGACATGTACCGGGACTTACTAGACCGAGTATACAAGTTAGTGCAGGCTCTGATAACTACTCCGTACGTAAATAAGAGTAGTCCGGAGTACATGCGAAGGACTAGCCTTGGAGTAAGGTCGATAATGCAATCTGCCGTGTACGATCTTAGCTGCTGGTCCAATGAACGTTCGTAAACTCATACCTCGCCAAGACAGTTACACCGTGTTGGATTCGCAGAAGCCTATAGACGTATCTGGCTTGCAATGGCTGTCGAATAAGACATAAGCATCTGATCTTCCTATCTTCCTATAGAAGAGCAAAAATTGATGCCTGCAGGCAGACGCAAACTTTACGATGTACCTGACCAAGACGAAATTATGTTGCCCTAAAATTGCCTTAAGTCCTGTACACGGTACATTGGCTACTTGTTAGTAGTGAGTAGATAGTTACTATTTACTTGTGTCTCGTCTGTGCAATCACAACGCGGAGAGTCAGACAGACTAGCCTTGCTGATTCCGGATGTGATCCAGCCTCGCACTACGCCTCGACCTCAGCCCCATCAGGTAGCTCAGGATTTGTCCGACCGCCTTTAGACTAAGCATCTGCCACGATGATCGATTCGACGAGCATTTGCCTTCTTTTGCCTTCGCAACTGGGAAACGTCTGAATTATGACGACTTTGGTCTGATCGAACTAGAACAAGGGATTACCTAGGTAGCCTATGCCTTGGATGCACCCAGCAACGAGGATGCCTGCTCATCCCTCTCTAGGGTAGATTCTGATTTCCGTGTCACGCAATACGATTACATTTGCAATTGGCTTAATCCGGGCCGCCTATTCTGGCTTGAGCTGTGAAGATTCAATATTGATTCGTTGGGTCTTTTATGCTGTAACTTGACTTGATATAGGCGGCCGGTACCGAGAATTCTACCTCCTGAGTCTTTAAAAATTAAAAAAAAAATACTAATTTGATGAATCAAGTTAGCTGATTTAACTAACGTCAGTTCACTAACTACTGTAGGTGTCGAAAGCTCCTATCTAATAGCTAGTTAGTGTATCCATTTAGTTACTCAGTAACAGCCTAAGAGATTGTGTGACCACATGACCTACTCAATAATGAAGCCTTGATAATTTGTTCGTGTCGAGCCAGATATCATTTGCGATGCGGTGTTAAACACGCCCTGGAATTGCATCGACGCTCGTTATGTTCTCCCAAGCACTCTAACTCGATAAGCAGGAAGAATGGCACTGGCCTGCAACAATCTAGGCATGCAAAGTATGCAAACTTGCAAAGCCACGACAAGTATAATGCTGCAAGCCAGCTTAGCTACGTGGTCCACAGGTGTTTCGGCATGCGGAGAGATGTAGCTCTGCCCAAAGAATGTCCTAATTCGGTATCCCGCGATATCCATTGATGTATACACAACAATCTACATCTACGTCTTGGTGGATATGAGTTTTGGGTAATACGGTAGAATGGCACAACAAGCAGAAGCTGTGAATTGTTCACTATTCGTCGTAATCATCAAACATTCAAGTTATTGTAGACATTGCGAGTAATACGGGTTAGACACTGTACAAGTCCAGCCCGCAGAACAGGCGGTCGGACCAGTCCATCCCTGTCCTCCGCACTGGCCCCATGGGGTTTGCGTTGGGCCCGCAGGTGAAGTAGACGAGCTAGTTGTTGTGGAGGAAGACAACGTGGTCTTTGAAGTGCTGCTGGTGGTGGTGGTCTTGCTGGTAGTGCTGGCGGTGCTGCCAGAGGTTGTGGATTGAGATGAAGAGGAGATCGTGGACGTCGTCGAACTACCTCCAGGCTATTATGAATTGTCAGTAAGTGCAACCACTGAAAAGCACAGATTCAAGTGTGCCCAGTATAACTTACAGTAAAAGTTCCCTGCAATCTGATATCCCGACTGGACGCCCCGACATAGATAGTGAATGCACCGCTCGGTACTACCCATTTCTGCTGCGACACATCCCAGTAACTCAGGTCTCTCCGGACTAGGTTGAAAGTTGCTGTGCCGCTGGCACCTGCAGCAAGAGGAAGCTTGTCAAACCCACGCAATTGTTTAGGTGGCGAAGACGGCGCCGACGACGGCAACCCAATGTATAATTGAGCAACTTCGGATCCGGCGACGTTGCCGGTGTTGGTGACTTGTACAGTCACCGTGCCCACAGATGCAAACAGATCTGATGGTCCTCCAGGCACAGTTTGGCCGGTTGTTGGGCCTGTAGTGACGGCAAGATTGATTGCTAAATCAGCGTACGCAAACGTCGTATACGAAAGACCATAGCCAAATTCGTATCGTGGCGAAATGTTGCTTTTGTCAAAGTGTCGGTAGTCAACGAAGACGCCCTCAGGATAGTTGTCGTTCCCGCTGACAACGGCAGTTCCGTAGTCTGAGGTCTGTTTGGCAATTGTGTAGGTCAGTTTTCCGCTAGGTGCTGTGCGTCCATACAGGATGTCGGCGAGAGCAGAACCGCTCTCCTGTCCTGGAATACCGGCCCAGACCACAGCCACGACGTTGGGTTGTGCTAGTATAGTCTCGAGTATCACGGGTCCAACGCTATGTATCACCACGATGGTCTTCTTGTTGACTGCAGCGACTGCCTGCACCAATGCATTTCCACTATGCCATGGATCAAGATTGTTTCTGTCACCGGCCACGCCTTCAACGGTGATGTATCTATAGTCAATGTTAGGCAACTTCAAATCATGTCTGAAAAGAACAAAAGAACTCCCACTCACCCCTCTCCAGAATCGGAATTGATAAAAACAATGGCATACTCAGCCCCCTGCGCAACCGAAGCTCCCGCACTGCTATCGTCGCTAATGCTGGTAGTAATTGTTGTACCGTCGGTGGAAGCTTGAGACTTGATCGCAGAAAGCGGATCGGTCAAATAGGGGAACTGACAGGTTCCGCTGCCCCATCCCATGGCCAGAGTACCAGTATCGCAGCCACGATCCGTGCAAGCGTTGGGGCCTGAAGGGTTTGTTTGGGCGTCGGTACCGATAATGGCAATGCTGGAAGGTTTATTGAGAGGGAGTGTAGCGTTAGTATTCTTCAAAAGAACGATAGAATCGCGCGCAACATTATGAGCGACTTGATTGTGGTTCGACGTGACGTTGACGCTCGCCTGGCCTCCAGTCCAGGAGTCGAACGCAACCGAAGGAAATCCCTGGTCCTGTCCGACTAGATACCATGCAGCCAGAATTCGCGTTACCATATCGTCCAGTCTTGATTGAGCCACCTGGCCGCTGGATATGGCACTGGCAAGAGCCGGCCCCCAGAGTACACTGCCGGGGGAGTCGTTATAGTCGCTACCGGGCATTGTCATGTCGAGTCCCGAATTGGCACTGTTGACAGTTGTCTGCTGAGCGTCCCAATCGGTCATGATGTATCCGGGGAAGCCGAGCTCTTTCTTCAAGATGTTTGTCATCAAATCTTCGTTCTCGCATGAAAAAGATCCATTGACTTGATTGTACGAGCACATAACACTCGCAACGTTTGCGCGTACGGCATCGGCAAATGGCCACAAGTAGAGCTCGTGCAGAGTTCGGTCGTCGATATTGGCGCTCATACTTTGTCTATTAAGCTCTTGTTCGTTGCCGATAAAGTGCTGTCACAGTATTAGCTTTTCATTTCATCCAACCAATTCGACAAGAGAGAGCCATACCTTTGCGCAAGCTTGAGTTCCCGAGCTCTGCATCCCCGTAATAGTCTCGATCATGGCAACACCACTGAGATACGGATCTGTCGCAAACCCTTCCCAACCACGACCCCCCTCGGGAATCTTACCCAAAGGTCCTGCAACCGGACCCAGCTGGACATTGACTCCCAACCCCTTGGACTCTGCACCAAGCGCGGCGCCTCTCTGGTTCATCAACGTTCTGTCCCAGGTCATTCCGGCATTTGTGCCTGCCGGAAACGCCGTGACGGGATTCGCGTATCGCACACCCAGCGGACTATCCTGAATACATAGCGAAGGATACGACGGTAGACCGGAGGGGGCAGCAGTGTTACCGACGCAGGGGCCTTTACCCCAACCTACGCCGGTCACTATGCCGATTTTGTCGTTTTGAGATAGCTTGCTCAGAGCAGTTGTGGCCTTGCTGTATGCCGCGGACCAAGTTCCCGATTGTCCATTTACCAGAGGCGTGACGGACGCCAGCAATAAAACAATCGCGACGTCCATATTTGTGGTCTTTGAGCTTGATTATGGGCTAGAGACAAGAAACTTTTCCCTTCAAAAACATACCTTGGAAGTCCAGGCCAGCATTATAAAGCGAAACACGACAGCACGCAATATATACCGGTCAACCCGACGTAACTAAATTCAACCGTCTGAATCTGAAATCACAAGACTATTGCGGTTCGATTTAGGCATGTAGTCCGGGCACGTAGTCCGCATCTTGGCCTTTGAATGTCGGGGAATCTAGGTCCAGCGGGGAAATCTCCGCATAAAAGCAACCTTAGAACATTTCTTGTTGATAAAATTTCCAGGGATATTAAAAATTTGGAATTGGCATGTCCACATGAATGTGGATTGGGATTGGCACAGTAGCGTATGAAACGGATTGATGAATCCCGTTTAGCCAAGGAGTTCCACCGGTCTGACGACAACCTTGGAATCTTAAGACGGTGGAACTGATATTGACAGTGATTACTTGTATTGGATGATACCGAGCGACATAAGTCGTGGTGGATAAGCTTAATATCGATTGCGGAGAAAAGGACACTAGACTAGACATTCTGCAAGTTCTGACCGATTCCAAACTTCGCGCGAAGAATCGTATTTTCTAATGCAGGTACATGCCAAGGTCACGACTTCGAAGGCATGAAGACCCGACGTCTCTGGTATTCCAGGTACGTAGCTGAAGAATAACAAAAGTACCGAAATTCTGCAAGCTTGAAGAAAGATTCAGCCTCCGAAACCTGGCACTCACTTGATCGACGCGGGGGTCCATCCACAACTATTGAGATAGTGATCAGAGCGCATTATGCGGGGTCGAAAATGATTACTCTAATCACTCTAGGTAGCCTCCTCCATACAGAGTACTTGAATGCCGAAATGGTGGGCTTTTTTTTGAAGATCATCGAGACGGGAGACTTTGAGTACTCTGCTGATTCGCGGAATATCGGATGTGGCTAATGAAAAAAGTATATAGAATGATCTGTCGTTTCGGCCACTTATCGGAGATTTTTCTCTTGCTTTCATTCTTTTTTTTTAATTGAAACAGAATCATCGCTTGGCGGGTGAAGTAATCTGCAGTGGCAATAAAAGAGGTCTTGTGGACCAGCTTCAGTGTGAGGTTTCATAGGCACGGATTTCGTTGCTTGCACGCGTTTCGATGTTGAGATTGCGATTAGTAAAAACAATCTAAAACATCAAACCAGAAATATTCATCTAGTACGTTTTGTCGAAAGATAGAAGGGTATAGCAATATGTAGCTGTATCGAGTCGTAGCAGCAGTGTCATGATCAGACCGAATTAGGGCTCGGGATAACCACGTGCTATCCTCTCTGCGGAATATTTGAAAATATACCTTGGTAGATGATTATATAAAACCGCCCACAGCGAGCTATCTACCTATTTAGACGAATTCTGCTGATTAATCCGATTCATTCTCTCTGCCCATCCATTATGCAGACTGCGTCTAACGCCCAGCGTTTTGCGACCCATAGAGAACCCGTGACCCCCTGCATTTTCATTTGAAGATAATTGATTCATTGTCGTTTGCATCATGGTCGTCGTTGAGTGTGTGGTTACCAGACCCGAGGACTGGTTTTGGTAAGTCATCCTTTGTGTCGTGATTGTAGATCTATTCTTTGAGGGTATGGTGGTGGTGGTTGTGGTAGGGGGTGAGGATTTATCAGACGATGGCAGCCATGAATATGGATTCGTGTCTTTGACTGTCAGCGGTACAGCGCGAAGAGGATTGCGTTGCTGGATTTGAACGCGATAGCCCGCGTTATTCAATTTATGTTCGTCGGCTGTCGAGAGCGATTCCGCAGGCAGGGTCGTTTTTGCTGACGAGAGGCAAGGACGTTTGTCTTCTTCCAGGGACTGTGGTGGTAGACTTTCCGTCTTTAGTCCTAGAAAGCTAGACAAAGTTCCCTGGTTGGATTTTGGTATAGCAGTCTTCCGAGATCCCGTATTAGAAACGGTCCCTCTCTGCGTAGACGGTCGTGACTGTTTAGACGCCGGAGCAGGCGGAGCAGTTTCCATATGCTGCCTTGCCGTCGAAAATCCAATTGACATTGTACTATTCGATATTGAAAAGGCGGAACTACTATTCATCGTCGTGATAACGTTTCCAGATTGTGATGCGAACCGATTTGACTCGGCTGCTGATTGTGATTGTTCATTCAGCCGTCGACGTTTAGCCCAGGTATCTTGCGCGTCGCTTCGGCTGTCTAGGGCCGTCTCGTTCCATCCGCTGGTTCCTTTCTGATTTGTAAATTCGCCATCTTCCGTCCAAAGATCGTCTTTCAGACTCGGTAGTCCGGCTTGTAAGCCCTTTACGATGTCTTCCTGAGACGGGTGTTTGCGACCTAGAATATCCGCGATATCAAAGATCGTCTTATCGGAGAAATTCGGTCCAACAGACCGAAACTTGCTGCTGGTTGACTGCGACAAGAACGAGCTTAGCGTGGTCTCTTCACCGTTCTTTGAATCGCGACGCGGGAGACTAAGATATAAAAGCGCCTGCGCTCTAGTCATAGCTACGTAAAGCAACCTCCTCTCTTCATCGTGATCTTCGGCTCGAGAATGCGGTATGATTCCCTCGTAGACGGCGGCGACAAACACCACGGGCCATTCTAGTCCCTTTGCGGCGTGGATGGTGGAAATAGTCACTTTATCCTGCGGTTGATGATCGTCTCCTTCGTCCTCGGTCGTCACCTCAGTGGCCAGAGCGACGTTAGCGAGAAATCGAGATAGCGCTTCTTCACCTGCGTGGCCTGACGTTTGCTCCAGACCTTCGATTTCGGGGAGCAAGTCCTCTGCGTTTGATGAGGATAGAGAAGCGTCCCCGGCTTGAGCGAGGAGTTCTTCGACGTTAGCCCATCGACTTTCCTCGTCGAGGGGATAGGTTGCAGTTAGATATTCTCTGAACCCGAGCTTGCCAATGACGAATTCGAGGAGTAATCTCGGAGCAGTCTCGTCGTGACAATCTTTTAGTCTACTTCTCGCCGCCTCGATCAGTCCAACAAAGACCGTCAGGCCGATATCAGCGGCTTTGGATAGACTCTTCTGACACGACCGACGACCCTGGGCCACATCCCTAATAAAACTCCACAGGGGAAGATTGGCGCGCTCAGCACCAGCCGTCAAAATTTTCAGACTCTCCTCCCCAATCTTGCGAGTCGGAACGTTAACGATTCGAACTAGCGCATCGTTATTCTCCGGATGGCTAACGACTCGAAGATAATCCAACAAAAGCCGAATCTCCACACGATCAAAAAACCTCGACCCTCCAACCATCCGATACGGTACCCCCTGTTTCCCCAACTCGGACTCGATCTGTCGCGACAGCGAAGCCGAGCGAAGCAAAATCGCGAAATCAGAGGCATTCATCAATGTTCCAGACCCGGTTAGCGCGATACATCGCTTGATCTCAGCGACAATCCATTGCGCTTCCGCTGTTGCAGTGGGCAATTTTCTAAGCACAGGAATCGTCCCTCGTCCATGCGTCGGAAGTAATCTCTTCGCAGGCCGAGCGGTATCCTGCTCAATAACCAATTCCGCCGAAGCAAGTATCGAGCCCGAAGACCTATAATTCTCTTCCAACAACACCACTACAGTTTGAGGATATCGCGTCCGCATACGTTCGAGATTCTTGATTTCAGCAGATCGAAATCCGTAAATACTCTGATCCGGATCTCCGACGATAGTGATTCGTCGATGTTGCGCGGCAAACAGATTCATTAATTCGTATTGAATCACGTTTGTATCTTGAAACTCGTCGACCAGGACTACTTGCACGTTCGATACGCAATGCGGATGCTGTCGTAGGAGATCCGCGCATCGTAATAACAAATCGTCGTAATCGAGAAGATTGGACTGTGCCAGCGCAGATTCGTATTCGTGATAGATTTGCGCGAATTCCTGCTGTTCGACCATGGGTTTGCCGCCTTTGCTGCCGCCGGTGCTAGAGCGTCGCGCAGCGTTCAGATCCTGCCATTTGATTCCTTGTGCCTTGTGGCTGGAGATCCGGGATCGAACGGGATTAGGTTGAAAATTTAGATTTGATCGTTTAATGATTCTCTATTTCGGTCAGCTTTTATACCAATTAACCAGTAGATAGACCTAGTTGAGTCGGCGATGGAACCTTGGAAGGTAGAGGGAGGGAGAGGAGAGAGACCTTGATAATAGCCAAACTATCGTTACTATCCGCAATCCCAAACCCCTTCTTCAACCCAATCAAATGTCCATAAGCAACTAGATATCGACGACAAATCGAATGAAACGTGCCCAGAACAAGCTTCGATACTACCTGCTCGCCCACGAGACGCGCCAGACGATCGCGCATTTCGCGACTCGCCTTGATCGTGAATGTGCAACAGATGACATCCTGCGGTCGGAAGCCTTTTTTCTTATCCTCATTTTGTTGTTCGTTTTGGGGTCCGTTTTGGGGCGAATGTTGATGTCCATGCGAGAGCAGATACGCGACGCGCGCAGTCAGGGTTTTGGTTTTGCCAGAGCCGGGAGGAGCGAGAACTTGTAGAACGGATGCAGGGCTGGTGACGGCCGTTCGTTGAGCGGTGTTCAGGCCGTGTAGAATCGGGTCGATGGCCATCTGGACAGAGGCAGATGGATCTTGAGATCACATTAGTGAGTGTTCCAAGGTTGTTTTGTATATGAAGTTGGAAGTTGGAGGACGTGGAGTAAACAGAGCTTATCCTTATCGTAAATAACCCTAGATTACTGGCACCCTACTTACCCTAACTTAAGTTATTCTAGGTACAGTTTTGAGCAACAACGTCTTGAATTCAATTACATGCTGATACTGAGCTGATACTGATACTAAATACAATATATGTACACAATTATCATGCAGAATAGATGCCGTAGACAACAGAAATCAAAAACAGTCTTCCACCAACACCGCAAATAGCAAAGCATGTGCAATAGCAAGAGAGAAAGAGAATCATACGAAAACATTAAGAGGCAGACTCATAGTCACTGCATAATTCGGCATGTCGACAACCTCAGCCAGCTTCAAGTCTCCCGCAACACTGACCAACATATATGCCTCTGTACGAGATAGCTCCTTGGTCGCTACGAGCCATTGAATCATAGCCCGCGTCGCTTTGCGAGTCGCCTCCAACATATCCGAATCCACTCCCATGGTGGCATATTGCCCTTTATCAGGGAACGCTGTCTGGGTAGTAGTGTTGTGCTGGGGAGGTAGAAGCATATGCGGAGACTGAACCCAAGGGTGATTTTTACATACGGTCAATCGGATTTGCGCCTTCATATTAGTTTCAATCGCCGTGCCGCATACTTCTCCATGGCCCTGCGCGGCATGTCCATCTCCACAACTGAACAGCGCCCCGGGAACCTGCACTGGTAGATAAAGCGTAGACCCAACCACCAAGTCACGACAGTCGATATTACCGCCTACAACGGTCGGCGGGATAGTCGAGAACTCGCCGTCTATCCCGGGCGCAATTCCCATAATTCCCAAAAACGGACGCAGCGGTACCCGTACCCCCGGTTTCAGTTCGGCGTAACCCGACTGCGGGTCGAATTTCCATATTTTCAATTCGGACTGCGCGAAATCGTCGGCCAGTAATCCAAAGCCCGGCACAACGGCGGTCCACCCCCAGTTGCCTGTCTCGAGCGACAGGATCTCGATTTGCAGGGCATCGCCCGGTGCGGCGTCGCGGACGTAGACGGGCCCTACGGCAGGGTCGGCGAGATCTAGACGGAAGGATGCCAGGGAAGCAGTATCTGACTCAATCGTGACTTGGCCGTTGCTACTGTCGATCAAGTCGAAGGTGACGATGTCGCCGGAGGAGACGGTCAAAACGGGCGGCTGTTTGTTCGACCATTTAAGATGTTTGTGATGGCTCTGAACGTGGTTGTGGGGGATCATGGTGACGGACGTCGAGCCAGTGAGAAATTTTGGACTGCGAATATGGATGTTTGATGGTCGGGGGTCTGTTGATGCCATAGACAGTCCAGTGCACATAGGTGATGATTAAGTCATGGTTGAGCGGCTGATAGTGGTCTGATGTTAATCTGAGCGTGCCTATAAGCTGAACGTGGGCGATGTAGATGATGTAGACGTAGACGGTAGACAATTTAATGATGTCCTCAGGCGACGGTCATAGCATGGAGACGGACATCGTGTATAAATGAGTCACTTTCCACACGGCAAGCGAGCTCAGATTGCGTCCACATCCAAATAGCAAAGCCAGTTCCAAGTCCGAGACCAGACAGCAGGATTTATCACAGCAGCGAGCAAGAAACTCATATTCTGAGCTTAGTTCTAGAGCTGCTACAATTATGTTCTTCGCTCTCTGTCTTTCTCTCTCTGCTCTCATAATGGTAGGACATTATTAGGTGGGGGAATGCACTGAAAGAGGCAACTTCTTCGAGCTTGAAGTTTTTAGGCTGCCCGGTTTCGCTCCGCTAGCTCTAGTTAGCTTCCTTTTTGGGGCTAGCGCGATCGTCTGGTGTTATCTCCTTCCTGATCTGGATTAGTGTCCTTTCTTTTTTGGTATCCTTCTCCGATCTCTTTCTCTTTCGTTCTTCATTTTGAATATGTCTGTACACTCTTTGTATACTCTTCTGTCTACGCAGTCACTGAATGAGCTGAATACTATACATCTCAAGAGATGAGACAGCTGTACCACCCAGTTGAACCACTGACAAGTCGAATCTCCCACATGAGAATGTTCTTGTTATATTCTTGATGAAATCGACCAACAGATCGACCGTCACCTGACTGACCCTCAAAACAAGCCAGTTTTCTCCTTCCTTTCTCGGCCTTGATGAGACTACGGAGTATGGAGTAGTTATATATTAAATCCTTCACACCGTTGCTCTATATCCATCTAAGTATCGGAGTCGTGACTACTACTCGGCCATCCCGATCTTCCGTCCAAGTCGGACCATCTCTCGGTCATACCGAGCAGCAATCGAGACATTCTCCCAAGGTCCACGGGTGCATCGATGCACGATGCATCGATGCACCCGTGGACCTTGCAAAGTGACGTTACGTCGCATCTCGCCTTCTGCATTTGTCTAGACTATGCTAGCAGGCTGTTACGGGCTGGTCCCCGGCACATATATCAGTATATACGTTATACGTGTATGGAGTATATGTACGTTGTTATCATGCCAAGCTTATAAGTAACTACGAGATACGCGTCCCTCGTACTATCAAGCTGATCAACCGCATTGCTACCTGGTATATGCGCCTGAGGTTCAGATTCGACCGATCCGCTAATTTAGTCTTGAGATATGCTCAATACTACGTCTTCAGCCCATTCAGCTGTCGATGAGCTGAGAAGGACCTAGTATCTAACCACGATAAATAATTAACACCAAGTAACAAAAAATAAGCAATGCATGGACCTCCTGCCTCTATGATTCATAGCCTCAGGTCTCAGGCTGGATTGTCTCTGTTGGTCGTGATTGGTTCGGTCTAAAAATAACAAATCCGTATTCGCTGATTGGTCTATATGCCACAGTACGTAGCAGTACCAGTACCTACACCTCGTACAACAACTGTCTACTCTGCCTAGGAATGTGTAAACACCCTACAGATCATAAAGAATAATGCATTAATTGCATGTTCTAGTAGTATATCAGGTGACGTCTATCTACTATACTATACAAACCTGTATTAAGCTGTGTTAGGAATATCGTTAATATCAGAACCAAATATAGCAAATATAGCAAATAATTGGGATTTAACTGCAAGTTGGGCTAACACCGCCGAAATCGGACCTTCTTCACTGACTTTGGCTTGCAGGCGGCGTCCTCATCCGGAACATATCTACTACCTAGGTAGTTATTTTTTAATTTTCCAAGATTATTTTGTTAATTGGTATGCTTAGATAGCAACTTGTGCAGCTCGGACCTTTTTATGTACAGGATTAGCTCAAATTAGATGAGCAACACGGCATACAGCATGGAGTGTGACAATCACTAAGTAGTAAGTACCCAACACTGTCACACATCATCCGTCACCTGCAGTTCCCCGAGACACTCAATATTGGTCAAATCATTTTTTGTCTTGACTACTATCTAGTTAGTAGAGACACTAGCAACAAACCCAATAGCCAGAACACCGTCCGAAAAAAAATGTAAGTACATTCATTGAGAAGAAGCAAAAGAGAGACACACAGAGGGAGACTATATCTTTTGAGATGTCTCTTCTTTAACTGCAGCGCGAAGCTCGTTGACCCGCTGCTCAACAAACTCCGGCTCGTCTGCATGCTGCTGTAACGCAACCCGAAGATTATCCACGGCAGTCTGACGCATGGACGTCGACACACCACCACCACCGCCGCCGCCACTCTGTGCGAGCTGGATATCCTCTTGGACACTATTGACCAAATCTCGGGCTGCGCGAAACTTGGACCAAAACTCGCGCGTCAATTCCTGATACCCGGACTCTGATAACGGAACCTCCCATTCTCGCGGCGTCTTTTCAACCACATCTAACCATTTCGCCATATGCGGCCATCGATCTTCCTCCAATCCAGGGAAATGAACTAACATATCTCCCTTTTTCCCTTCGTACGCATGATGCCATTCGTAGGTATTGATCCACGGTCGCGGCAGATATACCATGCCACCTGCATATCCCTGGCCGTCCGGTCCGCCGCTGGTCTTGGCCATGACTCGCGCCATCGCTTCTTGGTCTGCAGATCGACCCAGGTCGATTTCCGGAAGGTATAGTGGATGCGCCAAAGTTTCGATCAGCATGCTGACTGTCCAGGGGTGGACGTGCAGGAAGACGATCCCGGTGTTGAGTCCGTTCTGGTCTTTGGATGCGATGAAGTGGATTTCCGAGAGGTCGGATGGAGGAAGAAAGATGTCGACGGGGATGGCGGGATTGATTATTATAGAGTCGGCGTCAACCCACCTGTGATTGTTAGACGTGCCAAGTAGACAGGCGTAGCCAAGTAGACGAGACGAGTAGACGAGACGACGAGAAGAGAAGAAAAGAGAGACGAGAGAGACGAGAGACTCACATTAACCACTGACTCCGCTTATTAGCCGGCTTCGCAAGCTCTTGAATAACAAGCGACAGCACATAACTAGGTTTATTCCAAAACCCTTCTGAAATATCCTCTTCCAGCACATACATAGGGTACCCCCAGCGATGAGCATGTCGCTCGTGACTCTGTAGCGCACGCTCATACAACGGATTCGGATTTCCGTATAACATCGACACCTTGGCAACTCGACGCGGATTTGCGCCGGACGCGGCCGACGATAACCCTTTCGACGACGAGTACGACTGCGGTTTCAGTGCCGAGACATCGTAATTCGATACTCGCCATATCAACAACAATATCGTCGCCGTAAGTAACGCGCCAATCGCTCGTCTCGTGAAGCTCTGCGGCATCGCGTGGTCGGACTTGATTTGTTTCTGGAAGTGCTTCGAGCACTCCAGTCTCAGTCTCAGTCTCGGTCTCGAGCTCTGCCGGATCGATCGGCACGGTTTACCAATACCGACGTAGACGTATATATATATATATATATGTGTATATATTTCTCAAGTAAGTTGAACGTAGGACATGTCTTGAATAATCCCCATTGGCGTTGGAGTATATGCGCAATACCGCTCTATGGAGTCGACAAAGTCACCGACTCAGTATGATGATTTTATGAAGTCGCTGCCTTGCTGGTTTCAGCTGACGCCTGCCAAGACGTCAACAGATGACTGGTGCCGGTCTGATTGGCTGGCGGAGCTGCATGTCACGTGATGTGTTTGGAGGATTTTGTTAGACATGAATTAGATTAATTGATCTAGAAAATGTCTCTAGATTATTATATTCAGATTGTACAGTGTAGAGGTAGTGAGTTGTTTTTGCTGAAGACAGTATTCTTCAAGCGCGGCCTACTTTAAGCTTGGACGACTGCTATCCAGTGCTCCGTACTCTAACTACCGGTTGACAAAACTAGCCCTAAGCCGCCGGAGGAAAGCAGCCCCTGACTGACAATCTTGCTGATCTGGCCTGCCTCGACGAGGAACATAGACTCATTTTACTGTCTAATAGCCTACCTAGGTAATTAACGAGATACTTATACACTAAAAATCATCTTGATTCAGCGAAAGAAGAAAAGTAATTATACCCGGAACGCCATCGACCAATCGTGCCTGTCCATATTTGTACAACGAGCACAAACCAACCAATTCTGTCGTGTATTTAAATCAAGATAGGTATTTTCGCAAACTAGAACACCATCTTATGGAATTCCTCTTATTCAAAAAGATACGCACTGAGGATGGTAGTTGGAAGATTTTCCTAATCGGGAAATTATTGCCTGATTGGGTAAGTTCCGCCCTGGAAGGACGTTGTCTTGGTCTACCTAGATACTGCACATATATATCAAGCGTGGTTGGTCTAGTCGATGTATAATAGCAAAATATGAATAGTTGAATAACATTGATGGACGAATTGGTGCACAGCTGGTGGGATGTAAGTGATTATTTGGTAGCTACTTAGGTACAACCTTGGAAGCCGGGCGTTGCACATATTAGGTATATTTGGTTAAATCAGTGCTGTTTCTATTTTCTCCATAAGTACCTAATTTATTGACCTGAAAATACTATAATCCAGATAATGATTGAAGACATGTCTAACTCTACGAATATCAAGGAAATGATGCGTCAAGCCCGTCTGTGTTTGATTTGGGTTGCATCTTCTCGTCCATTCAATCGAGTCTGGATCACATTTCTTGATAGTAGATCGGGATAATGCGTTCGTTTTTCTAGACGAGTTTGCGTTGGCCTTGTCAAGGCAAATGTCAATTGCATTTAGATTAGCAGCTGCGGTTTGTGTTGCCACTTCGCGCATCCAAGCAGACAGATACTACAACCTGCAAATATAGTATTTGAAGATCATATTAAACGATCATGATCCTGCAGAACCAAATCGATATCAATATACCGAGCGTATTGCGCGACATGCTAAACATGAAGAAATAACTATATATTCCAAGGTATATGTACAGCCTGAATACCTAGATATGACTGCAGTTGCTCAAATGCCCGCCAGCAAATGTGTCGCTTCTATCTGATATCAACCTTGGACCGCTACATATCAAGGCTACCTAGGTACCGAGGTATTCTGCTCAATATCATCAATTCAACGAAACCTTGGAAATCTCTATAGGGAATCAATTCTCAAGACAGCTAGAGCCAATTCTTTAGCCAACAATGCGATACGTAGTGCCTCTACTATTGCGCTTGGTACAAACACAAACTACATCTGGCTACTTTGATAACTACTCAGTCTATGATATAAACTATATATAACTAGACCACCTGGGCAGTTTAGTTACTTAATGTCTGCAATCTTGTAAATAACAAATATCTAGATCTTGGACCGACTTTGATTTTCCACTTTACACGAAGATTCGCGTCACCGTGTTTATTTTTTCGGCGTGACGGTACAAATCTCGGGTATTTAGTTAATTAACTAGTTAGCTTCGATTTTACGTGTTTTAAGAAAGTTGGAAGCTCGAAGCTGAAAAGTTGAAAGCTGAAAGCGCCAATGTGGAGCTTAGTTACCTAACGTACCGGTACCACGAAGCTTTGGTCAATTTACTGTACTTTACCGTACATTAGCAGTCAGTCTGTACCGAACGGTTTGAGCAGGGCGATAAATTATGCAATTGACGCAGATGCAGTCGCAGCAAGATTGACGAGGAGATTTGGTTAAAGGTGCGTGGAAGGATGGAAGGAGTTTTGGAGAGCAAAAAGAAAAATTCCATGCTAATTTAGATGTGGTGCGTAACTTAACTAGCGATCGAGCTTGAAATCGGAACTTGTCACAAGTTGCGAGACATCAAAAGATTGGTACGGAGCTGTACAATGCGTACATTAATAATTGGAGTATGGACAGTATGTATGTAGTACGTACGGATTCGACGCGCTATTAATACTCTAATACATGGTAACCTTGTAAACTCTACTAAGTAAAGACTGCGAAGAATCCACTTAATCAAAGTAATTAACGTCCTCATAATAGTTAAGTAACTACTCCGTAACTTAAGTGTTAGATTATTTCCTACGCGCTCGCGTGCTCTCGAGACGTATGAAATATTACAAATGACAAATCTAGATGAAATCCTTTTTCTTATTCGGAACGACCTCGGGCGTCGCGGATTTCTTTTGCGTAACTTAACAATTGGACTGTAAGACGATTGATGTCGTGTCTGCTGTCTCTACTGTGTACACTCCGACGTTCCAAGGTTGTGTTTGGTAGTTTTAGTATCGTATATCTGCCGACTCTGTCTTGCCCTTGACCAGGTAGTAGGTAGCTAGTAGTTGGATCATAAGATTCCAGGTTAGTCGTTAATTGTCGATCCTCAAATATCGAATTATCCTCCCGATGGATACATCCACGACGCATAGGAGGGGATCCTAGATGGATTCTGTATTGTTGAAAAACGACTTCAAGGAATATCAATCCAGCAATCCCAACACTAGGCCGAGTAATTCATCATAAATGACCAGATACACAACAGACAATTAACCACCTGCAGTTGTGAAACAAATGACCATTTGAATCCATACTTCGTTCCGTACTCCGTACTTATACCTGTCGGATTACTTGAGGTATTTCGTACTCCCCAGGTTGATACCTAGGTACTGTACCTAAATACTCCGTATCAAGCTGGAGATCAATATCTCGTCGTCACCAACCCCGTAAACGGCTACGAACGGATTTTTCGATCTCTGCAAAGGACCGTGGACCCGTAGACAATACCCCGCGGACCCTCCCCAAAACAGAAAAAATGACGCGAAAGTATCCATCTCATTTACTTAATTTTTCCCAGTTTTCCCCATTTGTGAAGAAGAAGACGACGACGATGAAGAGGAGGAACCTGAGAAAAATTTTTTCTTCCGATGCTCCATGACATGGTGACACAACTCCGTACGTAGGATCCATTCATATCCACTTTCTTCAAAGAGCGGTTCCGCGAAGCCGTTGGGATTTGACGGAGTGAAATTTTTGAATGTGTTGAAAAAAACTTCAAGTCAACTTACGGTAATCAATTCGAGGTGAAGCTGTGTCGCTGTGTTTACTGTCACTGTCAGTACAGAGTACGTCGATGTTGTAAATCGAATCTGAAATACATTTTTTTGTATGCTGTGACGCCGGTATGAAAATACTGAATAGTGAAAAAGGGGGACTATGCTTTTTCTAGTCTCGGAACGGAATCAAAATACCTACGGAGGACCTGCCTAACTATTAAACGCCATGAAATATTTCCGGTCGCCTGAGAAACGTATGATAATTTATTCAACATGGCATTATTGTGACGAGAAAAAGAGCAATTTAATTAATTGACTGTTACGGGGTGATTTTTGAATTAATTTGGTTATATCCAGGATTAATTAGTGATAGGAAGCTTGGATTAAGCGTATTCAGGTAAAGTTTACTCTGTACTTTGGTAGAGTTCCTGCGATGCTGTACAGAACTATGGTAATTCGAATTTCGAAATGCGATTCTGTGATTGATTTTTCCACGGATTTTTTACTTTATTATTCTCTTTTCACGTACGAGATGCAAATTCAGCGTAAAAAATAGCAAGATCCACGTAAATCCATGATCCATCGTTATGGCCAAAAGTTTATGTACAGAGTAGTTGTAAATGGCCAGAGGTGCAGAGGGTTAGGGTTATCTTTTTAGGATACTGGTAATGATAGATGGACGAAACTGTGCTGACCGTCTTTCTGAACAGCGTACAGTATCGAATAATTTAATGGACGATGATGCGGCACGCTCGACCTGTCGAATTTATGGCGGCAATAAAGTAATAGTTACAATGTTCTCAGCAATGGTCGCGGTGACCTGCAAGGAGATTCGAATAGTCTCTGGACTAGGAGCAGCCGGCGAAGGCTGGATTTAGCAGATCATGAGTTAACGCCATGTGTAGATTTGATGTCTTCCGGCTGACTGCAGGCAAGACATTACAGTATATGTCCCCCAGTTTGACGCGATGCGATGCGATGGATGCAATGGATGCGATGGATGGGATGCGAACCGACCGGTCTGACTCGTTGCAGATCAAGTAGTTTACACGTGAATGTAGCAAGTCATACTTGGTAGATCGTGCTGATTGTGCATTGCTCAGCCTAGTCTGCCTCGTTTCCACCTATCTATTTCTTCCATTGCGGGACATGACTTCCATTCAATAAGGAGTCTCGGAGTACGCCGCCGCGACCCAGGACCTCGGATGCTAGTTAGACAATGAACACGTAGATGGCCTGGCATCTGCACATGCATCGGCAATAATGGCGACTTTGCTGGACCTAGATTATTCGTCTTGCGGCTTATCGGTTGCACTCATCCATTATTGGACCATACCTATCCATTGACTAAGTTACCACTACAGTAACGTTAACTACCGGTAGGGCAATGCGACATGCAGACAATGAGAACAATGAACTTCATTAAAACTACCGATGTATGGTAGTTCCTACTCCCTAGACATCCATAGATGTACCGACTATTGATAATGCTCGTACTCAATGTCTGTAACACAATCGATCTAGGTTAGGTTCTTCGACCTAGGTACTCCATCTTCGTAGTCATTTAGGTAATCTTGATTGTCTACAGTCTAGCCTCGTCGGTGGTCGCATCAAATTCCTGTGCGATCTGGATTATTCCTGTACTATATAGGGACACTCCGTGCCTAGGTATCTGGTACTTCCAGGTGGGTGGATGTACTGATGTACTACCCGGGCACATCGTTCCAAGGTACCGAGAGGGGTTGATCGGCTTGCATCTCCATTTTTTTTTTCTCGATTCTCTTTGTCGAAATACGAACTTACTGTCCCATGGATTAAACGAGACATTTCTCCCCAAAGTGCTCGAATAGAGTAGTACTCATGATAATAACTAAGTCGTCAGCCAAACCCCTTATACTGGGTATGTACCTCAGTCTGGTACATTTATAATCGCAATCTATACCCAATCTTGGAAGTATGGAGTTGGACTAAGTAGATAGGGCAGTCGGTACGGAGAAGGCCACGACGAATAGGGCTGAAAACCAGAACGTACTGTGGACATTGACCAGACTCTGAATCCCAATTATAATCTTTTACTGTAACTACCATCTGGATTAGTTTCTCTGACCAAAAGCCAAGGCCAGACAAATTTTCCCACACGACTCAGTCCAAAATCGCGAATTACCCATTTCTCACTTCTCATTGGATAGAAGCTATCGGCGTAGTGGTCAAGCTAAAGTCAGTAGTAGTTTAGTTTACTACTCCATAGTTAGTAGTGTAGTCTAGCAAGGTTACTCCTGGAAACTTATTCGGTATTTAAGTTTCCTACGAGTTGAGTTATGGCTTGTTCCAAGGTTTATATACTCAGTAGTCAGTCAGTGTGGTACGTACCTTTTTTCCCCCGCGCCAGCAGAACACGGATGGGGTGGGAGGGAAGAAGGATCCGTGCTACCCAGCTACCACAGCCCAGCGACCCAGTCCAGCCCCAGCTCCCCGACGAGCCAGCGACCAGTCATGTATGGTAGTTAGCCTTTGAAAGTTTCTATTTTTTCTATCTGCACGAAATGAACAACTCATCAGCTCGGACCCGGGAAACTCAGACCCCAGCCGATATGATCGATAAAACCTCGAATCAGAGTCAAATGAAGTCAAATCACGACATACCTAGGTACTCATACTACTAGAGTTTAACCTAGCCTTCCAAGGTTGGATTGGGGCTTTATTGCAGGTGAAACATTGAAACTTGGAATTGGAATTGGAGCGTTTCGCTGTGTTGAGACTGTGAGACTGCGAGACTGTGAGTGAGTTTGAGTGAGTTTGAGATCTGCGCGATCGAATCAGGATTCTGGGCCGCTAGTCATCTCAACTCGAGTACATGGTACAGGTACATCTACAGACGGCATAGGGAGAAATCTGGTTCGGGCGGAGCACGGAGTCAAGCTATAGGAAGTCCAGTCCGGAGATTGGGACTTGATAATACTCTATTCAGCCGGGCGGATCCGTAGAAGTATCTCGTGAAAAGAGAGACATGGATACTCATTCGGAGAAAGTAGAAAAAGAAGAAGTAGTAGTAGAAGAAGAAGAAGTCATTATGCTTATCTGGATCGGAAATATGAGAATTCAGTCCACTGCTCTGGTGTGACATGAGGTGGACATAGATCTCTGCCACTTGACTGGATAGAAACAGTGTCGCGCATAAGCGCGTTGATGCGTGGAATTGCACGGTACTCGTGGACTCGTGGAGTCAAATACGTACTGAATAAAGACCAAGCGAGTCTTGAATAGGAAGAAGCATGGAGGTATGTACATGTACAAGTAAGTACAAGTAAGTACAGGACAAGGACAAGACAAGATAATCACGCCACAGCAATCGACCAAAGACGCGCCCTGAGCCACATATCCAGAGTCAGAACCACGCCAGGCAGGGATCCCAACTGTCGGGGTCAGCCAGTCAGAAGCCTTCTTTCACGAGATCTCAGCTGGCCACCTTTTTTTTTAATCTTTGACCTAAGCCAGCCAGCCCTTTCAGCCTCGGAACTTGGCAGTTGGCCTATCCTCTTGTCCGGTCGGACTGCCATCAATACTAGTTACTACCTGGACTGTCGGACTATTAGACCGCCAGACCCTTTTACCTTGATTTGATGCCCATTATCCAGGTACCGTGGCGCCACTTGCGAGTAATAAGAAATAGTACACTCCGTAATCAAAAAGACAGATAACGCTATAGAGAACTCCCTACGGAGACTCCGTAGTCTGTAGTCTGTACTATGGAGAGAAAAGAGAGCGGGCTGGAAATAAGCCGTAAGTTTTCTAGTGCAGAGTCGAATCAAGATAGATCGCATTAGACTATCCCCTTTTCGGACTTAGGGTTGGGCGTGGACCAGGATCACTTGCCTGTTGGAGTCTAGCGTGTCTTGGCATAACGCTAGACTGGAAATGGACGGGGGCTGACGGGGACTCAGGAAATGATGACGTCGTTCATTTGGCCTTACAGCTTACAAAGGACCATTTCAGCGAGATGTTTTTTAATAGCACGACTAAACATTTTATATGCAGTACAGGTACGATATGTTGTTTAAGTGCAGTAGGTGGTAGGCTTGTTTGCTATTTGCATTCACATGTGCATTTGCATTCGAGGATGGATGTTGCTTACAGCTCGCGACCAGAGTAGACGCAATATCGAATTTAATAGCCAATCATCGCGTCTCGGTCACGGTATCGGCGACTAACCTCCGTCCGGAAGAGCATAAAAATACACGACAAAAGTGGAGATCTCCATCTCCATTCGTATGGTCAATTTACTTTGTTACTACTTACCGTACGAAGCTTCAATTTCTGTACGCTGGTTTTATTGAATAGTTCATAATTAACGGTCAATGGTCAACAGTTTATCTGATTAGACGTGGTACACGAGAGAATCGCATAGAAACTACTACTTTAAATTGTGGTCAGATTCGCCAAGAGACTGACTTCAGACTGACTTCAGCTGTGATTGGTCTCGTCGATCGTCCAATGTTCATCCGCTGGTATTATTTCGTATTACGTGAGCTAGCTGCATGGGGGAAAATTATTTCGCTGTATTCGGCAAGGTCTCGATCGTGCATTGCAGATGCTAAACAGCGAATAGCGCTTCCCGAGTCTCGTGTCCTTTTTTGCTCGTCTGTCTGTCGGAGATGGGACGGTCGCTGAGTGACCTCCGTCTGATCTTGTCATTATTATTATAATCAGCATGGTATATGGTTAATTGAAGACTCAATACTGAATAGTAGTCAATATTCAATATTCAATATTCGGTTCGTCTGCTCTGGTATTCTGATCGAATCGATAAATTGATACGACAGGAAAAATACCGTACCAACTCCCTAACGAGCCAACTAATTTGTCACGCGTCGTACCATTGAAATTTTGCAGTGGCTCATCTCAGGAACCGAGCCCGCTGTACGAGCCGCAAAACCGGATGTCCTGCACCACCTCCTGGCCAGGCGCCCTCCTCACTGGCTGACCCAGACATCAATGCGACTTGCCGGCTTTAATAGTTAGTATTAGTATTAGTATTTTGGTATAGTATTATAGTATTTACGTATGGTACTCTGTATGCACGATAATTAATTATACGCTGTATTCGCCGTACAGAGAGGCAGTTACATAATCACCGCACTCCTGTCTGAATTTATTTGGAGTACAAATTCCTACTACCATTAATTATTGTTCAGCTATCAGCCATTCAATATTCATCGCTAAAGATACCACGCAACTTGCAACACCAGTGGTCAATTCAGGCGAATCCAATGAATTCAGCTAATCCACTCGCGCGACAATCATTCAATGGCCACCAAACAACCAACAAAAAGACGGTTGACATTGGACATTGGACACGGCACAGAAACCAAGCTCGATTGGCCAGCGTGCACCACGGCGGCCGTACAGCTCCAAACGCACTAGTCATCCCCTTGCCAGAGTGGCCGGCTGGATGCCTTGTCAATACTCCGTTCCGTAGGCTGTAACTTGGCCTGTGCTGTAAGACTAGTCGTAGTCAACCAGCTTAGATGTCGACTGTAATTATCAGTGCAAAAGGAGTGCTTCTTAGTACTTACTGAGCATAATCGTCTCTAGAGTAAATGACAGTATTAATAGTATGAATAGCGTATACAGCCTGGGTGAATAGACTGTCTGTATCAGTGTATTCTCCTGAGCCCGC
The DNA here is from genome assembly GCA_002916415.1 of Talaromyces borbonicus. Taxonomy (NCBI): domain Eukaryota; kingdom Fungi; phylum Ascomycota; class Eurotiomycetes; order Eurotiales; family Trichocomaceae; genus Talaromyces; species Talaromyces borbonicus. Next base: position 343,489 of record NBSA01000021.1, on the reverse strand, counting down.
GTAGCGTATTGTACGTAAGGTCTGTAAGGTCTGTAAGTAACTCCTCGCTGTACTGCGTACAGCAAAACCCGCCCGTGGTCCTGTCACTTGGTGTCTCCGCAATACCAAAATTACGGCTCTCTTGCTTACTCTGACTCCACAGCTGTTGCCATCTTTACCTTACTTACTTTTACCTGCTTGCTCTCTCTGTCTGACTCTCTTCTTTCCCTTCTTACCACACCCACCTCCGAGAGAGAAGAAGGACAAAAAAAACTTCTTCTTTCGACTTCCTCTCTCTCTTCCTCTTCTCCTCCTTTTCTCCTCACATCCGACTCTTCCTCTTCCTTGTTCTTCTTCTTCGTCGTTCTCGCTTGTTGTTTTGCTTCTTTTTCGCCTTTGATTCTCGTTCCTGTCTCTCGCCGGGAACCCTTGAGATCCATCGCCTTTTTCCAGGTCGTGGTCTTCAACGTTGACTTTTTCCCGAAAGAAACTCTGCATAGAGGCTTTTTTCTTTCGTCGAACAAAAGAGATAAAAGGCAAAAGAGAATCTCACTTCGCCGTGAACTCGATTTCTCGCCTCGTTCAGCTGTGACTTCTTGCAGCTCGACCCGTTCACCCCCCGACCTTGGTTTCTGTCTCGTACAAAACCACTCGTCAACCACCCGAAAACTTTTTCAAGAACCACTGGTAAGAGAAAAAAATATTCCCTCTATCACTTTATCCATGGTCAGCTTGATGTCTTTCTCGAATCATCTCTTGCGTTTTTGTGCCTTCGTTGCGGCAGTCTGAAGAGAAGGTGTCGGGGTGCCGCCTTCCTTTCGAGTCACGTGCGTCGAACCATCGAACGATCGAACTGGTCTATATCAAGAAAACGAATGCCGATGCTTTCAAAACTGTGTTTGATGTGATCTTTGTCGTTGTTCTGTTGGAGAAATCGAAGTCGTGGTCTCGCTCCTGTCGTGTGGTCGGCCGTCTGCTATGCCTCTGGGTCAGCAAGCTCCTGGATCCGCGTGCATTCGAAGGACCTTGTATTTCTCCGACACAAAGGAACTACTGGCATGTCATATCATTATAATTCACAACTGGACTGAGGCTCGTCGATCGATTCTGTCGTCTCGTTTTGGTGATGAGTGGGTGTGCTTCAGTCACAAACTCAGTTTGGCTTCCCGTTGGCAGAAGTCAGGGGCAAGAGCGACACCAACGTAGACACATCTTGACCTGTGGGAGTCTTGCTCAAGACTTACATACCCTTCAATCTGCCTAGTCGATTTGAGAACCATACTCTCATGAAATTACCCCGGGTCTTTGCCTATCTCTGGGTCATTGCTCGTCTTGACGGCATGAAGGATCACCGCTGGCAATCTTCTGCGGCATGTGGAAAGCGAACCTAATCTCAGCCATCATTCATCTTGCAATCACTTATTGTCTCACCAATCATTATCTCACTCTCTGTTTCTATTGCGTTCTCCTCACTCACATCTCACTTCACCTCACTTCGCAACATGTGTTTTCTTGCTGACTTGCCCAGAATTAGTCGTGTTCTCGATCCTCGTGCGAACGACATCGAACAATTCGCCTATATTCAAGGTTACTTGCTACCCCGTCAGTCATTCCTCTGAACGACACGGGCCTGCATACCTCTTAAAAGCCTGTGAGTGATCCTCTTTTCCCTTCCCAGGACGTCGTTTGCTGATTACCCCTTGCCCCTACTTAGGGTTTCCGTACCACCTCGATTGCTCCCCACATTCCGGAACACGAGGAACCCTCTCGCCAGCAACCTCTTAAAACTGTCCATCGACGAGAGTGGAGACGTTGACTCGTTCTTCACCTTCTTGTCGACAGGCACCTGCCAGAAGGACTTCATTCCTGCCTCTTTCGTCAGCCTAGATGCCAAAGCTGTTTGTACAGTAAGGGCAGTCTTCATCCTGGGTGAGTCCGCTAATAGAAAAATTCCTCGCCTCATCCCGTCTATTTTCTTGGTGAACGTGCTTTTGATTGCATTGATTGCACTTCACTGTGTAACTTGATTGCCCTGCCTTGGACTTTCTTCTTATAGACATCACTCGCTCACTTTGCCCTTCACATTTATGCATCTTAATACTAATTTTTGATTCTTTCACACCAGCTACGCCGGACAAGTCCTTCTAATACACTTTGTTCTCTGCTCTTCACGTGCTTAGACTATTGTCTAGGCCACCACGCTCTTTTAATTGGCTCACCAACTGCATACAATCATTAATTCTTTAATTCTACGAACGTCACTCTCTTTTTCTCTCTTCGTTGTCTTCAAGTGATACACAGGTTGCTATCATCAGGATTTATTTGCTTCCTCACCACTCCCTCGTTCAAAAAACAAAACTACCTCCTTTCTGCCGGCCAGTACAAATCTTGACCCCCGAATACATCAACAGGAGCTTCGACATCGACATCATGGCTTCACAATACCCTGTGTGTGATACCTTCTTTGTCGAGTCCGACGACGGTCCTCGATTAGACCCCAAGGAACACGCAAGGATGGTTGCCAGAGAGCGTCAATACTTGATGGCAGACCAACTCTCCTCTCTGACTAGGGCCGAGTATCTCGACGACTGCCTTTCACACATGCTGGATATGGATGTACGCTGGAAGATTCTTATCCTTTTTATTCCCGCTTACTGATTGAATGCTTAGGCTGCTACACTCCCCGACGTCGAATCGATTGACATACAAACCGAGATCCAATGGTTCATGAGACCTTACCTTCTGGACTTCCTGGTTGAGGCTCATGCGGCTTTCCAGTTGCTGCCGTCTACTCTGTTCTTGGCCATCAACCTCCTCGATCGCTACTGCTCCAAGCGTGTCGTCTACAAACGTCACTACCAGCTCGTCGGTTGTTCTGCTCTGCTCATTGCCGCCAAATACGGCGACAAGAAGGAGCACGTGCCAACCATTCGCGAACTCAAGTCGATGTGCTGCTCGCTGTATGACGACGACATGTTCCTGCAAATGGAATGGCATGTGCTTCAAACTCTAGGCTGGACTGTCGGCCATCCAACAGTCGATGCATTCCTGAACATTGCTCTCGTTGACTGTCCGTACGACGCTGAGGTCGAACACCTTGCTCTGTACATCTTGGAGATCTCCCTGTTCCATCGAGAATTCGTGTCCAAACTCTCGGCCGATCTTGCCAAGGCTGCACTGGCTCTTTCACGGTGCATTCTTAACCGCAATCAGCCAGAACAGCACGAGTGGGCTGCCTCGTACGATTCCAACACATTAATTGGTCTCTCGCAACAACTGCACTCGCCTTCTCAAGTCCTGTACCGGAAGTACTCGTCTGGTCATTATTCTCGGATCTCCAAGCTTCTCGACAATTTCCTGGCACGCCAAGCTGCAATTGCCAGCGGTGCATATACCCCGCCGACACCACCCACAGAAACTGCCGGCGAGCACAAATCTCAATACACTGGTCAAGTCGGTCTCCAAACCCCGCAGAAGCCAAATGGAATGCCGCCTCACGGGTACCTTACTCCTCCAATTACTCCCGAAAACGAAGGTTTCCACAAAACTGCTGCCGGCCTCAACAAGCAAGCATCAGTCACGGTCTGCCCTGTTTCACCAACACCCACATCGAATGCGTCGTTCAACGATACTCAAATGTACGACGCTGAATCACTGTATGTGCAGCCAGCTCAGTACAGCGCGGCTCCTCACGTCGGATACACCACTGCTTTTTAGACTGATCTTATCCAAGATTCTGTCTAGCAGTTGGTTTAAAGCCGTCGGCTTGTCATCAGCCTGCCGTCAGCCTGCTGTCACATGTACTATTCATATCTCCCGGCACGAATGTGGGCCGACGGAATTATAATTTTCATTTCCTTTCTCATCATCATCATACGAGGGCTGGAATGGGTGCATATTTTCCTTTTCATTTCATCCTAGATTATCAACATACCCCTTTTCACTGGCACTTGGCACTCAGCATTCTCATCATTTTCTGCCATCATCCTTTTTTTTTCTCCATGCTATCGTCCCAGTGTGTTTTCTAGATCTAGCATTGCGAGCGCGAGTCTTTTCTGATTCAAAAAAAATTCATTTCTCCTATTATCATATTCTTTTTTTTTTCTTTCTCTCTTCATTCTTGCGACAGTCATGCTAGCGTTCCGCGTTGAGTCGTCCCATTTGCACAAACCTCGACTCCTCCTCTACCATAAAAAAACCACAAATGGTTCAGGGGAATTGATTTGTCGTCAGTGCTCACCATCATTTATTGCATCGAAAACCTGATCCGAGTCCGAAGATCAGCTCTTGGTCCAAGGAAACATTATTCCTCGTATTGACCAGATCACGAGACTGTGTATTACTCTCCCTCTATATCTCTTGCTACAATACAGTCCTTCCGCTAAATGTGTTTCTTGTAATTGATTAGGATCGAGTTTCGACGAGATCATCTAGACTGTGCAAGTTTGTCGTAAAAGCTTCATGCAGTATGTAACCACTGGATGACTTGGCATGGCGGCAAGTAAACTAAATTTCATTCGAGGCAATCAGGGTTAGGGTTATACGACAGAAAGACTAACCGAGTCACGTGATACAACTTCCCGTGAAAAACTTCCCGTTTGAGCCGGAGGAAGAGAAAAAATAAAAAAATAAATTTTGATTTGTAGCTTTTCCTTATCCGTCGCAGACAATTATTTCTTTCTTGCTACCATAGATTGTTTTCGACGCGGCGCGAACTTCTTGACTACTTTTGTTTTTCTGATTTGTTTTATTCGGTATTCGATGGCCGCACCTTCGACGGGTTTGAATTAATTGTGCTCGGGATTCGTTTCGTCGAGTATTTGTCGAAGTAACGGTGCAGAACTCGTCCAGAAGACGCACACACAACACATACAGGGAGAGAAAGAAGAAGAGAAAGGGGGAGAGAGAGAGACAGAGACGCAATGGAGTTACATCGCTGCCGCTTCGTCCCTTACAATCCACAAGCAATCAACGCCCTCGAATTCTCGCATCCTCCTTCCTCCAAAGCATCGGGCCTTGGCCCACAAACTCTACGCTTAGCCGTCGGTCGCGCAAATGGCGATATTGAGATTTGGAATCCGCTCCGAGGAGCCTGGTTTCAAGAAAGTATAATTCGTGGTGGGAAAGGGAGGAGTATTGAGGGTTTAGCGTGGACTTTGGATCCGGCTACGACTGACGATGCCACTGATGCTGATGGGGATGCGCTGAGAGTCCCCGGTCGGTTACGGTTGTTTAGTATTGGATATACGAATACGGTGACGGAATGGGATTTGGAGAATGGGAAACCTGCGAGACATTCGAGTGGGAGTTATGGAGAAATTTGGTGTTTGACGGCGCAACCTCGATGGACTCCTTCTTCTGGAGCTACTGGAGCTGGAGCTACTGGGGCTGGTGCAGACAAGGATCAACCAGCAGAAGGCGAATATACAGGCCAACATCTCGCGATTGGATGCGCCGATGGCTCAATTGTGATTTTATCGACTGCCGACTCAGACCTGAGATTTGTGCGTCGTCTGAATGCCTCCGTCACCAAGAACGTGCGAGTGCTCAGCATCACGTTCCAGAACAGACACGTTCTTGCCGCCGGCTACGCAGATAGTTCTATTCGATTATTCGATATTCGAAACGGCAGATTATTGCGTACGGTCTCCCTGGGCCGGGGTCCCCTGGGCGGTCCCAAGGATATTCTCGTCTGGAGCGTCAAATGTCTCTCCGATGGGACGCTGGTATCTGGAGATTCGACGGGCGAAATCCGCATTTGGGATGCGAAGAATTATTCGTTGGTCCAGAGATTGAGGGGTCATCAGGCAGATGTGTTGGATGTGGCGGTCAGTGTGGATGGAGAGACGATTGTTAGTGGTGGTGCGGATCGAAGGACGGTTTTGTATAGATTGAAGCCTGCTGGTGGTGCTGCTGGCAGCAAGAAGAAGAATAACGACAAGTCGTCGCGTCGATGGGTGGAGATTATGCATCGTCGATATCATACGCATGACGTGAAAAAATTTGCGGTTTATGAATCGAAGGATATGAGTATTGCTGTTTCCGGAGGTATGTTCTTTTTCTCTTCTCTCTTCTTTTAGAGTATAGCTAATTTTATAGGACCCGATGCATCTCTCGTGGTCTTGCCGCTGCGCGAATCTGGAAAAGAACATCATCGCACACTTTCAAGTCTACCGCAAATCTGTCAGCTGGCCTCTGGCTCGTCGTCGAGATATATGATGAGTTTCTGGGAGAGAGAAGTCAGGATATGGAAGATAGCGTCTGAAAATAGACTCGATGCAGGCCAACGTCATAAGTTGATGGCACGAGTGCTCATACCAGTGCGTCTCTACTACTCTGCTATCGTCTGTGTCAATACGCGCATAAGAAATACTGACTGAAAATTCAGGGAGACGAGAACATCACTTCGGCCGCTCTTTCGACAGACGCAAGTCTTCTCGTTCTGTCCACTATGACTACAATCAGAATGTTTACTCTCTCCGAAAATAACGGTCAAGAAGAAGACGAAGACGACCGACAACCGCTACAAATAAAAGATCTGAAAATCCCACAACAAATCGCGGCCGACGGCGCCCGCGTCGTATCTCTGTCTCCAGACGGTCGATGGTTATCAATCATTCGACCGGATAGTCAGATCCAGCTAGCTAAAATCAGTACAGAGACGGACTCCATCGTTGCAGCGCACCACAACACCGTGCGCGTACAGGTGCAGTCGAAAGTCTTGCATCTGCAGCGCTCGTCTGGTAGATCTCAAACATTCCGCGGTATAAATCATGGCACATTGGGAGACTACGATAGGACTATTCGCTCGGTAGCTTTCTCTAGCGACAGCAAACTATTTGCGACGGGGGATCTGGCGGGATTCGTCGATTGTTGGACTCTGACTGACGTCGAACCGTCTACTACCAACCTCACTAACGGTCTAAAGTCTGACGACGAGCAATCATCAGATGATGACGATGACGACAACGACGAAAACACCGTCCTGGATGGTCAAACCTGGAGACTTTTACCGGCTATTCCATGTTTCCATTCCGGTATAATATTCATGTCTTTTCGTCCTCCAACCTCGAAGACAACTTCTTCTCCCGAAGATCGACTGCTCGTACTCACCAGCAAACATCAATTATCGGAATACGAAGTCTGCGCAGGCAGATTCTCTGAATGGTCGCAGCGGAATCCGAAATCGTGCCTTCCAGAAGAATTCCTCGGTCTCAAGGACCGCGCTATAGGTGGTGTATGTGAATTATTCAAGGGCGCGCCAAAATTACTTCTCTACGGGCCTTCGTGGATGTGGATGTTTGATTTGACTAGTGATTTTCCCTTGCAACCTGCTTCTACTTCTGCTGCAGCGGTGTCACAGACGGTTCCGTCGAAACGAAAGCGTGGTGGCGACGAGGGTAACGAGGAAGATGAAGAAGAAGTTGTTGCGATTGAAGAGAAGTATGTCGATGCCAACGGCGCCGGTGACGGCGACGGCGACGAAACCGAGCGGTTCCGAAGGCTTTATAATAGTGGTGCAGGCGACCTGATTCCGAAATCACAAGCGACGGTATCTATGGGGACCAAGATGCGGAAAATTCAACAGCATCAGCACCGTCAGCACGAGCAATGGATTGAAGTCGAGCAACACCGTACCGATCGTCATCGTCGCGACAATCTTGACGCAGACGACGACGAAGAAGAATTCGATTCGTTCACAAATGGTGTTAACGGAGCAGGAGGATCGAATTTTGCTCAATTGCGTCGTCGAATGGCGTCTCGTGATTCTGATGATGTTGGCGTTGTGAAGAATGGAGAAGTTGAATCTTCTGAAAAGAATTCCTTCGTACACGCCAACGGCAACACAACCATATCTATGACTCCGTCCTCCGGCGATAATAAACCCTCTTCATTCGCCGTGGTGATAAATCACAATAAACCAGCCCAAAAGAACCCTCAACAAGACCACGACAACAACGATCGTACTTCCCTGCCTCCTCCTCCTCCTTCCTCGTCCGATGCCAATCAACAGACACCTACATCTGCATCAACTATATTCTGGCATTCGTACAAGTTCAGAGATATTCTAGGCGTCTTGCCGCTCGGCTCGGACTTGGCGCTTGCATCTGCAACTCCATCTCAACGATCAACGAATAATAGTGTCAATGGCCATGGCCATGGCCAAGGTCAAGTCGAATTAGCCGTCGTCGAAAGACCAATGTGGGATATGGATTTGGGCGAACGATATGTCAAGGATTACGAGTAGATTGTATAGAGTATAAAAAAGTTTACATTTCAGTTCATATTCCAAGCATCTCACGGCCTGAAAGCCAGCCCACGATATAACTCTTGATTGCGAATGGAACTAATTCTCCACAGACCGAGGCTGCTAGTCGCATTCAACGGGCAAATCATTTATTCCCACTGGAAAACGAATCTGCAGCCTGAACCTTGGAGGCTCTTGGATAGTAGTACTCTTTCTAAGCGCCGGTCCCCGCACTAGATATGCACCTCCAGTAGTTACCGTACCCAAGTCACCCAGGTAGGTGAATGGTTTGATGTAAGCGCTTAAATACCGTAGTCGAACACAGCCTCACGAGGCAGTCACCAGCCTTGAAGTTGGAAACTTGGGACAGTCTTTTCTTTTCTTGTCGGACAATTTTCTTTAAATGATCTGGATGTTGTCTCTTATTATTCGAGTTATCAAACCTTGGAAACGGCTATATCTCTACAGAAGGTATAAGTTATACAGTATTGCTCTGATTCCATTACTTCCAACCCAGCTGAAATTCAGGTTGGAAGGTTGAAGAGCTTCATAATTCACAATGTCCTTACCACCACTAAAAGATTACCAAATCGGCTGGATTTGTGCCTCACCAATTGAACTAGCTGCTGCTCAGGAAATGCTAGACGAGGAATTCGGGCCTCCAGACCAACAAGACAGTAGCGATACAAATATATACACTCTAGGTCGAGTGGGCAAACACTATATTGTGATCGCATGCCTGGGCGGAGTAAATGGAATAACATCTGCCACAACAGTCGCAAACCATATGATGCGGACATTTTCTGATTCATTCCGTATCGGAATAATCGTAGGCATTGGAAGCGGTATCCCATCAGACACAAATGATATACGACTTGGAGACGTTGTGATTAGTTATCCCTCAGGCTCATATGGGGGTGTTGTTCAACATGACATGGTGGATATAGTGGGCTACGATGGGGAGTTCAACCGCATAGGGTTCTTGAACAGTCCACCGAGACTGCTACTGGCTGCAGCCGATCAAATGATGGCATCGTCCTTCCTAAGAGAACCTTTTTATCCCCAATATATGGAACGGACAATCCAAAAGAACGCTCGCACACAGAGGAATTTCAGCCCACCGAACCCCCCTGTCGATCGGCTCTTTCGAGTTCAGAATACTCATCCTTTTGACAGCGCTAATACTTGCGATAACTGCCCGGCTGAGTGGGAAGTTACAAGGCCGGAGCGTGAGGATAAAACACCACAACAACACTATGGTATTATCGCATCTGGAAATGCAACAGTCAAAGATGGGAACATCAGAGAGCAGCTTCGAGAGGAAACAGACGCGCTATGCATTGAGACGTTGGCTGCTGGGTTGATGCAAGACTTTCCCTGTATTGTCATTCGTGGCATCTGCGATTATGCCGATTCTCATAGGAATACGCAGTGGCAAGGATATGCAGCATTGGCAGCTGCGTCCTATACGAAAGAATTTCTCAGCTATCTACCTCAGGGCAAGGTATCGCAAGAGAAATTAGTAGCGGAAATATGTTGTAAGTGAAGAGGAAAATGTACTGGTCTTTCAACTGCCTATCAATTAGATTAACGTGTTTGGCATAGCATCGATCGATATTCAAGTCAAATATCTGAAGAAAACTTCAAGCCTTATCACTCAAAAACTTGACCTGGGAAGATTGGAGACTGCAAAAGATGCCCTCTTTAACTCATTTGAGATTCAGCACGACGAATGCCTTCCAGGAACACGAGTTCAGCTGCTTCATGAAATCGAGCAATGGGCTAAATCCGCACATGGGCAATGCATATTTTGGCTGAATGGTATGGCTGGAACTGGAAAATCTACCATTTCCAGAACAGTAGCCACTCGTCTCAGCCAGGAACAGATGCTCGGGGCGAGCTTCTTTTTCAAGAGAGGGAAATGCCCGGGCGACTCTGGGATTGCAAAGAAGCTTTTCCCAACACTGATAGTGCAGCTGGTATCAAAGATTCCCAACTTGATCCCCAAAGTTCAGGAGGCGATCAGAGACGACGAAGATATTTCGTCCAAACTTCTTACAGAACAGTTCGAGAAGTTAATCTTTCAGCCTCTAGCAAGCCTGTATCTGCATCAAAATCGGCAGTCAACTCCAATTGTGATTGTGATTGATGCCATGGATGAGTGCGACCCTGAAGATACAATACCACTTATCATCCGCCTCCTGTTCAAGTTACAGAACATCAAATCTGTGCAGCTACGTGTATTTCTGACCAGCCGACCCGAGCTGCCGATTCGCCTTGCCTTCAAAAGAAACAAGAATCATCAAGATCTGATCCTCCACGAGCTACCTAAGCCCGTGATTGAACACGACATTCGCGTATTCCTGAGACATAAGTTTGCACATATTCGAGAAGAGCATCCTCTCTCCACAGAGTATCCACTCTCTCCTGACTGGCCTGGCAATCACAACCTCGAGAAGTTGGTAAAAATGGCTGTTCCTTTGTTCATGTTTGCAGACACGCTTTGCCGCTTTATTGGAGACGAAGACGGGATTCCAGACGAACGTCTCAATTCAATTCTCGAGAATAAAGCTGTAGAATCGACATTTCATATGCAAAGAACATATCAACCGATTCTAAATCAGCTTCTTCGTGGCAAGACCGAGAGTGAACACAATCAAATCTTACAAGAATTTCACAATATAATCGGACTCATTATCCTCCTCGCTACTCCTCTTTCGATAAAAGCTATTGCGCAGCTGACACAAATACTCGAGAAGACGGTCTCTTTACGATTACACAGACTCTACGCAGTTCTAAATGTGCCTGCCAACGTCGACGCACCAGTCCGTATTCTGCATTTCTCATTCCGAAACTACTTGTTAACGACAAAAGAGAAGAAATTCCACGTGGACAAGCAAAAGACACATGCAATGATAGCGTTGCATTGCTGTCGAGTTATGAATACTCAACTCAAGGAAAATATTTGTCAATTACCGAGTTATGCAGTTCAGCGCAAGAATATCAGGCGCAAGCTTATCGATAAGTATATCACAGCTGAGGTTCAATACGCTTGTCGCTACTGGATATATCATATCCAAGAAAGCGATCTTAAGGTCGAAGACGGAGACCAGTTCCACAAAATGATGGAATCTCATGCTCTGCATTGGCTGGAGATAATGTGCTGGACGGGGAATGCACATGAAGCTATCGCAACGTTGAATATTCTCAGTCATTTGACTTCTGTACGTCTCTCCTAGGTAATATCCTTAACTGACCCATGCCCCATGCCTAACATCGTGCAAGACCAGCGACTGCCTCGAGTTCCATAAGTTGATTCAGGACATTCGACAATTCTCTCTCAGCAAACTACCAACGATACACCAGGCTCCCCTCCAAATCTATCGCAGCTGTCTTGCACTTGCATCAAATGCCAACCTCGTCCAAAGGGAGTTTAGGCTTAAAGTGCTGAAATCGTTGCAGTACCTTCCAAAAATCCAGTCCCGTTGGCAATTCCCCTTTCAAACCTTGGAGAATGGGCGAAGCGTTCAGAGACTAGCGATTTGCCCTACTGCGGAAACACTTGCTGTCGTCTCGTCCCAAGGCCTCATCATGACACTGTGTAATTTTTCGACAGGCCAGTGTATACATGCACTCAAGGGACGGCCTGAGTGAATCTTGGGACTCGCATTTTCCGACGCTGCTATAACACTGGCGTCGACCGCGAATAATGCCATCAAGGCATCAGATACGAAACCAGGCACCTGTATAAATACACAGAATCCAGCGACAGCGTCCTCATCTTCCACGATCCATATACCGAATTCTAAGAAACCGAAGAAACCGACAGAAAAAAAAAAACAAAATCCACGACTTAAAACACGAAAATACCAGCCACGCTGCAACCAATCCTTCAACCCCGTCTCGAACAATTGTGGCCGGGTCACCACCTACGTTCGGAAATATAACGATTCGGAACTTCGCAGAACCGGATTGTCTGCTCAAAAACACATTGGATTATACCATCGTCGCTGTCGCTGTATCGGATGACGGCGCAGATAGTTCTTTGTAGGCTTGCTGGTGATGTTGAAATCCCCCGGAACAGCTGAAGTGAAGTGGCCAGCACCTGTTAGGACCAGTATGTATTGGAATACGGGTCATTGAATTCAAATAAAGGGCCTCTTGAGTGGGGCGAGACATAGATCCATTCGTGACCGACCTCGGTATTTAAGTAAAAGTGTCTAGAGGACGATCGCTTCAGTGGCACTCGACAGAGCACAATGATCTCCATCATTCTTACCTACGTACCGTAAGAAATTAGAAAAGAAAAAGCGTCATCGTGCAGTGAAAGTACCCATTAATTAAACCATTACTCCTACTTTCTATCCAAACTCAAAAAAACGCTCAACACACACACACATGATATATAAATTCCGAATGCTGAATGCCCGCAAAATGCGTGTACATCAGAAACCAGAATTGCATATAATCGTACTCTTCTTGCGCATATCATGTCCTCCTGTTCATACACCCATCCGGCTCATACAGTATCCGGCTCACACCGTACATACTTTCTGCCATACAAGTCGATAAATAACCATGCCGCTATAAAGCTCAGCTGCATTGACATAAGCATAAAATTCTGCCCAGTTGGCTGGCTGCCGTGCCGTGCCGTGCCGTCTCCATCTCCGTCTTTTTCGGCCTTGTCGCCTTGTCTTGTCTTGACTGAAAAGATGGTTCTGCATTCATCTCTTAATAGTCGACGGCTGTGACGGTCCACGGTTTAGTTTGTGTCCTGTACAGTACAGGACTGACTCTGGCTGACAACGTCGAGTCATGCTATAAGGCTGCTAGCTGCTAAGACTTGGATTGCTCCACCGGACTTTTCCAGATCACCCATGTCGACATGATCTTATAAGACAGTTGGTAGCTGTCTCTCGTCTGGAGGAGCTAAAGATCTGTCGTTGCCAATCTGGAAAAACCTCAGATTCAAATACTTTTCGCTCCGACTAATAACTTTGCGCAGAAACGACAGCAGGCTATAATCCATTAGCGACAGTCAGCAAAACGTACGATCCAGGTAGACTTACAGGACTGTTAAGCATGCTATTTCGTTTATTGCGACCCTTTTTGATGTGATTCTTCAATGCACTCGAGTCTAATGGTTTAAGCAATTCGAAACTGCAGAGCAATTCAGCAGATACAGACATGATCGCTCCCCAATTATCGAATTCCCCGCAATACTAAACCTGGTTAGCAAAGGCATTTTGCGCAAAAGAAACGATAGCAACTTACGTTAGGAGCAGAAAAAACTGTCACCAGAATACGATCTTGGAAAAATTCATATCCATCCTCCACAACCATATGCGCCCGGCATACGAGATCAAAGTCGTGTCGCTGTAAAAAGTCCATGATGACTTTCTTGCCAAAGCAATAGCTCACTCCTCGTTCGTTCGGTTCCCAATCTTCATCCATGTCTGCGGGATCACTCCATAAAAGATCATTCAAAAGTCCGTAATCCGGCACGTCAGTTGGCCGCGCAATGCCGCGAATGTCGTCCATATGGGACAGGCTTGGGGAAAGACCGCCGTGGACGCAAAAGATTTTGCCAGCGACAATCGCAGCAATAGGCAAACAATTGAATGTATCCACAAACGTCTTCCAGATCTTGATATTACACCGTCTTTTGCATTCGTCGTAAAACCCATACACTCGAGTCACGTTCGCGCATTCGTGGTTCCCACGCAGGAGAAAAAAGTTCTCGGGATATTTCAGCTTGTAACATAGCAGCAACAAAATCGTTTCGAGACTCTGTTTGCCTCTATCCACGTAGTCACCTAAGAAGAGGTAATTTGCAGCCGGGGGGAACCCGCACATCTCGAAAAGCCGGATTAGATCGGTGTACTGTCCATGGACGTCTCCGACGATTTTCACCGGCGCTGACAATTCCAGCAAAGCCGGTTGCGAAAGAAGCAGCTCGCGAGCGGCGGTGCAGATTGCAACAATCTCTGCGTTCTTTAGACAGACAGCCTTGGTAATTTTGGTAGAGTAGCCAGCGTCGAGTAGACGAGAGATCATATCGTCGAGATCTATTGTCTTGAGAGCTCCCATGCCCATGCCGGGAGAGGTGCCTGTATCGGAGCCACCGGACGCAATTATATCGAGGAGAACGGGGTTAATTTGATTGTCAGGTCGCACCAAGATCGACTCGCCAGGAGCCTGCGGTTTGACTGGAGGAACAGAGGGCGGTGCATCTGAAACCAAGTCCACCTCTCCGCTCTGCTGAGCAGCGTCCACATCTTTATGACCCCGATTCAACGAGGTGGATTGCGACGGTGATGGCGGGGGCTCGGGGGTCCCCGTACGAGACGGAATCGGATCGTTGGCGACGGTTGATTGCTGGGCAACCGGCTGCTGCTTGAGGCTGCTCACAGACCTGACGGATGCGACGTCAGATTTCTCTTCGCCGAGACCTCCCGTTGAGTTCCTTGGACTGTCATTGTTGGCTCGGTCGCTGCCGCGTGATCCTGGAATCTTGGATCTGATGGATCCTTTTAGGGACCGGATGGATTCCTTGGTATCTGTACGAGAGAACGAAGGGTAGGATTGTAAAGGATCCCCTGAGCGGTCCCCGCCTTTCGACTGAGCCTGACCCATGGCGGACGCCCGGATTCGATACGGGCGGGCAATCAGTGAGTGATGAACAATGTCAATCAAATGGAACCGTGCTAGACAAAAGCTGTGTTTTCAACTTTTTAGTGAAGAATATCGGTATTTCTAAGTGAACAACGGCATTCACAAGTAGGGTAAAGTGTTTTCAAATACGAGTAAAACTATCGGGGTTTTTGACGGTCAGCACAAGGACGGGAAAATACCAAGAATGGAAGGCGCGCGCATAACGAGGACGAATTCACGATACATAAATAAAAAAAGAAAAGAGGGAAAAAAAAAACCACTCATCGCTTAATCAAGCTGCAGATGAAGCTTGCTGAATCGCGAGACATGCCGAAAGAGCAAGCTCGGCAAAACGATGCAGGTTGACAGTGGCATGACATGAAAGCTTACCCAAAAAAGGGAGGCCAAGACCTCAAGACTTGTGATAGGCAGCCAGCAAGGAAAAAGAAAATAGTCCGATGGCCATGCTATGCCAATGCTTGACCTAGCGGAAGCCACGCACACATGGGGCAAGCGATCAACCATGCGCCAGGGAGGCGGGGGGTGCAGAGATTGTAAATGGGACAGGTTGGAAATGAAATTTGGCAGCAGAATAAGGAGATTGGTAAGGATGGATTCGACAACGAGGGCCAAAAAGAATGTGGGTAGTGCATGATGGCAGGGATGGATGTGATGGATGGAGGATGGGTGGATGGATCTGGTAACACGAACCTCGAGATAAGCAAATTTAGTCGCACGGCGCTGCTGGACGAAGCAGTGACGAGTCTGATAGTTTTCGGTTTCGATAGGATAGCGAATATTTGAGGATGAAAGGGATGATTCAGCGGAAGAAAAGAAGAGAGAAAGAGAAGAAAAGAAGTTGTTGATGTTCTGTTGGTGATGATGATAAGTTACTTCCAGACAAGAAGGAAAGAAAGAGGTCACTGGACGAGTTAGTCAGTTAGTCAGTTTGTAGCCTGAGCAAACTGGCTGCACTGGGGGCAAGTCAGCCCCCGCTAAGCCGGTTTCGGCCTAATGCTTTACTGTTTCGGTCGCAGACTCGGCCTGGGCTTGCTTATGTAACCGGCCTGGACTTTCTCAGCCAATGCTCTGTGCGTGCTGATTGGCTGAATGGGGTCCCGTGACTATACCGGGTTGATACGTCAACTGCAGTATTTAATTACCGTAACAATACGACAATACATGCATTCGTCTTAGTGAAGTTTACAGACATTACAGATAAGCAGCTGCATCATGTAAATTAACAACGACTGCTGCTATACATTGTATACAACAACATGTATCCAAGCAGATGCCAATTCTGTATGCCAATTCTGCATGCCAACGCTGTCAATTCTCTGTGCGAGGCAATCCATTCGTTCCATACCTCGCCAAGCCAGCCGCCAACCTGACACGACACACGATTCAGAAATCAGCTGCATCTGGACCTCACACTGGCTGAGAAGAGTCAATGCGTATGCAGTTTCATACCGCCTTCCGATTTCTCCCATCCAGACATCTCGTATTGATGGCTTGTAGACTCGGGCAGAGCCGGTGGTAGCCATCAAATCGATGACCGTGAGAATGAGAAGAATGGCTGTCCGCTGTAGCCATGGTCCAGCACACGTACAATTCGTGCTTGTCACCATTCGGCAAGGACATTAGCCTGTCCGGCCTGCCTCAATAACCGCAGTCGTAACCTATCTACTTCTCTATGAGAAGAACCCTTGTCTGCTTTCCTAGCTATGTCGTCGACGGTACGAGCTGCGGTCGAAGCTGATATGGATTTTCCTCGAGCTCAATCTTGGTGATGTATTGACCCGGAACAACGACCAATCCAATGAAGCGACTCGTCATGTCCATTTTGAGGTTTCCCGTAGTCGACTCGGCGGCAGCAGCAGCAGCAGCAGCGGCGGCGTCTACAGCAGTTTTGCTAGGGAATCGATACTCGAATGTATTCGCTAGAATAACGTTCCGATCCTGCTCCCGGATTTAGTGACCTCTGGACTTTGGACTAATCAAGACTACGAACGAGGGAGAAAGGGGAGAGAATAGTTGAGGGGGACAGACTGTGTCGGTGCATTTGAAGACGCCCACAAACATGCGGGTATCGGTGGTGTGGATGCGCAGAGTGCGTCCGAGAAGAGATTCGAGATATTTGATGTGAACTGAGCTGCTTGACATGGCTGTTATTGCTCAGTGAGAGATCGAGAGTAGAAAGCCTGTGCGTGGTGAGCTCGAGAATAAATCACGGAGAGTTGTTGCCCGCAGCTTTGAGCTTTCGAACTGGTCTAAATTATGGTACCGGCTTGCCCCCACTCGACTTTAACCAGGTACTTAGTAGTACGTACTATGGTACTCCTAGAATTCACAAAGTAGTCGGATAGATGCGATTGATTGATTTACTTCCGATAACTAGCATGTATAATTCAAGTTCTTATATTCATAGCCTAAGAACCATCGCTCAACAATCAGATTAAACCAAACGCCGAACGCTACAGAATAATATAAACCCATAAATCCGAAATGCTAACAATGATCAACGCGACAAAACAAAACCATAGCTGAATCTGCCCGGTAGATGTAGCCGTAGACGTAGAAAATTCATACCGAGTATAACAAGTCAATTAATAGACAAGATCACCCTACGTCCAGGCCAGACTACTCAATCCAGTCCTCTCTGGCGTATAATTGGTATCTAAATTCATGTCCATATCCATCGTCTCGGTGGTAGAAGGCGTTGACGAGCCGCTGCAACCATTATAAGCCGCATTATCACAATCGATTTCGACCGGAACAGCAAGAGCCGTGCCGGAAGTCAGAGCTGTATCCATAGCACAATCAATTATGCGTGTACTTGTTTGCGCCAAGGTAGAAGTTGTGCTAGAAGTCGTGCTTGGACGAAAGAATTTTAGCAGGCTTTGTTGTCGAGGATCAAGCACTCCGTCGTCGCCTTCGTTTCTGCCTTCGCCTTCGCACTCGTATTCGCCGGGCGGAGCCAGTTCATTGCTTGAGCTAGGAAGGGGTTGTTTCTGGGCTTGGTAGAGGATGCGTAATGTATTTGCTAGTTTCTGTTAGATCTGCTCCCTTAAAAGAAAGAACAGCTCGTTCCCGAGACAGACTCCGCGCACCGTATATAGTATGTTCATCCGGACGATTGTCGCGGAATCGTTTTCTGGTCCGGCTATTCAAATGGTAGGGATGGTCACGTATATTTGGAACATCGAAACCACGAGCCTGGCGGAGGCCGGTATCGCTAGAGGCTTTGCGTTTGAGAGACATGAAGTATTATCAAACTTGATATAAGCGATGCGTAAGTGAGATTGATAAATTATTTAGTATTTTGTGAGCCGAGTGGCGTGGATGAAGAAGAAATGATGGTGATATTGCCAGGGAGCCAACCTTCTTGCTGCAGTCAACGCGAGAAACGCGCTACGAAAACGCGCTAGCCGGATCTAGCTATATTGATGCGTTCGGGGCGATTAGTAAACAGTCAGCTTCGTCTTCGGCTTGGTTGTCTAATGTGAATTTCTCAGTGTGTTTCCAGAGCCGTGATACTTGCGTATGAACAGGAGAAAAGGAGAAAGGGAATTGATTGAAACATTTGACTTGTCTAGCCCGGCAACGTCGTCGCATTCCCGCCGTGCTCTGAAGAATGTACGCCGTGACTCAGCAAACCCAGCAGATGTGCAATAGTTAAATTGTGCAGCTGTAGAGCTGCAGCTTGATAATCAAGTACTCGATTCTTAATTATTTCAGTCTAGATTGTAGACTAGAATCGACCGAGCATCTTGACAATTGCGGCAGAGCTGTTTGTCATTCGGTATGCCGAAACGAAGACATCGGCATGCCGAATAACAAAGGTACCCTACCGGTACTGATTACGTAGGCAAGCCCCTCCCCCGCAATTTCCTCGTCGATCAAACTGACTCTATAATTCTTTAGGTCGTGCATTTACTATTCCTCTTACCTTCTATTGTCCCGAGAGAGAGTCTCATCTTGATACCGCCGTTCATATCGTATAGGATGTCTGCGATCCGGAAACCCACGCATGCCGGCTCTTGGTACGAAGACGACGGTACAAGACTAAGTGCCGAACTAGATCGATGGCTCGACGCTGTTCCCAAGACTATTGAGAAACTGGGTGCGTTGCCTCTTCCCGGTGCAAGAATCATTATTGGACCGTAAGTATTAATTATCGTCTGGATTTGATGTGATTCTGAGCTAATGTCTTTAATGCGACGGTCTTTAGACATGCTGGGTACGCGTATTCAGGACCATGTGCGGCCTGGGCGTACAAAGCTCTCGATTTATCCAAAGCGTAAGCGTGTTTCCATGAATTTGGCCATAGATATCTCATCGCCCTGAATTCTCCTTCGCGATTATCTACAAATGTTGACAGTGAATCAGCAAACGAATCTTTCTCCTCGGCCCGTCTCACCATCATCCTCTCGCCACTATTGCCTTACCAGAAGTAACCTCTTACAAAACCCCTCTATCCGACGACCCCTTACCTCTCGATACCGAAACAATCAACCATATACGCAGTGCATCCTCCACTTTCGAAACCATGTCCCGCCGCGTCGACGAGCGCGAACACAGCATGGAGCTTCATCTACCTTATATCCACCGCAAACTCCAACTGACCTTCCCCAACCGCTCGGTCGCAGAGTACCCTCCCTTAGTTCCAATCATGGTAGGCAGTGCCGATGCCGAAACAGAGCGTGCTGTAGGAAGTTTACTTGCAACTTATCTCTCCGACCCGTCGAATGCGTTTGTGATCAGCTCGGATTTCTGCCACTGGGGCCAGCGGTTCGGATATACTTATTACGTACCCAACGCGCCGCAGCAGAAACCGCCGCTTCCGCTGTCATTTGACGATCTTCCACAACCGCCCTGCGCTGTCGTCGAGGCCGAGACGGTCTTGAAGGGACTATCAGCATCGGGACAGTCGTTGCGGAGAAACAGCGATATTCGGACCGAGATATACGATAGTATCTCGGCAGTAGATCTCGCGACTATGAAAGCGATCACCACGGGCAAGGCGAGTCAATTCCGAAAAGTGTTGAGAGCAACTGGGAATACAGTCTGTGGTCGGCATCCGATTGGTGTTATTATGGCTGCGCTAGAGGAGTATGCTACTGTTCAAGGTGAGGAGGTAGGCAGGGTTTATTTTCTGAGATACGAAAGAAGTTCGGATCCAGATGATGTTTCGGAGAGTTCGGTGAGCTATGTGTCTGCTGTGGTGGTTTGACCCGGTCTGCTGGCACTCTCCGTCGCTGTACTGCTGCTGTACTGCAGGCGAAGCTGAACATTGTTACAGAGTTTTTTTTTAGCGATAAATTTGTCTAATAATGTAGTCTAATATTTTTATTAGTCGTTCGTCTGAAGTAATGCAGGCCTTATTATTTCATGATTTTTTTTTAATTTTTCTGAGATGTAGAGTATAGAATCCATATGATTGGACATTTGAGTGGAAATGATGAGTCATGCATCAAGTGCCTTCCGTGGTGACTCGGGCATCAATCGGGTTCATTGCCCTCAACACTCAAACACGAACCAATTGTCAATAATCGAATGTCGACTCTGACTAGCCATCTGAGCGAAAGCTCTAATTAATTCGTATCGCTGCATTGGCATGGCCAGATTGAAAAGAGGCGGTGTTCATTCCTGGGAAGATGTACTTGCGCAGAGATATCAAAGTACGTCCATCTACCAGCTTATCCTTTGAACTATCAATCCAAATGCCGAACTTGTCTAGTATCTTATGTACTGACTGAAGAAAGACGACAAACCATCTTCACTGCCTCGTTACAGACGACGTAAAGGCAACTGTCGCGGGCCCGCTCTTCGAGGACTAGATGTAGCACAAAACCCCGGTCCGCAACATCAATGTCTTCTATTGAAGACGCTCCCGTCAGAGCTGCGTCTGGTCATTTGGAAATACGTTCTTGGCAGCCTAACATTGCACGTTGTCCAACGGAGTCAGCGGCGCTTGGGATGTGTGATTTGCTCGCACAAACCGTCGTGCGATGTTTGTCGCGGCGTCCTACAGCAACCCGTCAAGAAAGAGATGTGTGCGTACGCTAGGAATTTGATATCGGTGGTGCTTACATGTAAGCAAATGTAAGTCTCTACGTCTCCCTGCCCCCGGCTGTCCCCGGTGATTATGTGAGGGGGCATCATCTACCTAGGACCATTCTTATACTCGGGTAGATACCAAGAAAGCATCCCCATTCTCTACTCGTGCAACACCTTCGAGTTTAGTAATACCTGGTCCTTACCCTATCTCCGACCCACGATTCCCCCCAACCAATGGTCCGCTCTACGCAAAATAGATCTGAAATGGTCATTCCCAGGCCATTGGCTACCCAGCAAGGACTCTGTGAAATCGGTCTATGTCTGGGCCGGCCGTCAGCAATGGATTGAAACTTGCAAGTCGATCTTGCTGATTGATTGTCTTGAAGAATTTACGCTACGGCTTACAGGCAATTGGTTTGGAGAGCCGATTGAGAAAGTGCCTGTCTTTCTGGACCCGTTGAAGAGGTTGAGGTTGCGAGATTGGCCGCGCCGGAGATGGAAGTTGTATGTCCCTTCGCAGTCTTATTATAGGATGAAGCTTGTGGAGTTGAATGAATTGTTGAGGACAGAGATGGCTTGCGAGGTATACGTTGATGGTGTATAAAACCGTTGTCTCATTTGGATTGAAGTTGATCTTATTCAAGTCTGACTAAAGATCTAATCCTTCATTCGATGACTTCCTCGCGGTCATTCGTCAAGCTGACTAAACCGATGCCTTAAGTTGACACCTCAATCTCACCCCGTTGGATAAGATTCCCTCTCAACAACATCAACACCGCCACATATTCCCTCTTCAAACACTCCGGTATCCCTCCACAACGCGGATCATAAAACACATTTCGGCCATCTTGAAAATATATCGTGGCCCTCACGCATTCTACCTGAAGCACATCAACCACGACAAGACGCACGGTATAATCGAGCATATCCACAATCTCATCCACAGGTATACCACCCAAGAGATAAACCCGCCCTACGTTGTAGACGTATCTAGCCCAATCACGACTTTTCAGCGACAAAGTCAGAATGGGTTCTCCGCTTGGAGATGTAGTGCAATGGACGAGTTGTGGGTGCTGGGCGAGGTTGGTCCAAAAGGTTGATTCGTCTAGGATTTGATCTAGTAGAGCGATGTGTTCTGGTGATAGCTGATTGTCGATATGACTTGACAGATCGACGTGTTCGTTGTCGTCGTCGTCGTCATCATTGATAGTGGATTTCTCATCGTTGATAGTGGATTGCTCATCGTTGAGATGGTCGAGAAGATCTGAGAAATCTTCCGATTCGCTTTCTTGGCTATCAGGAATTGTGCGGTCTGATACTGCGCCTGGACTGGCTTCACGCTGTGGTGAGGGTGATGTATCGGTGCGAGAGCTTTTTGCCATGTTTGAGAGTGGGTTGATGGTTGTTGCTGTTATGTTCGTGGGGGTTGAAGATGGTGAGATATGTAGTAGACATGTCAGAAACAAACAGTTACCTGAGTTGATAGACAGTGTACTTGTTGTCTCATGGCACCACTCAGGTAAGTGATTGTCAAGACGATGGCTCAGTCTGGTACTGTTCGATGCATATCTAGACATTCAAATATATTGTACTTTCCATAATGCAGTAATCATTCTACTGGTGAAGTTTCTGAATACATATATGCATTATTCATCTAAATGATGTTACAACTCGTGATTACCTGCTCTAATCGAATCACTTATTCTAGACAACTTGTAATATTAATATTATTTATTTTGATAGTGTGAGTAATAAGTCGACGACGATATTACCGTAATGAATTACCGATACAATACCGTATCGTACGCCCGATACAGTTCAGGCGGTGAGATGCACACCGTATCATATTACCCTAAGTAATAACTTCTCCATCAATCCAATCTTGAAACTCTACAATATCGCCATGATGCGTTACAGAATGACGCTTCATTCTCGCACAAGACTTCTTGCGCGACAGTTTGCATCAATCGCTTCTAATACTCAACCTGTAGCCACCACCAGCACCAGGACAAGCACAACCGACACGAAAAAATCCAGATTAAAGAAACCCACTCTAACCCTCGATCAGGTAAGTAAGTCTGCTTCATACTTCAAATTGTCTAGTTATAGGTAGGTCTGATATGATATGGATGTTTGTCAAGTTCATTCAAAGACAACGAGTCCTCTCGTTTTGGCGCGAAATCATTCGCGCTATATATAGTAAGTTTTTCAATATCTGCTTGATGGGATGGATGATTCTTTGACTGAAATTCAAAGCAATTCCTCCTTCGTCTACACGGACGGAATTAAGAGATTACGCTCGAAATGAGTTTCGGCGCAATAAGAGCGTTGAAGATGCTGTACGTTTATTCTGTTACTTTCTGTGGCTTTTGTTTTTTGTGTTGGAAAGATGTTGATCGTGGTATCTTTGGCAGGCTCATATTAGATATCTTCTGTCGGCAGGAAAGACGGAATTTGATACGATGAGGAGATATATCGATGAACTTGCGTCGGCTAGTCATCGCTAATCTTTGCCTCGCTGGTTGCTAGGCTATTCTGGAGGGGGATTGATTGAAGAAATTGTAAATATATGTACAAAATAATACATCCTGTGACCTGCTGATGCTGTCCATGGATTCACCACACCTTGAACACCGCAATAGCTGAGTTAGTATTTCGCAGCTCAGGTCATCAGTTTGATTTCTCCTGTATCAACGCCTTGACAGCATCGAGTATTCCCACTCCTCTTTTCTGATCTGCGCGTTCCTGCGGTGCCTGATTCACATTTCCATCCACTCCTTTCTTCCTGTTCTCACTATTCTCACTCCCCTTTGTAGCAGCCACCGCCGTCGTCGGCACTGTCGACGCCGCCGCCGCAGCAGAAGCAGCAGCATTCCTCTCTCTCCACCCTTTATCCTCCTTCTCTCTCGCCTCCAACTCCCGTAACCACGCATCCCTCTTCTCCTGCGCCTTTCGCTCTTCTACTTTCCGCTCAAATTCTCGTCTTTGTTTCCTCTCAGTCTTATAATACATCCCGCCCGCCACGACAGCCACCAGCGTGAAAAACTGAGCGTAGATACGCGCTCGAAACATGCGGTTCATTTCGATGGAGTCCTTGGCTTTGCCGGATCGATAGGCTCGGAATAATGCGTAGCATGTTGCGGCGCAGCCTGTTTTTGTCAACTTCTCCTTCTTCCTTCTTCTTCCTTATTCCGTCGCTGGTATTTTTGTCTTGTGATGAAGAGGGGTGTAAAGGAACTGAGGCGTACCGAGTGGAATTAAAGGTTCTTCTTTTAGTCGACGCTTGAATTTCTGCATGGATGTTTCTTCGTCGAATTGTCTATTTTTACCCATATCGCGTTAGTCGTGACGTTGTCATTCGCGACGAATCCTGTCAGACGAGAGGAGAGGAGACGAGAGTGTTGATAGAATCACGTACGGAGCATCTTGATCAGCCATGATGATTTATTTGATCTGCTGTTTGCTGTGCTTGTGCGTATCCCGTCGGTAAAAGAATTGTCGATTCGTTTTGGTTCGTTTCGTTGCGTGGTCTCGATAAATAATATAAATAATGTGTCTAAGATAATTGGAAAATGCGCAATGCGTGGTCTGAAGATGTCTGAAGATGTCGAGGTTGTGCAGGGCGGAAGGTAGGAAGATAATAATTAAAGATTAAAGCGGATGAGAAAGCTGTGACGATCGGGTTAGATCGTGACGTCGATACCGGACGATACATCATACATAAATTACGGATACGATACATACATACGAACATACACTACAGGCGGTACAGTATCGTATGATACAAATTGATTTTCAATATATACATTTTCAGCATCACATACAAAGTCCATGCCTGTCCTGCAGGTCAAACAGGCGAGTTTCGGGAACATCATCATCGTCGATATCATCACGGGCTCGTTATTGATCGTTTTCTCGGGTTCTCTCGAAGAGGAGAATAGTAAGAGTAGAAAGAAATAAAGAAATAGGAAGGAGAAATAGGAAAGAAGAATAGGAATATAGGAAGAAGAAGAAGAATCACCAGCTGACTTCCGTCATCAAAAGATTCAATATTTGAAGCCGGTCTTGAGCGTCGCCCACCTCGTCCTCCCAGAATCTCAACATATTCATCGCGCTTACAACCGCCTCCTTCCATCCGTGTGGCATCAGGTCTTGCACCATTTGACTATGACAAGCCGCCAGTAGAATCAGAGCACTTCGCGTACAAGTCCGTAACATCAGCCACGCGCCGTGATGTCGGTGTTGGAAACCAGGCTCGTTTTTGCGGATGCGCTCCGCACACATTTGTAGTCCCTTGCGCGTGTATTCGTCCAGAACGGGGTCTCGTCGACCAAAGTTGATGGTCTCGGCCATGAAAGGGAAGTACATCCATTCGTAGCAATCCAGTAGATGTCCGCGCAGGACAAATTTGAGCACGTCGTCTTGTTCTTCTGGTGTTTGAAGAGAGAACATCGGAGGGAGAGAGGCCATCCTATCGCTGTCAGTAAAAAGTTTCGTTTTCTCTGTCTCCGGCCGACTTACCAATCGATTGCTTGCGATTCAAAGGAAGCAGTCATTTCCACCATGTCCACAATACGTGGAAACCGGCCTTTTTCTTGGTGTCGGAACAGATTATATAGTATACGATTGGCCAGCCGTCGCAGCGCAATCTCTGCTAGATAATAGTACCACGGCCGCGTTGAGTCGTCGCCGAGGTCATCCAAAGGGGGACTAGGAAATGAACTCGGGTACGATAAATCCTGTAATCCGAAGCCCGGTAGCGACAGTTCCATACGAACCTCACTGTACAAGTCAGTGTCTTCAGCCCCGTTCTCTCTCTCCTTCTGCTCTATGGGTAGCACTCACAGCTCTGACTTGAAACAAGTCCAATATATAGTCTCTTGGGAAGCTCGTTCCCGTTGGATCCCGTCACTGATCAGCATATCTGCAGTGAGCGGTCTTCGCAAGAAATCAAATCCTTGAGAAATAGCAGCAGCCTGCACAAAATGCCTCCAAGCATCCATGGGCTGCTGAATGGTCATAAGATAGACCCCAGAGTAAAAAAAGCACTGGGCTTCAAGTACCCCGCTCCCACGCATCAGTAACCCGATACGTTTCTGTGAGGCTTCAAAAAACACTTTTGCAAGACCGAAGCTGGGGGAATTCCTTCCCATGAGCGATGTATGAGGATGAATATCGTGGAAAGCCTCGGCAATAGATCCCAAGGCGCAGACAAGAAGCTACATGGGTTAGCTTTAGCTGAAAGGAGATAGAAGAAAATTAAATGAAATAAAAAGGAAAAATAAGAAAACAAAGAGGAAAGCTACTCACCACTAAACACGACTGGGCATCCCACCCAACGCCGTTCAGACAGGCATGATTGACGTAGCTGCGAACCAACTCGACGTCAAGAATAGGGTTTGCAATGTGTACACGGGCCAAAAAGCTATCGAGCAGACGATTGCACGAGCCCAGCTCTAAGCTATTGATCAGTGGAATGGCTTCTCCGACAGGTGAAGTCATGGGAGACGGGGGTAATTCGTAATTTCGAAGAACGGTTTTGATATCTAATTGAGCATCGAAGCGACCTTGAAAGACATCCCAGGCAAGGACAGTCTCGATGGTCACGGTACTGAGATCGGGCCCGAATTGCAAATCGGGCGGCGGAGAGCCATAGCTCAGCGCCGAATGTTCGACTGAGGGTGGTGCCGGCAGTACATTCACGTCAACCGGCTTCTCCCGGATCAGCTTTTCCAGCTGCTCCAAGCGGTCCAGAATGGCCAGACTCGCGGGGTCGAATCTGCGGATGTCAGTGGACAGATCAAACAGAACGAACAGAGCAACAGAGCAGAAGGATCAAACATACGACGACAGATCAGTCGGACTGGTAATGCACTTGGCGCCGACTTTCTCACAAAACGAGCACGAGGGCTTCTTGTTGTCGCATTTTGTTCTCCGGGCTCTGCAGACCTGACAGGCCCTATTGGCACGCTTGCGCGGATATGCAGCCGTGCCTCTGGGAGCAGGACGACGGCGGGTCATGGCCGCATCTACTTTGCTATGATTGATCTCAGCAGGGCTGTCTGAGCCTGATCCCAAGGTGGTGGTTGACATGAGAATGGCATTTTGAGGGGGAAAGTCAGTTTCGGCGGCATCCAGGAGATGTTGAAGGGAGTCATCCATCATGGCTTCGTCCGGGGGGGAGCTGCAGAAATAGTAGTAATAATAATATAAGTTACGCCGGTGTAGTCGGTAGCTCGAGACTAGCGCGAGGATGCGTTGCAGCACAAGCGAGTCTTGAAAGCGGAATATCGGGGGTGGGGCTCTGTGGTCATGGTACTTTGAAGACGAGGGGATTCTCTGGCTTGCTTGAGAAGACTGAGCTTGCTGAGCTGTCTAGCTGAGTCTAGCTGAGCCGTGAAATGAGGAGAGAGATGTAGCTACAAAGTCGGTGGTGATGGTGATGGATGAGGCTGAAGCTGAAGCTGTGTAGAGATAACGATGAATGATTGAGATGATTGAGAAGAGGAGAAGAAGAGGACGAGGGATAGAAATATATCCAACTCGACTGACTGAATGAGACGAGATCGATGAAGGAGAGATCAAATGAAACGAAATAGATAGATGAGACGAGATGAGGATTCTCCGGGAAATGATGGAAATGAGAAATGATAGAGATGATTCTGTGGAGAGAGGAAAATCTGGGGAAAACGTGGGTAAATAATTTAATTCTGGGACTCCCTCTTTGCTTTTGCTGGCCTTACATAAGCTCTCTCTGGCCCCGATTGGTTTTCGCGGCGGGACGTGACTAAGCCGTGCAATTTGATTAGAGAGAATAAAAAAATTAATTCATCTTTTGGAGGAAGAGATTTTAATTTCATTTATCCAGCTGGCAATTTCTGAAATTATCTTCTTCTGACTACTACGACAACAACTACAACTAGTGCCTGCTTGTGATCTAGTCTACTAGCTCGACGATGAAACTACAGCACAGCTCAGCAACAAACCACGGTTGGACGGAAGATTTGCCAAATAATGGGTCTCCCCATCTGCATCTCCATCCATCTTCATTATTCTCCCCATCGACATGTTTAAACGGTGATGGGTCCTTCGATTGATTGACCCGTTGATCCATTTGACCCTCTTCTAGTTTCATACAATCCGGGTGCTTCCATAATTTTATTCTATTCTATTTTCTATGCCACTTCATTTAATTCATTTGACTCCAGATTTTATTGCTTTTCGCCTTCGTGGCTGCTCGGATTGTCACGAGCGCATAATTTATACTACCGACCTACCTAGCCAGGATCTCACTGGACTGGATGCAATGTGGCGAGAGCAAATTTGATTAATTGTTTCGGGGTTTGCCAGCTCTTCGATTGGTTGTGGCCTCCGCGTCAACGACCGCAGGGCCTGCCCCGGGATATATTAATTACTGTAGTTGCGATGGAAACTATCCCTAATTTGAGCGCCGCGCCTGGGCATCAGAGAGAGAAAACATCTGACAGCCGGCACTCCTCTGCACATGTTATTCTGCCGGATCACGGTAGTTACTACTTACTATGTATGTATACTGCGGCACACTAAGTGATCTTCAGTTTTCAGCCACGACTCAACAGCGCAGCATCTCTCGGACACCGCATCCCGGCGTCAGACACTGATGGGATCGTACGGTACCAGTGAAGTCATCCTCACCACAGGACGAATCACATGAAGTTGTCACGTCCGTCTATACGGGCGGCGCTGCCGGAAGGAGTCTGGAGGAGGAGGAGGAGGGGGAAGCGAGATTAGATTAGTCTTGTTAACGTAAGTTTTTTCCCTCCCATTCCTAAAACAGAGAAGTCTCAGGTCGTGGTGTATTGGGGAAAATGTCATTGAGTCAGTGATTCAGAAGTCAGAAAAGAAGCCAAAAAACTTAGAGTACGGTGAGTTTCAATATGCCGAGAAACCCCCTCTCTCTCTCTCTGCCAAAAATTAATATCAGTCAGGGGCCTTGCCTGACTCTCTTCAGTTACAACCTTGGAACCTACCTCTCTGGCTGACATGCATATAGCGTGTGAAGAAAAAGGCCCTAGGAAAAGCCCCGATCCTGGCGAGTATTTTCCTATTCCTACCAGGTTTGCTAGGCTTCCAGGGCCTATTGGCGGGGAAGTGAACTAGTGCACTCTAACTACCGCCGTAAGTACTAAGTACTAAGCACTAACTAACTAACGTTGGTTAACTTAACTAACTTAGTTGCTAAATAACTGGTCGGTGATTTGTCTCCGGACAAAGCTATCTTTAGGATAAATCCCAGGTACGAGTGTATCATCTTGACCTAATTAATAGAAGTGCCTGCTCATGCAGACTATCACACTCTATACGGTATACGGTATGGTTCTAGTGGTCTACGGTGTGGCCTACGGTACCTTGCCCATATATCCATGGATGTCATGTCATATACATTCCTACCTAGGTAGCAGGTCCAGCACAAAAATCTACTACCTACGAAGTAATTTAGGTACCTAGGTAATCTCAATACCTAGAATCGGCAGTTATCCCATGTTCGTCTACCGCTGCAACATCAGTCGCAGATTTCGCAGCCTGGGGAGGGTATGCAATCTATTTAAATTAAACACCAAACCTATCTAGGCACTCTTGGCCTGGCCCATGCATCAACTCATCGAGGAGATTATGTCGGTAAATGCTACCCTGATTTTCGTCCTTTGCTTTCTTCTGTTTCTTCTGGGCCGATCGCTGTACCCTACCTAAGTATGAGTAAAACTCATCCGACGAAAAGCGAAACGCGGGGAAAAAAAGCAAAGTGTGTCGGTCAGCCTGGTCTGCGTTCAAATTCAATTTATCTATATTTCTATACAAGAGTAAATAAGTATTTAGTTTTTTTTAGTTACTACTTGTTTAACTAAGTTAATTTGAATACGGTTACCTAAGGTACTAAGCCAAGTGCCACACCGTACGTTAACCTAACTATTGTGGAGATTTGTCGCAAAGCCTCAAGGACTTCGGGAGTCTATTTTGTTCCTGCGAAACTCGGAAGTAGTCGCACTATTGTGACTAGCAAGAACTAACCATGGATTCAACCAAAAAAGAAAAGAAAAGAAAAGAAAAGACATAATATTCAGTGAAGTTTGATTCCGGCAATGTTAGAGCCGAGTTCCTCACTACAAAGTTTCGCTTCAAGGATTATGCCTACTTGAATAACCACCTACCTAGTACGTCCTGGCCTAAGTTATGTAAGTTCGGACGGACAGCTACGGAGGTTTCCAATGTTGGAAACACAGGCACGGTACCTACCGGATCACAGTCCGTACTAAGATGATTATTCCGTCTTGCCGGTAGTGCGAGTACGAGATAATAGCGTCAAAAGTCCCCTTTCCCCTCCCCTCTCCCCTGCTGATCTGGCATGTGCATCAGCAGCAGCAGCAGCAGTATCAGCCAAAAAAGAGGGCTGCTTCCAAGGTTCCCCTCGGAGAACTTCTATTACTGGCAGCTGCCGAGGTGTCAAAAGCTAAAACTATGCCGATCAATTTGAATTCTCCCGGACGATTTGCCTTGCCGCTACCTCTGTACGTCTGCACGTCTTGACGTCTCTGATGATTCTAGCAACAATACCAAGCCTCGCCAAAGGTTTTAGTGGCTTCAGAGGGTGCCACAGGTGCCACAGGTGCCACAGGTGTGATCCGGTGACGAACCAGAGGCTGTGACGTTTTCGCAGATTGGCCGGTACCGATCCTCATCCTCATCCTCAAAGCAGGGAGGAGAAACTGCATGTGCACTTGCATTTGGCACTTGCACTTGCACTGCACTTGCACCTGAGTAGGTACCGTACTAGATACAGCCTGCAATCTGCAGGAGCGTAGACGCTGGGGTTGTATAGGTATATACCTAGGTACTAAGGTAGTATAGTTAGTTTTTTGCGGCGCATAGCACTAGAAGCAGGATGTGCCAGGACGGGCCTATGAGAGTGTCTGAATGGAAGCAAATACCCTGTTAGGATCGTAAATTGCCTCCGGATAAATTAACTCGTTAACCTTATACGTATGGAGCTGCAGGTGGGCTTGATTCTCCGCAATGGCCTCCAGGTTTCCAGCCTTTGTTTTCTCTCGTCTTGTATTGTCTTGTCTTCATTTCTGGTTTTCTTACTAGTACCTTGATTCTAAGATTGTCCAGTACCTAGATAAGTAGACATATTGAGTGTTGAGTATGAAGCAGGTGCGCTTCGACTCTATTCTGCATTCTGCAGCTTCATCCAAAATGCCTCGTTCGTCGTCCAACTGTCCTGGCCCAAGCGTTTCTTAACTCTGAGCGATTTTCTCAGCTCAACATTGGACGTGTTTCGTTTTGCCTCGCTAACGAGATTTACGAGACGCAAGTGGATAATCTGAGACGGACCTCAATTCTGTGTCAATGACTCCATGACTCCATGACTCCATGACTCCTAGATTCTGCAGGCATGCACCCTGTTTAGTGCAGACTATAGTCGCTCTACAGAGGTACATAATATTAAATTGAGAACGGGATTGCTACGTGGCTCTCGACTAACTCCAACTACCGAGAAGCCTCTTTTCTTTTTTCTTCTTTTCTAACCACTAGATCTCTAAACCCCAAGGTACGAATGGAGTCTACGGACTGCGCCGGCAATCCTTTGGTTTTCTCTCATTGATTACCCCAGACTCAATGCCGAAGAACACGTCGCAGGGTCACCCTTGATTTTGCACAATCGTTCCTTCTCTCGCACGAACGGAGATTGAGGATGTTTCAGTCCCTTAGTCTCTTGGTCGGCACCCCGGCTCTGGAAAAATTACTACGTAGTTTCAATTTTGAGGCATCCATTTGATGGCCCAGTATACCTAGGTAAGTTAATATAACCAAGAACGCCGGGATCTATATGTCCGTGTCCGTGTCCGTATCTGTGTCCATTTTCCAGTGACTAGGTCTTTTGGCAATGTAGTTGTTGAGATCGAACGAATGAGAAATTAAGAATTAACCATTCCTTTTGTTATTCCTTTTTTTTTTGAGAAATCTTTTGCGTTTTGCTAGCTACAACTTCAGTTTACATATTGAGTCCCAAAGAAGACATGGAGTTAGGGCTATTTGTTAGGGTTTGTCAATCCGGAATTCGGCCGGAAAATCTCCCATGCCGGTACCGGGTCATCTTACTGTATCGTTACCGGTAAGGGACGTTTCCCGCCGAAAGACAAACAGAACCAACAAAAAAAAAACAAGTCCAAAAAAACAAGTCGAATCCCGCTGGCCCATTCTAGATCACACCGCCAATTGAGGTATAGCTATCGAACTGTCGAGTTGACGAGCTATTCGTGATTGTCATCGAGAGGAAGGCTTCTTGCTGATATCGTAGGCTCAGTTTGATTCGATACAGGCCCGACGCAGCCTATTCTCGACTGTCGATATTCGGAATCATCATGACTAGCTATCCGGTGACACCTCCGCGCCGGCCTCATGTCAATGGCTTGTCGATGACCGAGTATTCTGTTCCAACGCCCAAGTCTGAAAGATCAGAAGAACAACAGATCAATGGCAGGCTGCAGTCGGTTCCAGAGGATTATCTTTTACCAACTGGGTATCCTGATGTACGTTTATTCTATTCGCTCTTGACCTCTCCTGGACGACGTGCGCAAATGAGTCATTTGAAAATTGACATGCTGATTGCTTGTAGTATCTGCGATTGATCTTGACCGCACGCGTCTACGATGTCGTCGACGAAACACCATTACAGCATGCCACAAATCTTAGCAATCGATTAGAATGCAAGGTGCTTTTGAAGCGAGAGGATCTTCTCCCCGTATTCAGCTTTAAGCTGCGCGGCGCTTATAACAAAATGGCGCATTTAAGCCAGGACCAACGATGGAAAGGCGTGATTGCGTGTTCTGCTGGTAGGTTCTCCTTCCTTCCTTCTTTCATTTGAGGCAAATGTTACGAATTGGTTCTTACTTTTTATCAAGGAAACCACGCGCAAGGCGTTGCGTATTCCGCGCGAAAGCTCAAGATCCCCGCTACCATCGTCATGCCCTCCGGAACCCCCGCGATCAAACATTTGAATGTCTCGCGACTGGGCGGCAGCGTTGTTCTCCACGGAAGTGATTTCGATGCTGCCAAAACTGAAGCCCATCGATTAGAAAAGGTCCACAATCTAACGAATATCCCACCATTCGACGATCCCTACGTGATTGCCGGCCAGGGAACAGTCGGCATGGAGATTGTGCGGCAGGCAAAATTGCATAACCTGGAAGCCGTCTTTTGCTGCGTCGGCGGCGGTGGTCTTATTGCCGGTGTCGGTGCTTATATCAAGAGAATTGCTCCTCACGTCAAAATCATCGGAGTGGAAACGTTCGACGCCAATGCGATGGTCCAGTCTTTGAAAAAGGGTGAGAGAGTCATGCTGAAAGAAGTCGGACTCTTCGCGGACGGAGCAGCGGTGAAATTGGTCGGCGAAGAGACCTTTAGAATCTGCCAAGACGTCGTAGATGACGTTATACAAGTGACCACCGACGAAATCTGTGCGGCCATCAAGGACGTCTTTGAGGATACTCGCTCCATTCTCGAGCCTGCCGGCGCTCTGGCCTTGGCAGGTTTGAAGAAATACGTGGCTGCAAACCCGGACCCGAACCCGCAGCGAGAGCTTGTCGCTGTCACTTCTGGCGCGAACATGGATTTTGATCGACTCCGCTTCGTTGCCGAGCGGGCGGCACTCGGTGAGAAGAAAGAAATTTTACTTAGTGTCACCATCCCCGAGAAACCAGGCGCATACGCTGCACTTATCGATATCGTCACTCCCCACCCAATCACTGCTTTCAATTACCGCTATACCCGAGAAGACTTCGCCAACGTTCTCATGGGCATTTCCCTCACTGCGTCCTCTCGAACCAGTGAATTGCAACGCATAACCTCCGAGCTCGAAAGAGCGGGTATGAAAGCCTCTGATCTCAGCGACGACGAGCTCGTCAAAACACACATCCGATATCTAGTCGGTGGTCCAAGCGGCGTCGAAGACGAACGTCTCTTTATGTTCCAATTCCCCGAAAGACCAGGCGCGTTGCAGCGGTTTCTGGGCCATTTGCGACCTTCAGATAACGTGACTTTGTTCCATTATCGAAATCACGGCGGAGACGTTGGTCGAGTGCTAGCTGGTATCCAATGCGCGTCGTCTGCCAGTGCCGAATTGACGAACTTTTTGAACGAGCTTGGCTATCCGTACGAAGAGTGCACGAATTCGGCGGCTTACAAGCTGTTTCTCAGACGGGATTGATCTAGCTTGTCTAGCTATAGTCTCGTCTATGCTGTAATTCCGTTTCTTTGTACATTATTCCATAGACCAGTTTCGGATGGCGTGGGGCGTTTATCGATACATACAGGAACATTTTCATAATATTCATATATCCATAATAGAAGAGTTCTTTCACTATCTTTGACTTTTATCCAGATTAATGTACATCTTCGTCGTTGGCTTTCTCTTTTAGGGCGATCTGAGTCACGTGACTTTAGGGTAACTACTCAAACTTCCATCTCCGACGAGATTCGACAAATTCCGCTCTTCAACTCCCCCAACCGTGAAACAACACGGCCACAACGAGGACTGTCAATGAGTGATTAGTTTAGCGAAAAGGATACAAACCGCTTAAACGATGACGCTATTGAGATCCTCTCTCGCTGCGACCAGCGTCGCATCCCTGCGCTCCTTCGGCCTCGTCGCTCTCACATCATTCCGCCATAATCAGTCCGTCTACAATATTGCCCGTAACTCCTGTGCGGCCCTGTCGCGGCGGATATCCTCGTTATCGTCATCGACTTCTGCGACGCGATGGAGTACTGGTCTACTTCGGTCTAAGATTGGTGCAGCGTCTACCACGAGACCGTCGACGTCCGTCTCGACGTATCTATTTACTCAGAAGAGTGGGATGAAAACTAGATCTTCGGTAAAGAGATTGTGTGATGGTTGCAAGGTGAGCATATTCTGCGATTATTTTCTGCTGGTTTTTGCAGGAATTGCCAAATCTTCAAAGAGGTTGTGCTGACCATGAATGCTATTTTGTAGCCTGTGCGACGGAAAAATCGAGTATATATCATCTGGTATGTCTTTTCCTTCTCGACCTACACGGTACGATGCAGTACTGATCGAGTTCTTTTTCTTGTCTGCAGTTCCAAGAATCCGAAACATAAGCAGCGTCAAGGAAAATAATTGCACTACCGATTTTGTCGATTTGGTCGCTTCGTTTTCGGCTGCTTCTCGCGCGCTTTCTCCTGCACAGAACTGGAACTTCTGCGCCCTCGATGACACAGGTTGAAGACTTGTTTGGTGTATTACACCCTCGCCGGATGATATATCCTCTGACAACAGCGTGAGGGAGAGGTTCCAGAATTGCAATTAGTACGGAAGATCGGAGTTGTGGAATTTGGGTCCAACTTTTTTTGCGCGTATTCTCTCTGTATATTATCAATCTCTATAACAATGACTCTACCACGATCCATAATATTAGACAATGTATAACGCATTGATCGTCTCCTGGCAGCTAGAAACTGTTTTCAATCAACGTAAATTGACCGTTATGCATTGTTATCCATTAAGCTATCTGATTGGTTGACCCCTGGCTCAATATCACGTGAATCGCGATTTACTATCTCCGAACTTTTTTTCTCTTTGCGCCGATCGAAAAGATAGCTTCACTCGCGCCATCTAATACCGGTTGGGTTTGCGCGAATGACGATTTGTCTTACGAGGTAGTCATTTCCTGCATTTCTGCATTTCTGCATTTTTTGTACTTTCCTTCTCGACGGACGCATCATGGTGCGCCCGGCACAAGTCCGCGCGGTTTCCGGCCTCGCAAGGTCGGCCGCTTCTACAGCACGAAGAGGACTCTCGTCACAGAACCGGTATATTTGGAGATGCGCTTCTCAATCTGTCTCCGGACTTAATGTCTTCCCTTCGAGAACGACGACGCAGATGTATTCGTCTCCATTGATGCGATGGAATCAAATCAGAAATGCATCAGCGGCGGCAACGGCCTTTATGTTGGTGTTTCCCTTGCCTGTTAGAAGCCAAAAGGGAGAAAAGAGTTGAAATGCTGACATGAATTTTTTGCACAGGGCCGAACAAGCCGCTGTTGATCCTGAAGGACTTTCACAAGAAGATATTATTTCGAATATAGATCCTAAGGAATGGACGCGAATTTCAAAAGTCCGAAATATTGGTATAGCTGTAAGTGAGAAGCAGTCTTGTGGTGTTCACCGCTATCGATCAGACCTGAACTGATCGAAATAAAGGCACACATCGACAGTGGAAAGACTACCGCTACCGAGCGAGTACTCTTCTACACCGGTCGAATCAACGCCATTCACGAAGTTCGAGGACGAGACAGCGTCGGCGCAAAGATGGACTCAATGGATCTGGAACGTGAAAAGGGTATCACCATCCAATCTGCAGCCACATTCTGTGACTGGGTCAAGAAGGAGAACGGCAAAGACGAAAAATATCATTTCAACTTGATCGATACCCCCGGACACATCGACTTTACAATTGAGGTCGAGAGAGCTTTGCGGGTTCTGGATGGTGCCGTTATGATTCTCTGCGCCGTCTCTGGTGTCCAGTCGCAGACAATCACGGTTGATCGGCAAATGAAGCGTTACAACGTTCCTCGAATCTCCTTTGTGAATAAGATGGATCGCATGGGTGCAAACCCTTTCAAGGCCATCGATCAAATCAACAATAAGCTCAAATTGCCTGCTGCAGCAGTGCAGGTTCCTATTGGTGCCGAGGATGAGTTTCAAGGTGTGGTGGATCTGATCCGCATGAAAGCCATCTATAACGAAGGACCACGAGGAGAGACTATTGTGGAAAAGGACGAAATCCCCGATCACATTAGACCAGTCGCCGAGGAAAGGAGGAGGATTCTTATCGAGACTCTTGCTGACGTTGACGACGAAATTGCCGAGATCTTCTTGGACGAGCGAGAACCCACAAACGATCAGATCAAAGCCGCCATTCGCCGTGCCACCATTTCCTTGAAATTCACGCCGGTGTTCATGGGCTCCGCATTGGCTGATAAGTCCATCCAGCCAATGCTGGATGGTGTTTGTGATTATCTCCCGAATCCGTCAGAAGTGACCAACCTGGCTCTCGATCAACGACGAAAAGAAGCCCAGGTGAAACTGCTTCCGTACGGCTCGCAGCCATTTGTCGGTCTTGCCTTCAAGTTGGAAGAAAGCAACTTTGGCCAATTGACGTACATTCGCGTCTATCAGGGTACTCTCCGCAAGGGAGCCAACGTCTTCAATGCACGAAACGACAAAAAAGTCAAAGTGCCCCGTATCGTGCGCATGCATTCTAACGAGATGGAGGAGGTCCAGGAAATTGGAGCGGGAGAAATCTGTGCCGTGTTTGGTGTAGACTGTGCTTCCGGCGACACTTTTACCGACGGCCAACTCGCTTATACCATGTCGTCCATGTTTGTTCCCGAACCCGTTATTTCGCTCTCTATCAAGCCCAAAAATAACAAGGATTCGGCCAATTTCTCCAAGGCCATGGCGCGTTTCCAACGAGAAGACCCGACGTTCCGTGTCTCGTACGACGCAGAAAGTGAACAGACTATCATTTCTGGTATGGGTGAACTGCATCTTGATATCTACGTGGAACGTATGCGGCGTGAATACAAAGTGGACTGCGAGACCGGACAGCCCCAAGTGGCGTACCGAGAGACTATTGGCAGTCGAGTAGAATTTGACCATCTGTTGAAAAAGCAGAGTGGAGGTCCAGGTGATTACGCCCGAGTCGTCGGCTGGATGGAGCCTTCCGAATCTCTGGAGGAGAACAAATTCGAAGAACAGATTGTCGGTGGTGCCATCTCCGAGAAATTCTTATTTGCTTGTGAGAAAGGTTTCAATCTTGCTTGTGAAAAGGGTCCTCTTATCGGCCACAAAGTCCTCGGCACAAAGATGGTCATCAACGACGGTGCAACCCATATGACCGATTCTTCTGAAATGTCCTTCAAGAACGCCACGCAGCAGGCCTTCCGTAAGGCTTTCATGGAGAGTCAGCCTCATGTTCTCGAACCGTTGATGAAGACTGTAGTCACTGCCCCAATTGAGTTCCAGGGCGATGTGATCGGCCTGTTGAATAAGCGAAACGCTACTATCAACGATAGTGAGATTGGCGTCGATGAATTCACCGTCTATGCCGACTGCAGTCTTAACGGTATGTTCGGTTTCAGTAGCCATCTGCGCGCCGCCACTCAGGGTAAAGGCGAGTATACGATGGAATTCAGTCACTACGAGAAAGCACCCGGTCAGCTGCAGAAGGAGCTTGTTCAGAAGTATTTGAAGGCTCAGGCAGACCGACATAAAAAGTAAAGGCGATATTTTACTTGTGTACGACTATTCAAAAGATTCTGAGCAAAATGGAGCGGCTGGCGTTGTCATTATATTCAATTCTATCTTGTCTTCAAGTCATTATAAACTATTTGTTTATTTCATTGGTTATGCTGATGCTTGAGCCTTATTCTTTTTCTCCACTGTATTTGTTTCTCCATTGTCTTGCCAATGAAAAGTTTATGTATTTCGCTATGGGGCATATATTGACCGTCGGATACCTTGATTTTGGTTCAAACGGCACTAAATGTCACAAATCTCTTCTCTCGGCGTTGAAGCGTGTACAGTATGAGACGATTTTTTCTACCCCATTTACTCAGCCCTGGAGTTGTCCAAAAAAAGCAGATACGGAATGATCGAATGTACAATTTATAGCTGAGTGCGATGAACTCCTGGGATGTGTACAACCAGTTGTCCCACTAGAAGTCCATTCAATTAATCAAACCGCTATTGATATCCAGACTATTCCTCGAACGAGCGCAAGATAGCTAGAGCTGCCACCGAATAGGCACCAACCTGATTATGCCCTCCGTAGCCAACCTTTTCCCATCGCACGCGTTTCACTTGCTTTGACGAGCCCGAATCTACTCCTTTCTCCCAGACTTTTGTCTCTGTTCGTCCGTCATCTGCAGTACGATCGTAGACAATGCGTCCTCGCGTGGGCTGATCAGGCTGTGGCCCCTTGACCTCATCTCCACCAGTCGTAGCCCACATCCAATTCGAGAAGCCCTGTTCCCAAGGAATCTCGGCGTCATTCCGCGCGTGAATAATAGTAATATCTACTGCCTTTTGCCAGTAGTTCTTGTCAGCTCCGTCGTCATCGGCGTCATGCGATTTCATTCCCGTGAGTCGAGCCAGACGTTCATTTGTGCGCCAGTCATCGACAATCTGGGCTTTGACCCAATTCTTAACTCTCGGAAACCCATTCAATGGCGATAACATTGGCGGCGTAATCCCTTTGAGACTATACGAGTCAATCAAATCTGGAACATTGCTGAATGAAGCTACGAGAATGATCCCCGCAAAGGGCTCGGGATCAACTAATGCTGGCCGACCAACTGCAGACGCAGGAGCTCCAAAAGCGAAGCGCTCGGCGACTCCGGCCGTCACTGCGGTTCCTAGGCTCAGCCCGGAAATGACTATACGGGATGGTGATATCTTCAAAGGCGAAGTGGTCAGGAAATTGATCAATGTCACACCGTCTGTAATGACTCCTTCTTCGGTCGGAGTGCCTGTGGATATACCGTATCCTCTGTAATCTATAGCGAAGACGTGTAGAGGGTTATCTGGAGTAGACACTCCAAGTGCCATGCGGTACATCTCTGGACGCACTACAGAGCCCAGATGAGCGGCATTGCCGTGAACTGTGGAAGTATTGTTAGTCTTCTGGGAAGTTTTCCGAGTTCAATGACAAAGGGTAAAGTACAATTCACAACAACTCGAGACTTGGGATTCTCCACGAGTAGTT
Source organism: Talaromyces borbonicus (assembly GCA_002916415.1). NCBI lineage: Eukaryota > Fungi > Ascomycota > Eurotiomycetes > Eurotiales > Trichocomaceae > Talaromyces > Talaromyces borbonicus. Next base: position 303,722 of record NBSA01000021.1, on the reverse strand, counting down.
TATACGCCACCGTCTTGGTGTAGTCTTCTGCCGGGCCATACGACCAATTATCATTAAGGAGTTCCTCGTTTTCTCTGCAAAGGTGTAAAGGGAGAATATGCCATCCATAGAGCGTCTCGTTGTCTGGTGTTTTGATGTAGAATGGCTGCACCTGAGTCTCTACACGGTACGGTCAGTCCACTGAAAGACCTGGTCAGAGTCACAGAGGCTGCGATGCGCAACCTACTGAGAAAGCCGAAGTTCTCTAAATCATTGACATCCTGCCATATGGCCGGATTAGCAAAGTTCATGTATAGGATACTGGAAGATAAATTAGCTCAATGATAGTGAGAGATAGAATGCGGCTGAGACCATACGATCGTTGTATAGTTGGAAACATCATCGAACATAGCCAGGATCCATAAGCGACTCCCCCAGTCACCAAGACCCATTGAGCCTTCTTGAGGAGAGGATGAAGCTCGACCATATCGTCTGATGTTGCAGTGTGACCGTGACGGGATCTGGCGGAAGAATCCTCGAGACCTCCACAATCGATGGAAGTAATTTGAATAAGTCTTCTTCAGTACATTGCAATTTTAATTACGCAGACAGACCTGCTGAAAGGCCAAGGCAGATGAAATGAGTGAAAAAAAAAAAAAAAAGAAAGAAAGATGAAGTAGCTTGGATCTGTCAAGCTGTATATGGCTGCTTGTTGTGAGGCGGGCGGCAAAGCAGTCAACCAATGAGAGCGGACGGTTACCGTACGGTAGGGAATCATGATATATTGGCCTATGTGGCTTCCAATGCTTGACAAGCACCGGTTTCCGACAGTCACTCACTTACTTGGGTGCACGATTTACCTGTGCAATACCTCAAGTTCAATGTTTGCAAAGTAACCTTGGAAGCATGTTGAAATGAATATCTTGCTTCTTGTCAAGCTGATATTTCTATCCCCATCCACTTGCATTTGAGAAGTCGCCATTCCATACTGATGCTGTTCCTTTTGCCATCCCAGCGACATTTACCCTACTGTAATTTACCGCAATGTTTCTGCAAGAGGCCGCTTTTGCTTGCTTGAATCAGTCACAATGTTGATTGCTATCAGAGGCAGGGATTTTTCTTCAGCAAGCACGCACGCAGGTCTTGGTTTGTGCATATGAAGATGCGTGCCAAGTGACAGCAGGACCAAAAGGCCTCGCACGGACTGATAAGAGTCGGTTTTTAGATCACCTACCTCCAAGAGTAAGCGCCATTGAATCCATCTCTATATGTGCAAAGCCATACATATGTCATTCTGTTCTCATTCAACTAAAGGTGGCTAATTAGAGGGGCGTTTATTGACTGGATGGTCCATAAAGCCAGTCTCAATTAGGTGAGCGATCGAACAGACCCTCTCACTTCCAAGGTTCGATTGCATATATATTAATCTGTAGTCTACTCACTCAGCTACAAAGTGGGACTCAAAATCAACAATTATACTTAACATCCTTCATATATGCATTCATATAGACTGTGTTCTGATTTTCTAATCTCTTTTGATATTAGATCCTTGGGATTGATGTTCACGATGTTGGATTTCTGGTACCATGTTTTCGCGTATGCGACTGTTTTCTCGCTTCATACCCGCCATTCTCTGCCTATGTACTTGCATACTTTTGCAAAGCATAACCGGATCCCAATCATACTACATTTCTGTGCTGGATTGATCGAAGTATTCAAGTACCAGACTCTAGTGATACGCGGCCCCGTGTATCCAAGTATATGGGACTTGGTCTTGTGTCTATGCCATTCACTATCCTCCATTCAGTTGAACAAAACATTGAGACGAGGCAATATTACCACAAGACCGACTTATCAAATTGTTGCCCTATGGAGAATTTGTCTTAGCACGGCTGCATGGACAACACAAGATCCAAACTTTCACTGGGCTTCAGTCAGGATGATCGATTCATTTCTGTACACAAGAGCCATTGTCTTCTTAGCATATGTTGCGCAATTTGATCGTCAATTCAGCGGTGGAGATCTATACGGCACCGGAGTATTCTTCGCTGGTCTATTATCTGTGTGGGAAATTGACTTGACTTGTGGACTGCCTCTGTTTTTGTCGCTCATTGCAGCCCAGATGTGGCTCATCGACTTTATTTCTAGGAATTTCAGGTAAGTTTTGGGCTTGTTTCCTTTTTTTTGGTCACACTAAGATTGACTTCAAAGGTAGTACAGAGCTCGCGACCAACAACCCCACGATCTTCACTCTACGCTTATGGCTCGTCCGACTCGGTGTGGCATATTTGGACACAGTTGAAGAGGTTGATAATCCAAAGCAACTTAAAGTGAATGTAGAAGACAGTTTTATTGACGGTGGAAAGAAGATATGAGTATGCCAGTTATCAGATTTGAGATCGTGACGAATGGTTCAATTCAGCTATAATACCAAATGATCCTTACAAAAGAACCTGTTTGCATTGAAATTGGATGTCAAACCGTTGTCAATCAATCACCAAATATCCATTCGAACCTGGAACACGATGAGTAAATAAATGTGTACATTACAGATGTCAACCTTATTGGCTAAGCGCGCAGTGGATCGTATACAGCACAGTGAAGACCAAAAGTTGGAAGCGGCAAGTATTTGAAAATTGATATCTCGTTTTTACATGGTGGCTCCGAGCGACTTGGATCTAATGGTTGTACCACAAGTTGCATGGGATTATGATAGCACCAATAGTCCTATCTACTTGACCTATATGATTCGTAGGATCAAAAACCTTTGTTGACCCTAGCTTTAATTCTCTCTCATGCTTGGCTCAAGTTATAAAACTTATATAGTGACGGAAATGCTTTGATACAGTGTGAAGCGCCTTTTCTGCCACAAACGATATTCCATAATTAAGCACCAAATTCATTCCTCTGCGTTTCATTGGCCTGATTTCAAATATAAGAACCAACTATTTGCGATGAGTATTGTACTGAGTGTCTACTCTATGCCAAAAAGTGGAATTGCCTGTTAATGGCTTGAAATGATCAGTCAGATTTGGCCTTCAGTAGTTCTTGATATACAAACATATAGAAGATAACGAAGAGGAATTAAGCAGGTTTCCCGCTTCTATGATTAAATGTCTACAATAGCATGTACAGTTGTACTGAGCAGGACTGAGCACATATTCTACAAATGATCAACCCAGAATTGTCACATTCGACCACCCACAACCGGCTAGAATCGCTAAATCGAGTAACATAGTAAGTTTAGCCAGTTTAGTATAAGATGTATGAGTCGCACTTTGATTTTGCAGGTGCATATGGCACATAATCATGTCTTTCGGCCGCAATTCTTTAATTCCGAAGATGTGTCTGCTTCATGTACGATGACAACGGAGGCGTATTTTCACTTCAAAAAAGAGAAGAAAAAGAAAAACAACAGCAAATAACTCTGACATAAATTTCAGGAAGTACGAGGAGCTACGTAATATGGCATGAACATCGCGATAATAAGCTAAAACAAGAATACCCTGATGCAAAGGGTCATGCGCTTCATGTCACAAGCTGGAGAAAAATTCCTTTCTTGATGACGAATGTAAAAGACAGTGATTTTTTCTGTCAGTCTCTACAGCAATCAGCTATATTTATTGATAAAATTCGAAATTGTGAAAGGGACCGGCTCATAGCATAAGTCTCCGATGAAAGCCAGAACTATGGAAACTCGAAGATGTGTTCCAAATCGAGCCAATGTTGTCAGCTCATATCAGAATTTGGACGCAGAAACAATAACCATAGGATAAGAAATTACGTCTTTAAGCCGTTCATTGGATATATAACCTGGAATGCAGCATTCTGTAACACATGGTTTCACGTGAGAAATTGATATTGGAGTATAACTGCTCTTACGTGGAAGCAAAACTCAATCTCGACCGGGCCGTACTTACATACCCGTGGCACGGGTAGATCTAATCTGTATCCATTTTGCTTGGGCCAGAGAACAAAAGAGTGGGCTGATTTGGTGCTCTAGTAGTCATAATAGAAAGCGACAAGGGCCACGCCGTACAGACTTGCTTTGATTACGGAGTCGGAGTAGGAAAATGAAACCAGTGAGAAAGACCATCTAAGGTGTGTAAGTCAATAGAACGAGCCGTCTGAGCATCGTTGGGCATAAAACCTGATACGTCCGAAGTACTGTATATGAACTGAAGCAGATTCTTACGTACCATCACCACCACCAACAAATGCTGCATACAGTAGGAACATGAATAAAGTAGAAAAAATCTTGCTTATTTGACATCCAATGCACCAAAGTATTTATGAAACTGCGAGATGGTGGACTGCCAACCAATCACTGTATTGCACGTGAAGCAATAACCAATATCTTTTGGGGCTGGATGCATGAACCCTGCAACCATGCATATTTCGGGGTTGCAATCAAGTCTATCGATAAAGCAAAAGCCGAAAAAAAACTTGCTTCAATGTGCCATCTACTTCCAAGACGGCATCTTGAGCCACGTAGTTTCCCAAATTATTTCCACACATACTTTCCTGACTTCTCCACCTCCTCTACAGATTGGCATTCTCGGAACGTATTCCAAAGTGATGAAATAAAACTGTCTTCCTTTTGGTTACGATATGTGTGGCCCAATAGTGGCCGTATCGCTATCGTGGCTTCAGCCGCATGGTAAAAAGGGATAGTCGGAAAGAGATGATGGATGACATGGTGGTCGATAATGTCGTGGAAGAAATGACGACCAATGAAACCAAAACTACGATCTACTGTTCCCAATGCGCCTTTAGTAAATGACCACACCGCTCCCGAGTAGTGTGGCACATCTAGATGGGTGTGATGAAGGTATGTGATGGCAACTATTTGGCATACATGAGCGGCCTGTGCAGATGTAAAAGGGAGGAAACAACATACCAATCCAGTGGTGAACCCACAAGTAAGGGACAAAATAAAGCAGGATAGTTTCGTAAACCCCACGGTTTCTGTACGTATGGAAGATGACTGTGAGCATGAGTAGGATTCCCAGGTCAGAGAGGAGGACCTTTGAACGCTGCTTGCGTGTAAACAGCACACTGCGTGGGTTGAAATGTGACAGTGCTCCAGCACCTACGCGAGCGTTCTCTGGAATACCAGCTTTGCCTCCTGTGGAATAGAACAAAAGATAAAGCTGCCACCCAACCAGCTGATGGCCTAGCAGATAGATCAAACTTCGGATAGGGGTTTCCGCCGTAAGTTCGTTGACTGCGATGTACTGCGATCTCAGCAGCGGAACGAAGGCAGTATCTCGTTCAAGATGACCTGCATAGCGATGATGCCTAGCATGCGTGATTCTCCACGAGAAGTAGGGCACCAACAGGATCGAATGGAGACACCAGCCAACGACGTCGTTGAGAAGTGGGTAAGGCGAAAATGCGCCATGTCCGCACTCGTGGGCGAGAATCCACAACCCGGTTCCGACAAACCCTTGTAAGGTACCGTACAAGGTCCAGCCTACTATACGAATCCCCAGACTTGGTACAACTACCAGTTTGCAGATTCCAATGATCAATACGATCGAGTACGATAGATCGCGAAAGAGATAAGCCGTTGACCTTAAGGTAGATCGTTCAAAGCAATGACCTGGAACGGCAGCTCTGAGCTCACGCAAAGAGGGAAGAGGTGGGTTATGTGACTTATTCGTCAATCAGTTATTCAATATCAAGGCTTGAGGGAGACTACCTGAGGCATAATGAGAGCGTTCAAAAGGGCTCGATCAATAGCAATTACCGGCATGGACTTTTGTGTTCTGTGTGAAATTGGTTCAGAGTCAGTTGGCACGATGCTCCTCAATGAGTATCGTCAATTCAAAAATTATCCTTCAATCTGGACTAGGTGGATTATCGGAATTAAAATAGTCAACGTCGCCTCATTATTACTTGATTACCATAGAGGCGATCGTGACAGCCGAACGTCATGCATGTTCAAATCGCTCAGGCTGCCATCGGCTGGCACGCTTTTGCAGAAATTGACCATTACAAATTTCATTGATACTGTGCAATGACGCCTTTACCGCGCGAGTTTTGCTTGGGGTATAGTTAGATGCTCAGGAATAGGCGGGTGCTGGCATGCTTGTTTATCATGCAGCTGGAAGCATGCTCTGGGATCATTAGACTGCATATGAGCAACGGGCTGCTACCCGACATCAATCTGTGGACGTATCAATCGGTTGACAGATACTGACCAGATATCGGCGTAGACTTATGAGGCCTCCGCGAGTCGAACGTTTTGGGTAGAGGACTGGTGACATCAGCCTTTACGACGCTTGCACCATCAATCCGGATATCCTTGCTTTTCATGAGTTGAAAGTATAGCAAGAGGGTAATAAATACAAGATTGACAACATTGTGCCTAAAACTAAGGATGCATGGCCAGAAAAAAGTCTCGACTTTCGGTAGAGGGGTGATCACATCAACATTTGCTGACGGACGCTTGTGCCATAAAACCGGATTTACTTGCCTTTCATAAGTTGAGTGTATACCAAGATGGCAATACGACGTTGACAACATCATGCATAAGACTCTATGTATGCATAGACATTAATAAGTGGCAATTTCTAATGGAGGGCTGAGCATATCAACATCAGCAGACCGACGCTTGTACCATCAGTCCGAATTCCCTGCATTTCATGAGTTCAGTATATACCAGGTAGGCAATACGACATTGACCATCTCGTGCATACAACATGACACAAAATTTGAGGATGCATAGACAGCATTAAGTCTCAATTTTGAGTAGAAAGGCTTCTAATTATGATTTGAATTGCTTCCACATATGATGAATGTGGCGCCAAACTTTCGTTCATGGAGAAACCCTGAAGCAACGAGGAGAGATAACACTGCATTGTCTGTTTACAATACAATATGGAAACGCACGTAATGATGTAATTTCTTTTATGATCAATCAATCGTATGCAGTAATTGCTGGCTTTGCAAAGATCGACTAGACGCAGACAATATTGCCGAGCCTGATTGAACCTTGTAGTCGACAATTATGTTGCCTTGACCGATCTTGGATCTTCAACTGTACTAAATAAGTTTTCTATACAGTCTTCTGAAGGCGAAGAAGGCACACTATAAGTCTTTTGAAGTGTCCACCAGTGGAAAATTTGTATACAATGTGGTTCTTCCAAAACAAATTTCATCATCATCAAGTCAAAAATTGAATTGAAGGTCCTCTTCCAAGGTTTTGCATGTTTTTAAAGCCACACCTAATTACTATAGAATTCTCTTGTCATGTCATCTAATATGGATAGTATTCTTGACGAATACATCTCGAGCGACAGTTGTCATGCAAGCGCAGCAGGGTTTACTCTTATGAGAGCAAACGGTAAGAATCGTAAATGGTACTCTCATCTCAACTGATAGTAACAGAATAATAGGAAATCCTCGCGTACTGAATTGTTTCAAAGGTAGTCTTGGGCTTAATAGCTGTCAGCCATTCAAGGATGATTCTCTTATTTGGCTTGCCTCAGCCTCTAAACTTGTAACTTCGGTCGCTGTTCTTATTGCTGCGGAGAAGGGCCTCCTCCAGCTGGAAGATGAGGCAGCGATGTATCTCAAAGAACTTTCAGAGCCAGACATCTTGATTGGCTTTGAGGAGCCCATTGGCAAATCTCCTAGTGAGAAAATCTATTCCATTATTTTTATCACCGGCTGATCCATTCTCAGAGCGCCCGATGCTCAAGAAAGCCAAAAATAAAATCACTCTCCGCCAGCTTCTAACTCATACCAGCGGACTAGCATATAGATATGCCGCAGAGGAGGTCAAGAAATGGGCAAAATACAACAACAAGAGATACGGGGGTGTTCCATTAAACTTGGTAGGTGGAAAGCCAAGTACTATTGAGGAAGTAACACGAATTTCTAATATATTCATAAAGGCCGATTGCCTCAGTCCTCTCCTTTTTGAGCCGGGTACCGGATGGGAATATGGCCCGGGGATCGATTGGGCTGGAAGAATAGTAAGGATAGAAAGCTATTTCTATATCTGAAAGTTGCTTAACGTTACTTCAGATTGAGAACATTACCGGAAGCAGTCTTGAAGACTTTTGCAAAGCGAATATTTGGGACAAAGTAGGGGCGCACGATACGACTTTCAGACCTGCGACACGGTTGGACCTTCTCAAAAACAGATTGCAGATGGCTCAACCAACAAGAGACAACGGCATTTTGAGACCCGAACTGTTTCCTCTTAACCCAGAAGAAGAGCTTGGTGGGCTGGGATTGTGGACTACACCACGCGACTTCAATTTGTTTCTATGGCACCTTTTCTTTAAGAAGGATGGATTACTAAAGCCTGAATCTCTGAATTTCATACTTTGTCCTCAAGTTCCGGATTCCAACTTGGTCACGGAGCAGATTTATCCATTCAATCACGGAACACTTACTAAAGCTTTCCCAGACCACTTACCTCTTAGTGTTGGCTTTGGAAGCTGTATAGCCTTGCAGGATATTGCTGGTCGTCGGCCAAAAGGAACAATCAGTGGCGTCGGGCTTGCCAACATTCATTGGGTTCGTTATTCCCCGAATGTTCATACCAAAATGGAACTTACTAATAGCCTAATAGTGGTTTGACCCTACTAATCGTATTTGCGGAGTGCTGTATATGCAGCTCATTCATGGGGGGCTGAGTGAATCAAATGCACTACTCATAAATCTTGAAAAGGCTGTATACGAAGAAGCCAGACATGGGCGGCGTTCGAACAAACTTTGAAATAGAAGAATCCAAACGTATAGTAACAGAGTACAGGCCAATGGTCACTTTACATCTTTTTAAAATCTCAAATTTCGGGCATCAAGATATTCAGATTGGGCAGTTTAGTCTGCATTTGAAGAGACTTCTTAATCTTCCTCTGCCCTTCACATATTCTGTACTAGTGCTATCTTCCATACCTTCCATCTCTTTTTTTTTTTGCCAACATAACGCGGGTATCAAATCAGGCCTACCAGCCTTGCAGGGACGATGTCACCAACATGGTCTGCATAGTCAAGTGACGCACCAGATCAAAATTTCTTCCAGGTTTCATGCAAAGGTTGATATGATCAGCCCTCCGCTCAAAAGTGAGATTTACTTCTGTCTATGCATCCTCCAATTTTATGGCATGTCTTATGCACGATGACGCCTTGTAATTTTGGCATGTACTCGAGGCCCTCATGATAGGAATGGCATTGGTATTAAAACATATCGGTTAGCCTTAAGAACTGAATAAGTCCGGCCTACTGAAGTGTGGCAAAATAAATCACATTTACAACTATTGTAACGTCTATTTGGTTCCATTCCATAAGTTTTTTACTAGTACTATCCATGTCTGCCAGCAAGAAACCGTCCATCCTAATCACAGGGTTCGTCACTTAGCCTTCATACCTCCAACCGAACCCCATACTTACAATATATTAGCTGCTCGCAAGGTGGAGCGGGAAATGCTCTCGCATTGGAATTTGCGGCAAGAGGGTTACGAGTCTTTGCAACGGCCCGCTCTCTCAGATCGATGAGCAATTTGCAGGAAAGGGGAATTGAAACTCTGGTCCTGGATGTTACGGTTTCAGAGAGTATTGCTGCTCTGAAGGACGAGATCTCCAAACAGACTGGTGGTACACTGAATTATCTATATAACAATGCTGGAATGAGTAAGTCTTGAAGTTCATGCAGAAGATCGCGGCATTGCATGACATGGTATTTTTCTATCTCAACAAGTTACTAAACTATACCGCAGTGTACGAGGCTCCGGCATTAGAGGCGGATATCAAACAAATTCGAAGAATGTTTGATGCCAACGTATTCGGGCTATTTGACGTTGTTACAGCGTTCGCACCTCTTCTTATTGCAGCAGCTGCTGGCCATTTAAACACCACTCCTCCAATCTACACCACTCCTACAATCATCAACGTCGCTTCGATAGTCGCGCAAGTCCCTTTTCCGTTCGCATCTGCATACGCCGCGACAAAGGCCGCAGTATCCGCATACACTGACACACTACGGCTAGAACTTATCCCCTTAGGGATTCGAGTCGTCACAATTTTTATGGGAGAAGTCGCAACTAATCTTCGGACTGCGGATAATATACACTTTCGGCCAGAGAGTCTCTACGCTGATATCGAGAGTAAAGTCAAGGAGAGGATAGAGTATAGCGCTAATATTTCCATAACACCAGGTATATTCGCTCAGCAGGTTGTTACAAATATCTTGAAAAGCAATAAGATCAACTATATCTGGAAGGGAACAAATGCGTTTACTGTGTGGTTACTTAATACCATAGGATCCCGGAAGGTCTTTGATTCGATTGTAATGGGACCTGTTGGACTTGATGATAAAAGTCTGGTTCAAAAGATACGCGATCGTGCTCAGCAGTTCATTAAGCAGCAATGAGGAGTTGAAGAAGCATATTACATGCACAGGGTAGATGTTAAATAATTAAATTGTTTTGCTATTTTGAAATGTGGTTCCCTCAGTTTGTGGGTCTGGTGAAAACGATGTTTACGAAGTCACCTTTTGAAATTGTACAATGTATTTTGAAATATGCAATATACCTATGTAGCTTCTGGGGAGATCATGAAAGGGAATCTGAAGAATTCCTAGTGCCATAAAGGTGCTTACATTCAAATGCTCTGGCTATTTATGACAGGGCGAGAAAAAGCTCCTGTGAACGACTTTGACTGCTTACTGACCAAGGCGAAAGCTGGTTTCTAAGGCTATTTACAAGGGTGGTGACAGACCCATACTCATAGACAGAGCCCCGGGTATCGAGCCCCTGAGAGGCCTCCCGTTAGGTAGGGAGGCGTTCGAGAAATAAGCAGCCAACTTATAGGCTCTATGAGGCTTCCAAGGTTCTGTATGCCTTATATATCCCCCGGTCCTCTGCTAGAGCGCCCAATCCTCCGTGCCTGCGTTGGTGCTTGCTTTAGCTTGTAGATGCCCCGACGTCTTTGTACACCACGGTGGGACCGTGATATTAGCCAGTATTAGAATCGGTCTGCTCAGCTTTAGATTGAAAAGCATGTCCAAGATATAGCTCATCTGCCGCTTCACTGGGTTTTCTTGTGGTAATTGTGTATGTGTGTAATATATACAGACTATTACAATATCAGGGGTAGCTTTGAGGTTAGGGTTAGATCTGGGGCTTATCTGTGAGCCCATATAAATAAGACACACTGATTCTATTATGATGCTAAGAGGGAGGAAAAGTGACAACTGGATGAGCACTAAAATGGAAGGGGAAAACTCTGGTTTATTCTAATATAGATAGTAACATGTATAGGTTACTTATTAAAAATATTATATCAAATCAACCATACAAGTAATAGCACAAAAATCATAAAATTGCAATATTGATAAGGTGAGAACACATAGTCAGTCTTAGTCATGATGATGATCATGTCTCTTCTTATCATCATTATTATTCTTACTTGGTGAATTTCGTTTTCTGGACCAATGCTAATGATGCAATGTTCTCAATGAATTTTATAATATCTCTTTTTATGATGTTAATGCTTGTGATGATGATAATATTCACTATGTTTACTGCATGTATTAGAAAATCTATATCCAAATATAGATAATCCTAACTTGATAAGATCACTGCTATATTATTATTATTATTATTATTATTATTTTAACTATAATTACTATTGTTCTAGTATTACACTGCTAATTGTATTTAAAAGCCTGTGTCTGGCTTTGTTTCCCACTAACATATCTGCGGGGCTGCTGAGAAGACTGCTTTCTAGACCGCGCTTACTGGAGTCAGGGTCATTATTCTTTGTATTAAAAGTAGATTGATGTTCTATGCGTGGAATGTTGTAAGTGTTTTAAGGGTTACTACTCTGAAAAATCCATTCATAATGATAAGAAAACAACAGAGAAGCAGAGTGCAATGTGAAAACTGAGAGATGTAAGTTATGGAAAAAGAATAATACTGATTAATGCTCATATCCACCAGGCGCGCTGTATGGAGGATGACTCTGCAGATGCGATTCATATCCATGCCTCTACTACTGGTGCTGCTAGGGACTTATATATTGATGCCCTCCCTACTGTGATAGAGGACAAGGCGAACCAAAACTAGATTACGGTGGGGGAAGGGCAGGATGATTGTACTGGGCTGAAGGATCTAGGTATTGGTACTGCGTTGGTGGTGGTAGTGGTTGTTCCTAATCATGCTGGTACTGATCAGGATATTCTTGTTGACCGTAGCCTGGCTGTCCAGTGTTAGAGTGATCCATGGATGCTGATATTTTTAATTATAATATGATCCAGACATGATAGGTGATTTCACAGTCTAAATATAATATTACTCATTGTTCAGTGCATATTATCATCTCATGCATGATTTCTCTATTTCATGTTAAGCCGCAGATTGGAAGAAGAATTTTTAGAATCTAATCTAATCTGCCCAGGTGCTATTTTGCTATATCTACTGGCATGTCTATCAGAGACTACATCTAAAAATAAAACTTAATCTCTTTTAAAAATTAACAATATTAATAATGATAATTTAATAGCTTAAAAAATAACTTCATTTAATAAATTTATATATATAAAGATAAATACAATCAGAGAGATATTAATAGGTATATATAACAACCCAAAATTTAGACAATACCTATATAAAAGATTAGGTATCTAAACCTGACCGCCCACATAATAAATCATATGACCTTTTTAAATATATCATCTGAGATCTGAGACAAGGAGAACAACACAGAATTTCCAGGTTGTTGTATAAATTCTGAAGAGTACTGAAAGAACCCGAGAGCAAGACACATCCATAGATATGCCTCGACGTGTGCTCCAAGGCTTGGACTCAACCCTATCAACAAGCTTGACGTTTAAACAGCTTTCCCCAGACTTGTCTCGTACGGGGCATGTAAACTTCAAACTATCCGGAATGGCTTTCCAGCAATATGATCTACGGCCTGCGGGTGAAAAAGAGAAACAGATATCTACTAAGAAAATTGCCACTGAAAAGATGTGAGCGGCACGATAGTCGCACAAAACCATTATAGCGACTCTACTGATGAATCAATCCCGGTCTTCCGTCCGAATTGGTTTCCGGGCAGAGAGGAGAAGGAAAAGGGGACGATGTCTCTCTCTCTTAGACTCAGGATATTCGTTAACGTACTCAGTCGTCGGCATCCATTCATTAAGTGCCGTCAAGACGAATCCGCTCCCCAGAAGCAACGAGATATAGGTCTCCACCGTACGATGTTGCTTATGCACGTCCCCACCAAGCCAGTCCCTTTTGCGAAGGCCCTCTTCAGCATAAGAGTCAACACCCCAGACAGTGTTTCCATCGACCCCTGTTGTCCAGGCCGGATCAACAATAGGAGCTGTGAATATGGGATGTTCAACCGAGAAAACAAAACGCCCTCCGGCTTCAAGTCGCTTGTAGACTTGTCCAAAGAGCTCTTTCAAATTTATGACATAATGAAAAGCCAGAGAGCTATAAATCAAGTCAAACGAGTCCTTTCCCAAGTCGATTGTTTCAAGATCGCCGATACTGTATGTGATCCCGGGATACGTAGTTAAAGCTTTTGCTTTCTGGAGCATATTCTGAGATATATCGATCCCATGTATTTTTCCGGCTCCGTTCTCGTATGCCCATCGACAGAACCATCCAAATCCACATCCAAGGTCGAGAACATGGTATCCCTGCACGTCTCCGACCAGATCCCGCAACAGAGGCCATTCTACAGCGCCATCGAGGCCTTTTTTCGAACGAGGCAGGTCACTGTAGCCTGCAAAGAAAACAGGTTCATCGTATGCGTTTTGTGACATGACGATCGATTTTTACTCTGAAAGGGATAGATATCGTCCAAATGGACGAGGTCCTTGATTTGAGAAAAGCGACAGTGAACATGCGTGGCTAGATAGACTTACTACGAAGCACTTTATAATTTGGTATATTCTATTTTTCAAGCAGCTGGATCAAATGATGAAAAATGATAAAAAATGGACTGTGTTTTGTCGTGAGCGTTGCTGCCTGTAATTTTAGGGACAAACTAGTCACATGTTCCGCCAATAGAAATACGGTACTGTACAGTAACTTACGGTAACTATTTCTCGCTCCGTAAATCATTTCATCGCGCAACCTCGTCAACTTCGTCGCGTTCACGGAACTTCCCAGCTCGCTTTTCGATGTTGCAACGTTTATATCCTCTCGCTTAATATTGTGACAAGTTGTGAACGGCCAGAGGCGACTATGGCCGAGAAGCGCAAGCTTCCTGCGCGGGACCGTCGAGAACCCCCGGCCAAAAGAAGGGTTTCCGAGGCGATTACTGAAAATTCGAGGAAGAGAAAGAAATCCACACCTTCGATCGCGACGCATGCTTCTACACCAGCTGTCGAGCCCGAACAAGAACGTCAAGTGACCCCCGAACCGATCGAAGAGCCACTGCCCACAAAGGTCAAGGATGGCGATCCTTTGCCGACCAGAGCCACAGCTCAACAGTCTCTCACTCTGTCCGATACAGAGTATCAGACTTTCGCAGAGAGGTATGAATAATCATAACTCTGTTTCAAAATTTGGAACTCTTACTGACGGTATCTTCCAGTGCAATTTTAAGCATATCCCTTGAACGATCCAAAAAGAAATGGCTCAGTGACGGCATTTTCGAGAGGTACTGGACCAAGCCGAAGAAGACCAAAAGAGAGCAGCTTGAAGGGAAAAACCCGCCGAAAGATTCAATGACAAAAATCGGATCCTGCAAGATCATAATCGAACCCCATCATTTCGACGGAATGATTTATACTGTTAAAGACCCCAATGCGAAACCAACGGTGCAAATAACTCCGCCACAACGGCATATTATACACTACGGCCCTCCAGGCCCTCCGCAGCCACATCCCGGCTATCAGTACCAACATTACGCCCCTCCGCAGCAGATGCGACCGCCTCCATACCCTTATAATCAACCTCCCAATCCACAGCATGCCCCTCATCGCGCTCCGCCGCCTCAACCGGTGCCGCGCAAGCTTCCACCTAACGTACAGGGACCACCGCCGCCAGCTGCGAAAGCTAGTCCAGATCCCGTGATTCAAATGCTTGCTACAAGGGCAGCCTCAGATCCGGAGCTCAAGGCGTTGATGAAGATTGTGGCTTCGAGCCAAGCAACCCAGGAACAACTACGCGTATTTCAAGGACATATCGACGAGCTCAATGCCATAATACGACAACGAGAACGACTCCAGCAGCAGCAGCAGCAGCAGCAACAACAACAACAACAACAACAACAATATCGTCAACCAACACCTGTAATGCAAAGCCCGGCTATTCCTCCAGCTGCTCCACAGCATTTAGCTCAACCTTCGTCGCAGCAGACTATCGTGACCGCCGCTCCATCGACTCCTGCTCCATCATCCCAAGCTGGTCCGTCAACTTCGACCTCAGTACCGCCAAAAAATCCAGAGCCCTCCGTTCCTTCACACCCGACCTCAAAATCACAACCGCCTTCAGAAGTTGCGTCTCCCGCCAGCAATCCTGTCCAACCACAAACACAACAAAATGCACCTAGCGCAACTCAGTCTACTCCCACTACCATTGGAACACCCACGCCTAAACCCGCACCAAATGTCAAGACAGAGCCGGGCATAACAACTCCATCTCATTCTACATCTAGTCCGGTTGTTTCCGCATCAACACCTTCAAATCCCGCACCTCAACCTGTTGCTCCAACGCAAGCGACGCAAAATCTCCCTGCTCCCATGCAAATGTCACCAGCTCTAAGCCCTGCAGCTGGTCCAACATCTTCTTCACCCGCTCCCCCTTTCAACGCAGTGAAAGCGCCGTCTGCGCCACCCAATTTCGTTCCTCACAATCAGTCACCGCAGCCTCTATCCCCTTATCCTCCAGCCGCCCCTCAATATCCCCCTTATCATCAACCTTATGCAGCAGCTCCTCCTCCTGCTCCCCCGCCGGCTATAAAAGCTCGAGGCGCTCCTCCAAACTACGGACCAGCCAACACTTACTACCAATCGGCCCCTGCTCCCAGCCCACCAAAACCACCAATCAAAGCAGTAGTTTTCGAATTCACTTCTCCCTTGACACCATACGGAAGCAGTACGTCAGGTCATGCCGGCTCCGGTGATCGCTATTTATTTCCAGAGTATACAATCCTGGAATACAAGGCTGGAGGTACAGTACTACTTGCGTCTTTTTTGCTTGTGAGGAAAGTTGAGCCCGATACAAAATTCCCGCTTGAGTTGGCTACGGAGGCTGCGCCTAAGACGAAGAGTAAACAATCCAAATCGAAAAAGAAGGATAAATTGAAAATTGTGGAGCCTGGGGTCAACGGGTCCTCGACACCTGCTACGGACGGCAAGGAAAGTGAAGGTACTACAAAAGTTGCAGCTGATCAAGTTGAAAATTCTTCAAAGGAGGAGAAAATAAAGCCAGATACAGATGGAGCAGCAGCAGATACGCCGACGACAGACAAACCGTCCAGCAACAAAGACGAGTCCGATAATCTAAAAGAGTATTATCAACCTATAACTATGCGCTTCTGTAGCAGCAAACCCGCAACCTTGGAACCATTTTCTCGAATTGTTAAACCTGCTGCCGAGGTAAGGAAGTATATGGAAGAAGTTATGGAGCGAGCAGAACGTGCTCCAGCTGGATTCTTGCCGTTCCGTCTCCCTCGAGAAAATAGCCATGCAAGTCTTGGCGCTGCTGGCGGAGCGGACGAGGCTAATAAGGAGACTTCCAACGCAAGTACCGTTCCTGCTGCGCGACTTGCGTCTGAGGATGTCACTTCTCGGACAAGAGATGGAAATAGTGTTGCCGCATCTGTGAGGGATTCTGCTGAGGGTCTTGATGCTGCTGAGGATTTGGAGGCGGATGATCTGGAATTTTTGTTAAAGGATCATTACGATGCTCCGAACGGTCTTGTCCCTATAAGAGTTTGAATTAGCTTGATTAGCTTCCTCCTGTATAATATTGTAAGATAGTGTTAATTATACCGAATTGACGTTTTTCTCTCTGGAGAATTTGAGTAAAGCTGTATTTTACTCTTTGTATAAACTTCGTATTGCTTCGTGTATAAGCATTGTCATTATACCGGCCGGTACCACTTTAACGTCCGTCGCTTGATTTTAACGAGTCATAGGAAGATTTCATACGCAGACGAAATGCTTAAACACTTCCTCCGCTGCGCTGATGGGCCGAGTCACCTATGATCCCCGCCATTTCCAACAGAGCTCTAGCATTCTGATATTCACTATCTGTGCCACTACCCAGCTTCACGTTGACGCCTTTCCTCCGCTCCGCCTCACGAGCGTCGAATTGCCACGCAGCGCGCTGTTTGGAAATCGCATTTCCAGCAACTCCGTCATCTGCAGTTTCAGAAAGTGGCTCCGGTTCAACAATGCCCCATATTTCAAGATTATAAATGTCGATGTGAGTAATCGTAGGTAATGATGGAGGAACAGCCTGGGTAAAGGCCCCCGTATGATTACTCAAGTAGGAGACGTGTAATTGAGCAGTTTCAAGTCCAGAATCGATTATCAAACTACCCGCTCCATTCGGCAGAGGGCCCTGTGATAGTTTTTGGCTGTGGATTGTGGTGCTGCTTGGACGACGGTGAGACTTTTGGCTCAGAGAAGGAACTCCAGGCCCGTAGTGGATGGGTTTGTTTTGCTGGGCGGACGCAGGGATTTCGCAGCCAATCGCTATTCCTGTATCTGCAGAAAAATAGACTGCAGATCCTACGGAACGACTTTGGTCTGCTGTTTGTAGAAGAGATGGGTTACCAGGTAGAACCGAGTGTTTTGGATGTAGTTGGAAAAGGTGCGGAAGTCGAGATTTATCGTTGGGATTCTGACTGTTCTCGTAAAAAGATGAAGAGGGTTTCCATGGCTGGGGAATATACGCTCCAAACGTAATTAATTCATCGGAGGAAGATTCGGAACTATTTGGAGATGCACCTTGAACTATCAGAAGCGATGGAGCTTGCCAAGTGAAGACGTTATGTTGAAACGACGTTAAAGACTCGCCGTGAGCAACGGTCGAGAAGACAGGATGTAATCGTATGCCGCTTCTGTATAAGTTCTGTCCCGAAGAAGTCGGTAGAAAGAACGATATGTGAGATAGCATGCTCGGAGTGAGTATTGACGACTCAAAGCTTCCTGGTAGCATGACAACACTTGGCTGCTTGGCATGGGCTTCTTCAATTGGTGCTTCCGTCTGCTGGTCTGAAGTTTCATCTCCAGATGGGCCTTGTTTTCGGGATAGATTCAGATTCTTACTGAATAGTAAATGCTCGAATAAAGGCGTCAACGGATCATATAGATGAGGCAAGCTGAGGGCAGTGGTTCTTGCAAAAGTCTTGTAACCCACGCCGTTGCGGATCTCATCTTCCGTGAAGCTGGCAATTATCGTGTCGGCTTCACACTTGACGGCAGCTTCTTCTTCGGAGCTGAGATTGAAGGTGTACTTGGTCACGGACTCAAGAGGCTTGAGTGGTGCGATCACAAGCAATAGCATAAGAAGCCGTCGGAACGTGTCGACAGATATACGTGCCTCGTAAACAGCACGATCCAGTCGCTGGTCGTGTTGAAAGACTTCTATAGCATCAAGAGACTCCAACGCAGCTAGCGCCAAGTCATCGTCATCTTCACCCTCTTCGTCATAGTCATCGTTGGCGGGTTGATCTACAGAAAATCCAGGTGTAGCTGCTGACACCGACGACGACGCAGCAGATTGTTTGGAATCTGCTGCTGCAGTAGACGAATCTTGTTCATCTTTCTTTTCTGCTAGCGGCCTACCGACATCCGCAAGACAGCCAAAAAGTAGCTTGACGCGGTCCTTTCGACCTCGTCTAAGAACCTTGCCGTATCTCTCCGTTAGCAAGACAACGACTTTGATCATAGCGTCAAAAGTGAGAACACTAGGCGCCATGGTCTTTTGGAATGGGAAAGCGCCAAGATACGAGACCATTCTGAAAATGACCGGGCCTGCATCAAGTCTTCCGTCGTGACCACCGCCCTTCTCGTCTGTGTATATTCCATCCGGAATGGCGAGAAAATCCGACAAAATCTTTTCGTTCCAATAACGAAATCCAGCTTGGTCTAAAGCTCTGGAATAGAAATTGTCTTTGAAGTGGGTTAGTTCCAACGGGCTGAAACATTTGGTAGCAAAGCGCTCGGCTAGAATGATGCTGAGCTGTTCTGTAAGCCATATTTGAGTGCGAGGTCAGCCTCTCTTCTTCAAGATCAAAATATCAAATCTACCAGAAAGTAAGACGTACCAGGAGAAGAGCCGGCTTCTAGCCCGGTGGTAGATTGCGATGCCCCCATGTTTGTCAAGTATGTTGATGATTTAGGACAACCGTATCCGAGACGGAGTCAATCAATGATCGTTTACTGGTACTGCGCAGAGGTATATTTAAGCCCGGGACGAGACTAGTAAAATCATGCTATGAGAATGGAAATACCATCGCCATCATAATTTGTATCTTGATCTATTGTTTGAGTGAACCTTGGAAGAAGCTGTTGTTGAAAGAAGAGAAGAAGAAGAGGTTGGATTAAGGTTGTAGATCCCGCAGTGAAGAATGAAGGCACTAAGGATGACATAATGACATAACCTAGGTAACGTTAGATATAATTCACTACTAAGTAAGTTATATCAACGAAGTAGTCAATTAATATACACCACGTACTGCTTATTCGCAGCTGCGATAAATTTGTTCCTATCTTATACTATTATTCTATACAAAATGTGTCTTCATCGATAACGTTACCGACTTCAGCTAGCCATTAATCGAGAATCGTGATTTGTGGTTAAGTAGACGGCACCTGTAACTACTTACTATCAATTCTGCTCAGATAGAAAAAGCCAGACTTCGAGACTATATCAATAACTGACTGCACAATCCGCCTATCGTCATCAAAAGTCAACGACTGCACTGCATTATCAAGATCCGCCCAGACTGGCTCAAAGTCCTCCCCTTCCTGCTGTGTTCCAGTAGTAGGTGCCGCAGTCGAGTCTCCTCTGGCAACAAACCAAAATATAATCTTGAGCTTATTGTCACTAAGACGCTGGCTCACAGCAACAGGTTCTGTCACAGCGGTTGTTCCAGACCGAGCACCGAAAGAATCAGCAACCGCTGCTGGAGTTGTTGCAAGAGTAGGAATTGGTAATGGGAAAAGAGTCGCTCGGAATCCTGTCTCTTCGTAGGTTTCCCGCAGCGCAGCATCCTCTAGTGTTTCTCCGATATTTTTGCGTCCCTTGGGTAAGAGGATCTCTTGGTTTGTCTTCAAGCGAATTAGCAACACTTTTACTCGACTGAGATCCAGAGTGATGGTGCCACAGCTGATGGTGAAAGCATCACATAGATGAAGATACCGACCGGCAAGTGACATCGCAGTAGAACCGAGATGTAGATTTCAATTTAGATCTAGATCTATAGAAAAAGCTATCCAAGTGGGGAAAGTGATACAAAAGCGACTTTTTTGAAGGTGAGTCACGTTGTGCGGGGTAGTGACATGCGAATTGACTATGTTGACTGTATTGAATGAATAATTATATAGGGACGCTCACTTTACCATGTACTTAGATCTACTGTCTTAGTTATCTGCGATACTTCGAATTTACAGTCCTAAGTATGGGTGATTGTATGGTAATGATGGGTAGATACATCCACATCTTGGAGGCGACGAATTACTGTAGCATTTGGGACCGTACAGAGTAGATGTCTGAGGTTCAAGATTATTTATTTGTTAAAAGATTAGAGCAAGTGAAAGCAATATCATTTCTCTTTGCAATGGAATCGGCTCGTATTAAGACGATGTCAGTTATCTTAGAGTCGCAAGTTTCATTCAATGGAACTATTCTATTTGGATATCTAAGAGAATACAGTGATAGTACTTGTTTTTGAATATTTCTTGTATTTTCTTAGGTACAAGTGCACAGTATTGAGTACCTAGATATTGGCTGTCTGCTGCATACTATCAAAATATCCTGGGTATGATATCTCTCAAATACCTACCTAGGTACCTATAGATCGTGCAATTATGGTCGATAACACCCGATAGACTGCTGACCATCGATAATCGAAATAAAAACCACATCGTTTTGTGAACAAAAGCTTTTCCAGTTCCGAAGAATACAGATTTTACATGAGAACGACTCCCATCCCGCCTCTCTTCTTCTCATCTGGTAAATTCCGTTCGTTGACGCCACCGAGCACAGGTGCTGTGCGATAGTTGTAAAGATAATAATGAAGCTGGCCGTCCCCAGCTCCGAATTTGAGATGTTCCAGGAAAAGAGGGTTATCTTGCAGAGTGAGAGCATTAAAGACATCAAAATGGGCCTAAAACCCCCCAAATTAGAACATATAGCACATAGTTTAGATAGCTACGAAAGAGGATAGAACGCACCTTTTTGGCCTCGATAAGCGCATCGTTGATCAACAAGTGTAGCCTCTCCCTGAGATCCCGTACGCGTTCAGTAAACGCAGTTTCTGAAGCGTAGTAATACAAATAAGCAGCGCGCACCGCTTTGTGCTTTGAATTGCCTATCACAGACGACTCCAAGCTGTAAAAGGAGACAAAGTCGGTGATCTTCTTGGTCTGCGGATCTTCGACTACATACGACCACACTACTTGCTCACCGCGAGCATCGGTATGCAGTAACCAATGCTCTATTTCTGCTTTATCGAACGCCGGGTTGATGTCGTAGCGACTCAAGAATCGTTCTAGGAGATCAAAGGTTGCGTCGAGGTCCTTCTTTTGCATTTTTCGGAGACCGGGCGTAGCGGTGCTGCTGGGTAGATGGTTCTTTGTGATTTGGCGAGCTTTGGTAGACCCTGCTGGTAAAGGTGAGAATCCAACTTCGTATAGCTTCAGCCAGTCCAGAGGTCGATGGTAATATCTGCAAGAAGTCACGGGCTTGGGCAGGACGATGCCGACGGTGTAAATGGCTTGGTAAATCCCTTGTAGGTAGCAACGACGCGTGACTTCTTTGATCAGAACGGGCGCAAGACGTTTCGATCGTAGTTTTTTGTGTACGCAAAGGAAGTTGATTTCAATGACTTTTAGTCGTTGGTTGCGCACCCGGATAGATGTTGGTACGCCGCAAATTGAGGCAACCAATTTTTTGCTCTTGGACGCGCGAACTCCGACATGCCAGTCTTTTTTCCAGCCGGGAGAAGTCAAGGCCCTAGATATCGACGAGTCAGACAAAGTAGTCAAGAAAAAGCTAATGCGTAGTGAATATACCAATTAAGAAACGCTCGGGAATAGTTGAATCGAAACATGGCATTGTCATCCTCGACATAATGGTTCGACAGCAACTCGTACAACTCGGCTACTTCCTCATCATTTTGCACATCCAAGGTAACCCATTCAAACCCTTCAATAAGCTGCGGCGGATCTTTCGACACTTCTTCGGGATTGATTATCTTGATTGGACCTTCTGCAAGATCGTCCTGATCGTCGAATCGCGGCACAGGCTGCGTCTGCCAGAACTTGTAAGAAGCCATATCCTTCTGATTTTTCTTACCCAGCGACATCCCCGTGAGAAGGTCCGCAACGTCGAGTTTTCCCAGGGTCTCAACAGCTTTATCGTGGGGCATATTAGCCAATTCACCAGCGAGAGCAGGGTTCATCGCGAGTAACGCTTCTAGCATTTGCGGCGTAACTGTCTTTTCTTCGTCGGAAGATTTCGATATTTTCTTTCCTATTTTTTCCTTGATGCTTTCTCCTAGCGATTTTTTTTCCTTGGACAGCTCCGACGAGCCTTCAATGGTTGATGTCTCTTCCGCAACCTTCTCCGCACTGTCGACAACCGGACTGTCTTGCGTGTTTTCGTCTGCGGTTTCTTGTGCTCGGGACTTGCCCTTTGAATCCTGTGATTCTGCCATCTTTGCAAGGTTCAATTACAGCGAGATTCACTGTCGTCAAACTGGAGGGTAGGATAGTGGAATGGTGTAATACTGAAACTGCCGTGTTTGCAACCAACAATTGACCCCGCATTCTGAGAATAGAAAGCGGTGAGCTTCTGACAGGTTCAGCTTCATGAATGAGCCTTGACATAGAAGCTAGTAAAGATTATTGCATGTTTTTAACAATTGAATAAACAGAGCTCAATAATTGTTGATATGGAAATATCATCTATGAACTCTAAGGAATTTCGACATTAGGAATCAGATTTACTGGTGAGATTACCCAGGTACATGCCATCCTAGTGTAGAATTCTCTATTAATCGTCTCGAATACCTTGAGCACCATCTAGATTTCAATCCTGGTTTGCTTCTATATCCAATCTAATTCTCGAGCTCGCTTAGATTGATTACATTGATATAATTGACAAAAACTGGCCAGCAATGTCTGCTGAAGATTCCGTGGTCATGGCTGAAAGTGATCATTTTCTAGGCAACCCCTTGCTATAAGCACCCATCACTTCCTTGGCTCGAGTCAAAAATTTCTCGACTCGGAAGTCATTAACATCGACTACATCTGGGCTGCACATGTGCGATACACAGATGGAGAAGAAGGAGGCGAGGACCAAGGGCATCGCATGGTGTAATGTATCCCTCTTGAGAAGTTGAAGGTAGTGAAGTTGTCGGGGACCTCAAGTGAGGTGGAAGATGCTCTCGCATAGTGGCAATCTCAAAACGAGAGCAAATAGTCGGAGGTGACCGAGGATAATTCAAGATTGATTACCGGTAGTGTCGGAACAAAAAGTTATATACATAGTATTAGCTAGCCACCAATCCAGTCGACATCTAAAAATGCATCGTCTTCATCCGTAGCTTTCTGACGTCTGCTATGCCATAACAGTCTCCCCCGGCTTCGTCTCAACGACATCCAGAAATCCTCCTACAAGATGCAAGCTCCCCGTCACCAGAGTCTTAACTGGAGCATCGTGCGCTGTCTTGGAAAGATCACGCACGTAATCAACAGCTTCTTCGATGGTGGCAAACACCAAAGTCTTCGCCGTTGGATCAACCTCATTCCAGGCCTCGGCAAGCTTGTGCTGCCGACTCAAATTCTCAACTTCAGTCGCATTCGCATTAACACTCACAAGATCTGGCCGATAGCCTGCATCCCGATACGTAACGTTTGTGCAGAATATGGCGTGAGAAAATGGCCGCGTCGTCCCGAGAGCCTCAGATAGAGTCTGATACAAAGTTCGTACTAACGTGACACTGTCCCGCGCTTGCTGGTTGAAGATGAGAACTCGAGGAGGTTGATTATTCCCACCAACGATATCGCCGGCGCCCGCGCGTACTTTTGACGCAAACCATTCGCCCGCAACACGAATACTTTCGAGCGTATGTCCACCGTCAATATACCACGAAACCGTCTTCTCGTTTCGAGTCTCACACCTCCCGCCCAATCTGGCTTGTGCCAGTCCAGTCCGAAACCGCTCCGGTAATGGTGCACTATATATATCGGTAGGAATGTTTTGCTCGCCACGCCGTCTTAGAAATTCCGCCGCAACGCCGACTGCGACATTTGCATTCGTATATTGAAAATCCCCATCAAGCCCTAACTTGAAGGAACCGCCGGTACTACTACTATCCTTGCTAAGTTGCGGATGACCATCGGCAACAATCAGCTCCGTCCCTTTTTCTTCTGCTCGCTTCCGCAGAACCTCCAACGCAGACTCTGGTTGCGGCGCCGTAAACACTTTTGCGCCAGACTTGATAATACCACCCTTATGCCAGGCAATCTCCTCAATGGTGTTTCCGAGTAAGAAAACATGATCGATCCCCAAGCTCGTAATCCCAGAGACAACAGGGTTTGTGATTATATTCGTAGAATCGAATTCGCCACCAATACCGCACTCGATAACTGCAGCATCCACGCCTTCGCTAATGTAAGCGTGGAATGCCATTAGAGTAAGATAATTGAAATATGCAGGTTTGGTCGTGTTCCTTATAGCGTCCGGATTTTGCCCGGATTGAGACGCTGGAGACGTTGGTGACGTCGGAGACGCTGTGGCTGTGGCAGATTGTTCTAGACGATCCCATACTTCGAAGAAATATTTTGCGAATTGCTCTTCTGATAATGGCTCGTCGTTGATTTTGATTCGCTCGCGCGCAAATCGTAGATGAGGAGATGTATAAAGCCCGACTTTGTGAATTGCGTTTCCTCCTGCCGATGTTGCCGATGAGGATGCATTACCGCTTTGCAAGTTTGATAATCCAGAGGAAATATACTGGTTGAGAATAGAAGAAACGAATGCTGAAGTTGAACCCTTCCCTTTTGTTCCGGCAATATGAATAACGTTCAGACGATTAAACTCGGACGGCTACAAACTTTCCGTCAGATTTCTTCTCCAGATAACAAGTCTTGCACAAGTATAGATTAAACCAAAAAGAGAGGAAGGGGGGAACAAACCTCGTATCCAATCCTACGACACCACTCAATCATATCCCGTATCGAATTTGAATTCTTAGGAGTCCCCGCCTGCCTGATCGCATTAATCGTGGCAAAATTCGACTGCAACGAGTTCAGCGCCGCAATGGCTTCCTGGAATTCCAATCAATTGCATTAGTCTTACGATCTTCAAGTTTATTCTGCGAGCGCACTGAATGGAATAAGACTCACGCCGTATGTTCGCCCCGCCATGCTGAAAGGTTTGAAAGCAGAGATCGAGCGCAACTGGCGGGAAAATGTTGAAAGATGCTTGATTCTGTGTAATGGTGTTTGGGTTTGCCACGGATGCATTTATTTCAAGGTCCTTGAGCGCGTCGAGAAAGAAAGAAAGAAAGTATTAAATTAATTTGTTCATTGGATTTCCTAGGTCCATGGATGTTGTATATATAGCCGCGAATGCTCCAGCTCATGCAGTGTCATGTTGTATGTTGTGCAGTAGACTTTTTTTTTTTTGGCTGCAGGTGCCGACCTCGGAAGGTGGGAGCTTCGGACTTCGGGCCAGCTGCGGGTAGATTCGCTCGCCGATAAGAACCTTGGATTGGAAACCTTGGAAGACTTACGGAAACGGAAACAATTGTTGATCTCAGCTCGATTGAAATAAATACTACATAAAACAATGTAGTCTCTCGCGCAATCATTAATATAAATATGTTGTTAGTGTACATATTCTAAGACGTAGTTAACAGCCAAATGGCAATAAGGATGAATACATATGTGTAAAGTAGAAGTCATGACAAAGAATGAAGTTTAGAATCAAAGGATTGTGGATTGTGGATTGTGGATTGTGGATTTGTGGATGGATGCTAAAAGATGGCCGAGACAATTACTCAAGCCTCTTTTTTCCTTCTTCCATATACCCCAAGCGGGCGTTACTGAAACCTCGTTGATGGCGCTTGTTTACCAGGAATCGCCCAATGAGTTGGTCGGATCGTGCATGATTCAATGCGTCCTGGTAACCCTCGGCGGCAGCACTTGGTGTATTCAGCTTGGGCCAGTTGACCTGTAAATTGTCAGTGATACTCAATGTACATGATGCTGAAGCTAAGATAATACTCAATTCAGGGAAGCATAGGCTGACTTACGTAGAGCATGCCGTGGGTATAGATAAATCGCGAGGACCATACGCCAATGACAATCCAGATGATAATGAATAATCTCAGAGGCCAGACCGCAGCATCGGGAAGACGACGAGTGAGCATGGCGACCAGCACCATGAATACGCTTGCAACCAACAGGTAAGGTATAGACTGAATAATGACCGGGCGTCGGTCAATGAAGAGTAGAAGACTGCCCAAGGCCGAGTCCTCCGGCAAGTACGCGCCCAGGAACAAATCAAAGCCGTCTTGTCGAGGACCGTCCATAAAATTATTGCGAACGTAGCGAGTAATCGAGTTGGAAAAGTCTTGTAGCATCCCCGCCCGCGTGCGTTCACCCGTGCGGGTGAAATCGGTCTTTAGCGCGCCAGTGCCGGAATATGCTTTTGAAACGACATCTGCATTATCCGCCCATACGTTGCGGAAGATATTCTCAAATTCCGGATCGTCGCTCGCAGATTCTCCTGGTCGGAGAACACCGGCGTCCACCAATTGACGACTTAGAGTCCACCGACCTAGCATGCTCTGCACGACGTTCGTTCTGTCGAGACAATCCATGCAATTCGTCCGGACAACACTGGTCTGC
This sequence comes from Talaromyces borbonicus, assembly GCA_002916415.1. Taxonomy (NCBI): domain Eukaryota; kingdom Fungi; phylum Ascomycota; class Eurotiomycetes; order Eurotiales; family Trichocomaceae; genus Talaromyces; species Talaromyces borbonicus. The sequence goes on along the minus strand of NBSA01000021.1, from coordinate 276,661 downwards.
TTCGTGCGAATCTCTAAACGTCCATGCGCGTCGCCGGGAGTCTCCACGCCTCGGAAGTACTGCCCTCGCAGGAGACCGTCTGTAAGCTTGTCCAGAAGAAGTTGCGCTCGGTGCCATTGCAAACCTTTGGTCTCGTTGTGAAAGTCAAAGTATATATAATGAATCTGGTCCAGTAGCGCCTTTCTCTCTCTAGGCTCAACAACGTGAATTTTCTCGCCAGTGTGCGGCTGATCCGCCTCCAACGTTTCCCCAGGCGAGGATACCAGCGCGCGAACGAGCTGCTCGTACGCAGTCTTGACCCGTTCCTCTCGACCCTTGTGATTTACCAAATTGACCAGGAAGTTTTCGCCGTAGTAGCGAATCTGCTCGGCGAAGTGTTTGCGTGCAGCCTCAATAGAAGTTTCCACGCTCCTGACCTGCAGTTTCGGGGTGTATCTGAGATTGTTGACCTCGGCCCAGAATACAGGGACACTTCCCCGAGTCTGCACATACGCGAATACCTGCAAGTCTCGCCCGTGTTGCTCGGATTTCCCGCTTGGTAAACCCTGACCACCCGCGAAACCAGTGAGACCCCCAACTGCGTCGTTCAGAATCACAATCTGTTCCGTTTCGTTGTAATTAGATACATTGCCATTCTCGTCAATACCGCGCGAGAAGTAGCGCGTGCCGCCTCTATGTCTTGATCTTCTCGTAATTAGAGCGAACGTGAACGAGGTTGATTTCACTCTGGCCGGTGTGATGCGCAGCATCCCAAAGATGACGGGTAAGATATAAGGATCAACACCCGGCTGCTGGCTATACCGAGCACCAGCGGCATCGTTCCCCCCAACGCGAAAGTCAATGAGATCCGACTGGATGAAGCGGTTCCAGAAGAAGCGATCGTCGGCTCGTTGCCATAGCGGGGTAGTCGGATCACTCTGTGATTGTCGCTGGAAGCTATTCGTCAGATCGAGCGAGTATGAAAAGTACATGGGGCCTGTTCGAATCAAGTCTTTCAAAAGACCGAGATATGTATCTTCATCCTTGTCGTGCAGGGGCCGCTCGCGCAGGGGTAGAAATTCAGTCGCAACCACTTTATACACCATATGGCCTTGGAGGCGGCCCACGGGTTGCGCTTTGGTAATGATGATTATGTACTTGTCTGTCTCATGACGATGAATCAGCGACTCGTCCTGATAAGCACGCGGCATGCGTCCCAGTCCATACCTAATTTGAGTTTGATAATGCCCAGTATTCCCGCAATGCTGGAGACTCTTTTTGTACCGAGGAGCGTGCCATCGTTGAGACGCAAATCGCCAGTAGGTCGCTCTACCACCAAAGTTGGTGCATTGGGGGTTGATGGTGAGGTGAAGGCGTAGTGAGAGGGCGAAGAATGGAGGTTAATATCCTTGAAAGGCAGCACCAGAGGCGCCATGGCTGGAATCGAGTTGACGCGGCAGAGGGACTTTTCCTGTCGACAACCGCTCCTGCACAATCACTCAGTAGAGCGAAAGCTATCAAGTAGATTGCAGACAGACCAAGGAGGGAAGAAATGAAGAAGTGAAGAAGTAAAGAACAGATTAATCAGACATGGAGGTTGCCGAGAAAGAGCAGTAGTAGGTGCTAGATACTAACTACTAAGTAGCCAGTACTTTACCAGCTCTAAATGTTTGGCTCTGTGCCTTGGTATCGGGTACCTTGTCCCTACCGCCTTCCGCTCTATCCAGGCTAAAGCCACAGTGGCTGGTCACTGCTAAGATAAAAGTGGCTTGTGAGTAGTTAGAAAACTGCCTGAGCATTCAGGCCATCAGCTTATGTTAGTCTTGTTGGTTGCCTCCGTCATCCCTCAAGCACCCGCGCAACCTCACCTCATCTTAATCTCAAGTCCTTCAACCTCCGCAGTCAACTACTCTCTCTTTAATACTCACTCTGAGTCTCTCGGAAATCCATTCAGCTTACCCTACCCGAAGAGACACTCTTTCTCTTTTTCTGCTTTCTTCACATCCCGCAAATCCATTTTACCTACGCCTCTGTACAACTAGTTGTTGCTCTTACCTTCCTCACCTCCATCGCCACTGCGTCAAAATTGCAGAGCCGAAGTTATTTTTGCAAGCGTCCTGAAGTCTTGGTGTCTGCGCGACCGAGAACAAATTAAATCAGAGAATAAGACAGAGTGATGGCTACAAGAGCACCCGTCGGCGGCCGTCCCGGTGCCAGATTCGCCCAGTTCAAGCTCGTCTTGCTCGGTTGGTGTTTCGATTTTACCAGACCTTTGGAGATTGTCGGCTAATGTATTTTTTTTTTCTTCTTAGGGGAATCTGCTGTCGGAAAGGTAAAATGAAATTACCATTTTATCTCGGTTTAACTGGTGACTATATACTAATCATGAGTCGGGCTTTTGCAGAGTTCTTTGGTACTCCGCTTCGTCAAGGTTAGTGCATAGAGTTGGGAATGTGGTATGGAGATCCCAGACTGACTCGGCCTAGGATCAATTCGATGATTACAGAGAGTCGACAATCGGCGCGGCCTTTCTCACGCAGACAATTTCTCTCGATGAAAATACGACAGTGAAATTTGAGATCTGGGATACCGCCGGCCAAGAACGATACAAATCATTGGCACCCATGTATTATAGAAATGCCAACTGTGCTGTCGTCGTATATGATATTACGCAATCGGTAAGATTTTCCTTATCTCTTTGGTCTCAACTCTGACTCTGGTCTTCCCGCTCACGTCTTCTCCTTAGGCATCTCTTGATAAGGCGAAATCATGGGTCAAGGAGCTGCAGCGACAAGCCAACGAGAATATTATCATCGCTCTTGCTGGGAACAAGTTGGATTTGGTTGTTGATAATCCCGATAAGCGTGCGATCGCCACTGCCGACGCCGAGGCATATGCCAAAGAGGCCGGCCTGCTGTTTTTCGAAACGTCGGCAAAGACTACCACCAACGTAAAGGAATTGTTCACTGCTATTGCCAAGAAATTACCGCTCGACCAAGCCGGACCTCGAAATTTGCGGACCAACGCGAGACCAGGTGTCGACCTGCGACCAGAGGCTGCGGGCACTCAAAGTGCCAACCAATGCAGTTGTTAGTTTGAGTTGCCCATGCTGGTGTACTGTTTATCTCTCTCTTTTTTCCTCTCTCTCTTCCTCTCTCCTTGCTTGCTCATTTCGAGTCACGTGGAGAGATTTGCTGTTGGCTTTGAGGTTGATCTTTCGCATGCTGTATTTCATTTCGTTTCAGTTTTACTTGTCTACTATTGAATCTTTCCGAAGGCGTCTTTATACCTGCTGTTGGTCAAGTTTTTCTTCGTCTGTCCAGCTACTGGTGCTCCCTCTAACGTTATTTCCGTCACGCCATTACGGTCTTCTCTCAACAGCATCAGAAAAGACTGGGCTTAGGGTGAATAGCCCGAGGAGAGATCGTTAGCTGGCTGTATTTAATCACAGACAATCTAGGTAATCCACATTATTAATGCCGTTGAGATAGACAGATACATTCGTTTCTTGAATAAATTGATCGAAAATGAAGATTTCGTCCTGTATCTTTCAAAATTCGAAAGCGCTTGAGAAATTAAGTACCCTAAGGGTTATATGCCCAGCCGGCTAGCCGCGTTCGGAGCAGATCGTAAATTGCAAGCAACTTTCTTCCGTCACTTCCCAAACCAACCTTTTTTTGTAGCATCAATCAACAACAACAACTCCTCTTTATTTCCAATCCTCTACACACCACTCAGCCGACCACAGGGAGAGTAGCCCCCCATGCTGCGCTACTCGATCTTGTCAAGTCAGACTCGGCTGCTGTCTGTAAATAGACAGCGAATTGCGACGCAATTGACAGCGGCTTCGATTGCAAACAATCGCATCGTCACCGGTCAGGTACGGCACCAACTCTGGTTTTTTGCATTACAGAGATAGTCAATTGCTGTACTAATCTTGTGTTCTTGTTCTTCCTATTCAGAGATGTTTTGCAGATGCCAAGAATGTACCGCCCTCGAGTCCAACTCCAGTCTCGCCTGAATCGCGGTCTGTAGTCCCGCCTGAGACGATCAATTCAGTCAAAACCACGCCCACTGCTCCAGTACAAACGTCTCCGCCCTCAGCGATACAACCACCTCAGCCACCAGTGGAAAACCCCAGCTCGAGCTCAATTCCACCGCCTTCGCCCAAGAAGAAAGGCCGGTTTAGGCGGTTTCTTCTGTATCTCATCCTTACGTCCGGCGTGGCTTACGCCGGTGGTGTGTTTTTGGCGCTCAAGTCGGACAATTTCCACGACTTTTTCACTGAATACGTTCCTTACGGTGAAGAGTCTGTTCTCTACTTTGAAGAACGGGACTTTTATCGTCGGTTTCCCAACGCCACGCGCCACAGCAATCGCCTTCCACCGGTGCATAGAGAGGAAGCGCAAAAAGTCACGATTCCCAGCAATAGCGGACTCTCTTGGAAAGTAGCTGAAGAAGAGACTGATGGGCCTAGTCTGACACAAAAGGGTCCTCATAATAGCGCCGTGGATACCACCAAGGATGTCTCTTCTACCACTACTCCAGCCGCTACGAAGTCCAAGGACGGCAGCAGCGAGAAAAAGGAATCTGTTAAGAAAGAAGCTACGACTGCACGAGAACCACCGAAAGAAGAGCAACCCCGTGTACCTGCCATCACCACCCCGACAACTCTGGAATTGGTCAAGGTCGAAGGGGCTGATGAACCGGTGGTTCAAGAGCTTGTCCGGATATTCAACGACCTGATCACGGTTATCAGTGCGGACGAAGGTGCTGCCGCCAAGTATGAAGCACCAGTTTCTCGAGTTCGCTCTGAATTGGAGACCATTGGACAAAAGATCATTTCGCTTCGTGCGGATGCCGAGAAAGTCGCCAAAGAAGAAGTTGAGAAAGCGCATGTTTTATTCGATGAATCTGCCAAAAGACTCATGCAACAGATTGAAGCTGCTCGTGCCGCAGAGGCCGCTCAATTCCGTGAGGAGTTTGAAGCTGAAAGAGAGAAACTGTCCCGTGCATACCAAGACAAGATCCACACTGAACTTGCACGGGCGCAGGAACTGGCCGAGCAGCGCCTAAAGAACGAACTGGTCGAACAAGCCATTGAGTTGAACCGGAAATACCTAAACGACGTCAAGGAATTGGTAGAGCGCGAACGCGGCGGTCGTCTCAGCAAGATCAGCGAGTTGACCGCCAACGTCACCGAATTGGAGAAACTCACCACCGACTGGAACGATGTCATCGAAAGCAACCTCAAAACACAGCAACTACAAGTTGCCGTCGATGCCGTGCGTTCCGTACTTGAAAGCTCCACGGTGGCGAGACCGTTTGTGCGCGAACTTGTTGCCGTGAAGGAGCTTGCGGGCGATGACCCGGTCGTCGCCGCGGCCATAGCATCTATCAACCCGACAGCCTACCAGCGCGGTATCCCCACGTCATCTCAAATCATCGAACGGTTCCGTCGAGTTGCCGGCGAAGTTCGCAAGGCCAGTCTTCTTCCTGAAGATGCAGGCATTGCCAGCCACGCGGCCAGCTTTGTTCTAAGCAAAGTCATGTTCAAGCGCGATGGTGCAACAGACGGCGACGACGTTGAGAGTGTACTTGTACGAACGGAGAATTTGCTAGAGGAAGGGAATCTTGACGCAGCTGCTCGCGAGATGAATACTCTTCAAGGCTGGGCAAAGATATTGAGTAAGGATTGGCTTGCAGATGTGCGTCGTGTGCTAGAAGTAAAACAAGCCATTGAAGTAGGTCCCCCTTTTCTCTCCTTTTCTTCTTCTTTCTCCCTATTCATTTGATAAAGTCTGATACGAGACTAACTTTCTCGCAATTTAGGTGATGGAAACCGAGGCGCGCTTGCAATGCCTACGAGTCGAGTCGTGAAATTATGTATATGGGAAATTCCAAGGTTGCCGAGATTAAACTGTAGAACAGAGCTTGTCATGTAGAATCAACATTGTTTTCTCTTTTGTCTGAGTCTTTGCAATAGACCAAATGTTTTTTATTATATTAAATATACAATTTCAACAGCTTTGCTAGTACAAGTGTTGGTTCATTGTTGATGACCTCGGAAACTTAGGGTAAGATAAGCTAATGTTAGGGTTACTTCTAGTTTGCATTGTTTGTCTCCTGTGCGGTCATCGGTCATCGGTCAGTACTCAGCAGTCATCGGGTTCGGATGTAAACTATTTATTTCTCCTGCCGAAAGCACATGAAAAGCTCCAGAGTGAGTGACTGTGTGCTTCACATTCAGTAACAAGCCTGCTCGCTTGGGTCTCTTTGTTGTATCATTCGAGGAGTCACTACGCATGCAACAGATTCTTATCTGCTGTCGACCCTAGCCCTATCGTTACAGGACCGGATTGAATCATTCTGGGCTGAAGATACGCATCATTTCAGGTGAAGGCCCTGGATTGTCAATATATTTTTCAGCACCGCAATGGATTGAGAGACGTTGTCGACCGGGAGGGAAAAAGATAACGTTTGAGGTGCGGTGGATATAGTAGGAGTCGAGTTGCACCATCGATATAAAGACGGACCCTTTGAAGACGAATTCTACCAAATGGAAAGTGGCCCTGCAAGAACGCCGGAACTGGAGGGCACAACACTGGGACACACCGGACACAACTTTCGAGATGGAAGTCAACCCGATGCAAAGAAAAAAGCCAGAAATCGGACGAGTGGAGGAGCAGGAAGAGGAGGATTTTTATTGGATTCTATATACCGCAAGAATTCGCCGTACGGTGGTAACAGCAGTCGCGCGACGCAACGACCGCAAGAATATGTGTCGACGCATTCTAGCGGGGACAAGCGCCGGCGACGCGCTGATGACGAGATAGCGGTGTCGAAACGGAGAGTGGGCTCGAGCTCGGATCGCGATAATGTACAGGCGCAAGAAAATAAGGTAGATGGAACTAGTCCTAGGACATTGTCCTCGACTACTGCAGTGACGATGAATGCGACCACGAGCGAAGGCCACGAGTCTTCGAATTCTAGAAATATCTCGTCTCGCAACTCCCATTCGTCGAACGCTGGTCTAGATACAGATTCTCTGCAGATTGTGAACTTGGCGTTGAATTTGAGCGAGTCGAGGAAGAAAGCTATCGCAAACTCCATGCGTGTTCCGTCGAGTCCCTTACCGGGTATACCTCGACTGTCAACGAATAACCAGAAATTATTTTCGCATGCGGACAATGTGTCCAGGAGCTTGACGGTGAATAAGAACGCATTACGAACTTCGAGCTTCCATACGGATGGTAATAGGGTTCTAAGAAACACTGACTCTCCCACGCCATCCTCCATATTCGATGGAGAAATGATCGCCAATCATGGTGGAGCCGGAAAACTAGACATCCAGGCCGTGGACTTTGTATGTTCTCAAGCGACATTGGGCCGGATAGAGAAAGCAAAGCACCATTTTGAGCTTTTCTCAAAATATTTGGAACTACTGTCCTATTTGCCTCCGCTCCAACACCCTTTCGCTGGACCTAGACAGACCGGCGGCAGAAAATACAACCCTCTCCAATCGATCCGGAATCGCAAGATTCGTCTAAGAGATAAAAACAGCAATCAGATCGATACCCAGGGATGGCAAGATATTGGCAGAGTCGAAGAATGGATTGCATCAGTCGCAGCAGCCCATCACCCCGATGGCGTCAAAGATCCGTTTCTCTGCGCAACCCTCCCGCCGTTTTCTGGTGATCGCGAAGAAAACATGCAGGAAACTCAAACACCATGGCAGACGGCGTCGTCTCCTGGCTCGAGTATGAGAGGGCTCAATCGAGGCGGAACGAGCAAAATGCACCGACCACGATTAGAATGGGTCATTTCGCCCGCGGAGCTCTTTGCGGATGCGGTCTGGGTCGAAACTGGCTCTAACAAGTCAAAAATATACGATAGAGATGGGTTGAAGTTGTATCCGGACTCTTCGAAGCTTCGTCGTGACAAATCTACTTCGTCCATTGAACGGACGGAAGAATCCCCGCGAAGAAATAGGCTTCAATCTCAGGAACAACCGGGCCTACTTCCGAGTTTTACGGAACGTACATCTTCTCAACCACAAGCAAGCCATGGGCCGACCCTATTCAACGAATATGACGCGCGAACCCGGACTATCGAAGGTGGTTACGCCCCCAGGTGGACACGATCGAGCAGTGTCTCTGATGAATCCGACAGTGACGGCATGAGATCTCGTGGCAGGGCGCGACGGTTAAGTCACAAGGCAAAAATGAAAGCCGAAGCTGCTTTGCAGGCTGAAACACTACATAGAGTGCTACACGGTCGTTCTGATTCATCGACAAACGCCGCGTCCGCGTCCCGACGGTCTAAATCAAAATCGCAACCGTCGTCAGTCAAGACAGGGCGTGGCGATCGCGGCGATGGGACGCAGACTTTGATCTCGCCGACAGGAAGTGTAAGCGGCAGAGGAGAACGGGGAATGTCGATAAGTGAAATGGACAGCACTGCGCCGAATTCTCCCGCTCAGGGCCCTATTTTCCCAAGCATTACCGTCAATCTTTCTCCGTCTTCGAGTCGGTCGCCTTCACCTCAGAAAAGGTTTCCGCGTATTATGGAGACTTTACAGGAGAAGACTAAATCTCGTCGTCATTTTCGAGAATATGGAGAAGAAGGCGGCAGAGGAGGGGGAGTAGGGGAAGGGACATTTGACGAAAGTCCTTCCGGCAGCTCTCAGCTCCGTAAGAGATCACCGTTTGATTCTGGTTCTAGTCCACGAGCTCTTGCGCCGAGTGCATTACCTGAGACAGCGCTTGGACAAGATGAAATTTCGCTTGAAGATTTCCGACGCAACGATACGCAGGGTTCCTTCAAGCCGTACTCGACTTCGGAATCTCGTTTGAAGGGATTTTTGAAGAATAGTCGAATTGCCGAGATTGTCGGCAACGAAGTCTCGAAAGTCGGGGACAGGATCCGTCGCAAGGAAGGGTTGGGGACTGGTCATTCGCGACATTCGTCCTACGCATCTAGTATCGTTTCTGATCTTCGGGATTCGGACGAAGAGGGAAGTGAAGACGGAGGAGGAGACGCAACTCCGAGTAAACAAAATGCGTTGCAAAGAGGAAGTACATTTTCCGACGACGAGACTGCTGGACGCAAATCAAATGGGCGACCATCAACGAATCCAGTTTTTCTCAATCTGCCCTCGCGCGGACCTTCTCTACGTCACGGCCACAGCTATAATCGCCATCAAAGCCACAAAAACGATCAAGACCGTTTGTATCAACCAGAGGGTACTCGTGTTAGCGATATCCATTTCATCAGCGCGCATCCAGACTCAATCCAGCCATCATCCGTGGACGTAACGCCGTATAGCGATCGACGACGAGACAGTTATGGATTTGGCACGTCATCTCCGGCGCAAAACTCGGGCAAATCAAATCCCAAATTTACTCTAACCCCTCAAGCTACTCTCCCCGACATGGAACGAACTCGTCCTCCTGTCCCCGTAACCGGCCTAGCCAGCGTGACGGCTTCGTCTGCAGTCAAGCCCGAGGGTCTTCGTCGACCTACTCTGGCCACAGTCACTGGAAATAATACCAGCGGCACAGCAATCAACCGCGATAGTCACGGCTGGAGTCTCTCGGACCGCAGCGTACCCACCATCAAGGACACAAATCTCTTACACAAACGCGAAATCCTTCGCTGTCAAGCACTCTTACTGTCTTCCGGAGTTAAAGCGAGCGAAATAGTCTATCGATACGAGAAACCACGTAATTCAACCCAATTCCCCTCTTCTTCCTCTTCTTCTTCTCTAGCGACTCCTCCTCGCTTCCTCATCAAAAGCCTCATCGACCCCAACGCACCTATTCCTGCAAATCTATCCCGAATTGAAGAATACGACTATGCAGCCCGCAACCTCCTCGGACGCCTCGAGACAATCAAGTCCCGTCTCGATAAATCAATCTACCTCTTCTCAAAATCCACTTTACTTCCCTTACAAAAGGAAATCGATTCTCTCGAAGACATGATTCTGAACTGCCTCACGCCGCGCGTCCGCGCCGCTGCCATCGATGCAGAAACACTAAATACGCAACTCAACACGACAAGTACATTGGAAATCAAACAGCTTAGCGATACCCTAGATCGGGGTTTACGGAAACGGAATCGACGACTTCGATCGCTTCGACGAGTTGGGTTTTCGTTGTTGGAGTGGGTGCTTGTAGGTGTTATGTGGTGGGTGTGGTTGATTGTGGTGATTTTTAAATTGTTGAGAAGTATTGCGAAGGGAGTTGTGGGTGGTGTGAGATGGGTGTTGTGGTTGTAATTCTCTCCTCTCTTCTTTCCCCTTTTCAAGGTACGGAGTACCTTGAAGATGCCCCCGGGCTCTTCTGATACTTGCCTAGGTAGGTTTTTTAATGAGCGATATATTTGCTTTATATGTTTTAATATGCCTTCGTCTTCTGTCTTGTCTATTCCCCCATCTTTTAGCGTTATATACCCATTATTTGTTTCAATTCTGCTCAGTGCACATGAATATCATTTTACTACCGAGACGGTAGACGGTAGTTAGACGTATAATACTCAAGTTCAAGCGGAGTACATGAAAGAGGTCTCTGACACTTGCCTCCTGCATATCGACAGTCTCGATTAAGGATGGACTGCTCAATTATCATATGTACAGCTAACATCTGCAACACCGAATCCTGCTCTGAAACAATATGCCAAAACAAACCCCAAAACCAAGCCAATTTGACTGTAGACTCCCTAATTCAATACTAAAATAATCCCCGGCTAGTCGCCATGTCAGTCACACTTGAATCCCTGCTGAGCCATCTTTAACCCGCGCAGAACGAAAGAAGAAACCTCGCACACTCATGCGCTTGCTCGTACTGTTCCCCTCGCCAACTCTTGCGGTGCCGTCACTCCCCTGACTTCCTTGTCCACTTGACAAGTTCCGGCGAGAATGCCGTGGATAAGAGGACTTTCCACTCGCGGTCAGCCCGGTGTTGTTATGTTGTGATGTCCCATCTGGTTTATTCCCATCTGGTTGATTCCCATCTGTTTGATTCCCATCTGGCTGGTTCTCAACAGTAGACGATTCGCTGCTCTTTGGCATCCGTCTGCCCCAGAAACGTCTCAAACTGCGCTGCTGTGTGGTCGGTGGAGACTTGACTGCGACTAAACTGGACGTGCTCGTTGCATCGGCTGTATTATCACCGCTTTGACGCTCGGGCTCAGGCGCAGGCTCACGTTGACGCTCAGGTTCACGCTCTTGCTCACTTTGGCTCTCGCTCTGGCTCTGACTCTGACTTTGGCTTCGAGGCGGCTGCTCCGTCTCGTCTAAAGGCTCATAGTCTACTCCTTGTGGCAGTCTTTTCGGAGCCTGGCAAATAGCGTAAACCATGTGATGTAAAGGGAGCTCGGTATGAATTGTACTGTAAAAGTATTTGCGACTCGCTTCTAACGATTCAACCCTTTCAGGGGGCGTGACAGAGTTCCAACCCGGTGGCAATACACTCACATCCGGATGATCGAGTCGATATGTCGCACAACGTCTAGTAAAAGTGGCAAAGTTCGACGCCAAAGTCACGGCACAGAGAGGTAGGAACTTGATATTGGGAGAATCGTACAATTGATCTTCAGAGGCATCGGCGATACAATGCGAATTCTTGACACGTGCACACAACGCCCACATGTCGGCGTAGATACGGCAGACAATAAAAACCTCGCCAAGACGAAGTTCAAATTCGTCTGGTGCTATAAGCTGTCGCGATATATCCACGAAACTCGGCGGAATAGAAATAACGAGGGAGCCTTCCTCGATGGCAAGGCGTGCTTCTTGGGTGGATCTGACATCTCGCAAAGACTTGAGACATTCACAGCCTCGTACAGGCTCTTGACTTATGGGATGGGAACTGTACAGAGGGTCCATGGATATGTTCTGATGGGGCGTATCGACTATGTTAGTAGGATGTTGGGGTCGGGACTCCATGTCTGCTAATGAGGTCTCTCTGGTGATAGTGTGTGACTATGAAATGATTAGAAGGAGAGATGAGGTACAGATTTATGGTGTTGAAGATAGAAACGAAGACACTTACAAAAACTGCAGGCTGAAAGTGCTGATCTCTGAGGGATACATTCTCATCCATAATTCGAGCTGTATTGACAATGAAAGGCTCCTGCACCCAAGCAGCATTTGGCAAGTCCAACCTCAGATGAGGTAAGCCGTACAAGCTATCAAACATCGAATGGGAGCTGTCTAGGAACGATCGAGGCGACTTCACAGTCGAATTGCTGGGGAGTCTGCCACACCATTTTGACGAAGCCGAGCAGAATTGACACAGTTCGCAATACTCGGCTTCTTCTTTGGGATCGTGGCTGTACTCGAAGTAGGAATAAGGCGAGCCCTTGACTATGAGTTCTTCGCGATGGGTACTGAGAATTGGAGGGCGGTAAAAGTACTCTGCATGTCGGCGCTGGGGGGAAGATCTATTTTCTGCGGAGATGGCGCGATTGGGAGCGATAATCTCCTGATTTGCGGTCTCGCAGTGGCAGCTAGGACGCGTGCAAACGATCTATCGCGTGGGAATGTTATTATGAGCTTTCTTGTCAAGATGCTTGAAGTCTTACATCGTCCTCGGAATGATTGCTCGATATGGAGGAACCAAAGCTGTACCGACGAGGAAAGTCCTGGGAAAACATGACAGATGCTGAGTGTTGTATAAATCGAGGTTCAATTGTATAATATATGACTGTTGCAGTATACACTGGTGGAGAGGCGATGAGAAGAGAGAATGAGAAAACAGAGGAAGAAAGGAGAAAAAAGTAGAAATAAGAGAAGAAATTCGGCGGGGATAAGACAGACAGCAGGAGCGACTGTCGTGCAGCAATTCATGAAGGAGCTTCTGAAGGTCCTCTCTTGTCAATCTGTCAATCTGTCAATTTCTTCTCTCTCAACTTCATTTCTCTCTTCATTTCTCTCTTCATTTCTCATCCCTGATAGCTCCGAGTCTGATGTCTGATAAACTCTTCAACCTTCTCGTCTTCAACAGCATCGACATGCTCCTTTGCCGCCCCAAATTCACCACCTTCTGTCGACTCTCCTGCTGATCCAGCCAGACTGGGATCTGTTGTTTCCCTCTTCACATTTAAGACATTCTGCTCGACAAATGTAGTGGCTGTACAAAGCACAATCATTACCTCAGTCAGAACAGTATTGCTATCTCTGGGTCGCTCCAATATACGTACTTTTTCGAACAGCCTCGTGCTGTCCAGTGACGTTGGCTACTTTCTCTCCCGCTGCATTGAGAACAGAATCTGCAGTTTCCACCATGTTGGATGTTGAGGTAGCGGAGATGTTATTCGACATGTTTGTCTGAGTTATGCTTAATGGATATGAGTCTTATGAGTTTTCTGAGTACCTGCTATACATGTAGTGATGATATTATAAAGAAGATAGAAGTGAAAAGGGAAAAGTGCGACTCAACCAGACAAAAAGATTGTCTCTACTGATGACGTCGGTCCAACTACGGCCCACTTGAGCTACTGAGTACCAGCGAGTCTCTTTTCGGTATTTCAGTATTTCCAGTCTTGGCCTACAAATATCTGTTACAACCTGTTTGTATAAAAAATAATATATATATATAGAATATAAATTATATAAAATGTACCTAGATAGAAAATGAGTTATAATTATTAAAGCGGGCTGACTGTCTGTCTAATGCGGTATAGCATACTAATTTTTACAATACAGAGTCTGCAACACCACGCGCCAACCATTTACATTCTTCGCCAAGCTCACAGATCCAGTATGCATGATTTCCCACGCGAAGCCTATCCCAATCACGGATGACAGGACACTCCCCGGAAACCCGAGTCCATTTTCGGATGTGAGTCTTCAAGTCTTCTGAAAGCCGACGCGGTTGACCTCCTAGTAATCTAAAAAGTTCCAGCGAAAAAAGGTCCTCCCATCGGTTCGCTAAGACTGGAGTTTTGAGCAAGTGGCTTTCAGATCTCTTTGGAGGTCCCAACAGCGGGTCAATGAACCTTTCATCCATTTGTTCAAGCCCGAGATAGCCTTGTCGTTTGTAGTCCCAGATACAGAGACCAAGGTAGTCCGGAAACTGGGGCCATAGTAGCTGTCTGATGAGAACCTCAATCTCCTGAATCTTTGGGGAGAAGTGTTGAACCAGCAGCTCCAATAAAAGTACCTAAATCCGCTGTTCATATAGTCAATGCTTATACGTAACTGCCCATTGTGTTTCCCCGGGGCCCCCTCCTTGACTCCATCTGTTACGGGCATCGGCTCTTCGAATTTCCAGTGTGAAGTTTCCTTGAAAGTAGTGGAAAATGTCCATTCTGCAAGCCTGATCCCTCGACAGTCCCGACTATTTAAAGGCACGAATCTGGTTCCATGGTGATCACAATTAAGAAACTCATGAGTAGCCGCTTGCACACACTTCATTTCTTCGATTTCGGGATTTATATGCCAAAAGGGTTCGGGTCTCGTAGAGGGTCCAAGGCAAGGATTGATCTTCTGTATTATGGCACGATAGCGAGAAAATAAGTGATCATCCTCCGTCTCCTCGAGGTTGGGGCAAAGTAACTGAATGTTCCAATAAATCATCAATTTCCAATACGCTCGCGTAATGCGCATCTTTTCAGCCCAGGACGGTGACCACCAGGCAGCTGCTCGAAAACAGACGTTATTTTTAGATTTTATTGAACGAAAACCTGGATCTCTTTTATCCGTAGATGGAATGTACCATATCGCTTCGTGGATATTTTGCAGAAGAGAGACAAAACAGATATGCTGAAGGATTTCTATGCGGTATGCTGTGAGAACTAGGTACCGAGGGCCCGGTGTTCCTGTTGCAAAGGCAAAAGATGCTGGAGCTGTAGTGAGTACATCATCTGGTAGATCGTTTTTGAACTTGTTGATCAGCTTCTTAAAAGTTGGATGTGATGAGGTCGCTGAGAATGTGCCTATGATAGCTATCATGCGGGCCAGATGTTTGAATTCGGGAATAGAGTGTTCTATGACTGGGTCTAGAATACGAGCTGGGCTGAGTTGAAATGCTGCGTTGGCGCTTGCAGATGCACATATAAGTCTGTAGATCGATGGAAGATCTGGCGCATGTTGGAGAATGATTTCCAACACCTCAAGTGGGAGGCAAGAGGAAGAAGTAGTCATTTTACATTGCCCAAGTCATGTAGTATAGTTGAATTTGATTGTTGATACAGTTGAAGTTCTTTATCAAGATAAAAATCATCTTTTTTAATAAGAGGTGGCTAGGCTGCAGTCGAGGAATCATTATGATGAAGCCAGAATGTGGACGATGGAACTCATAAATGTCGCAAAAGTCCGATTGTCGGAATGTGTTGCAAGAAGCAGCTAAAGCGACACCAGTGTTGATGTGCTTCTCTTTTAGAAATAGAATCTTCGAAGATTATTATATCTTAAAGGAAGTAAATAGCTTCAATCATCAAAGGTATACATAGATGCTTCCAGATATCCAGCTGCTTAGTCACTGTAAGTATAGGATTTCCATAGTTTTGATAATAGAGTGACAGCCAGCCTAATGGCGTACCTAGGTACGTAGGTACCTAGGTAGTCTCTCTCCTCATTGCTATTTACGGTATAGCATTGTTATCATAGTCATTCGCTCCTTCCTTTTCCGCAGTTCCTAGAACAGTACCTAGGTAGCTTTGCGCTCTTCCAAGGTTCCCAAGCGCGCCTTCCGTCTTTGCAGAGCAAATAAATTGCACGTGATTAGAGTTTCTATTCTCTTCTATTTATCCCGTGTCTTTCGTCGGAATTTTCTCTTCTTCTTTCTCTCGTCAGTCTTTCATCGCCAAGTAAGACACGGTCTATGCCAGAATCAATACCTACCACGCTTCCTATAACGGCGAAAGAATCGAGAATACATTATACCAGGACTATAAAGCTACTGAAGCCAACAATGGCTAAGGATAGGGCTACGCTGATAGCCTTACTGAGACGTATGTCAATCCCGTTCTTCTTTATGGATACGATTGTTCGAACTCGACTGACCTCGATAGCAGAAATTCTTGTACGCATCTTGTTACTTCATGTATGCGTCTATGATTACATACTCATTGTTTTGCTCGTCAGAAACAATGGGTATGCTGGCTGCCCAAAGACTGGTCAATTTCATTATAAGTGACTAATCAACAATGTCTGCAATATGAGAAGACTTCCCATCGCCGAGTAAGTGGATACGCGACTATTATATGAGCATCGCTGATTCATGACTCATTGAAAATTAGAGAAACAAAAAGTGTGTTGTCATAGTCTCTGTTTCAAGATCTCAAGTCCTAAAGCAGTTTCTGGTTTAGTGCATGCTCTGTGGTATGGCCGGGCATCCAGCCCCGGAGTGTCCGCGACGAGCGGACGACGCGGTATGATATCTAAATCGTCTTCTTTGTTTCTTACAGCCCCTTGCTAACTGACCATTTCATAGGGAACCGTATGTCTCAAGAAGTTATTCCTGTTATTATGGGATCATCTAACATGAGCTTTTCATTCTCATCAGCAATTCTGTTCTCCTGTGAACAAGACTCCTTTACCTTTACCTCCATAAATATTCCACTATCAAAGATTAACAACTTCTACGTCTTTTAGAATTCAAGAAAGGTGTGCAATCCTACATGTTCAATATTGCTGGTCACAATAGGGAGCTGACATATCTATCAATGATTCAGTACCATCAGAACATGATTGCCGTATGTATTCCAACAAGTTCCTTGAATCTTGACACAGCGTGGACTAATGAATGAAATAGATCACCAAGGCAAAAATTGAAGTAATATTATATCATCTTTATGATTTATTAATATTCATACTGACATTTTATTTTCAACAGGCTTTAAAAGAACAAATATGGGTAGGCAGCTTTTGTCTAAGAACATATTGATTCTCAGCTAAGTATGGTACAATACTTTAGACTATTCAGCTTGAAATTGGCGTAAGTGACCTTCAGTTAATCCATTCATGATAGTCATTACTAACTACTAGCTTTAGCTGATTTATATGGGCTCGTAGGGTGGCTCTGTAGTTGGCTTAACATTTTTATATGGGCTTGTAGGGTGGCTCCGAAGCTGATTCCGAAGCTGGTTCCCGGCTTGCTCGACGGCTTGCTCCAGCTGCTCGTGAGCTGACTTGACTTATACTGTAGCTCTGCTTGTTAGCTTAAACATTGATTAGCTTACTCATGATTTTCCATATAGATTTTGTCATATATGTCACTGTATGAGTTTCTGAACGACTATCCGTCACGGATTTCTTCGACTCTTCCTCTACCTGACGTGCTACACACTGTTCTTCCTCATTACTCAATATACACGGCTACACGCCTGTGTCCACCCGCCATCGAGACACCCCCCTTTTCATATGGACGACGTCTTGTCAGACAGAATCCTCCAGCTATTCTCATTTATTAGCTTGCCCCCGTATCGGTAGCGCGTACCAGAGAAACTCTTCCAGGAACTGCGTACGATCGTCCGAGAGCGCAGATTGATTTCCGCCGTCGTTGAACAACTGCGGGTTCTACGGCAATGTCGACTGGGTCGCAGACAAGACTCTGACGACTAAAGAAGCAAAAACCCTCGCAAAACAGCTACACGTACCGATTCCCCAAAACTGCAGGCCTTGCCAGTAGTCATTTTTAGCACAAAATTTGGGTAGTTTTTATAATAGCAGGCGATGACACGTACGGCTAACTACTAACCTAATGACTACCTAGGTACATCCATTCACTCCGTCATGACATAACACTTTTCCTGTTTGGAAGGGACTGAAAATCTGACCAGACCAACGTAGACCAAGAGTCTAGTTATGGTACGTAACACTGTAAACGCGGAATCCAACAGGCGTTTTCGAGTACACAAGCTTTCCGGAACCCTGAATCTCCAAATAATCACCACCACTAGCAGACTGAATAGCATACTCGCCACTACCGAGATAGGTTATATTGTATGTCTCTGCATTTTTGGCATCACTGGTCAATGTGCTTCCAGTAGATAGATATCGTCCATCCACAGCACTGTGGATATTGAACGTTGTACCTTCCTCGGACAAAGCCTTCAGAACCCATCTCTGGCTCTTCGAGTCATGTGCAGAAGTGGCCTTGCTTGTTGCCAAGGCCGTGTTGCTCTTGCTCTCAATGCCATTATTAGCAAGCGCATATCCGTTACACTCAAAAACGAGATAGTGGCCCTCTGTCATATAACCACGCACACCCTTGAATCCATCTTCGAAGTAGAGTGAGTCTTCTTCTGTTTGGTTGTTGTAAGGGATCCCCGAGACATATTCGCTTCCGGAGCATGAGCCGGTCCATTCAATGTCGCAGAAACCGCTGTACATGCCGATCAGTTCGCCGGCGGAGTTTGCGATGGGGGTGTTGGGGGTGGGTAGATTGGGGATGCTATAGTCAGGCTATTTTTGGATCATTAGTAAGGACGAAACTCGTATTTTTTTGAGAGCGCTTAGGCAACGGAACTTACGTTGTCAAAGTCAAAAGCATTAACGAGGTCAGACATGTGCTCCCGCCGCCAACTGTTGAGTTGAGGGGTGACGATGTTCTTGTAGCCTCTGGCAGTAAGGTATTGCTCTATGACCGATCCCGTCAAGTCGGGTTACAATACCAGTATACCAGGGGTTCAAACAACTTACCTAGGAATTGAATGATAGACGAGTGGTCGGAGCGTTCAGTGAAAACATGACCACCCCGAGTGAAGGGAGAGATGATGATAAGGGGGATCCGGACACCTTTCATACGTTACTGTTAGTGTGATCTATTCGGGTATACAAGAGGCAAAGCAAGACTAACCAGGACCTGAGAAGGTATAACCCAAAGTTCCATAAGGATCCTCAAACCATTCTCCAGCGGTACCTTGGGGAGAGATAAGAGGCAGAACAGCGTCACCCCAACCGCCACCCTCTGTTCCAAGGTTATCATTAACTTTTATCCCTGGATAACTCTAGAGGGAGTACAGGAGTACGCACCGTCGTAGTTGAGAAGAATGACAGTTTCCTCTCTATTTTTACCATCAATAGCCGAGCCAACCACCTCATTGATAAACCATGAACCATCAGTAGGAGTATTAGGCGAATGCTCCTGAAGCGCGCCGGGTGGGAAGACCCAGCTAACTTCGGGAAGAGTACCAGCAGCAGCAGCAGCCTTGAACGCCTCAAGACCATTGTCACCATCAAAGGCGAGACCACGTTCGTACAAACTAGAGGTATTAGATGCATTCTGGAAAGCCTCAAAGTAGAAGAGACCGTTGTTTGTGGCCCAGTTGTAGGAGTTTTGATAGGAACGCCAGTCAACGCCGGCTCCATCAAGGTATTGGGCAAAAGCAGGCCACTTGAGAGGAAGACAGTCCAGGTTAGGACCGGAGCAGGCTTAGGGATTGATTAGTTGAGTTTATCGTTAGGTGATGGTTGGAGTTGAAGGGGCTTACTGTTGGCTTGTTGATCGTCTAGGACAACACCACCAGCACCAAGAGGCTGTGGACCACCAGGCACGTTGATGGATCCAGACTAGGTATGGCATTAGCATGTAATCTGCCCACGTATTACATATCTAGAACCTTGGAAGTAAATACACATACCTGCCAGAACCATCTGTTGGGGTCGGTGTTGGACGCAATACTTGCCTACAACAGGACCAAATTAGCACACAGTTCGACAACGACTGAATATTAAAGAACATACGTGGTAACGATCGGCAATAGTATAGGACTCAGCTAGCGCAAAATGATAAGGAATATCCTGACGCTTAAAGTAACCCCATGACTGGGGAGTAGAAATTTGCGCCCAGGCATTGTTGAGACCGCCATTGAAGGACTGGTGGGTAGGTATCCAGTTGTTGGCACCGGCGCACAGGCACTGACTCTTGTTGTAATTCTCCTCGCCTCCAAGGTAGTTCAACCAGTAAGGGAGGAGATACTCGGCCTCAGTAGTGACTCCAGTGAGGTTCCTATAAAGTGTCAAGAGCTTTAATCTTATATGTATGCAAATAGTCCTGCAAGCTAAATGAAGGCCTAGATCTTGTTCAGCTCCACTTACTGGTACCAAACTGATTTGCCGTCAGGGTTGATCTGAACGTTTGGATCGGCAAATCCTCGCACACCGGACATAGTACCGAAGTACTAAATCAATAGCATTAGGAAAAGTCCTCTCTCCCATAATGACAAGGGCTTACTCACGTGCTGGAACGAGCGGTTCTCCATCATCAGCATAACGACATGCTTGATATCCTTCAAAGATGCCGCCCCCGCGTTGACGGCACCAGCGAGGGCCAAAAGTCGAACGATGTTCTTCTGCATTGCTACCTATTTGTAGTTGCTGTGCTACAGGACTAGACACAGCTTGGCAGCATTCACGTGTCGAAGATTCTCGCTTCTTATACAAATATCTTGGAATTCAAAACTCGACGGCAAAAGAAAAAGAGAACGACCTCAATAATTATTGGAGCGTGGTCAGATTTATCAATTATAGAAAAGGCAACCAACAAGTAAGTCATGGAGTTCCTGACGGACAGGCCACACGTGCTACATTTTTAATGATATTGTTGGTTTACGCTTTCTATTGCCAAGCGAACGATATTCGAAATAACAACGCTAAAGCAGCTTCAATGATACTTTTGCTTTCCCACGTGCGTCCAGTATCTTAGCTCATTTTGGCGCAAAAAAGACTAGTCCTAGAAATCACACGGTAGCAGTGCCAAATGACAAGAGACTAAATTATTAATCGTCTTGAAATCTGGTAATAGTGCGACACAATATGATGATTTGGCTGCCAGCCAACCAAAGGTCTGTCCCATTAAGGAATGAATAGTTTCTTTGCGTCTTTGTCCGCTCTAAATTGATCTGCAGCATCACCCTACCCTAGCGTTAGCGGCGCGGTCTGGAATCGTGCTATTGTGAAGCAAATAGGAGGGAAATGGTTCATTCTGGGGCCGTGCGGCTGGCCTCCGACAACTGATGACTAGTTATAAATAGAAGCTAGATGAATAATACTATACATTAAGTTACATAGGATGGCTGTCTCGTAACATCTAGACCGGCATTCATATCTCCCCGGGTTCCGATCAAGAACCGGAACTTTATGCAGCAACGTTACAACATTTGCAAGCAAAGCCCTTCATAGGATATGGGAGATGTCCTCCGGAGCGCCATGGAAGTCAAATAGATAGAATCCCCACAATAGAAGCTTTGCATATCAAGACTTGTATCGGCCTCATTAGCGTGCCTTAGCGCAGCCAAATGGTTGATGTATTAATGTAGAAAAGGGAATCACCCGGTTTTAACAAAGAGGGATTAAGAGTCGAAAAAGTGTCTTGACCCTCCAAGCCAGAACGGCTCACGGATGGTGTGCAATTTTACCCGACTCAGGAAATAACTCAACGATATTCGCTTCGGCTAGGTCCTTTTATGAAAACCGATGGTCCTATGCAGCTGTAGTCCACAAAGATAACCCTCGGAGTAATCACATGTGCATCTCTCCTGCAGATAGTAATTGAAGAGTAAGCAGACTAGCTACTGTAAATAGGTGACATTGACCTGTACAGGAGACCATAGAACAATCAGCAAGAAAGCAACTCGTATCAGGGTCGTACAAGTTAACCAAACTAGCGATAAAATCTTCCGGCTTAGCGACTCACTGCCTTCCAATTGTCTAACAGTCAATATGCCCATCTTGCGAAGATGTTACTTATTCTGATTTACACAGAAACTAAACGAAGCTGCAATGGATTATCGCACGACTCGCACTGGTAACTGGTAAATATAACGTACATTAGCGCCGGGCAATTTCAGACTAGGGCTCCATGATTGTCAAATCCTGACTGATGTCGCTGAAACGTGCAGCACAAATCATGACTTTATTTCCTTTTTGACAATTTTTGACCACAAACCTTTTTAGGAAGGTGGGGGTATGGCATTAATTGAATACATTTTATATAGGTTGCAGTGTAACTTATCCTCCGAGGACTTGACATATAAAGCTCCAATCTCGTTCCTTCGGATCCATCCGTGGTTCTTTTATACCTATGTACTCGGATTTGACCTGCATTGCCAAGGACCTTTCAATTGTCTTGCAGCTCTCTTCACTCAGGCGCAATTATACCTTTTCAAGGTGCTGGGATTCACTGTCGCTTTTTGCTAGCCCCGAAGCTCGTGCGAAAGAATGATTTTCCATATCGTCCTGTGCCTCATCTCGAACAACTTTGAGGCTATTCTGACCGACGTTATACCAAGGGACCTCAAATAAACGATCTATGCGTGACATACTCATACCCTTGGTTTCCGGAAAGGCAAAGTAACAGTATGCGGCTCCGACAGTGGTCGCGCAAGCAAACAGTGCGAATGGTCCATACGTGTGCATAGTAGTTAGCATGTTTGACATTCCTCTTGTAAGACCAAAGTTCACCAAGTATTGCCAAGTTATCATCAATGACATGCAAGGTGTTCGAATAGAGATCGGAAAGACTTCAGCATTAATAATCCAAGGCACCGTGGCCCAGGAAATAGCATAACCAATAGCCTAGAGATATATCGCAACAATAGCAGCCCAACCTGCCGCTGTGCTGCTGGATGTCTTGATCAGAATACCCAAATAGACACTCATATAGGTTAGGGTCGCAACGATCAAGCAAGATCCCGCCCAAAGTAAAGGACGTCTGCCATAGTTGTCCACGAAGTATAGACAGTACACAAGGACAGAGACAACCTTGACCAGACCATAGATTCCAGAAAACAAGAAATTGATTTTTGGGTCTGTGAAACCGACAGCATCGAGAATGGTCGTGTTGTAGTAAGTGATAACGTTTCCTCCGCTAAATTGAAAGAACAACTGCACGAGTGCAACCAGAACTAAGCGTTTACCGAGATTGGGAACCTCACGGAATCTGCCAAGGTGGGAGCGTTCTGTGAGCTCCGCGACATAAAGGCGTGTTTCAATCATTTCTGACATTTCTTCTTGAAGAAAGATGTGGTCTATGTCAAGTTGACGAAGATCCCTGAGAGACAATCTTGCCTCTTCAATCCTTCCCTTGCTTGCGAGCCACCGTGGTGACTCGGGCATAAATATCAATCCAGAAAATAGTATAATGCCAGGCAGAGCTTGGAAGGCCATGGGTACCTGCCATTGGCCGTTTGACAGCGAAGAAATATGAAGCAACGCCCCATAGTTGATCCAGTAACCGAGCGACACACCGAACATAGTATTTGCATTGTAAAGCGCAGAAAGACTACCTCGTATAACTTTCGGCGCAATCTCAGCAATATAGGCGGTGCCAACGACACTTGCTGCCCCGGAGCTGGCACCGGAGACAATTCGGCCAACAATAAGCATGGCTAGGCCTCCAGAACCAGGAGGTTCAACGGTCATCAAGATAGCGGCAATGATGTACAATAAACTGAAGATCTGTAAAGTGATTCTACGTCCAGCTCGATCAGAAATAGGGATGACTATAATAGCACCGACACAAGATCCCAAGAGTAGGGAAGCCGTGATCCACGCTTTTAGGTTGGATGCCGCTATGGTGCTCATGCTGGCTAGCCCAAAATGTTTCATGAAAGGTTTCATACTCATTATACCGGAGATGTTTGCTGTATTCAAGCCTTATGCCACGGATAGAGGTTAGCTTTGGGGTACGTAAATGAAGAGACAATTTAAATGATAGTGCTAGAACCTTACCGTGGAGAAACCCCGTGAAAGATAGGATGACCCCATAGACGAGAATCCGGGGCCCCAGGATCTCTCGCGGAACGGTTGCTAGCAGTTTCTTGTCGATAAGAACCATTGTGACGATAATGGATGATAGCAAGAATGCTAGGTGCGGGGTTGAGCGAGAAGATATTCGAAAAAGTAGATTTATCACTCCTATACGTGGCGAAAAGATAATTCAAGAAGGACAAGGATAATATTAACTAGGTAGTCAACATATACCCACCTACCTAGGTAGGCATAACACTCCAGTCACCGAAAACTGATTACTACCTAGGTATTCTATCCCCTAGTCTTAAGTCCTGAATTAACAAGTGATCTGGATTCGGTGGTTCGAGGTTTACTCCCATCGCCAATTGAATCGGCAGTACCAAAAGCCTTGGAAATGGTGATGTTCCTGTTTACATGTATCAAAGCCATCGTCCACATGCCTTGGTACCTGTGAAACGTTTTAAACTACTTTCTGGTGTTACTGGTATCTTGAAGATGATCCGAAGACATCCATCATCCGCTCTATTGACTTGGAATAGATCTCCACGCCTTGCTCACAAAGGGTCGTTAACTCCAATGAACCAGACTTCTCGACGACGAACTGGGTGTAGTCATCCCGAACAGTGCGATTCAGATTGATCTTCCGGACACCGCAGGGGATAGTTTTCAGAAAAAGTTCATCTGACACAGGATGAGTACCGTGTAGTACAAGTGGTGTGGTTTCGGAGATCAATTTTCCAATTGCCGCAAGTCTAGCGTCGGTGAATCAGCGAAACTTTCGGCCATCAGCCCGATAGATTGCCCAAGAGCCAATACTGATGAGATCAAGTTAGATTAGAGAAAGAAGCATACCGCGGAAGATCCCAGGATTTTTCAGCCCCGCCTTTCGGATATCCACCATGAATGTTTCCAAAAGATGGAGCCAGAAAATGCACACCAGTTTTCCGAACGAATTCTTCGGCCTCCTCCGGTTGAACGAGCACAGATTCTAAGTCGACTGTTGGCAAGCCGTCTTCGCCGCCTTCTATACGACCCATTTCCGCCTCGATAGTGATATTAAGGGCCTTTGATCGCGCCACAATTTCCTTGCAGTAGCTGATATTTGCGTCTTTGTCCAACGCCGATGCATCCACCATGATCGAATCAAAGGGGAGAGTTAGTGCCAACTCGACGTCTTCGGGCTTGATGCAATGATCGAGGTGGACTGCTATTGGAACATCAGCCGCATGAGCAGCTCTTACTACATAACGGATGAACTCCGGGCCTTGGAAATGCATCGTCCAGGGGAAGATCTGGATGATGGCAGCAGACCGCTTGCGCTCCGCCGCACGAATAACAGCCATCACGCCATCTGTGTTGTAGCTGATCGCAAATAGTCAGTTCTCCAAAATATGAATACAGTAATTCAAAAGAGACGTACCAATTGTAAGCTCCGACGGCGTACTTTTGCTCATTTGCTTGCTGGAGAATGCGCCAGGTCAAGTTGCTAGCAGGGTATGTTTGGGGATTTGAAGCCATGATGACTATTAAACTTAATGGTAAGTATGTTTTCAAGAAGCACTCATTACTCTCCAAGAAATGAGTTATCTTAAAGAGCAAAACACTTGGCAGCCAGGTTCAAGCAAGTATCTTGATCGTCGGCATATTGCCATATTGCCATCGGCGTTTGCCCGACGGCCAGTATCACCATACAATTGCTTATACATGGATTAGCTAGATAGTAAGCTGCAACCACACATAATTTTACAGCCAATATCGTAGTACCGTCTTTTTTAATTAGCATGGAACCTCCGGAGTAGCAGGGAGAGCTCTACTTCACGAGTACAGAGCTGAAACTGCATTGAATAAATATTTGATCGCAAGCTCCAAGATGGCTGCTTTTTGGGGTGTATCTACTCATGGACAATTGTCAATGACATCGCAGCTAAACCGAGTAGAATCTACAACAAGAGACTCATAATTTCAGATTCACCACAATATTTATTGCTATGAATCACTTCATTTGCTATTCTAGTCATATACCACATTCGTGGTACCGAGGTAAATTTTTCGGCATCGTGTTATCACCAAATCAATCACCAAAATTTCATTCCAAAGAAAGAGGAGTCTCGGACAATGCAAGATCAGAAACACCAAACTGCTTAGCAGTATCTATAAACATTTGCTTCTCCGCCTCGGCATAGGGAATACCCTCGCGGCGACGCTGTATACCGAGACGATGCTCGGGCTCACCTGGGAAAAGCACCTCATTGAAGCCAGGAGCAGGAGTCACGTTATGCACACGCTGCACGAGGGTATCCATACGAGCTTTGAAATCATCAGTAGTAACAAAAATATCCGGTTTCAAAGCAATAAAGCAGTGTCCCACGTCCTGTGGCCTGGGGTCCTTATATTGATCACCAACCTCACCGCCAAACGCAGCACCGCTCAGGACACCTGACATAATATCCATTAAAATGGCAATACCAGATCCCTTAGGGCCTCCGATAGGTGCCATGCTGCCGTTGAGAGCAACATTAGGATCGGTTGTTGGGTTGCCGTCGGCGTCTAGGGCCCAACCCAACGGAATGGATTCGCCGCGACGAGCAGCACGACGAATCTTGCCCTTCGCAACTACAGAGGGTGCCATGTCTAGAATATACGGCACCTCCTTACCCGAAGGAGCACCAGCTGCAAACGGAGAAATGCCAAGTAGAGTCTCCTTACCACCGAAGGGTGGCATCTGCTTGGCGGAATTTGTGAAAACAAGGGAGATCATGTCCTTTTTGAGAGCCTGTAGGACGTAGGTGGCCCCCATACCAAAGTGGTTGGAGTGATTTGCGATTACCAGACCAATGCCATACACCTCGGCGCGTTTGATCGCATCATCCATGGCGCGAGTAGCAACGACGAAGCCGAACCCATTGTCTCCATCCAAGTGAGCGACTACTGGTGTCTTTTCGGTAAATTTCAGGTTGGGTCTGGCTTTGACACGTCCTTGACTGATACGATCAAGATACTGAGGAAGGCGTGCGAGACCATGGGTATCCTTGTAAGAAATAATAGAAATTAGCAGGCGATAATTGAATGAAACGACTCAGCGCTGAGAAAGACTTACAACGCCACGAACATCGGCCAGCACAAGACAGTTCGCCATTAATTCGGCATCTTCCTGGCTCAGTCCGGCTTTGACCAATAGGGCAGTGGCAAATTTTTCAGCATCTGCGGGGTTTGCATAATACCGTGCCTTCACAGATTAGCTTACTCTATCATGCTTGCTTGGGCTATGATGGGAACGAGCACGAACAGAAGAGGCCATCTTGAGCGATGGATAACTGTGGTTTTTTGCGTTAATATTTTTAGTTTCCGTCGTGTATGATTTACATTTGAGAATTTTCAATAGCGACCCCGATCTCTTTATTAATTGAGATGTATTTGAAAATTGGCAACATGTTTGCAAAGTCAAAAGTTGATGCGTATCGGTAACTTAGCCTACTGTAAGTATTTCTTTGTCTGAGCCGGGCCGATTCCGAACCCAAATGTCCACCGTCAATACCTAGGTAGATTGAGAGCAGCATTATACCCAGCTATTTGCGTCGGTTTCATCCTCCCTTTTCTGCGTGCCTGAGTTAACACAATGGCAATTGCGTCTCATTTTTCACCGAGTGTTGCTCTACGAGTATCGCGAGTGACTCGTCTGGGAGGCATTATACGCAGAGTAATTAGCACCGGATCACCTCGCGTGGCTGTTCTGTACCAGGCACTCGATCCACCCGTAATCGGAGGCGTTAGAAAGCCCCGTAAGCCCGGTGGTGAGTATTTTGTCGCAATTCTAGTGCAACAGTATGCTCAGATGACAATTATACAGGGTACCAGGATTCCGGGGCAGACATTGCTTATACTCTCCGCACGAAAGGCATTGAAGTAATCACTCCTATTGCGTCTCCCAACCCTTCCAATGACAGTGGGTGGTGTTTTTCCGACACCGAGGAAGGTATCGAAATCGCCTTGAAATGTGGTGTCACTCACCTGTGGGCGAACACTGTCTTATTCAACTCCCATCCCCTCCAAAGCTCCCCGAAGCTTTCTTCTCGTGCGTCCGATATCTTTGTCGTGGGACAACCCCCGAGCTTAGTCGACAAGTTCGATGACAAAGCATACTTGAACAGCAAGCTCAAAGACTTTGGCGACTTTACGCTCCCTCAGTCTTTGCTGGTATCTAGTGATGAGAATTTCGAGCATTCTATTAAATCAATCACCAAGTACCCGGTTGTTGGAAAGCCGGTCCGTGGGCGGGGAAGTTTTGGTGTGAAACTTTGCAAGAATGCAGAAGAACTGGAGGCGCATGTGCGAAGCTTGCTACAACAATCATCATTGGTTATGATCGAAGAGTATCTTGCTGGCGAAGAGGCTACCATCACCGTGATGCCCCCGTCACCCAAATTGCACGACTACTGGAGTCTGCCACCGGTCACAAGATTCAATCATGTCGACGGGGTCGCGCCTTATAATGGTACCGTGGCTGTATCGGCAAATTCCAGGCTGGTTACGGAGAGTGAACTTAAAGATCCAGCATACAACAAGATAATGAACCAATGCGTGCAAGTTGCAAGGCTGATCGGTGCATCGGCACCAATTCGTGTTGATGTGCGACGATTCAGTCCGGGTTCCGAATTTGCTCTCTTTGATATAAACATGAAGCCAGTGAGTCACTTCATTTACTGATATTAGACATTCGTGGTTTGTAACATTCAGCTTTTAACGCAGAATATGACCGGCCCCGGAAGACCTGGGCGTGAAGAACAAGCTAGTCTCACGTTGATCGCAGCTTCAGCTTTAGGCTGGGATTACGGGACCCTTTTGCAGAATATATTGGCTACCGCACAACCTCTTGATACTTTTCGTTCATACCACGCTCCATTTGGGTGATCTGATTTCAAAATTTTCCAAATCAGTATAGCATTGTTTTAAAACACAAAGAGGGAGTTTCTATTCGAAGAGGTCATGTAATATTATGTATGCTGGTACTCTCAATTCTATTGCTTCGTAGATTTACGCTGAACTTTACGTTGCATGGTTTGTGCAGCAATCTATATATCTATCTTAGGCGTAATACTCATTTCTGATTGTCAAATTTGGTTCTTGATGCCATTCAAGGCGTTGATGGGCAGAAAATGCCACATATGTTCATCCTCAGGGGCGACCTCGAAGTCAAAACGAATCAGATCTTCCTTGTAGGGGAACATGTATGTACTAGTGACCCTAAGTTTTCAAATTTGGTGAGTTGTACGTACTTTTCCTAGTTCAGCGGTAACGACCTACCAATGGTGTTCTTTGCTGGCTTGATATTTCTCCAACTCGGCAAGATTTTCGTGGAAACTGAGGAGAGCGAACTCAAATCCCTGGCTTCGCTCGATGGGATCTGTAACGGATGGTCCACCGACTACCAAGCGGTGTCCTTTGACACAGTCTAGGTTCTTCAGCTTCTTCAGCTCCCGGGCGAATATATCCTTGTGTTCCTGTGTAACCTCCGGCCGGAACTTGAACATAACTGCCGAATGGAATCATGGAATTAGTATGTAGTCATTTAGTCACGTAGATCCGCTTATACAACAGACAGAGGCTCACCCATGTGAATGAGAGTCATATTGGGGGGCAACAACGAATTCTTGACGCAAGTAGAATGCTGGCACTGCGTACTGATAGTTTAAAGTTAGGCGCACAGAGCCCGGCGTGGCTTTCGTAGAAGACGCAACACCAACTAAAGACGGAGCTACCGTATTGACTTGTTCATTCGAAGAAATCTAGACAATCAACTAGAGCAGTATAAATTATAGATTGACACCACAGGATCTGTAGTCTACACCGTACATGAATGAGCCAAGTGTTAGGGTTTGGTATTCGGGAAACCCCCGAAAAGTCTGCTTACTCAGCGTCGGCATCGGCCCGATTAGCCGATCGCGCAAATGGGTATTATTGAGGTACTTGAGTCTGAAGTCTTCGGACAAGGTGCATGCACGTCTGGTGCTTGGCCTTATGTCTTCAAGCTGCTAGCCAGCCCCCAGACAGCCCATGGGGAATCGTAAGGAAATCAACGATAAGGGTGCGCCTGTCACAACCCACAGTCGGGCTTCACCTATGCCTCGTCGGCATGTTGCCTGCCAGCGGTGCCGGCGTCGGAAGCAACGCTGCGATGGATTAATGCCTGCATGTGCGAATTGTTGCCGAGCAGGTGTAGAATGTGTTCAGGGTGTTTCATCCTCTCAAGTCTCTCGCAAGTGTGTTCCACCCGCTTTGAATCCTTAGATATCACTAGCTCCGGGCTGATATGGGAGGACAGTCACTTACACTACCTCGAGAATCTGGTCCGAGAGCTTGAATCCCAAGATAGAACGGGCTCTGTTGCTCTGCCCTCAGTGGCTGGCGACCATGACAACAGTTCTACCACCGCACATCGGGTATCACTAGCTGAACCGGTTTACCCGGTAGATATGCAAAATGACCAGCCCGTGCAAAAATCTCATGAACCTATCAGGCAGCCACAGCTACAATCACCCTCTGTCTCCAATTCGGGCAGTATTGCTCAAGATCAGCCTCTCGCACAGGAGGCTGGGCTACTTTCTTTGGCCAACGCCAGTGATCCCAAATACCTGGGACCGTCCTCCGGTTTCCCGTATGCCCGCTTGATATATGCAAGCGCACCTCAATCGCAGGGAGTGTCTTTACCATTTCGAAATCATCCACACGAATCCAATGCTTCAGCGTCGGCTTTTATTCCGGACCCGCATTCTACG
Organism: Talaromyces borbonicus; assembly: GCA_002916415.1. Lineage (NCBI taxonomy): Eukaryota > Fungi > Ascomycota > Eurotiomycetes > Eurotiales > Trichocomaceae > Talaromyces > Talaromyces borbonicus. Next base: position 246,208 of record NBSA01000021.1, on the reverse strand, counting down.
CCACTTCCACCAATCGCTGAATGCCAGCAATATGCAGAAGCCTTCTTCGAAGTGACTATGTTCCTACCATTCATGCTGCATGACGATGTTTTTGTGCTCATAGACCATCTCCATGGTTTTGTAAGTACGGGCACATGGACTCACAGAATGCCCGTTACTATCGCTTTTTCTCAAGTCTTCCTACTTCTTGCGATAGGCGCACGGAATTTGGAAACAAAATTGAAAGCCAACTTCGATTCAAGTAAGCTCTACACATCAGGCATGCAATACGCGAACCGAGTCACACTATATGACAGCGTGGAAGGCGTTCAGACTTTGCTTTTGATTACCTTGGATAGCTTTTACAATCCCAAGGGACTGAATGCTTGGTTCTTATTGCATACAATAATCGCAAGCTGTCTTGATTTGGGACTACAGCGACGTGAAAATTGTAAGTTTGACAAACCTTCTTTTCCTCTCGTCGTGAAATCTCAAAAGAAAAATGTGTGCTTACCTATATCCTCTCATATCAAGACCAACGCGAAAGTGAGACTGAAGAGCAACGAAAGCGGCGGTATTTGCGCAGCGGAATATTCTGGTCTGCTTATTCACTTGACAGAACTTTGACTACTACTTTGGGAAGACCACTCACTTTGCGTGACGAGGCTATCGATGTGGATTTTCCCGGAGTTGATCAAGGATTTGAGGTGGAGGCGGATGCGCTCGAATGGGCCGCAGACGGTAGCAGAGCCACTGAAACCCAAATTGGACCATACGTGGCATGCATCTATGGACTCCGGTTTGACCGGATTGTAGCGGAGATCAAACTGATGCTTTACCGTGTGTCGCGATCTCCAAGAAGATTCCCTTGGCCCCGCGATATTAAGCTATGGCAAAATGAGGCTGAATCTAGTTGTCGTGCACTTCTCGATGAAGTAGAACGTCGACAAAGAGGACGGCTGCTGGATACCCTGAATCCAATATCTCTTCCAGCCGTGCAAAAATTACAGCTCAAATACCATCAATGCCTCATGTTGCTTCATCGCCCAAGTCCGCAAAACCCTCGACCAGGAAGGGAAGGCACACAGACTTGTTTTAATAGCGCACTTGAAGTCATCCGGATTTCCGCAGATCTTCATCGATTTACAAACATGGACTGTACGTGGCTTGCTGCGCATTCGATATTCGTAGCAGCCGTCACTATCTTCTATTGCCTGTGGACGAATCCCGATGGCATACCCTTGGTAACACCGACCGGCTGTTTGGAACGTTTGCAGACCGCTCACGAACTTCTCAAGTATCTGAGTGAAACCTGGTCAGTTGCAAAAGATGCATGCGACAAACTCTCCGAATTGATTCCTGTTGCAAAAGGGGTACATGATATGTTCTTTGGAGTCGCTCCATATCCGGCAAGTTATCAAACTACACGTGATCCTCAAGACCCCAGCGAGTCTGCTGCTCAAAATGATGGCTTGAATAGTGACAAACAGATGGAGTACTGGCCTCCTCAGGGTACTAGTACTCTATTTGATGAATTGGGTGTTTTACGAGACTTATTTGATTTGGAATGGCTGGATAACGTCAATTTGACAACTATTCAAACTGAAGGATAAAAGTTTTGTTATTCATGGATATTTACTTTGTTGAAAATTATTCGTATTCAAATGCATATATGTATTTTAAATGATGCTAAATATCCAATTTAATATGAACCTTGGAAGTAGAATGAATGTCCATCAAATCTTGCTTTCGTTTGTGATAGAAAAAAACATTGACTAGATCCCCTCCGCAGACTTAACCATCTTATACATGATGAATGGTGAAAGAATTGGTTGGCCACTTATGGACGTCTTCATTCTTACATGGTTCACCGGAGAAAGTAGATGGACATCTTAAGCAACATATCGGAATTCCTCTTGGAATGCCACACGCTCTTCATTTGTAAGTCCCGCAATTGCCGTCTGACTCTGGCCTTTCATTTCCTTGGCGACAGTGGATTGCCCTGCCTCGAGCCTCTTGTTAGAACGTAAAAGAACCCATCGCATAGATAAAGTCAGAATAATGGCAACGGTGGAGAATGCGGCATTGGTTGACATGGCCATAATGTATCGCGGCTTTGATGAGTCCGGATAGAGATAGGAGGAAAAGACCTGCATGGATTAGTTATATTTATTGACTTGAGTAAATTCGGATTGTTCGCTGAAGAAGAGTTGCTTACTTGGGATACATTGCCAACTGCATTCACAAAGGCGACGGCTGCAGCTCGCTTAATACGAGGGCGCAGCATGGTCTTTTGAGTCCAGGCAAGAAGGACTGCATTCGACCCATGACCTCCGGCAATCATGAGGAACATAGCAAAATAGCGTGGTGCGGTGGTCGTGCATACTGCCGCAATTATGAAACCAACTATCGCCATGGTAAGGGGCCACACAATATGAAACGAGGAATTTTGTAGTCGATCAGCAGAGTAGTTATTGGAAACAGTAACGATGAGGGAAAACATGTAAGGCGGCACCGTCAGAAGCAGCGTGTTGACATAGCCGTATCCCAAGGTTTGAACGACGGATGGAAAGAAGTTCGATGTGGCACTAGCAACCTGAATGCACAGGAAGTTGATTGCGAAGACGTACAAGCGCCAGTCTCTGAAAGCTGCTTTGAAACCGTAGCTCCAATTTTCTTCATCTTCGTCAACTTGACCAGCATCTTGAATCAAGCGCCATTCAGCAACGGCGCGTTCCTTGGAGCTTAGCCACCTAGTATTGGATGGATAGTCTGGTAAAATGAGAACTGCAAGAAGTGCAACAAAGACGGTTATGGAGCCTTCAATAATGAACATCCACCTCCATGATTCGAGACCGCGGGCACCGTTGAGGCCACTTTGGATCCCGGCAGCGATAAGACCGGAAAAGGCACTTCCGACTTGAGATCCTGAGAAGAGAAGGGCGCTGCGATATCCAAGCTCCTTTCGTGTATACCACGAAGAAATGAGAAACAACGCACCAGCTACGTCGGAATCAGTATTAGAGTGGTCAGCTGCACAGGGGGGAGAGAAAGAGGTATGTGCTTACGATAGAATGCCGCTTCGACGAAACCCACAAGAAATCGAAGAGCAAGCAGTGAATTTGTATTGTGCACGATTCCACATAGCGCAGATATCAAGCCCCAAACACACATAACCGCTGGAAGGTATTTGGATGGGGATAATTTCGCCAGAAATATGTTCGATGGGATTTGCATGGGAATATAACCAGCAAAGAGGATCCCAACGGCAGTGGCGTACTGGGTCGAGCTCATATGCAGAGATTTTGTGATTCCGGCGACTTTGGCTGCTCCGATATTTGTCTATGGCACATTGTGATTTAGTATAACTTCAGATAAAACCTGAGAGACAGGAACAAACCCTATCCAAGTAGTTGAGCACGAAGATAAGCCAAACGCAAGCCAGAAGACGCAAGTCTAACTTGCGCTTGAGTCTTTTCTCCACATCTATAAACTCATCCGGGCTCATCTGTTGTGCAACTTCGAGACGGTTAGTGGGCGGCTCCGTCTCTTTCTGTATATCGGCAATGGCCTCGACATGATGCATGGACAGCTTTGTTGATTCAGACATTGTCAAAGGGTGATACACAGAGAAAATAAGTTGTCTGAATTTTTACATCAAAGGGAAGATGTTGTTCGGAAAGAAAGACCTTCTTATATTTGCGAAAGACACAACCCATAGGATTGAGGATGGTTGATTCAAATACGGGGTCAACTTCTTGTTTATCTGGCACTCTTGTTAGACCAATCACACAATTTCTAGCTGCATTAAATATAGGTTAGGTACCTCTAGGCTTTCGGGCTCATTGCGAACAAAGAACTTTTTCCTAATTTGGCAAACTATCTGTACTGACAGTGTTTAGAGCCCCGGAAAGGGTAAAACCCCCGCCTTTTTTGCTGTGCCGCAAAAATTCGCGACCAAGTGCTAAGTTAGTAATCGTACAACGTAGCCGGGTTCTTGACCCAAAGTCCTTGCCACTCTTCATCTGACATCCACTGACTCAACGATTCGATCCAGCTCTTGTCGTCTACATTGAGGAAAGCCTCTTCGATAGACGGATCCATTCCAAGCCGGTCCTTATGGCGCTTCGTATGAGGCCAATCACTACCCCAAACCATTCTACCGGGGTTGGCATCGATGAACCGCCTGACTATCCAACAAAGATCTCGGAACCCTGGAGCGAGGTTGGAGCATCGGTTCGGTGCCGAAAACTTTATCCACAAGTTCCCTTCCTTGAGTGTCTGGCACAATTGTTCCAATCCTAGCCGCTCGTCTTCTCTCAAGTAAGAATCATTTTGAATATCGGCAACGCTGTCATCGGCGCGGTAACTGCTCCCCGCAATCAAGGCAAAGTGATCCACAACAACGGGCAAGGGAGATTTATTGATGGTTTCCCGAAGCTTGTGCCAGAACTCAAGATGGGGTTGCTGGATTTGTATGCTCCAGGCTGGCTTGCCCCATTGTGCCAGCCGCTTGGCGGTAGCTTCGATCAGTCTAATCTGGAGGGCGACATCATCAATGGCTTTGTGTCGGAAAAAGTCTAGGCGAACGGAGCGGACTCCAGCGGCGTGATACTGCTCAAGGAGTTCGTCTGTTACGGTTTCCAGATCCAAGACACAAATCCCACGGGCCTTTCCGCCGAACTGGTTAAGATAGTAGAGTAGAGAGGTGCAATCTGCGCCGTAAGACAGACCGTGAGCGATGCAAACATGTTCAGCGCCAATAGACCTTTCGAACGCCTTTAGCTGGTCTAAAGATGCACGGGCTGGGGTAAAGTGTCGCCCATCAGCAAAAGGAAATTTTTCGGGCTCGAAAATATGATGATGTGTGTCCCATGCGCCAGACGGCACCGCCTTGGTTGAATAGGTCAACATTTCGTCGAAGTCCAAAAAGAATAGTCATATGCAGAATATCAAAAAAAAAAAGTTTCGTCTTCCCAAAATTTGCGTAGATGGATATGCATATCAACCTCGAGTCGGTCTGAAGAAATCATCGGCCCAGTCCTCCCGACCTAGGCTTATCTTAGGATCCTTCGTGAACAAGAACCGTAGCGCTTCCATCGGCGAACCGCCGATGCTTGGGCCCCACAGCGTCGGGCACACTGTACAGTAGGTATCTTGTGAACTTCTCCGACGGAGTCCCCATTCAAAATCAACCCATAAAAGATCTACGAAAGGACTGTTTAATCTAATCACTGGGTTTAACAATCAATCAATCACTATGCAATCGGCAAGAATGCTATCCAATGTTAAATCGATTGTTCAGCGGTTGCAGACATGGGGCTCATGCGATGTACCCTCAGGAAGATCAATATACATGTATACGCGCAGTTTCTGACATATTAACAGGTTTCAGATGGCCTCTCAAAGCTTGGCCACCCTCATGGTGGATTTCTGGAGGGCCTGACAATGTATTCTCCGGAGTTCCAGGCCGGAAAGACTAAGATCGTTGGACAAGCATTCACGGTGAAATTCGTCCCAAAATCTGACAAGGATGCACCAAAGCTGCAAGGCAACTATGTATGCATTGATTCCTAGAAATCCTGGGGGCATTCCGTGCGCTGACATATTGCTAGATTGATCAAGTTCCGGAAGGTGGAGTGATCTTCATTTCTCAGCCGCTTCCCCATGTGAACGCAGTTTATGGCGGTCTGATGACTCTGCGCGCTCAAGCTCTGAACGCAAGAGGTGTCGTGATTGATGGCCGTGTCCGTGACTTGGGTGAGCATCGAGATCTGGGATTTCCCCTTTTCGCCAAATCCGTTGGTACCACGGCAGGAGGGGCAGTCTGCCGCCCATCAGAAGTTAATGTGCCTGTCCGCCTCAATTCCGAAAATCAAGAAGCGTGGATTGCTCCCGGGGATTATATCATTGCGGATCTTAATGGAGTTGTCTGTCTGCCTCAAGACCTTGCGGAGCAAGTATTGGATCTCATCCCAGCTATTTCTGAAGCTGATACCAAGTGTGCGGATGCAATCAAGGCAGGACGGACTGTGGAGGCGGCTTTTAAACAGTTTCGCGGGCGTTGATGTTCTTTAAAATGGAGTTCGAATAGGAGGTTCTTAAATAGCATTTTTGCCTCGCATTGTAAATTCTCGCCGGCCATAAGGGTATATATTCAAGAATCTAATTGTATCAAACAATAAGTACCATACAAGATTTTTGCGTGCAAATATCAGTCCATGATGAATGAATTGGGAAGCTTTATTGGGTTATTTTGATTTGCATCTCCAGGTCCTATTGAGTCAATCCCAAATTGGACAATCTGCTGATTATTATCCCTTTAAAATTTGTACAAATTTGAAGAATCCAGTGAATTGACATTCAAGATGGGAGGTCACATTTCGACCCAATATAATGTCACCTGTAATGATAGAAACACTCGCCGAAAAAACCATGCAACTACAATTCAGCGTCCGCGTACATTGACTCCCACTCTGGCCACGGCGTTGTATCCATCGCAATATTGAAAATCTCCGATCCAATAAGATCTGGAGTGAAGAAAGTATCATCAACAAAACCATGATTGAAATCGCTCCAGTCAATCGCACCCACAACCTCTGGTCTCACGTAGGCCGGACGCAACTTATTGAACTGAGCCGCAACTATGCCAGCTAACATATGCGCCACATGGCACGGGGATCCAATTGATTTCAACCAATCTACGAATCTTACCACGAGGCTGTCGAGACCATGAACGTCGTAGTCTGCGGCTTCGAGTCTCGCTTCGTATGTGCGTAGAAGACGGCATAGTGTGAGGGCGGAAAAGGTTACGATGTGGTATATATGATCCGTCAGATGTCGTGTGCGTTCGTCGGTAGTTTCGATCGCAAGTTTTATTATGCTTTCTGAATGATGAATCATTTCAATAACAATCGTTTCAATGGCATCTGAGCTGTCTTGTAGTCTTGTAGAAGACCTTAGATTTTGACTGTAAATTAAGAGATGGGCAAAGTGGAAACCCATCTGAAGGAACTGCGACCGGGGTTGCTCTACTCAACCATCAGCATGACAAAGATGCTTTGAATTGTATTAAACAACTCACCGAATAATGTCATCCAATCTTGTCGCCAGGTTTGTAAAGCATCTTTCGCCTCTGACAGGTTGATGGTTGATCTGGAGGAGTGTCTGTATATTATCCAATATAGGTTGACTTCGGCCGCCATTCTGACTTCGTAGTTCGTGATATTGTCTAATTGACTTATGCGAAGGCAGTGATCAATCTGCTCTTGCTTGAGTAACGCTTGTCTTCCAGTACCTACGCAGTATCTATAAAAATAATTAGAACGGAGCTAGGTCTGACTCACGACAAGCATACATACTGTAAATGAGCCAAACACAAATGATTCCACAAACACCATACATCAATGAGAGATTTCTCAGCCGAAGTCCTGAGGCTACCTTGAAATAACTCCACAAACTCAGGACTAGCCATCGCTTGCTGCAGAGCATAACCGGTCAGTAGCCAACTATCCACACTCAGCGGAACCTGGCCTATTGTCGTGGACCATAAACTCAGTATGAGCACTGCCTGGAAAAACTCGAGTTTTTGAGGCACCGTCATTAAACAAGCTGTGACAAGCCTCATCGCCTCCTGAAACAATTGCGGCGCAAGTCTGTCCGCGAGATATTGAGTAGTATGCCTGACGGCAATAAGGAAGGTGCTACATAGGAGTAAGGGCGACTTTCTGATTCGCGAGAGCAAAGCCGGTGTTGATATGTCTTCACGGAATTTCACCCAGCGGCCATAGTGGATATGGAAGCTTCAGTCCATGTGTTAACTTCATTCCGCAATTGAATCTTTACAGGGATGTGACATACAGCTCGAGTAATGCATGTGCGGTGGGAATTGATACAAGTCCGGTTGATATAACATCAAAATGTGAGTGTATTTCATTCGTTTCCGGTGAGGCCACACCGGCATCTGTAGCAGCCTCCCTGAGAAGAAATACTGGGGCTGTATTACTGTCGGCTGTTGAGCCATTAACATTAGCATCAAGTCGATTCACGAGCCTATTGACTGTTCTCTCTAGTCGACTGAGCCTAAGATACTGTCAGTTTAAAAGCCTTTTTGGATATACTAAAGATAACGGTACCTATCATCAACTGATATACCTTGCTCAGAGGGGTCAGAACTAGTTTGAGCCCTTGAAGAACCCGGATCTCGAGCTGATACTCCAGAACTAGGCCCTGTGAGCCTCAGAGAACACGAATGCGACAAGGTCTCACATCTCAAACAACTCCCCTCTCCGCTCGACGACGTATAACATCTCGTCTTTGATTTCCTGCAGAGATCGCATGCTTTTGATGCCCTACCTGACGACAATCTTATAGGAGGCATATCCTGTACATATTATAGCGCGTGAACGATGCATATCGACAAGGAGTCATTTACAATTGAGGTGTTCTTATCGGCAAAATAATAAGTTGTCAACAATCACGCAGTCAACCTAAGGCTGACGAGACCCGCTTTTGATAAGAATGAACTTACTACCCATACCCTAACCCTAAGTACTTACGGGAGGTGCCGCATGGATTTAGGGCTTTTTGCATAGCCCTAATTGAATGGAAAATCGAAATATCCAAACTACACGACAGGCAGGCTTGTTCTTCAGCTCAACTAGCTTTTGTGACAATACCCTAATTTATATAAGTATATAAAGATTACGTTCCGAAGGAAAAAGAAATTGTGTTAGATTATGCCATCTCCGATGCTTCCCTTCGACTAGGCTGTGGTTCGACACCCGAGGAAACCACCAGGCCTTGATCATTCCCATCGACTACTCTATATAACACTTTCCACACTAGAATCACCACGGCAGCTGCTAAGGCACACGATGCTGCAATCACTAATCCATGTCGATACCGCGGAGCATCTAACGCAATCAGTATTCGAGAATGATAACAGTGACTGTAGTATTCGCATGACATACCTTGGGTGCGGAACAGCTGACTGCCTGGGAAATTGGCAAGTTGCAGACTCATCACATACGCCGCAAGAGCCACAGGACGTTTGTGATCTTCCATCTTTGCGGTGAGCCAGGCTGCGTTGATGGCTTGGGCCGATCCCATGCCCATTTGCGTCCATACCACACCTCCTAGAACGCTTATTAATTTAAGAAAAGCAAAGAACCAAGGCCAGAGGAATGTACGTACCATAGAGGATCCATTTATCAACCCCATTAGCCACTAATGCCAACCATAACAGTCCGATCGCGCCCCATAGATATCCGATAGCGATGTGAACACCACGTTCGCGTAGTTTGTCACTACTAAAAGCCAACGACACGGAAAAGACCAGCGCACAAGCACTCCCCACGGAATTCAGCCCATTTGCTTGCAAACTCGTAAATCCCAGACTCTTAATGATTGACGGCGCATAAGTATTCATAGGCGAAATCATGACCATTGACAGAAATGCAGCCACCAAATGGCCATATATTCTCCAATCTGCGAAAGTTTCGAGGATGTGTGCAGGTAGAACAGGTTTTCCGTATCGAAGACCCTTTGTTGGATCGTCTTTGATGACGCGCGTGATTAAGATAGTCGACTCACGCGGAGTGAAGATGTTATATGATCTTCCAAAAATGCGTTTGGGTGTTGCTGCGCTGTGCTGCAGATAAAAGTACATTACGACACCGAGGAAACATGTCAAACTTCCTTCTGATCTCAGTGTCAGCATCGTTACTGGTGACAGGCGTCAATGAATAAATGAATAAAGCTTTAACAAACCGACAAGAAACAGCCACTGCCACCCTCGCAGCCCTCCGCGCCCATTTAGCGACAGCAATCCAATCGCTAGCGGTCCCCCCAAAATCCCCGCAAAGGAATTCGACGCCCAAAAGATCGCGTACCTCAACGCCAGTTCCTGGTTTGTATAGAATTTTGAAATATACAAGGCGAAACTTGGGATGTAGCCACCTTCAAGAGCACCGATGAAGAATCGGATCGCATACAAACCTGACGCATTCCGTACAAAAATCTGACACCATGTCGCTATGCCCCACAATACCATGGTGACAGGTAAGAAACGTTCAGCGCCAATATACCGACTAATCATATTGAATGGTAGCTCGGTGATAACGAAACCGACGGTAAATAATGTCTGCGCAAGATTGATGTTTGTGTTGTTGACTTGCAGGTCCACGGCGAAAGTGGAGGTCAGAGCGTTGCTGATATTTGTGCGGTCAAATTGAAGAAAACAGAAACAGAGGACGATGAATGGTAACAGGTAGAGATCTGCTTTCAGGATGGCTCTTCTTTCTTCATTGGAATAGATATCGATATTGGGATCATACCCGGGGATGTTTGTAGTAGGTGAATCGTCAGTGATATCGTTCGCGTCGTGTTTGAAGCCTTCTTTTGACTGATCCATTTTCCCGAAACTCATATCCAGGTATACACAAGGAATAATATGAAAATCTTTGCATCGAGAGTTCCCTCATCCTGCAATCCAGCGGCTCTGATCAGAATATATAACTTAATAGCTCTGTATAGATATGGACCAGTCGATGAAGCTATTTCATGAAATTCGCTGTGCAATGTTATCATCGCGCTAATAAAGGCGTGATAGGAGTTTATTCACAATCGTTATCGAGCCGACGGCATGCCGTCGGGAACTTGCCGGAGTTTCCGGATAGCAATTTTAATGTACCATCAGGTTTGTGCTTATTAAATAAATAATATTCAAAAAAAAATATTTAATTTTCAGAATATAATCCAGGTTCTTGATCGATGTAAATTGCGTGATTACGTCTTGTTGTCGCGTTTTCTAATATCCTTTACGACCCTTAAAATGGAGCAAAACACACTCAAAAGAAGAGGTGTCGGCCTTATTGGCGTCGACGAGCAAAAGTCATTTGGAGGATATACTCTGTTCTGCCCATTGACTAGTGACGTTGCGTATCTCGTGGATATCGACGGAAAACAAGTTCACTCCTGGAAGCTCCCTGGCAGAATTGGCCGTCATGCGAGGATTCTCCCAAGTGGGAATCTCGCGGTCAACACACTCCGACCGGCTCCTCCAGACCGCACAACCAAGGATGGAGGTCCATATCCATTCCCGTTTTTTAATAAATACGGCGGAGGTGTCATGAGTGACCTTGACCCCGATGGGAACGTTGTGCGCCAGTTCACGGATCCCCTTGGCCACCATGACCAGTATCACTTTGGAGATGGCAGCTTACTGTACACGAGTCTCGAAGCGTTGTCTCGGGAAGAATCTGCAAAGATCGTTGGAGGTGTACCCGGCAGTGAGATAGATGGCATTTCGTATGCCGACACAATCAATGAAGTTGACTCGAATGGGAATTGCATATGGCAATGGAAAGTCTCCGAGCGCCTCCCCCGAGACGAATTCCCGCTTCAACCGCATTATACACGCGAACACTACCCACTCATCAACTCAGTATTCCCCATGCGCGATGGCAAACACATCCTCGCTTCAATGCGATCTGTATCTGCAGTCGTCATAATCGAAAAATCTTCCGGCGATATAATCTGGAAACTCGGGCCCGAAGTCCTAGCCCAACAACACAATGCGACTGAGCTCGAGAACGGAAATATCCTCATCTTCGACAACGGCGCATATCGCACCGGCGAGTCTATCACGTATAGCCGCGCAATCGAAGTTGATCGTACAACAAAAGATATAGTTTGGGAATACCGGGACCGGTCCCAAATGCTGTACTTCTTCACCCCGTTCATGGGTAGCGCTCAGAGGCTTGCCAATGGCAACACCCTGTTATGCGAAAGTGCATTTGGCCGGGTATTCGAAGTTACACGTGATAGGTACATCTGTTGGGAGTATGTGAATCCGCATTTCGCACCCTATCCGGATGAGGTGACGGCGAAGATATTTCCCGGGGAGTCGAATGCGTTGTTTAGGGCTTACCGGTATTCGGAGGAGGAGATTCCATGGTTGAGAAAGAAAATTTCCGAAGCAAATTGAAATGCAAGCGGTATACATGAGCACATGAAAATATATCTAGCCGATGGATAGTGCTGGATTGGGTTGGTAGATGCAGTGGACGAAGTATCTTTGTGAGCATTTTTCCAGCATGCAACATAGTTCTCGCAGCCGTGCCGATCTTTAGTCACCCCTCACCGTCCAGAAAATAGAATCCTTGGGTGGTGCCTCTGCCACACGCCATGTTGATCTATCAGCATGTTCATCCCAGTATGGAACGCCTCCAGGATAATCATTTCCGTAATAATAAATACTATAGGCCCAGTATTCAGGGTCCTCGTGACATATAATATCCGGATATGGATCAAAGGACGTATAGCCCCATCGCTCATTAATACGAGCCACAGCCTCGGCTCTCGAGATCCGAAAAAGCGCCTGAAGTTCTTGAGATATTTCTTGAAGATAGTCATACATCCCAGCATCTACTTTAGCAAGGAATTCTGGTTTTTCAAGCTCCGTACTCGACTTATCATGACCCGACGGTTGTTGTGGGTATGAAAGGTGTTCGCCGCATTGGTTGCTTTCTTCGGCATTTCTGGAATGTATTGCAGTGCATGGAATGGTTTCCTTTTCATGGCAAGGCTTTGAAGGCATTATTAACTTCTCAAAAAGATTAGCAGGAAAGACCCAGTCTCTGTTGTTGTTGCATCGAGAACGAGCGTGTCTGGAAGAGGGGACGTAGAGAGCTTGCTACTCAGGAGTTTGTCTGGGGGAAACTGTGAATATTGATTGCTACGGTGCCACTTATCCTGGATCGCCCGCTAACCCGGCTTGGAAAAGACCTTCATGCCCCGCTTTGCTGATGCAGCAAATCATCCGGCGCTGTTGGTCTTATCGCACAATTGGGATTCTTTCGTTCTTGACCCTAACTCCGAATAGAACATGGATCAGCCTAGGTCGGCCTACTTACAATACTCCTATATTTTTTAATGTCGGTTTATTTCTGGCATCGAAATTCTCCTCGCGATTTTGGATGAGGACATGAACATATGAGGACATGAACATACTTCTGGTTACTTAACATAACAGTAGTAAATTATGTAATGAAACAAGTTAACACAGTCTCCGAGAGAAGGTGAATAGAACATAAGATACTTTTTGTAGGAACGGTTAATTAATGAGAAAACTACATTTAATTGAAACTTTAGTTTAACATCCCGTGCAGGCGTCACATGTGGCAGCAATAAGCAGTGTTTCCCAAATTCGAGTTCACGTTTATGGTACGTTGCGGTAAATAGGTAGCTTTTTATAGTACATTATACCGTTGGACTTGCCGCGGAACATTCCAAGGTTCACATACTCAGATGGGGCATCATCTTCTAAGTACCCCACGATTTCCTGGGGTTTTCCAATACCTAGGTACCTAGAACGAGAATTAACCGAAGGTCTATACAGTCGGGTTCTATGATTGAGTTACATTAACCGTCGGATAGTTAGGTATGTCCCCACGTTATGTATGGTCATCACTAAAACCTGGCCAATCGAATAAAATGAATGGAAACTTTGGAAATAAATACCTACCCCATGGGGAACCCCCGGTCAATTACGCCTTGGCTATAATTTAAGATTTTTAATTCTACCAATACCCATTCGCAAGCGTACCTGCATATACCGGTGCCCAAAGCAACGTAACAACGCTACAAATCTATAGGATCGTCGCTATCCGGATATTAAGTTTTTATTTGTGCATTCAAACGACCTCGGGAAAAAAAAGCATCGTTCAGCGAGTCGCTTAATAGGTATATGGGCGATCAGAATGATTGAATACCTAGGTAGATACATAGGTACATAGAGACGGAGATTTGTAATTTTAGAAATATTTAAGGAGGACATTCCCATGAGTACTGTCTCTTGGTATCGGATTCAGAGCATTCAAACAATGAAGACTGAACCACACAATATGTTGATTCCTGCTATCACTCTCCTTGCTGGCCTTGCTGCCGCAATCGGTCCCTGTGACATCTACGCCGCCGGCAACACGCCATGCGTGGCCGCTCACAGTACCACTCGTTCGCTATACGGCAATTACAATGGCGCTCTCTACCAGGTTCAACGATCATCTGACAACAAGACGGTCGACATCGGGCCCCTGGCCAGAGGTGGAATTGCCCGCTCGGCCACTCAGGATTCATTCTGTGCCAACACAAACTGCACCATTACTATCATTTTTGACCAATCTGGCAATGGAAACGACCTGACACGAGCACCTCCTGGGTATTATACCAAAGGGTCTGGGCCCGGTGGTTCCGATGAACTGGCTGTCGCGAATGCTGCGCCTGTCAGACTCCTCGGCGGGCACACTGTCTACGGCGTATTTATACCGCCGGGCGTAGGGTATCGTAACGATAACGCTAAGAAGACAGCAACAGGCGACGCGGCAGAAGGAATTTATGCTGTACTTGATGGAACGCATTATAACGACAAGTGTTGTTTCGACTATGGCAACGCTGAAACCGACAACAGAGCCGGTGTGGATGGCACTATGGAAGCCATCTATTTTGGTAACTTGGACATATACGGAACTGGTGCTGGAAAGGGGCCGTGGATCATGGCCGATATGGAAAACGGACTATTCTCAGGTCAGAGCGCAGGTCTCAACGCCGCCGACCCAAGCATTTCGTGGCGCTTTGTGACGGCTACCCTCAAGGGCAAATCCAATCAATGGGCACTTCGCGGGGCCGATGCTACTACAGGGTCATTAGAGACGCTCTACAGCGGTGTCCGACCTAATGGATACAATCCAATGAACAAAGAGGGAGCAATCATCCTAGGTATTGGGGGCGACAACGGCAACGAGGCGGCGGGCACGTTTTATGAGGGTGTCATGACCACAGGATATCCCTCGGATGAGACGGAGAATGCCGTGCAAGCCAATATTGTTGGCATGAAGTATACTGTTTTTTAATCGCAGATTGCAGTGGAGCGATTAGGTCTCGTGTATGGTCAATTGAGCTGTCCAGATGTAAACAGAGCGAGAGAGAAATATACCTAGGTAGTGCTTGAGGAAAAAATTGCTACGAGAAATATGTATATAATTCCTAGGTGTATATATTGAATATGTTTACTAGAAACTACAGTTCTATGAAGCTTGACACCGATGACAGTATATTGAACCGTTATCCATAGCTACTGTGGGAAATTTCATTACAAAGCTGTATTGCAGTAGTACGAAAATGACATTCCATGTAGTAGAAACAGAATTAATCTATCGGCTGAGCTAGTGTCAGGGACTTTACGATGGCGTAGGCACTAGAGCGATATTGGCCAAGGGGTTGAAACGCACCAAAGAATGTCTGCAGGCGTGTATATTCTTCGCAGCTATTGGCTAGCCCTTTCCTATATTATCGGTAATTATCGTACATCAATCTTGTCTGAGAGGGCAATTCATCTCTATGCAATATACACGTCTGACACTCGGCTTCTGTTGGCTTGTCCTAGTCAGGGGCAATACTGTTTCTAGATGGATGGATATCAGCGTTATCCGAGTACAGAGTTCCAATATTACTGTAAAGTTCTAATCTTCCTAGGTCCCAGGGTCATTAAAAATAAGTGAGCCAAAATCAGATATTATGCGAAGCAATTCGTACGTATGTGTTGGACATTCTCAAATTAGACGTTTTTGATGTGAACGAGCTCTGGGATGGTTGCAAAGATTACTACCACTGCAAATGCACAAATGCCTATAGAAAAATATTTTTTATACTGCAAGACTTACGTCAAGATATGAGATTAAAGGGACTCATTGATCCAGACTTATATCCCATAAAATTGATTCGGTTATTTTTTTTCCGTGGATACAATATTCATTCGTTTACTTCCCAATTATAGCAATTGAAGTACTCGCCCCTGAATAGCGTCATAAGCATGCATGGAATTTCGGGGAGGGGGCTATATTACAATATGGCCAAAAAGGATCTATCAAAGATTAAAGTGATGGATTACTAACAGTCCCTCGTGACACGACGGCCAACAATCCGACACGACTAAGGAACAAGACACCTTTTTCTTCATGAAAACAACTTCTTTCCCCCCTCTCGAATCCTTCAACTTCAATTCTGACTTACTTCTTACTTGTAAATCACAAAACTGTCACTGACGACCGGTAACTGGTTAAGGCCGAGTCTTTAGCTTTTTGGTTTTTTTCCAATTCCGAAGACCATGTCGCTTTTGACAATCATCCAAAATCGCACTTGACAGATCGATAATCATCACATTCTGTCGTTCCTCATTCCAAGTCATATTGACCTTTCTGATTTTAGCGTTGAGAGAAACATACTGCGACAACTTGTTTCGTGTTTCTGTGATTTTATTCTCGACATCGACACCCTCTGACGGTATAGGGTCCAAGCTCAACCCAGCCCATGACAATAACAACATTCTGGTGACTTTGGACAGATTAACAAGGGGATACGGTCTTTCAAGGACAAGGCTGCCGAGGCAGACAGGAATGAAGACTCCTTGCAATGATTCAAGAATTGAATAGAATTTCAATTCTTTGTCCACATGACATTCATTCGCTTTGCCCACGCCTTTGGCAACAAATGTGTATCCGTAGTCGGTTAGTGTGACTTTGAATAGTGTACCAACTCTTCCTTTCATACCGTACTTGCGCAGGCATAGACAGTTTACATTCAGATTTTCTTTGAGCTGGCTTTTGAGTAGTGAAACGACCTTTTCTTTAGAAATCGGGTGTGTCCCATCGACAGAGGTCTTTTGATGAGACTCAAAATTGGGGCAAGCGGCGTCCAGTAAAACCCCCTCAGCAAGTCCGCGCATACAAGCCTGGGTGCAAGCGTCCTCAAAAAGCTGCGATAGTGTTTGTAGGGATTGTGGACGACGGCGCTGGCCTAGAGTTTGGCGTGTTGAGTTCTCAGATTGAGGTTCTTGGCCTTGTTACGAACGAGACATCTCATCCCCATCGTCAATATTTCCGTCTTCTTCACTTCTCATGTCCCCCCCTCCGTTCCTCCATTCGTTATATGCAAGTGGCAATCGCTCTGGCTGATTGGGCCATTTCATGTTTGCCATTTGGGCATTGATGATCCATTCGGGATCAGCCGTCTCTGAGTCTAGTGCGAGGAATAACAAAGAAGCGAGTTGAAAAGAAGCAGTTAATTGGGGCTTGAATGACGATCCCAGTTCCAATAGATGTAAAGAAACGTCATGGTAGTATAGTACGGTCGGTTCGGTCGGCTCTACTTTGAGGATAACAAGAGTCGAGCCGCATGAGAAATATCCGAAAAGTACACCGCTTGTAATCATGTAATGAAACGCATGACACAAAGCCGTAGCAATTTCCTCTTCTGCTTCTTGCTCCTCGTTATTGGTAGAATTTGACGCTTTGTGGTGAAGTACATCCAGAAAGATCCATCGAGGTTTTCTCTTAAGAACACTAAGCATAGCCTGGTATTCTGAATCATGCGGCAGTTTGTACTGTCCAATGAGCACTTTTTGCTTTTCATTTTCCTTCTAACAGACAGCCCATCGATGTGGTGAATTTTCGGGTGGTTTAAGATGATAATTGCTGTAAGTATCGTAGAATTCAACGACCCAAGGGATTCCCTGCTTCTTGTAGTATGCGTTGACTATGTCTTGTGCTGGCTTTTCGACAAATCTTTGGATCCAGTCGCAGATTCTCTGTTCATGCCGAAGACACGGAGAGCCACTGAGCAAATCGTGGCTTTGACCTCGCGTAAGAGCCTTGCTGGGAAACGAAGCTTCATTTATAAGACTTTCATTAACCTCCTCAAATGTTTTCTTGACTATAGCCGACTCGAAATGACTCCATAGTCGAAGCTCCTGCGGATAACACATGCCATATACAGCTGTATCACCCCTTGCTGACTTATCCAGGGCAGTCCCAATTTCGAATTTTAGTGGGATGATCATTTGAAGATTCTTCAAATGATCTGCCCAGCTTGTTTCAGCAAGTTGTTGTTCTAATTCTGCACGTTCTTGTTTTAAGTCTGCAGTTCCTCGTTTTAATTCTGCAAGTTCTTTGGCAAAGTCTTGTTCCAATCTTGCACGTTCTTCAAGGAGCTCTCTGATATCTGGTTGATCCATTTTTGAATGACTGGGATTATGCTCTGTGCGCTTGACTGGCTATCCCTTACTTGAGGTTCTCGAGCTCGATGTGGATATGACGTGACTTCTTGGAGAAAATGATTCGATATGCTAAAACTTGGCAAAGGTGTGTTCAGTCTCAGGCTCCAAAGAACAAGAGGAAAATTGGTGGTTTTCAGGATGTAGAATGAAAAGTTGAATGATGAGAAACAAGAAGGAAGAAATAGAATGGAAGGAGGAAAGCTCTCTTGTTTTGCTTGCTGGACGTGGCACTAGTAGAATAACGCATGGCTGTTTGACCATGTTTCTTATGTAAGATACTAATTTGGACGGTAGTGACCGGTGCCTGCCTCAGGAAGTCAATCATGAGGCTATTATTTATGATAAGGGCTCATTGAAGCACGTGATTCGTCTTTATTTCTCTCCTCTTTTGCTGCCAGTACAGGATTCAGACCCTTCAGATCTCTTCTTCCTTCATCTTTTCGAGAGCTGGCTCAAGAAGCAGATCGGACTTCAGGGCCCTCTACAGTCAATTATCGCACACGCTTTGAGTCCACCGTCAAACCTGAAACATTTTAATCTAGGGCTCTCCATCAACCTTGTTTTTGTATAAGCTATTGCTACTTGTATGGACTTGGACCTGCCGACCTGCAATGCGGCTCTATGCTTGACAGTACCTGCTAACGCCCATTCTGGTTCTCATTTATCCGGTCATGTTACAGAAGCGAGTTTACTATTGGAAAGATCCTGACTGAGAGATGCAGGCCGGTTCTTCCTGCAAGCCTAAACACACAAGTTGGTTTGGGCCATCACTTGTTGTGGAAGGAGGCGACTTTCCGGCAAGTAAAATGCTGCAAAAAGACATTATGTGGTGGTTAATTGAATCTTGCCGCAATATCAGGCAGGGAATCACAATTGATACAGAGCCATATCACACAATTATAAGTCATTTTTATACCGCGGTGAGATCTTTCTGGAGACAGGCATGGAAATACGGACCCCTGGAGACCGTCCCTACCGATTAATAGTCAAACTATCAATTTTAATCGGGAGAAGAAAACAGTCAACAAACTGTGGACAGTTCGCCTGTTCCGCTCAATCACAACCTGGCCTTTTGAAAGTTGCAGGGATGAATACTTTTTAGACGTTCGAGTTTTTGACAATCCAATCTCTAAATATAGAATCGAAGAGTATGGACGCTGACTCATGAGTAGCCCTGGGGGCCCAGGCTATATTGCGGTAGGGCTTCTAGCGACGGTGCGAGATTGGCGCGCAGCCTTAACCCCTTGAAATCTGTGAACCTTTTAGCAGTGATAGGGTGATGTGAGCTAGGGTCCCTCCTGTTGATAATTGGCCAACTAAAATACAAGAGCATGTACATATGGCGGCTAGCTGAGTGGATTAATGTTTCTGACTTGAGCGGGTCACCGGGAGGCAAGCCATAGCATCCAATGGATTCAGGCTACTTGGACATACTTCTAGACTTACATGCATATCTTCGCCGTCATACAGGCGTTAAAGGCGAAGAAAAGACGTCGATTGAGAATGAGATCTCTTCGTCACGTCCTATCACATTTGGGGTTCGCTACGTCCACGGGTAGCGGTAGGAACGTTGTCGTGGTGGGGGCAATGCATAAATAGGTATATAGTTCCCGTAAGAACATGGCTGTTTATGAACCTGCAAAATTTCAAGAACCTTCTCCCATCATCGAGGTATCATTTGCATTATTTATACAACCATTCTATCCTCACCCAGCTGTGTGCTGTTGAGAACGGACGCACAATGCCTTCTAACAAAGACCGGCTGTATATTGCTCTGTACGCCCATGGAGGGAGTGCCACCATGCCAGGAAAAGAAGACACGTGAGTTTCTGATACACGATTCCCCTCTGCCGGACGCTTTGCAAAGAAATTCACACCTTGACCACATCAGATACCACTGGGCTTTGATAGTGAGACCGAAATATAAATCGGAGAATAAAGTGGGTGTTCGTTTCCATGCCAAGGAGAGACTGAACTTGGGAGGTGTATTGGAATGGTTGTTTGAGAAGTGGGAGTGTTCTCTTGCTCCTACCAATATGCTGCTCGTCTATATTCTTATTGGAAAGATTAAAGATCAAAGTCGCCTAGTCGACATTTTATGTAATACGCCGATTCGACAAGAGGTATCAGATTGGAATTGTGTTGACTAGGTAAAAGAGACTTTGCAAAAACTGAAAATAGATTCTAAAACTCTAGGCATGAGCATCGTTGAATGGGAAAAGGTGCGCGACGGGGCAATAAATTATTGCCAATACAAGAGAGATCAGCACTGATTTGATGGCCAGGGGAACTTTAATATAAGGAAAGTTTCAACATATGACTTGATGAAGGGAAAGGAGATTATTAATTAGTTTAAAATATAGGCCGTAATCATTTAAATATCTTCAAAATATTTTTGACGCACTCGTTTCATCACAAGCTCTTCGGGCATCGGCTGTAAGAACTTATCAATCTTATTAATTCAAAAGGAGTTCTATGGATTGACTTGGTGAGCAGAAATGTATTCCTAATATAATAGATACCAGCCCGCTGTTTTCCAATCAACAATGCCAACGATATTATTCCCACGCACCAGGATATTAAGGCTGCTGAGATCATCATGAGTGAATATGATTGGCCAAGTTTTGGTTTGCTGTCTTATAAGTTCTTGAATATCGGGGTCAAGATTTGAATTATTTAGATTAAAATCCATGCCCATGCGTAAATGCCTGTGAAAGTCGTGAATCGTATTAAATGAGCCAAAATGTAAAGTAGGACCCGGGATACAGCAGTCATAAAGCGATCTCCTGTCAATAGAAGCAATTCCCAGCCTCTGAGGATGGGGGAGAGTACGCATGTCACGGATCAATTTTTCTAGTTGTAAAAGAAGTTTTGACTTTAACTTCTTGCTTCGTTTAATCTAACCATTGCTGATCATGTCTCCTTTTATTCTTTCCATTATGATATACGTTCGTTCAGCATGTGTAAAAGCACAAAAGACTTGTGGCACAGACAAAGACGTATGTTGTGATAAAAAATGCATTGTTGATGTTTTGAATAAATGTACTCGGTGTTTGTACTTCACACATAGTCGGTCCGTCAACATGAGGATGTTTCCCTCTCAAGGCCGAATACGCTTGAAAAGTTTGATCGTGAGAAGTATTGAGTACCGATATAGAACATTGTCATTGATAGGTTTGGATGTGACGGGCAAAGTCGTCGATGGCAAAGGAGACCGTTCTTTTTCAGTTGACATGCTTGACCAGTGAAACGCGTTGGAGATTAAGTTATATTTCGTTCCCAGTTTTCAGAGGACGATTTGATCAGAAACAGCTTGAAAAATCTAAATGAGCGACGGATATCATGGGTGAGCAAGGGTCGGTATTGATTCAAATTTCACAATGCTACTGCAATGGAACAGTGTGAATAGTAGGACCAATCTTCAACTTTGCTAAGTTGATGACAGCTAGCAGTTGACAGACCTATCCGTAAGCAGTTGGTCAGTTTCTAATGGAGCTTATGTACGCGATTCGCTGGCGACCCACAAACCGCCCGACAGTCACCAATCTATCATTTTACCCTAACCCTGGCAGCAGTCATTCATCTGGCGACCCATATTGCCCTAACCCATCAGTTATCAATATGTCTTCTGATGGGCAGCACAATGGATGCACGTTTCCTCCAGCTCTTGTAAACCGTTATATATTGCTCTATGTCTAAGGCACACTGGGTATTCTTTTGATTGATTGTAATATGACAGCTATCACCTTACAACTAACATCGTCACACCTCCATATTCTTCTACTCCAAACATAACTTTCTATGATGGTCTAGCCAGAGCATCGCCAGCCATGCACGTAGGTAGTCTAGGTAGTTGCGATCCAATCTCGATATGGACTTCCAAAAATTTACCGAAACCGAAAATCCAGATTTTTTATCCTTGATATTAAAGGTTGCTCCTGAGCAACAACCAGTTGAATATCACCGGTCCTCTCCCACTTTTGTTACATGCCGAAATAAGGTTATATTCGGAGTGAAGTATACTCAGGCTGATGCAAACCTGCTTTGACTCCTCAAGTACTTTCCATACTTATAAAGGCAGAACCTAATAAATATTAGTGTATGCTTGAAATCAACGGTGGAATTAGTTCCTACGGAAGAGGTAGCATGGCCATCGTTAAGAAAGCCAACAGGCAGGATGCCCACTGATAGCCCATATTGGTATACACTAGAAAAGCATAAGTCACGATATCTTGCAGCCTTCCGAGTGAGTAATTGCTTACTTTGTTCTGTAAACAAGGGAAAGGCGGCAGCGAAGACACATCGTGTAGTTGTGTTGACGGCCATAGCACTCGCTGCATATTTGGGATACCCTGCCATAAGGAAAGTCAAAATTCCTTGAAACACGAAGAAGAACCTTTTCATAGGTGTTAGCATTCTTGCTATTCAATTCGTACAGAATTTCCCTCTGTCATCCAAAGTCTTACCCTACGCTGAAGGGCACGGTGGCAATCAGTGGGACGACCCAAGAAATATCGGAGTACGTAGTCCATGCAAACCAGAACAATCCAACTGTAACCAAAGCTGATCCCACCATGGCGGGAGGTAGCCTTAGTTCAGGCTCAGGCTTATAATCAGAGCCGTGCATTTTCTTCATTTTTGCAATAGATCCTACCCACTGCTTGTGCCAAAGTGGATTACAGCACGATGCAATCACGTTTCCGATAAGAAGTCCAATGAAAGTTAGACCAACCTGCCAAAGATTGAAGCCGTGGTTGTTCATGAAGACTAAAGAGAATGCTCCAAAGCAGAGATACAGGATACCTTGGAGAAGTGACGTGTAGGTACTAATAGCTAGTACCATGGGATCGAGAAATAGGAGCTTGAACGGGACGACAAGAGAAGCACGAAGAGCTCGAGATAACGTTTTCGAAGCGCGAGCAAGGTCAGACGCAGAATGATAATGCTCGTTGCCGGTTCTTTGGCGCAAGACCGCAGCTTTCTTGCTGAGCAGGACAGGACGGAATGTTTCAGGGACGAAAAGAAGGCAAATGAAAATGACTCCTCCCCAAATGAGGAGAAGATAGAAGGACCAACGCCTGGCAACAGTTTAGTAATGAATCGCTCTCCAGAAGAAAACGAAAGGATGTAGGTTACCAATCTGTATACGAGTTTATAAATCCTCCAAGAAGGGGCCCAAGGGCAGGCCCTACGAAAGGGGCTGCGGTGAAAACTGTCATCGGAAGTAAAAGCTTCTGGGGCGGAAAAAGGTCTACCACAGTTCCACCTGCAACACTGAGAAAGGCGCTTCCAGACAAGCCATTGAAGAATCTAGCGACGAGAAGAGTTTGTATATTCTTTGCGACAGCACAAGGAATCAACCATACTAAGAACATCAATGTCGAAGTCAAATACACTGGTCGGCGGCCATAGAACTGGTCAGGCTTAGTCTTCCAAGGTTGTTCTTGTTTTATTCTATGAAGTCCGATTTTTCATACCTCTGAAAATGGGCTGAAAAGCAAGGGTCCAATTCCTAGCCCTAGAACGTACAAAGACAATCCCAAAGTTGCAAGCTCCAATGATGTTCCGAACTCAGAAATGATTTGGTCGTAAATAGCTGTGTAAAGGGACGATGTGCATGTGCTACTCACAAACAATCAACTTTAGTATATGGAGTCACCAGCTGTAAAACTCACACTAGAAATGATCCTATCCCGACTACCACAATATAGAACCATTTCTTTGCTGGCGAAAAGTTCCGTGGGTCGAGCGGATCGTTGTCACCATTCCATTCCACAAGATACGATCCGGGGAGATCGTTTGGTTCTTTTATTTCGCGCAATGCATGGGATTTTGACAATCCATTTATCGACTCTTTTCTTTCTTCGATTTCATGACTTGGGGGTACGGGATTGCTCGAATTCGAGGACATTTTACACTCACAGCTACCTGGGCAGTCTCTTTAGGTCAATGATATGTTGTTGAAGCGACTGTTTAAAAAAAGTCGAGCTCCAAATGATATCGGAGAAAACATGTTCAATTTATCCTCACAACAGTACCCAATTATCGGCTTGGTTGATTCATTCTCACAGCACTACCTACTTATTGTGATGTGAAAAAGGCTCTACGGACCAGTCCCATTGCTCCGCCGAGGGAAATCTTGGAAACCTATACGATACCTAGATCTCAAACGGGTAAATGTGGCATTCAATGGCAATATTCTAGCCCTGCTTCGATACGAGTGTACATAGCCAAGTGCCATCCTGCTATTGCACCGCCGAATACTACGAAAATCCCCTGCTCGACCGCCGAGATTTGGATTTGATCTATACAACTTGATAGCCTGCGGGTGGCTCTGAGACTTTCGTCCGCCGGAAGCTAACTTAAAGATGGGCTGGTGGGGGGTTTCAAGGCCCATTTTTTTTATTATTTGATTAGGCTTAACATCCTTGCCTCGGGAACAAGCCTATCACCAGCTCATCTGCGTCTCTTGCTAATCCTGCTGGGGCAGATCCTGGCGTCCGCCGCGCTTTCGTCCGCCGGCGCTAAGTTAACTATAAGTCTTTCAGATCATCAAGCTACCGTTCCTCCCAACTTGCTCTTCAAAACTTCATTAACTTTCATTAACTTTTATTCCATCGATTAACGCATTACATTTCTCTACGTTTGCTTCCTTAACCGGTGTCGTATAGGTATGTCATCGCCAGTTTCTCGCGCCGGCACTCGGTCCAGCCGTGTTCGCGTCAACGCTCCTCAGAGGAAACTACGCAAAGGAACTTTTAGCTGTTGGGAATGCAAGCGGCGGAAAACTAGATGTATCCCAGACCCAAGAAGAGACTCCGAAATTTGCTATGGCTGCCGGACGAGAGGTACTCGTTGTATTAGTCAGTCGCTCCCAGGCCCAGAAGATGTCGCCATGTATGCTGAGGGCCAGGTACGGAGCAAACACAGCACAACCTGTTCGGTAAAAGAGCGTGAATGTGGAATTTCTACACCTATGTCGGAATCTGCGGAACACGTACAGTTTTCTGATTTTTGTCAGGCCTCCCAAGTATGTGCTATCCCTTTGACGTGCATCGTTTAAGTGATTCCAAATCCATTACAACTGGTTAAGCAAGGTCTGAGAACACAATCTCACGGCGGGCAAGTAGGCACAACTATCCCACTTCTTGTTTTCAGCGCTACCCACGCGCGACGAGATAGAAACTATATGCAATGCAACTCGCCATCCAGCCCTCCTTTCTCATGAAGTTATGGTCGTGCCCAACGCTGCGCTTGAAAAGGATGGCATTCAGAGAAAACAAATCCTGTTGGATATTCCTGACAAAGATACTCACCCCGTGTTACTCGCGAAGTACATGTTACTTCTCGCTTGTCTCCTACAACTGCTGCGAGTAGACGTCAATAACCACGCCTGTCGTCTGTATCCCCAGACCGTCAAAGGTCTGTCAGAGCCCCCACGCGTCACCATGGAACGACTAGCCAACCTGGCAATCAAGCTTGTCACTACGAATGACGAGCTTCTCGGTAGCCTGGAAGGACTAGAGTGTATCATGATTGAGACTTTATATCAATTGAATAACGGGAGCATACGACGTGCTTGGATGTCTAATCGGCGAGCGATAAGTATTGCAACGCTCATGAACTTGAATCGGCCAGACACCCAGGCCCAGTACAAAGTTCTGGACCCTCAAAACCGATACCATACCCACCACATATGGTTTCGGATTGTGTTTATGGATCGATATCTTAGTCTCTTGCTGGGTACTTCACAAGCATGTCCTGATCGCAGCATTGTTTCCGACGCAATGCTAGCAAGCGATAATCCAATGGGTCGCCTTGAAAGAATTCACTGCGAGATTGCGTCTCAGTTGCTGGAACGCAATAACTCACCTTCAGACCCTGGTGTTGCCGATCTAACTCACAGCCTTGATCTGCAATTACAAAGAGCAGCCCGGATGCTACCGAGTCAGTGGTGGTTAATTCCAGACCTAGAAGCTACAGAATTGCATGATGCTGAAGCTCTATTTTGGAATTCCCGTCGTATATTTGTCCAAGTCATTCACTATAACCTTCTCAACCAACTTCACCTGCCCAATTTACTTTGTTCCACAGGCGCCGGTTATCAATTTGCACAGATAAGCTGTGTTAAGGCATCGCAAGAGATACTCTTGCGTTTTAATGCATTACGCTCGTTAAACAAAGTCGCCTGCAGCTGCCGCACTGTTGACTTTCTCGCTCTTATGGCTGCTTTGACCTTATTACTAGCTCATTTGGACAGCCGTCATTTAGACCAGAACCTCCTGGCCCACTCATATCACACTGACAGGGCACTCATTGAACAAGTGCGAGACAATATGGAAGAAATTGATCGGTTAAATTCAGATCCCTTAAGCGCGCAAAGCGCAGCGTTACTCCGCCAGCTACTGGAAATCGACCTAGACCCAACAGATTCGGGCTACATACCCAGAGTTAGTATGGACAAAAACATGAATCCTGATGATCCACGAGATCGCAATGCGGGATCGGCAATACAGGTCCATATTCCTTACTTCGGTATTATCACGATTACACCAAATGGTATTCGGAGGGAGAACAAACAACCTCTACAGACAACGGCCCCAAGAGGCCCGTTGGCTCAGGCGAAATCCTTGAGCAAAGCTAGCACCACCAGTGCAGAGGCTGCTGATTCCCGGAATCGCAACGCCTCTTCCGTGGTAGAGGCATCGCAAGACACCGCCAATATCGCCAATGTTGAGTCTGCTGTGTCACAAAGTAGCCTTGACTATGAATTTCAAAATCCCTCAGAAACCATTTCAACCCAGGACACATATTTCATACCGCAGGTACCAGACGGAACCCCAAACTTGATCTTGGAGAATACTCCATATCCTGAATTGGCTGCAAGTATGGAAGACTGGGTATTCCAGGGTGTAGATGTGACCTTTTTTGACTGTTTGATGCGAGGCACTTCTAATGGAATGGCTCAGAACAATTATATGTCTTACGGGCAATTTGATGGTCAACGGAGCTCATAACTCAGCTCCCATTTCTCGAACTTTTCAATTTCATCTCATTTTATCTGTTGATACGCTATCGACAACCAGCTGGTTAGCGTAACGGTTTCATCTATACCCCATTTACTTCGAGTTCTCACGTGACAAATTATGATTATTTATAGCAGATATAATTCATCACCACAAAGTAGAATTACTCCTCGAGAGACGTATGCGCCCACGAGGCTTGCCATAGCTTTCATATCCATACTTATAGAAGATACTGCCGTCGTCAGCTAGGGTAGAAAGCCTTGAAATTAGGGTAGTTGATTAGGAAGTATGTATGATATATCTGTCAACGGGTCGAATTGTGCAAGTGTTCTAAGGGGTATGCTTGGTATTCATGGCGGTTAAGAGAGGATGGAGCGTATCTAGGTAAATATCCACATTTAAACGCCACTTAATACTCCGACCACTGGTGGACCGTGGAGTTTTTGGTGAGTTTTCGGAGTCTTTTCCCATAAAAGTACAAAGGTACGGTCAAGAGTAAAGGTCCAATAGTAAGGGCAAACTCAACCATCGAAGGAGGTACATAACCCTGTTGTGCGGACATGGGTGGAACCCAGTAGCTCATTCCAAAGCCACAGGTATTCTTGAGAACAGTGGCAACAACCATAATTTCCCCTGAAATTGGCTTGTAACAATCGACTGCGTATGCAACAGCGATGGTGGGTATAGTGGTAACACTAAGCCCAGTAAGGCCATAGCCAAAAACGAGAATGAGAGGCCAATCCCAGCGTCTCTCATACGCGATACCGCCCACAACAATTCCAATAACGGTTGTAACGAAAAATGGAATCAGGGCCGGTAAACGCATTTCAGCCTCGCGAACACCGTGATTCCGACGGGTAGCGCGTTGAGCAACCCAGTCGGAAAATGGACCAGCAGTTAATAGACCAATACAGCCGCCGAGAAAGAAAGCAAAATTGCTGTAACCAACATTTCCGGCAGTCCAGTGGTAAGGGGGCCCTCCTAGGACCGCAGATTCCGTAAGATTCCAGAATAGTAACAGGTTAGCGGGGCCCGCAACGTTCAGTCCGGCCCAGAAGATAATAGGATAGAAGAAGATACGGAATGGAGATAGAACATCACGGATGATGAAGCTTTTCCATCGGGGATCCGGCTTTTGCCATGGCATGAATTGCCATTTTGCCGGTCTGCCCTTGCCATGCCGTATTTCGTCTTCCGTGGATGGACTGCTGGCTCGAAAGCCTTCCTTGCTAGATTCGTTCAAATCACTTCCATCGTTGGCAGTGTTATTCTGTTGTGTAGCAACTACACTCACGGCACCACCAATAGTTTCCGCTGAACGGCGATATTTTGTTTCCGGGAAGAAGAAAAAGATCGTAACTAAATTGAAGCAAGAAAGGGCGAGGGAAAGCCAGAAGAAGCTGCGCCAGCCGTGTCTGGAAACGAGTAGTCAGCTTCAAGTTGAAAACAAGCAAGCTAGGGTTGAGTAAGAGACGTACCTTTCTGCAATATTTCCAGCCATGATAGGTCCCAGAAACAAGCCAAAGAAGTAAGACGTGAAGTATACGCCCATCCAAAGACCTCGCTCGTGAAGGAAGAATACATCACTGATTACTTGCACCATCAGGGATTCTGCAGTGGCAGTAGTCAAACCATTCAACACACGTGCTGCCAAAAAGCTGTGATAAGAAGTGGCCAATGCTTCCCAAACCTCAGTGAGAATGACCAGAAGAGCCAGTATCAGGCTGGTCATTCGGCGGCCAAAGATATTGGAGAATGGGACAATTATGAAATTTGCATAGCCAAGAGCCAGTACACAGGCGCCAGTCAAGAGACTGAGCTGCGTTTCACCGAGATGCCATTCTTTTCCAAGCAAAGGGAACATAGGAGCTAGAGATAAAGCCGACTCCACTGTCACGAAGGTGTAAAGAAATTGAACAACAATGACCAGGCCTACAGAGGAAGATTTCATTAGTTCCTGCAGATCGAACAAATTATGCCAAATCGTCAATCAAGTAAGAAAACCTACATTTCCATGACCACGACCAATTGAGAGGATCGCTTAGGTTATTGGTAGGCTGAGGAATAAGACTATGGAGAGACAAGTATTAGCTGCAACTTTCATTGCTTCGCCTTGATGTGAACTTGGCTTACATTGTGCCACCACGACGAGTATGCTTCAACAAGGCATTGTCGGTGTTGCTTTCGTCTTGCATCAAATCAGTGCCCGGAATGATTTCAACATTCGCAGGAACCGGCGACGGCCCCTGGGGAGAAATTGAACTGGCTTGAGAATTCGTCGCCATTGTGTCACAGTAGCGACGCAGTAATTTTATTTTTTCCACTCACAGAGCAAGGGTGTAGACGTGGAGATGTGAAGGCAGTCTCCAAGGGACTTTAAATGAAATATTCCATCGACCATTCATTGCACAAGAATCTTTGACCAGGGGAGGGGAAAAAAGAAAAGTTCGAGTCAGTGCTCATGGTTGATTGGAGCTTCGTATGAATCATACGAAAATTAATTTCTCGCCACGCATCGGACATAATGCAGGGCTAAATTGGTTAAAACAATAGCAATTTCTAGGTAGGTGTAAATACATTAGTACAGCTGTACGTTGGGAGTGTTCTGGCCTTTCTGGCCCTAGATTCCTTAGGGGACAGCGATGTTCCGGTTAGCGTTGCATCCTTCAAGACGTGATTACTACTGAGTTGTATTTCTCTACGAATTGAGCAGCATAACTTGGTGGCGGCCAACGCGGTCTCTAGTCAGATACAAGCTTCCAACCCTTTTCGCTTCGCTGTATTAAATCTCCACTCCTGTAGCCACTATTTCGCGTACACTAAAATTATTGTGGATTCCTTAAAGTTCAAGCGGGTATTGTGGAGTTTGCCAACGAATGCTTCTATGGACTAAATTGACAGGGAGTTGGAAGCCCCACTATGATAGATGGCCATGGCTTTTTATTTTTGATTTTAGGGGTGCTTAATCGTGCTATTGCCTGCCTAGGTACCCATCCCGAGGATACGACGACACGTGTGAAGCGCTTCGCTGGGATTAGTGCGAGCAGAATCAGTAAGACGGTAGGATGATAATAAAAAAACCGAGCCGGTCGATATCTAGGCCTACCGGTAGCCTCATTTCGATTTACATAGGTGCATGCAAAAATATAGGTATAACTTGGAACCTTGGAAGAGCGCCCGAGAAGAGGAATTTTGCGGAATAGGGTATAGGACCCAAATTTAGGTACACGTGTATGTACAATGATACAATTTTGAAGATATGGATTTAGTATGTAAGCCCATGATTATTTAACAAATAAACAGGGGGTGAAGCTCGGTCAGCAAACTCCCAACATCAAGTGCTTCATCATCTATAAATTTTCCTGAGGTGTTGTCACTTCTCCTTCGTGAAAGATATTAGGGGCCTTGTCAGAGGGATGTGATGTATCGTATGTGACATTAATATTCGTCGTTCGCATTATGAGTATGTTCTCTTCGCTTCCGTCTTCGTCAACTGGTTTGCGAGTATTTCGTTTTGCAGTGAAGTTGCGTAACTCTGTGGAGCGATTTGACTGCGGATACTGATTATAATTCTTCCGATTCGAGCTACTGTAAACATTCGATGTCACGGTGCGGAATAGTTTGATGAAGAGTGGCCGGATCGGAGGAATGCACCCGACTATCAGGACAATCCACATCTCTGTTCTGTATTGGGAAAACGTCAGCTCTATTCCAATGCCTCTCTTCATAGTCTTATTGTGACATACTCATTCCAAACAACCAGTTGAGAAATATAATCTGAGCATGTTGATGGTTAGCAAATATTGAAAGAAATGTTTTTTCCTGCGGCCAGCAACGTACAGGTCACGTCTGAAGTTTCCGATATAACAACGAGCTTGGTGGTTTTGAGAACTGCGCAGACGCCGGCGCTAATTAAATCAGTAGAATATTCTGGTCCCTGGGAAATATCAAGACGAACAGAATACCAAATCCCATAAGCACGCATAGACCAGCCTTGACAGTCGACTGTATTTGAACGTTCCAGAAATAAACGCTAGGGTAAACGGCGAGCACGAGATCAACGAACGCGGACCAGCCTACATGAGATGATCAGTGACTCGAAAAATCGTTTTTCTCTAAATCAGAAGGAATCTTACTGCCTTGAAAATAAGCTAGATGCTGGTTGCGGAGACGCCCGTCACAAGTTCCCGGTATGCTCTCGTCCCATAATCTGCTCACTGGAGAACATTGACCCAGGATAAAACCGACTGTTATCGTATTGATTACGAGGTTGCTCCCTGCCAGGGTCCATAAGAATATCATCCTGCCACGGGCTTGTGCCGTATGAAGTTGTTGGAGAAACGCCACAATCGCCAGCTTTCCAAAGGCGATAGCGAAAATAGCAAGGATTTGATTTGCCCAACTCCATCTAATAGCCAGAACTATTTGCTCAGGTGAGAGAAGCCCAATATGCTGGCCAAGCCCGTACACAATGCTCAAGGTCAGAAAGGCCTCACTGAGTGTCGCCGTCAACTACATGGTAATTTTGCTTTGGTCAGCTCAGCTCACGAGAATTTCTTGATTGCTGGAGAGCAAACAACACCCTCATAGGTATTGGACAAGATATATGAAGACTTACATATGTCAACAGGGTGATATATAGGTCTAGCTTCAGTCGACGGGTAATAGCCCATGCCGTATGAACTCGCGCGATGATCAGAGCAGTGGTAACCGCAAACTCTACCCATGAAACGATGAGCAGAGTCGGCCCATAGCCGCCCATGGCCAAGGGTACGCCGTTCGACATCTTTTGGACCGCTGCACGATTTTAACTGAGGAAAATGATGAAGACAGTCCAAGGAGTATATATCAATTGCGATGTGCAGCGGAGACCTGAATATCTAGGTACCTAGTCGACATCCCTGCAAGACGTTCAGGTCAGAAATTATTGACATGAACTGTCCCTGAGTCCAGAGCACTAGCTGCATTAGCAATCCCATCAACCAAGGCTTCAATTTTCACACCAGACAGGTTTTCCTGATACAGTTGTAATGTTGACAGTCAATACGTACCGATACAGCTGGCTGCGATCAGACCTGCGCCGCTCCCGTCCCTAATCTGGACTTTTAATTATTTACCTGGGTAAACTTTGCAGGGGTCAAATTGTCGAATCCTTCGCGAGGTAACACTTCCCCAGTTCACCTTGGTTGGTAACTGACGCCATGTTCTACATCTAGAACAGCATTAAGCGAGATAGAAGCAATTCTTGATAGTGTTCCAAAAGCTTGACAGACGTATGTTGGTTTCCTCGGGACTGTAGCATCTCATCTCCCAACTATTTCTGCAAATTTACAATATTACTTTTTTCTTTTTCGTGACTCTAATATATACACATGGCCTTGAAATGAAAACCTGACATTTCAGCTCTTAGATATACTCAATATGTTTTGTATAAAATGCAAAAATTGTTAAGAATTCAATTTCTGCTTGACTTCCGGAGAGCCTCAGTTGCTTGGCTCTCATTATTCCAATCTGACTGCCGAAAATGCATCTAAGCAGTGGACAGCGCCACGGTAAGAGCTGTTCGAACCGTAACCAACAATCTATAAATCCCGATCACTTACGACTAAACAAAATATGAGTAAGTTCGGAGTAGTGAGTGACCCATTCATTGATCTAGGACTCAAGATTTTAGCGATGTAACCAGAAGCACAAGAAAAAGTGGATATCAGTTTACACTAGTAATACGCCGAACTCGATCAGATATAGTGGGAACAGGGGTCTTCCGCGGCCCCAGTTCCCCGGTTCCAATGGGGCAAGATTTTCAATTAATGTGGATTGACTTTCAGGGTTTAAGCTGTATTTGGTATATCATAGCCATTGTGTATTTTCTAGTGCCAGCAACAGCCATCACACTGCCAATCAGGGCCCATAACTTGGCAGGACTAACACGCCGACATTCCTGTGCCGTTTTTTGCTTCGTTTACAAATCGAGCGTTTTCCAATTTCAGATTCATTTATCTAGTCACACTGAGATCTTTACCCTGTACGGAGTACCAACTGGTACCTAGGTAAATTTGGCTATAGAGTACGTAAGCGAAGTTATGCCACACGACTTGATTCAACCCTTCTAAATTAACTAGTAATTGGGATCAAGGCATTGTCGTGTCACTCAGTAGCAGCTAGCAGATTCAAAGCATCTAGTGATAGGAATTGCATACCTAGGCACTCTTAGTAGGTTGTAATTGGCCGCGGAAAGGTCGTCATATGGCCTGCGATTACCAGTCATTTGACTATTTTAGAAATCGTGGCCGAAGTGATATCGCGGCTTGTCCAGCAAGTCACTAATCTCTGGAGATATGACAACCTTGGAAGCAATTTTCGGTGGAGCTCAATGTATTCAGTACTCAAGTTCATTACACGGCACGGGCCATAAAATACTCCGATTGTGTTTATGTAGTCATGTTGAGGCGATACCGTAATAAATCAATAAAATAGGACTATTAATACTCCGTAATTATCTCTTCCATGTAACCAACCATGCAGTAGTCAATTACCCACTTCCGTAACGCCATGACCTTGTGTGAGATCCGACGTAGCCGAATGTACGGAGTAATTTCTTAGGAGCTGATCCAGAGGCCAATTGGACAGTATCTGTTATCGGCTAGATTGACTTCACAGTTCTGAGACATCCTAGTGCAGGCCGTATATAGGCCTGCCACGACGTTTATTTTATCAAAGCTGTATGTAGTATTTGGCATTTAAGATTATTTAGGTTCAAAGCATAGGATCTGAAGGGTTCCTAAGAGATTGCAGTGATATGCCTTCGGTGTCGTCTCCATGGGGTGAAGCCGCCGTGATGGAGAAAGATAGTCTTACAAATCGGCTACAGGTTCGAACATCCCTCTGTTCGTTAATCGTATGACTTGAAACAGTTTACGGATTTTGTTCCTTTCAATATCAGTTTTGAGCTGACTAGATATTGGACTGCGGTTTTACAGGCCATAGTATATCCAACTAATTGCCTACGGTTTTTAACACCGAAGCCTGGAACTCATCAGCCAGAGGTCACGAGAACCAATTGCCCATCCTTGAAAATTATTATTGTTGGAGCTGGACTGTGTGGCCTGGCTACAGCAATTGCATTGGCTCGTAACAATCACCACGTGACTATTTGTGAACAAGCTGAGCATATTGCAGAGGCAAGTTTATATCGTCTTCTTCTCCTATCAGCAAATAGTAATGTTACAAACCACTAATCCCTCCTCTCACTATTCCGTCAATAGGTTGGCGCAGGCATTCAAATTCCCCCAAATTCGAGTCGACTTCTGTTTAAGTTAGGCCTTGAATCGTATCTGAGGCCTTATGTCACTGAACCTGAAAGCGTACTTTTACGAAGATGGCAAGATGGCACAGTCATCGGGCGTACGCAGTATATGCCTAACTTTTCAGAAGAGTACGGTGCTCCTTACTTTGTTATCCATAGAGCACACTTTCACGAGGCAATGTACAACCTTGCTATTGAACTTGGTGTAGTTGTGAAACTCGGATCTAGAGTTGCATCGTACAACACGAATGAGGCCAGCATTGTTTTGGATACCGGAACAGAGCTGCATGGTGACTTGGTTGTTGCTGCTGATGGTACTTTCGCCCCCACGCGTCCTTGTAGCAAAATAGCACTCCTTTACTAACCTTTTTGTGCCGATCGCAGGCCTGAATTCATCTGCTCGGAGTCAAATATTTGATGAAAAAACGCGGAAACCACAATACACCGGTTTCGCCGCGTACAGAGCCACCGTAGACGTTAATTGCATGAGATTAGATCCCGACACTTCATGGCTATTAGAGAAATCGTGTCTAAACCTTTGGTAGGTCCAAAAGTTTTCAACACTAATTGAATGAGGCCTAATTGGCTGAACACTATCGAATCATGGAAACAGGGTCGGAGATCATCGCCATGTCATGTCCTACTCAATCGCAGCTGGCAAGACATTCAATCTCGTTATGAGTCATCCGGAACCCTCAGACCCAGCGCATTGGAATCGAGTTCCTACACTAGAAAGCATGAAAGCCGAATTCGAAGGATGGGACCCAACGTAGGTCCAACCGCCTCCTCACTATTTGCATTATTTACAGGATTCTGTAGATTGGTCAAAATTTTGGGAATGGTCGACAAGACTTTGAAATGGCCCTTGTACAGTGGATCAGTTCTTCAGCGTTGGGTATCGGGGAAGCTTGTGATCGTTGGTGATGCGGCTCACGCCATGCTGCCATATATGTCTCAAGGTCCGTCATCTTGCACTACCATCCATATACGCATTGATTTAACATGACGGAGGCATTGATTAACTTCTCGTGCGAGAATAGGAGCTGCAATCGCCGTCGAGGATGGAGTCGCCCTAGCTCGTTCTCTTGAGCACATCACCTCCAAAGACGATATTGCATTAGCTCTTGATATATTCCAAACAGTTCGTCTCAAGAGAGCCACCCAAATGCAGCAGGCTAGTCTTCTTAATAGCGAACTCTGGCATTACCCGGATGGTCCTCTCCAGGAAGCTCGAGATGCAGCTATGAAGCCTGAAGTCGATGGTAGACCTTTTGTGCACAGTCCCAACCAATGGAGTGATCCCACGACCCAGATATGGTGCTATGGATACGATACCGAGAGGGAAATTAATGAGGCATGGTCAAAGCTACATGATACACAAGTATCACCCTCCTAATTTTCTTTACATGCACTAAACAATGTTCTAGTATGCAGCATAGTACAGAGTACAGCGACACTAATTTTATCGAAAAACTCATGCACCCAATTCAGGTTGGATGTCACCCATTACTTAGAATCTGAAACTTTTTATTTCATTATACGCTGAGGTCTTTTGAGGTCAGTCATCCAGTAACATTGAAATTGCTTCCTACTGAGATGCATAAACATAACCGCTTTGAAATGTCATCAATCAGTGAAGTAATTTGTTTACTTGACTGAGTCAGACGAAGCTGATTAAAATGATAAACAAAATGCATTCTCAACTCATTAATGGTCTTCATGGTACGCTAGATAAATGAATAACAGTGAAACTTCTCATTATCACGAAGACGGTTTCAAATGTTGACACATGCTGAGAACCTTGGAAGGTTAAACCTTCGAGCCCACATCCAAATCAGACTGGTATATTTAACCTAGCAAATGATGTTTAATATCAGTCCCTAAGCCAAAATTCAACCGATCCTGATCCAAAAAAGTTATATTTGTGTATTTAAAAAGTTAGATAGGCAATATCCATATATTCATTGTTATCTCAGTCCATGGCTATACCGATTTTCCCTTGGTACTTTCCCTCGAGCATATACCTATAAGCGTCCTTCAAATCTTTCAAGGGGAATATGCGATCCACTACAGGCCTTAGTCGATCACGATTCCCCTCAACTGCCCTACACATCTCTTCCATTTGCGTGCGACTACCAACCCAAAGTCCTCTTGCTGTAAAAAGTTTCAACCAAGTATCGAGCAATGAAGGCAAACCAGATCCCTCGCCACCAACAAAACCCACAACGCTGATCAAACCATCTAGCTTGACGCTCTCGACGCTCTGTTTCATAGTGCTGGGTCCTGCAACTTCTAAAACAACGTCGACACCAACACCACCGGTCAATTCTTGCACTTTTGCAGCCCAGTCTGGAAATTCCTTATAATTGATAATGTGATCTGCTCCGAGCTTCTCCAGTAGTTTTTCCTTCTCTTTCGAGCTAGTAGTTGCAATGACTCGCGCACCGATGGCTTTTGCAAATTGTACTGCGAAGATGCTGACTCCGCCAGTGCCTTGCGTGAGGATCCACTGCCCGGGAGCCAGAGACTTTCCAGGCAGTCCAAAAAGTGCATTCCAGGCTGTCAATCCCGCGCAAGACAACGAAGCGGCCTCTACGAAGGTAAGACCTTCCGGCATTCGCACAAGTCCTTGCTCATCAAAAGCGCCGACGGAACGCAATGTTCCATCGATCGAGGCACCGAGACCATATTTCATTGTTTCCTTGGTAATTGAGCCCGTTATATGTTGTTGGTTAAGCATTGTTATTACCTTATCACCGGGTTTAAAGCGTGTAACATGTCTGCCAATGGCTAAGACAGTTCCAGCACCATCAGATCCTGGAATAACATTTGGTTTGACAGACCAAGGATATTTCCCTTCGGTGATCAGCAAATCCCGCGGCTTAGCAGCACAGTTAGTCTTAAAGCATCTTGATATTTGTCATGATTCGGTATGGTCTCACGTACATTCAGAGTTGCGCCTTGAACTAATTGAAAATCAGTATCAACATGATTTCGATTATGCGATTACATCACCACTTACTCTTTACCAGGACTTCGTTGTCGCCCAGAGCGGGTGTAACATCATTTTCAACATAGTGCAGAGATTCTATGCCGTTATTTCCAGTAACTGTCCACTGTTTCACGGTATGACTGCCGGTTGAAGTCATGTTCACTACCAGTACCCGTAGGTTCAGCAACTTGGGTCAAATTTTAAGACTCAATATTTTTTCTGATTTTGTTCCAATATTTCAAAATTGAATCGAATTGAATTGTGGCCAAGGGACAATCGCGAGTCTTTGTATGCGACAAAAATATGCATTACAAATCAAGAGTTGAGTTGCGTTTGAGGAGACAATGTGAAAATGTCCACTGATCGGCAAGTATTTATAAGCATACCATGTTTGGTTACCAACTAGTTGTTCAAATAAAGTAAACTTTGTGGGGAGGTTTGCGCCGGTGACGGCAGTGATGGATTCCTGCCCAGGTGGGCGTGTGGAATTTGTAAGCATCATCTCAACCTAATAAACTATATCCAGCCATGAGATATGATGCATGAGATGCTTTTTAATGATGCTTGTTTAATTGAGTGAGTTCAACTTGCAGTTGACTTGTCATTCAAATGACAAAAATCTAATAATGATCCCCACTATGTCCCTGCCGCACATGCCGGGAATCTTGAATAGCAATATCTCATTCATCCCGTGCTATCCACGACGACCCGGATCAACGACTTTACAAGTCCATGTCTCTCGTGCCATCTATTACGTATTTCGAAAAGACAAGATCGACTACAGGATCCATCCCGGAGACGCCAGAGGAAACATGAAGTAGACTTTTGGCGCAAACACGACTCGACGCTCGCCAGGGCTAACTAGAAAAGGAAAGATACTGTCAAGCCATCGAATATAATTCAAGCCAATTACAAATCTCTTTTACCTGAACATCACTCGGTTTTTGAAGAGAAAGATACCGTAATTCGCTTCCGGAGATTTCTGGGGATTCTAACAACACCAAAGATAATGCTGTCTATAGACATTCTAATATACCCGGGTTTTGCCACTGCATTGGCAATTTGCTCAGTACATGTTTCTCAGGCTTTCATCAAACAAATCAACTAGAGCCGGTTTATAAGTTGGTTCTACATCACAGTAGACAGACTTTTTCGTATGAAACATCTTTATGGCACGTCCATGGATCTTTCTCAATTAAATTTCACCCATTGTGAAGGCCGGGGTACTTTCTAATGAATATTGGAAGTTGTCGGTCCATTCCGGTGCTCGTAAATTTAATATTCAACTGTCATACTTCACAGCATGCTTCTTCCTGCAAGTCGACTTAACTATCTCCACTAGAAAGATGGAATATTACTCAATTGTGGCTTGTGAGAATATTCCTTTGAGCAGTGTGACTTGTTTTCATCGCCACCTCGCATTTCCCATGTTCAACGAAATAAGTCTTCGGAACTCGAGATTGCAATAAGATAAATAGCAGCTTCAAATATAACAAGTCATAACACATTTGGTACCTAGGTACCTAGGTACCCACCTAGGTACACGCCATAATAAACCTGGAATACTACCATTTTCACAACTAATACACCAAATTAAAATACAGAAATAGTTCATCTTCTACTTCATCTCGCGAGCCTTCAACGTCTCCAATAATTTCTTAGCCTTTGCTTCTCTCCGAACCACATTTTTCTGAAAAATAGCCGGCAGAATTCGCTTCGAATTTGCATGATTGGGCGCAAATTCCGGTCCCAACCAACCGTTCTCCCTGCACAGTGCAACAGCCTCCTCCAACAACGCCGTACCGAAAGTCTGCCCTCGATATCTCTGCTTAACTGTCCACGCGCGGATAGTAGCGATAAGTTTTTTGTTTTTCTTATTATTGTTTTCTGTAGCAGGTAACAATCTCAACACCAATGCTCCGATAATATCATCGCCGTATTTGGTTACGATCAAGATATCTTCTTCAGGTTTCTTCGAGTCTGCTGCCCCTTCTTCTTCGGGCCGCAAGAAAGACCAAGTTCCAGTTCTTTCAGCAAGCTCCACATAGCCGTGCGTGACATAGCCAACACCAGCCATTGCTGCCATCAAGAATCCCGCGGCTGTGGTCACTAGGACAGAAAGGTCTTGAATGTAGTGTGCAAGAATCGCGCAAATCGCTAGAGCGACTGCCACTGGAATCGGATGGGTGATGATGGCTTTACTAGCCTCCTGCCGCTGCTGTGCAACACTGTCTGCGATCAGGCGCAAGGCGTTGACGCGATCAGCGTGATGCGCCTCGTTGTCCGGAAGAGCTTGGAATGTGCTCAAAGCTGGTGTTGGCCTTGTCGAATCTGTGACTTGGTGTTCGGACAAGTCCGTCTGGACTCGGATATTTGACATTTTTGCTGGGATTTGTGTGCTGAGTATTCGATCCTGAATGCGCGACTGAAAGGTGGCAATGTTTGAGTGATTTGTGTTGGCGTTATTACTTGTAGAGTGAATGATTAAAGTAATACCAAAAAAATTAAATAAGTTGAATAATCAGAATTTAAGAGTGGAAAACTTTTTTTTTTCGAATATGGAAACCTTGGAAGTCTTATAATTGTCCACCAAGCGGGTGGCACTACAGTACCGGAAGCGGCATTTTGTAGCGGACAAATCATCCATGGATGGAACAATTAAATCGAGCTTTTTCCATTCGCACACTTACTCACGAGCTCTTGGGTTGGTGCAATCCCAGCCGCACAAATTTTGTTGACTTATGAAATGCGCAAACTGCTTACTATCTCAATTATTATTAAGACGACAAAAAAAATTAAAGAAACGTATTATTTTAGTATGAAATTAAGAACGGAGTTACACGCCAGATAAAAAATTGGGGTGCCACCATAGGGTATCATGTATCTGGTTTTCACCTTTTTAAAAGAGTCTTCACATCACTCTTAGTTCTCATAAGTGCCGGTTTTGCCAAGTGAAGTAGTCCATCAGACAACAGAAAGGAGGCAATAAATTAGATTATGAGATGTTTTACATCAGAAAGATAACTTCTGACCTAGTGAGAAACGCCATTTCCGTCGTGGCTGCCAGCAAGACCTTCCTCGACGGTCTTTTCCTGGTGACCGGCTAAGGTAGGAGTGCTGTCCCAGTAGAGGTCCTCGCCGGAAAGTTCTTCGAGTGACTTGCGCTTGGTTTCGGGGATCAAGAGAGTGGTGAAACAACCGCAAAGCATGAAGAGAGCAAAGATTTGCATAACATGCTTCAACCATGGACTAGCAGAGGATCCGGCAGGAGCGCCACGGTGAACAAGAGGGCCAAAAACGCATTGAGCAATGATGGCACCGACTTTACCAGACGCTGCCGAGAAACCGTGGGAGGTCGATCGGTAACGAGTGGGGAAGCATTCTCCGGGGACGATGAATGTCGTGGCGTTAGGGCCGAAGTTGAAGAAGAACTGTGCCAAGACGTAAAGAGCGAGAAGACCATTGTGAGTGTTGTTGACTAATGAATCGTAGGCAAATCCAATGACGATGAACAGAATGGTGAGCATGATGAAACCGCCGAGTTGAATGGGCTTTCGGCCAATGGTATCAACAGTAGCAACAGTAACCCAGTAACCGGGGATGGCGCCAGCGCAAATAAGAATCAAGTTGCCCACAGCAGTATTGTAGAAGATCTGGTAGACGTTGGAGCCGCCGGACCAGCCAATTGCCGACAGAATGATAGAGTTGTTCAGACCGAGACCGTAGAAAGCGACATCCAGAAAGAACCACGAGCCGGCCGTACCAAGAAGCACTTTGCCGTTCTTCCATTGGCCGTAGTGATGAAGAAAGTCGGACCAGGAAGCCTTGGGGGCGGCAAGGTGGCCGCTCGCATTCTGAATAGCAGCAGCGCGCTGGACCTGATCGGGGTGACCCTCACGAGCACCTACCAGATAGGCACTGATATCTTGGCTGGCCTGGACGACATCGCGATTGACGTCGAAGGTGTAGCGGGGGGTCTCGGGGATAGTCAGACGGAAGTAGAGAGCAATGACAGCAGGAACAGCACCGAAACCGATGACGACACGCCACATCTTGTCAACAGCAATGTTGCAAACTCCAGTACATTTGGCCACAGAGCTAGCAGTCTCGAGGGATTCTTTGAAACCGGCAGTCACAATCAAAGCAATGATAGCACCGACCAGTTGTCCAATACCCTGCATAGCAAAGACTGCGCCCATCATGGCACCGCGCCATTTTGTAGTCGCGAATCTAACCTCAGTTAGCAA
Organism: Talaromyces borbonicus; assembly: GCA_002916415.1. Taxonomy (NCBI): domain Eukaryota; kingdom Fungi; phylum Ascomycota; class Eurotiomycetes; order Eurotiales; family Trichocomaceae; genus Talaromyces; species Talaromyces borbonicus. Next base: position 204,546 of record NBSA01000021.1, on the reverse strand, counting down.
TCGATTCTTATCGTTGGAGACATTGTCGAATGATGTTATAACTAACTCTGAGGTAATGATAGAGGACAGAGGGTAGTCACCACCGATACCGATACCCATGATCACACGCCAGAAGATGAGCACACCGACAATAGACATGGACGGAGAATCAGATGAGAGAGACTGAGCCAGAGTTGCAAAGATCATGATGATCAGTTCAAGACCGTACATCTTTTTACGACCGACGTGATCAGCCAGCCAGCCGAAAGCGAGTTGGCCGATGACTGTACCGCCGGAGGTAGCAACTTTGATCGCGGTATCGGAGTTGCTTGGGATCTTGCCTAAGGTTGGAAATGAGCGCTTGTCCTACACGTTAATCGGGAGAGGATTAGCGTTACCTTTGTTGCTGTCAACCCAGAACACGACGCCTAACATGGCAGAGGCCATGTTGATAGCGAAGATGTCTTAGGCATCCGTGAAGAAACCGACACCGGCCACGACGCAGGCACGAACATGGCGCCAGTCAAAGGGAGCGTTGTCGATCTGCTCAAGAGCCAAACGACGGCGCTCGTTGGGGTTGATCATTGGCGACGACTGAGCAGAGAAGTCGACGATGGGTTCGGTCAACTTGGCGTGATCTACAGCAGCCATGATTGCGAAGGAGAACTGGATTGATCTCAATTCGGCCGCGTAAAGAATAGAATGACAGCAAGCACGCGATGCACACAGAAAGAAAGAGAACAGAAAAAAGAAGGATTCTGGAAATCACCAGCGGACGACCGCCTTCATATAAGTACAGGGCTCTTTGAGAGCAGGGTCCACGGGATGCCGTAGACGGGACTCGAGAGACAAAAACTCAAACGGAGGGGCATGTGGTATCGGAGTCACCGCATGATTCGCACAAAAGTTCCAGGATACAAGCAAGACTCGGGAGAATTGTCTTGGCCGTTGATACAGTTCCAAACAAGGAGTCTTGGCCGGTTGGGCCTGGAAGCTTCTCTCTACCAAGTCCATGGCTGAATTGGCATCCAGAGAAAGTTTGACTCTATAAGCTGCTGAAATTGCCGGCTTTTTTTTTTTGTTCGATCGTCCCAAGGTCGTCTCCTTCCTGATATGGGTCATCTCTTTCCCATCATCTCATGCTTCAGACTGGCAACCAGTCCAAATAATCTTCTTTGGCCATCTCAATGCGTTGAAACCTCGCCATGCTCAACCTAGAATGCAACACAGACAGACCATCACGATCTCATTCCCATTGCTACTCTAACTCTGTCTCGTGGGTGGACATTTGCGTGCTGAAAAAGCTAAAGAACCGCGGTAGGCGTCCACAGCGCATCGTAAAAAAAAAGCCGCATTGGCAGGGTGGGAATTGTTGGACCTGAATCTCCGAGCACATCTAGAGCTGTCCCAAGCGATCCAATTGAGTCTGTTGGAACCGAGACTTGGCAAGTCATTTATATAATGTGTGTATACAGAGTGTCATGCATCGCTGTCTTTTGGAAAAGCCTAAAGGAGAGCCAAGGTTGGATGGCAGACATAAAAAGAGTAAGCTATAGAATAACCAATCAGATAGCGTAGGTCACATCACGTTCTGCCACTCCGCGTTGCTCCTGCCCGCACGTGCGTTTTGCGGGAGGTGAGGCTGTCCACTTGCCAAGAGCGGGATCTCAGCTCCGAGTGCGCTGTGGCTTAGCGCCCGGCCTTGGCATTCGAGGTCCAATCAGAGATTAGCCTTCCTCCACGTGTAGAGGCATTATAAGAGTCCTGTTTGTTCCTGCAGGTACCTGCTGGTTCTCTGTACTCTAGAGTCTAGACTATTGATTTGTACCCTGGAAGAAGACTGAATCTGGTCCTCCATACGTCCGGTACAATACTTTCAGGTAAAATAGGAACAGAGCACGTGCGTCTCTTATCAGGTTGTTTGATTGGGAAAAAAAGAGAGAGAAAAAGAAAAATAAAAATAAAATAAAAAAACAGGGTCAAATAACAGAAATCGCATTAGTGTATCGACAGGAACAACACGTGGAACGTCACAATCACAATGTCTAGGACTAATCAAATCTATCCACAATTCCTATTCAAGTATATCCCGTCCGACTACCATATACCGGGTATTCTGCCCATGCCTTCATTTATTCGTTCTATACTTGAAGACAGTACCCACGAGACACGCAAGGAGTACAACTTGCTTCGTATTCATCAACTCGATCATCACGCGGAGATCTGGTTACGGAGCGGCAGCTCTGCCAGGAATCGCCGTAAGTTGTCAGCTATCAATGCTTCACAGCCTAGCGGTCGTCCACCTGCAGCATGTGGCGAGAGGATCAGATTCGGCGCAGTCCACAGACGACTGGACTCGGGAAGAGGCTCGGTTTTGAACACGTCCAGTGCGGCCCCGCCTAGAGCCCCGTTCTCAAGCGCGTCCACTAGGGCGTCCTCGTCAATGGACGTTCCGCGACCTACGTTGATCACCCAGGCGTGTTTTGGCAGCAGTTTCAATCTCTCGGCATTCAATGCATCCCGCGTCGAATCGTTGCCCGGTAGAATCATGACAAGAGCATCCGTCTCAGGTAAGAGTTTCGAAAGATTATCCTCGGTCAAAACCTCGACGCCAGACCGCACTCCAGCGTGTCGCGCAACACCGCGGACATGGGCCCCCAGTGCCGTCAGATACGGCGCCAACGTCTGCGCAATATTGCCAAATCCCCAAATGAGCACTCGCGCACCACGAAGCGTAGTGAAGTCATCCCGTGGAAACGATCCGCCCAGGTGTCCCGGCCAGATGCGTCTGGTTTGATAGTCTCGCATTTCGTAGAACTTTCGTGCCGCATTGAGTAGTAGCCCTAGCGCATGTTCAGCGACCGGTCCGTCGTGCAGACCCGAGCCCGTAGTAACTGTTATCTTCGACGTGTCGAATCCCGCTGAAAGGACGTCGTTAGGTCCGGCAGCGAGCGATTGGATCCATCGAAGATTCTTCATTCGCTTTGCGGCATCGGTGAGGTTGTCCGCGCTGTTGCTCCAAGTGACTAATATCTCGGCGTCGATAATATCCTCCGGTATAGGCTCTTTGACGTGGTAAGGGTGTAGAGACACCGCAAAGCCTTTGAAGCCTTGCACGTCGAGTTTGACAGAGGTGGGGTACAATAATTTCATTGTCGCAGACTCGGTGTCGATTTCTTGCTTGTCTTGAAATATCTATAATGGCGTCACAAGCGCGGATGATCGATATTTCGTTATATCAAAAACTAGCGTGCTGAAGCGTACGCACCTAAAAGACTTTATTGAGTGTGAATCTGAGTCGTGAATATGGTGGGATCAAAAGTCGGGGGTTGTTGGAAGTGGGATGAGACCTCGGAGATCTCTCCGCATTACTGCGGGGAACCCGGCGATTCGGCCACGCACATCTCTCCATAAATAACCGCGACATATTTGGAGATGCTTCATCCGGTACCTACTCTTCGACGGAAATAATTTTTCCTTTGTAATCAATACAGCCTGTCAATCAACTCAAGTATTTAGCGAGTGATAACTTATCCTGGACTATCAATTATAGTTGGAGATAATACAAATTAAATGGTATTCTTTGAAGAAATCTCGGATTTAAGTCGGATATCGGGTTAAGTGTATATAACTTGGAAACTGCCGTTATTCACTGCATACGAAAACGACATGGCTTCTTCCCACACCAGAAATCATCACAAATTTTCTCCGGAGCTTGATTTGAGTTTTGGAAAATATTCATGATAATTGAATTTGTCCATGCTGGCAATCATCCTTGCTATCCTGTGATAATTATGCAACGCTTAACTACCTAGCCCCTGATTTCAAAATCCATCATTAATCACCTCTCTCTATTCGCAGCTTCATAAGCGGTACCAGAGCTCCTAGTACATCGTCCCGTTCCATGAAGATCTCCACTATTCGCACGCCAGTGCCGTTCAAGATGTTCTCGCTTCTCAATACTCGATCGAGATCTGCCCAGGTCTTGGCCACAAAGCTGTTGTTCTTTGCATGCTCTTCATCCGCCCCAAAGAAACTCGTTGCCTGGCCGTGTCGCCAGACTGCAACGTCGTTGTAAGACTGTGTCCTTCCGTGGATTGCACGCTCAATGGTATAACCTCCGTTGTTGATGACGAATATGACGACGTTCAACTTCTCTTTGATCATGGTACTTATCTCTTGTACGGACATCTGTAGACTGCCATCGCCGATGAAAAGAAATCCACGAGTTTTCGCATCTTTTGTTCTGTCTCGCTGTGCTAATATGGCTCCCAATGTGGCAGGAAGCATATACCCAATCGACAGCCAAGTGATGGCGTTAAAAAGTCGTGTATTTTTGGGCAGAGAGAATAGTTGACTTCCATAAGACGACGTTCCTGTCTCTGCGAGTATCGTGTCTCCTTCCTTGAAAAGACTGTTAACTTTGTGCCAGAAGTGCTCGTGTGTGATGATGCCCGATGGGTCTAGGGTCTTCTCTGCGACCACTGGTTTGGAAGGACCTTGAACCTTGGGTATACGGGAACAATCCAGGCCATCAATTAAGCGCCGAACGCATTCGGTGGAAACATCACGATGCGTATTTCCATCAATCTGAACGTTGTTCGTGGAAAAGGCAATTGTCTTGGCGGGGTCCGGCACGGTTGCGAATATGGATGTGTTTGTGTCACTGTAATGAGGTCCCAAGATAACAACCAGATCGGCAGTGTCGTGGTATTTCTTCCATTCTTGGTTACCGTATGGACCTGTGTATATTCCATAGAAGTTCGGGAGCTGTTCGTTAATCAGTGCTCTGCCGAAAGATGTAGTCCAGGTTGGCCAGCCAGTCAATTGAACCAATTCCTCGGCCTCTTTGCAAATACCCATAGCTCTGGTATCTCCGTCAACAATGATCAACGGCTGCTTCGCTCCATATATTCTTTCTTTGATTGCTTCCAAGACGGCTGCTTGGGTCGGGGTATGAGGATAATGGTCTAGCTCAAGCTTTTTATCGAGGCCTTTTGCATCCACAAGGATATCTACCATGTCGTCTGGGATCTCAACATAGACTGGCTGGCTGTGCACTAAGGCTTGCTTCAGTACCCAGTCGATCTGATCTGGCACTAGACGAGGATCCAGCAAGTTCACTTGTGCTGCTGTCACGTGCGTAGCCATATTGGCGAAATGTCGATAATCGCCATCTCCCAGAGTATGGTGAACAAGAACTCGAGCTTCCTGTTTCGGTCTCGGAGGCGTCCCCACAACGTGGACAATAGGTGCCTTCTCAGTAAATGCTCCAGCTATACCGTTGATTGCCGATAACTCGCCGACACCAAAGGTAGTAATCATGGCGGAGAGACCCTTGATACGAGCATATCCGTCAGCAGCATAAGCAGCGTTGAGCTCATTGCAGTTTCCCGACCAGTGCAAGCCCGATGGCTCCACAAAATCTAACAGGCGGAGATTGTAGTCACCAGGCACACCAAAAACAGAGTCGACGCCCAGTTGGCGAAGACGCGTGAAGAGGTAGTCAGCAAGTCTGATAGACATATCTCTGTGTAAGTCCGGAAGGTTGAGGATGAGATATGGTGGATTATTCCTTTGAGGTTGTTGAAGACACAAAGATATTTTAAGTTTGATATGAATATGAAGGGGGCAGGGGTTTTATATTTATAGGGACAAATTATTAGGTAAGTTAGTAACCTTATGTAACTACGGGGTGTTGCCTTTGTCAACCGAGGAACAAATGCTCCTGGTTGGGACAAAGACAAACGTGGGGAAGCTAGATCGGGCACGCCCGCCCGACAGTAACCGAACCAGATAAGATAAGCCTCAGTCAACAATCGGAAGGTCTAATTGACACTCAAAATAGTTCTATCTGTTGTGCTTTAGGTGTTCGGCAATCGATTGCTAGAGATAATGGTTAGGATGTAAGACTGAAATTGAATTTACTCTGGGTTCTCAGTAGAATCTTTTGCGGGAAAGAATTAAATTTGTTTATGCAGACGCTGTCCCTTTTTCGTTCAATTATATTCATGGGTATTAGTTGTAGTTTGATGCTGCAACATAATTCGTGAGGATGACGGGTCCCAGCGTTCCAACATCGATACATATGTGATGGGAGGGGTTCTATTGTCGCGATATATAAGGTAGTGGCTGCGCTGTCGGTTTTCGTATCTTGTCAAGCCTCGGACATATCATTATTGATAGCTAATCCGATTCCACGTTGAGGAAATCTCAGAAATTGCGTTCTTTTCATCCTTGGCGAGCCGATTCATTGATGAAAAGTAACCTTGAATATCAGACAAACATGAATGTTCGTGATCTCATCGATAGGCCAGAAACGACCCACCAAGTCGCCCTTGTCAACAAAATCGTCCAGCCTTCTTGAACGACTTCTTATGATTGGACGGTGCTTTCCCCAGTGTACCATCTTGGGTCCATTCCCGCCTGCAATCGGGCTTCCTTGTTAAAAGGACCTCTAATGGGACCTCTAAAATGGTTCTGGACATGGCTTCGAAATACTTGAATAGGATCTGTTCCTTCTTGATCACAAATCCAGGTCAACCACCTATGGCCAGTCGTAACGTGAGTAATCTCGTCGTGATGTATAATCTCCAACGACTTCACGCTCTCCAAGTCTCCTGATTTGCGGAACTTTTCTATGGTCATTGGATTGACGTCAAGACCACGAGCCTCGTGGACCAAGGCGATAATGCTTATCCTAGCTCGAATATCGTGAGCTGTTTCGGTTGCAGATTGCCATAATCCATGATGCACCGGTAAAGCACCAAAGTATGAGCCAAGTTCTTCGATTCGTGTACGCAGTAAAGAGAAATGTTTAGCTTCATCGTTTGCCACTTTTATCCAATCTCGAAAGAAAGCGCGCGGTAGCTCCTCGCCATTTCCTTCTGTCCTGAAAGACGCAAATCGAACACAAATATCGACAGCTAGATCGATTGCCCATAACTCAATATTTGCCAGAGCATGAAGCAAAGCGATTCGGCTCTTAAGAGTCCCTCCTCGTCCAGGGTTTTGTGTTTCCCAGGGTTTTATTTCTGCAAGGCCTTTGCGCGGGGGCTGATCTGGAGGCAGCACCGTATTCCTTCCTAGATCCATGGGAGACTCTGATTGTTCTTTCTCGTTGAAAACAGTATATAGTTTGTGCGTTAATTCAATTTTGCGTTCAGCATCCGCGGCCCTGAGAATCTCGACTCCCCATTCGCAGAATGATGAGTGCGCACTCAACTCTTCAGCATCAATCGTAAGCTCCGATATACCCACTGTTAAATCTGAGCCTTTATGATTTTTCAACAGAACTTTTTCGGATACCGCTTCCAATTTGACAAGTCTTACACTTGCTGGAGTATATTCAAGAAACACGGCTTGATCGTCCATGGTTATAGGATAGGTGCAAGTCTTGATTCCAACACTCGATTCACCGGTCTCCACGTTAAAATCGTAAGCATGCCATGGGCACGACGCAACGTAGGCCGAATCCTCGATATCAACGCTGGACTCCGCCATAGGCCCTCCAGCATGCGGGCACTCTGCTTCCATAGCGTAGAATGACCAGCCATCGGTGCTATCATTAGGTTTTTTTTGTGACGAATCGATGGCTGGTAGTCGAAATAACACTAGTCGCTTGCCATCGGAGAGTTGGATTACATATCGAGATTGGGTGAAATCTGATAGCGCACCGAGTTTGATGGCCATTTTGTCGACACGATCGGAAACAAAAGCATAAAGTCGTCTACAAGTATGGTAGCAACCTCATATCTGGTTCCGAGTAATGAGATGGGATATTTGAAGTGTCGTGCTTTTGATGAATTGGAGAGTGACATGAATGGGGAAATTTGTTGGTGATATTTCCTGCCTGAGGCCACAATGTGAAAAATTCCGTTCTTCATGTCCGTATTAGGTTTAGAATGCTTTACATAATCACGTCTACGATGAAAGGCGTCCACGCTGGCTGCGACAACTTCTACACCACCGACTGATTGAAAATATTGAATGGGACTGAAGACGACAAAAGTTCTGGCGGAAATTGTTCTCGCTCAAAGCTATTAAAATTTGTCCCTTGCTCGGGGAGACTGTACCTATTTGATTAAAGTTACTACAAGTAGAGGGCCTCTGCAGTCCTCTCAATCTGTCACTTTTCATCCTCGGAAATTTCTTGCCAATCAGTAACTGGTTATGATTAGGCAATACGAATGGCACCCACTGGCCACCAATCCTCAGAAGGAGCCCAGAAGCTAATTGAAATTCTGTATTAGTGGCAACCAGCTAGCGGGCCCTGCATGGACGTCTACATCAGATTATTCTGCGTGACAGTCCTCTGATAGGTCTTGACTAGTTATGTTGTTTTACCCTAAGTTTACCTGAGCAGAAAACATCGACCGTTGACATACGATGGTTCCTGTCAATTAAACTGGTCTTCGCTTCCTGAATTTATTGGGGTAGATTTTACACTGGCAATTCCCGATGATTTCTAAAAAATGATAAACTTCATTTTTCTGTTGGTCCCAAGACTTCCAGGCAAATGTGGAAGAATTATCATCTAACAACAGTGTTTAGCCTTCTGATTCGGATTGTTCAAGGGTATTGATAGAGAGCTCGTTGAGACTACCTGACCACTTACGATTTAAGAAAGGATGAGGTTAAATCATATCGACGAAGCTAGGTAACCTCTTCACAGAAATTTGTGTTCAAAATAGACTTTGAGGAAACTACCTGTAACATTAGCGGAATGTTTCGTTTTGTTGATCGACATCACTCCAAAATTACCCGCGGCGATTATACCTCCTCTCGACACAGGATATTTTGGGTAGGGATTGTCGCTATATACTTGAATTATTATGTTCCCCGCACATGGCTGAGCATATCACTTTCATCATAGCCTAAGTAGTGCGGCAAAAGTCGAACAAAGTTTATTCCGGTATGAGGAATCATTTCTACTTAAGAACGACATAAGACAGATTGGAGGATATGGGTTTGGAGCAATCTACGAAAGAATTCTGCTTCTAGTCAGACATGGCGCCGAATATCAAGTGTTGGGCCGTGTATAGCACGCTGGTTTCCTCGGCTCTCGGAAACGTGCTTTTCAACCCAGTCAATGACTTCCAACCACTGTCTGGTGAAGCTCCTTCGCTTCCGATTAATATAGATGGAATACTCAACAACCGTGGCTTTGGAAGCCTATCCAGTGATGCCAATTTCGACGGTTATGGAGGTAGGAACTTTCAATCTACAAGTATTGAATGTAAAGGCGTCATTTCTAATCAACATGTACCCGCCCCATAGGCGCATATCCTGCCGCGGATATTCCACCTTCCAGCTTCGTTTACAATGGCGTGAACTTCTCATTTCCAGAGTACACAAAAACCGGGAATGACAATGTCATCGCGCTTGGACAAACTCTCAACGTTACCAAAGGGAGATACTTGAGTCTAGAGTTGCTGGCTGCCTCTGAGTCAAGCATGCAGTCCGGATCAATCACCGCGAATTACGCTGATGGTACAACGAGTACGGGATACGTACTTGTCCCGCCGTGGTGGAGTTGGCCATATCCTGAAGGTGGAGATCTGGTGTTTCCGTATCGCATTACCAATGACAATGTTGACTACAATCGAACCAATATTTTCCATGGAAGCAACTGGTTAGATTCGTCGAAAGACCTGGTTTCGATCACACTTCCCAATGCAGGTAACAATGTTGGCTCCCGTGTGCATATATTCTCGGCATCCCTTGTTCCAGCATCTGCCTCGGCTGGTGGTGGTGGTCCACACTTGGAGATTCAATTTGCGCGGTCAACTCAAAAATGGCTCGATGGAAGCGACAAGACCCAGATTATTGAAGTCATTGTGAACAATATTGGATCTGATTTTGTCTTGAAGAACAATTCAGTCAGCGTATCAGTTGATTCCCCGGGCTTGCGAACCGTGCAGAAGGGAGTTATCAATAGGCTGCGTCCAGGTGATCAGGTTACTGTGACTCTAGGAGTGCAGAACAAACCTGGTGTCAAGGCAGGAAGTACTGGCAGTGCAACAGTCACAATATCCGGACACAACGTTAAAAGTAATAAGTATACGTTCAACGCAACATATGGGATCGGCAGTTACGAACCAACTTATGAGTCTGTCTACTCGCATGAGTCGCCGAATTGGTACAACGATGCCAAGTACGGTATCTTTATTCACTGGGGTGTGTACTCAGTTCCTGGTTTTGGAAATACTGGCAATCGTGAAGGTTATGCTGAATGGTACTTATACTATCTTTCCAAGTCACGAACAATGTCACTAATTCGATCATAGGTATTGGTGGTCCCTCAACCAAGGTCCCAACTCGTCAACACAGACGTATGAATTCCATGAGCAGACTTATGGTCCAAATGTGGTATACGATGACTTCATTCAAAATTTTACGGCGGATGCATGGGATCCAAAAGAATGGGTAGACCTTTTTGCAGACGCAGGTGCCAACTATTTTGTTCAAGTCAGCAAACATCACGATGGCTATGCTCTTTTCGATCTTCCCGCCAACGTGAGCAAGAGAACTTCTGTTGTTCAATATCCACATAGAAATCTGCTCAAGGTATTTTCGACTAGTTCTCATTGCGAATGTAGACGATTCTAACAAGTAATAGGAACTTTTTGACGCGGCTCAACAATACCAACCACATCTTCACAGGGCAGCATACTACTCTTTGCCAGAGTGGTTCAATCCGGCTTACGCCAAATATGGATTTGCGAGCTGGCCTGGTGGTAAGATTGCATCCTTTCATATTTTACAGCTATAGCCCACAGCTTCTAATTTGCCACTAGGCAATGCGACCAACCCGTTCAACAACGAAACTCTGCCCTATACTGGATTTGTTGATGTAGCAGACTACATTGACGACATCATACTACCGCAAATGAACGCTCTTGCGGATCTTGGCTCGGAGATTATGTGGTGTGACATTGGAGGACCTAATAAGACCGCCGAGTTCGCTTCTTCCTGGTACAATCGCCAGGCTCAACAAAATCGACAAGTGGTCATGAACTCACGATGTGGTTTGCCAGGCGACTTCGATACACCTGAATACGCACGTTATTCTGGAGTTCAAGTTCGCAAATGGGAGTCTAATCTCGGCATGGATCCCTTCAGTTATGGTTACAATCGAGCCACTCCGTTGTCAGAATACATGAACGCCTCCACTATTGTCACGAGTCTTGTTGATATCGTTAGCAAGAACGGAAATTTCCTTCTCGACGTCGGACCCCAGGCAAATGGAACTATTCTTGAAGTCGAACAGACAAATCTCCGTGAAGCCGGAACGTGGATTAAATCTCATGGAGAAGCCATCTTCAACACAACCTACTGGTTTGTGACTCCTCAAGAGGGAGATAATATTCGATTCACCAGGACCCCCGATGCATTTTATATTACCAGTCTTGCACAGCCCAATTCGACCATTGTCTTGAACAGTTCCATTCCATGGGTTCCCGGTGACAAGGTTACTGTGGTTGGTGGCCATCGGGCAGGGGAGACTGTTCCGAGTAAACGGCTATCTAACGGGGCTGTACAACTTGACATTTCGCAACAGATCGCGGATGCAGACCAGTACGCGTGGGTCTTCAAGATCACATATTAATCGAAATGCGATGGTCGATGTTTTTTTTATTCCAAAATTGCCCAGGTGTGTGATCTGGGACAAAAATGAGGCGACTTTAGATCTGATTTAAGAAAAGAGTTTTTAGTTAAGATTTAGACACCAAACTGTCATGATCAATCGTTTCTCAAAATTTATTTCGTCGTGACTAGCTACCTCGCGTTTAGAATCTGTATTCAAGCAATCTGTATTCAAGCAATCTGTATTCAAGCAAAGTCTTTCTATGCGTAATCCCCGACAAGATCTTTATGAAATGGGAAGATTGATTAGATACCATAATTCTGCAACCCATACTACTACTGGACCAATGTATCCATGGCAAAAGAACGGCCTGTTACCTTATCATAAGATGAACATTATCTGCCGTTTTCTACTGACTTAAAACCAGACTTCTGAATATCCAAGGATTACGGAGCTCTGGGACCGCGGAGCCGAGCTAAAGACCCCGAATGAGGGTCAACTTTGAAATGTAACATCCCTCGTGCTGAGAGTGATTCATAAGAAGATCGGCAAGTAATGTTATTTAGCTTATTGAATTACCTAGTGGAAACTCAGAGTGCTTATCACATCTCCCCAGCTTACCTACCTAGGTACTTATCGAATGTGGTTTGTAGCCCGCGTGTTAGGATGACTCTACATGAAATGAAGATCCATCCCTTTTTAGTCGCCTTGCCTTTTTTGGAAGTTGACTACTACATAGAACCGCCGCAAAGCCCGTTCTCGATTCAGCAAGCCCCGTGTGGAAGCACCGAAAACATAATACCTAAAGAGTAGGACATTTGATGTGGGAAAATGTGTTGGTCTCAAGATCTGCATTTCAGATGTGACGCTTCTTTCCAGAAGCTGACATCTAGTCCCTGACCTCTTCAGTCGATGACAGAAATTTGGTGGAACAAGTGGTAGAAAGACAGCCACTTACGTCTCATTAATGAATCAATAAATTTTATGCAATTTTCACATGTAATCATATGTAATCGTTTCACCTATTCACTGTGAGTGATTTCAAGAAGCCAACAGGACGCAGTGTAGCCGATACACTCTTCGTTTCTACCTAGGCAGGCTGCGAAACATTTAATGCTTCTGACTGGACATTGTGTTTTCCTTGGAACCTTGGAAGTAATATCGACTTCGGGTTGATTTTTTATCTACTTTTTTATTCTTGGTGAATACCTCATCAAGCAGGACCCCGTGAACAACGATCGGCTACTAACGATATTGAACACTCCACTGCCTTACTATCGCCCTGGAGCTATGCATAGTCACCCTGTTGATTCCAGTGGCAAATAAGATACATGAAGCAATTTCGTCGGGCATAATGCCGGATTTGGTTTACAATTCATATCAAGGCCCTTCTTTTTCGGACACGGAGATATGCCGTATGTGCGGAGCCCATCGCGGCGATGGTCTCAGCTGCATGTCGGGTCATCTACCTAGAGATCTCTGGTTCTTTCTACACAGTCTAAATTACCTCTAGCTTTGGGGCGATTTTTCGAACCACTCCGTTATTCATCAGGAGATCCTACCCAAGTAAGGGTACGGCATTGGTATATCTTCATCAATTGAGTAATACTACTGTCTCCGTCAATACTTTTCATTTTGTTAACGATGTGTGATATCATAGTTAATTGCTTACAACAAGCGTCAAGAGACAGCAATGAGCTGGGTTCGCCCAAAATGGTCCGCTTCGTCAATTCACGATCTGCAATTTTGAGCAACGCCACATACCATCTCCCATTACGTCTTGAAATCCAACCAGCACATCTACCTCATGTTCAATACTTTGCGTGTGAAACAAGTGGCAATCTATGATCGGCTTGAATGAGATTTTGGTTGACTCTCATGCAATTACCTTTTGGGGGCCGAGTCTTGAGTACAGGAGAATGCTTTATATAAGAGCCGTTCTGTCCCAATTCGAAATTCCTTTTCCCATCAAAAATCAAAATCGTTGACAAAACTACTTGAGACTCCAAATATAAAATCATCTGATCTATACTCTATCGCCAATCTACTCAATATGTACACCATGAAGACCATCGGCTTGTTTGCTACCACTCTATTTGGAATGGCTCAAGCACAGCAAAAGGCCAGCTTCACTTACTACGGATCAAACGACGGTAATGGATCTGGAAACTGCGCTACCTCGACCAATGCCTGTGGTGATCCAGGTCAATATTCGAATAAATCTCAGTATACTGCTGCAATCAGCCAAGCTCAGTTTGGAGTGGGCCCAGGTCAAGGTGCTGGTCCAGCTTGCGGCGAATGCTGGTCCTTGACCATCGATACCGATCTGAACGGTAATCCTGTTGAACAACGAACCATCACGGTTGTGGTGAATAACCTTTGCCCTATCGACGGTAACCCGATCTGCAACGTTCCCAACCAGTACGGAGCGGATGTGCACTTCGATTTGTGCAGTGACACTGGTGCAGAGTCGGCTTTTTTCACTAGCTCTGGAGCAGGCCTCGGTACGGCCCAGCAAGTTTCCTGCTAATTTGAGCTTTCGAAAGCCAAATACAAGGCAAATGAACCTTTTTACCTGAACTTGTTGCTAAAACGGCAAGGTTTAATCGAATTCTGTGCTGGGGGCAGATTGTGACGAACTATCCCCCCTTGTGGAAATAGTGGATTGCAGGATGGTCATCGTCCTCACACACTCGTTCATGTATCGGCTGAGATTTGAGCTTGTTGTATTTAGTATTTTTGCGTTAATAGCGCTCAATGTATCCTGATTCTCTATTTGCCAAACGAGTAAGGGCTCTGTTTTCGTTTCTGATGGTTGTACGGGACATGAACTGGATATGAGCATATTCTATCTTTAATCAGAAAGCTAAATCAGGAATATTTAGACGTTTCTTGGTAGACAACTGATATTCTCGGAGTGATTTCATGTGTGTTTCATGAAATCCTTCAAGCGAACATATCAGAGTCCACATGATGCACCCTTTCCGATCCGAGGTGATTTCTGTTGTTGACCTCTCAATGACCTCTCGATGTTTTATTTTCTGAGACTTCCGTTCAATAAGAATTTAGAAATGTGCTTCTGAACACGACGTATGATTCCCTTATTGAACGTCTGGCGTGCAAGAAAACTAGATATGGTAGTTTCTGTAGTCAAGTTTCGAGACAGGCATATTCGAGTCCACAGCAAGTCGGGTCCTATTAGGTTATCGACTCTGTTTACTTCCATGGCACATTTCATTCGATTCACGGGCACAGTCCAAAAAGACCTTGGAGGATACCGGATGTCGTATCTACTTATAAGGTTCATTAATAATTTCGAAGTTATCGATAGCCCTGTCGATGCTAGCAAGGAAACTTAAAAGCCGAAATATTACAGATCCTTTACAATACCGATGTTCGATGCTTATGAATGGGATAAATGAGAGACCTGGAGACATTTTAAAATTTGATCGAAGAATCAATTAAAGATATCCAGGTTTAGACCTGTTCATAATGGCTTTATGACTGACTCCAGACTAAGATTTTAAAAAAGGGGTGTTTTCCCAATACAATACTGGACTGGGACACATTGCATAAATAGCATACTTGCTGGTAATTTATGAATTTATGGTAAAATTGTGTAAAATTGTGTAAAATACCGGAATGCATCGGCTGACGCGGCCCCGGGCAATCAGGAGGATTAGTCAGATGATCTAGCCAATCAGATAGTTACTTAACAATCGTTTCCCCTTGTGAATGCAAAATTGTTCTCATAAGGATGCAGATTCTATTAATATTTACTAGTTAACTTGGCTAGTTATTTAGCTAATGCTTATGTGTCGGCGTCAGGAATAGAAGGAAAAATGGAATGGAAAACAGCGGATCTACTATACCGTAGCATTTGATTCATTCTTAAATCGGGTTCTCTCTACTGGAAGACGCAAGGATGCTTCAGATCTCAGTGATCCACGCAATTTACGATATTGCCGCGGGGATGACTTGCAAATCAACTGTCGAGATGAATTACGCTCTTTAAACGGCTGAAACCCCATGTAAGACACACCGCGTCGTAAGCTCTGGTCGTGGACTTCGAGTCGCCCTAGCCGAGCGCACTTGGGTCAGGTCGCCGACTCGCTATTGGAAGACAAAGGCTCTTTGCACCGCCCGGCCCGCCCCAGCTGATCCACTCATCTTCATCTCTGCAACGAACCTCAGACATCCTCATTTTTTACCCTGAAAGGCCACAGGCTTCCATTCTACTTCTCCTTCAACCATTCCTTTATTCACTTTGAAATCGGCATATAGTTCACCACGCTCTATTCGATCGTTTTACGCTCGCTTCCCATATCAAATCGAATCAATATTGATATCGCTGCCTCTTTTCACTGCGGGTGTATACCAGAAAATAAGAGCAGCGCGACCGGTCGTTCGTTACTCGATTCGCATGGTTCTCACTCTCTCGAATACGGCGCGAAATATCTTCTAGACTATCTGGCGATCGTTCGAGTCTAGTCTTTGTCTACGACATTCTGTTGATAACAAAAATCTCCATACAATATGTTGTTATACGGGTCAAAAACATGGCGCAGTCGGTCGTTATTACTGTCACTCCTGCTGGCACCAGTGACGCAGGCCATTACGATCAACACAGACGATCGGCGTATGTTCTCATGCTTCAAATACCATTTTATCATCGGTTTCAAGTCGTTCTAAAAATCGGGCTAATGATGTTGTTTTGGTAGAATCCGTCATGAATGCGGCCAGCGAAGCGGCGTATGGGATGATGACATGGTATGCTGGCAACGAAACCGGTCAAATTCCTGGAAAACTTTTAAATACATGGTGGGAAGGCGGTGCAATGTTTATGGCGCTCATTCAATACTGGCATTTTACTGGTGATACAACCTACAACAATGAGGTGACGGTGGGCATGCAATTCCAGGCTGGAAATGGAGATTACATGCCGTCCAATTACAGCAACTATATTGTACGTTCTCTCCATGACCGCGCTTTAGCGCCACGGCGTCACAAGTGTCAATTTTAAAGTTGTGTATCTGATTGAATTGAATTCAGGGAAATGACGACCAAATGTTCTGGGGTCTCGCTGCCATGACAGCCGCCGAACTGGCATACCCAGAGGCCCCCGGCGGGTACTCCTGGCTCTCTCTAGCGCAAGGCGTCTTCAACACTCAAGTGGAGCGATGGGACACCTCGGCCTGCGGTGGAGGAATGCGATGGCAAATCTGGAGTTGGGAAGCTGGATATACGATGAAGAACAGTATTTCAAACGGAGGACTTTTCCAACTGGCTGCACGACTTGCTCGATATACCTATAACGAAACGTACGCCGATTGGGCAAACAAGATCTGGGATTGGTCAACTTCGTCGTCTGCTGAGGGCAAAAAGCCGCTGGTCAACACTCAAACTTGGGAGATTGGAGATTCAGTTAGCATGAACGACAATTGCACCTCGCTTGATTCTACGCCTTGGACGTATAACTACGGCACCTATCTAAGCGGTGCGGCATACATGTACAACTACGTGAGTATTTGCGTTTCCCCCGTCTTCTTTCATCGGTACATTACTCATATGATTATTCAGACCAATGGCTCGGCACAATGGCTTTCAGCAGTAAATGGAATCTTGGGAGCTACCTGGAGCAATTTCGCCCAGGAGCAATACGGAAATATCCTTACCGAGCCCTGCGAAATATTGGAAAAATGCAATCGTAACGAAATCTTGTTCAAGGGTCTGACCGCTGGATGGATTGCCCTGGCTTCGTTGATTGTGCCGTCGATATATGGTGGTGTTGTCCCCCAACTTCAAACATCCAGCTCTGCTGCAGCTGCCTCCTGCAACGGCATGGGCAACAATACATGCGGTGTCAAATGGTATACCAAAACTTGGGACAACCAGGTTGGACTGGAAGAGGAAATGAGCGCTTTGAATATATTTTGGTCGAATTTGATCATGACCTCCAACGCTAGTGTTTACGCTCCGGTCACCTCGCGTACAGGTGGTAATAGTTCCAGCAACCCCGACGCCGGCACCAAGGATCCCACCACCACCACGTCGACTTTGAAGGCAATCACCACTGCCGACAAAGCCGGTGCAGGTATACTGACTGCTCTTTTTGCTGTGGCTATTATCGCGGTCGTATACTGGATAGTAGCAGGTGGCGAGTGAATGCCCAGTGTTGAACATTTCCTTGCATTCGACGATGCTGGTCTTCGCCAACCAGACCTGGGTCGATTGCGTTGCCTAAAGACACGTTGCTATCGAGTCTTGGGTTTTGCTTTGGATTTTCCTTCTTTTTGGAGTCTTGAATATTTCTTATTATAAACTTTGGCATATGGTTTTGTAACTACTGCGAGCTGTGGGATTCGGTGTATATTTTCGTAACTGATCTATTGTATCAATATATTTTTCTTCTTTTTCATATACTTCTACTTTTGATCACGTCAGTCGGGTTTTTCCTCTCGGCTTCTGTGCATTAGCAAACCACTAGAAGCATTACCTATAGTGAATGATTGGCGTCTCCAAGATCAACATGCGCCAAGAAACTGGGGCATTCCAGCCAAAGCCAAGTGTGCTGGGTTAGATTAAGTGGAGAGCGCCTAGACGGTTGGACTGATAAGACTTGGACAAGACAAGATTGTCATGATTGACGTGGGTTAGTGGTGGGCACATTAATGCTTAGCATTGCTTAATCTATCGTAATCTTCTATCGGATTATCTTCTTTATGCTGTCATGCTGTTTCGCCAAGACGCAGTGATTGACATGGCGGAAACCATCTTACCCTCGAATGAAATGCTGTATCGGAAGGTGAGGTTGATGGGAATGAGCGATCTGGAGATACGAAGACTGCAGCTGCTCTCAATACAACTTTGGTAGGTCGTACTGATAGAAACGTATATACTTGTACCTAAAGTTCCAAAGTTCTTTCGAATATGAAATGCAGTGTCATAAACAAGCCTAGGTATCCCTCGGCAGTAGCACTAGTGGTTAAAGATTAACCCTTGGACAAGATGATATCATCCGTATCTTGGAATGAACTTGGGAGTGAATGAGAAAACATACCACAATACGCTACCTAAGTATGCAAGACTCCCTAAATACGCTGGCAACTGCCAAAAAATCAAGCAGAAGATGCGAGGCAGTCTAGCATCGGGCATACTTGAAATCCATGGATATCAGAGTAAGTCGCATATCAGCGTCTCCCTACCTAATTTATGGAGACCTAACCAGGTAACCTTTTAAGGAAGAATCCTTTGTTGGTCGTATAGATAAACTGCAGATGCAAGATACAAATATCCGGTCACCATTCAATAAAAATACGAAGCTGTAAGCTGCTTGATAGGTCCTACTGGGGGTTGAACCCAGGATTTCAGAACGTTCAGACAGTGATATCAAAACCTGACGTGTTAACCACTACACTATAGAACCTGATGTATGCACGTAGGGGTCTAAGGATCTCAAGATCAGTGATCAGAGATCTCCAGGGCATATAGATCTAGAGAGCCAGCATCGTGCATCGACTAACCATATGCGGTAATTTGTGGATATAGGGTTAGGGTTATCAATTAGACGCGCCCCAGATCGGTGGAAAAGTTCAAGGATTCCGTCTTCAATCGCTGCAACTAGCATCCTGGTCTCTGCTTCACTATCTTCATCGTCCAGCTAGTACCCAGATTCCAAATACTACCGATGTTCCTCAACAGAAGGGAGAAATATCAAAAAAAAAAAAAAGAACAAAAAGATGAAAAAGACAGGTCTTGCTGGGAATCGAACCCAGGCGTCAGGAATTTGAAGTAATCAGAATCCTACATCCTAACCAACTAGATAACAAAACCATCGGGTGTGGGGCGCAAATTATGAACACATAAAGCTACTGCACACAGAAGGTGTCAGTTCATGAAAACTCCAACTAGCTTATAACTACTCGTTAGGTTAGGTGACCAAAACGAGTCCGTGCCACTTGCTCGAATGCTTCCTCTAAGATTTGTCTATTTCTTTCTCAATTCTGTCATCTGCAGTGTCCTTTCCCACGTTTCTATGGGAGATAACACTTGCAAAGCTTATTGGCTCCAGTGGGAACGAGGCGTCGACTAAGAGCGACTAAGCTTTCTCGGGTATATGGGGCTTGCGGGTCTACCGTGGTCCTTCTACGGAGTAACTACATATGATTGATCTATGAGTTATGCCATAGACTTGAAGAGTATCAGAACTGGGGAGAAGTGTTATTGCTGGCTGCTTTCGAGGATTAGGAATTTTGGAATTATTCGTGAGTATGAAAATGGTATACTGGTAATTGACCGTATGCATTTGCTCGACTTCTAGATATTCATCCCAATCCCGAACGATCGCTAACTGATGTACCGGGGGAAACGAGCAGACAAAGCAATGCGTTTGATAAGGAGTCCGCGCGGAAATCGGTCTCTACGAATCACGTTGAGCCGAACCAGGGGGTGTGCATGCGGGAAGCCATTCTCAGAGCACGCCCGCCACGAGTGAACGAAGATAGGCATTTGAACGATGACTGGCTCTAAAGCTCTAAAGACATGCCTGCTCCCCCATGTGGTTGGCTCAGACTCCCCGTATCAGCCTCTATTTTCCGACTGCTCGAACTCTGGGGTACGCAAACCGCCCAAATGACGCAAACGCCGTGGAACAGATTACGGATCGAAATTACCATCTCGTGTTCGGAGAGATGTCGAAAACTGCTTTATCGACACGCTTATCTCTGTCGTTTGCGCCTTGAAGACTCTGGAGCAGCGTGTTATAGGTCAACGGCCGCGGCAGGAACCAAAAGAAATCGCCTGATAAGGGAGTCATGAACGCCTTCTTCACTCTGCACCTGCCGTGCTTTTTTTTTTTTTTTTCTTTTTCGATTTATGATTTCTATTATGCAGGTATCCGAGCTAAGTGATTGCATGATACCACGATGCGGTCCCATCTGAGATCCGAGTCCAGCCTAGCTGTCCTTGGTACCTTGCTCCTGCTCTTATCGTCCCGGTAATAAAACGTGTATATATAGATAGACATCTCGCTCCTCACCGCGCCAACCTTGGAACTTAACCTGGATTGTGATTTCTTTCCAGTGCCTCAGACAGATCACCCAGGATCGATCTGGTTTGCATGTCCTGCTGCAAGACGCTGATCTGAGAATATTCAGTTGCAGAAAGTCTGGTCACTATGTCGGCCTCGGATTTGACGAATCCAGCCCCAGCGTATGTTCCAGGGTTACAGAGACTTGTGTTATTCTTGCTAATACTAACTACTACGATTGTGATGCTACAGCTGGCTTAACAAAGGCGATCAAGCATGGCAGCTCACTGCTGGTACATTGGTGGCATTGCAGTCCATTCCGGGTCTTGCTATTCTTTATGCTGGTTTCGTGAAGAAGTATGTGAGGCCAGATCGTTTGCGGTACGGCGAAATTGGAAACTGACAGTCACGCTTTCAACAGGAAATGGGCCATTAATTCGGCATTCATGGTTCGTCTTTATATCCCGAGCCCGTTGCGTCCTGATATCGCAATTGAGGCGTCTCTACACAGATGACGGACCGCTAATCATCCTTTCGATAGGTCTTCTACGCCTTCGCCGCGACACTCATATGTTGGGTCATCTGGGCGTATAAAATGGGCTTCGGCGAGCAATGGGGCAAATTCCCCCTCGTCGGGACTCCCGGTCCCGTCCTAACCATGCAGCAAAATCTCGGCCAAACAACACTACCCGCAGCTAATTTGACCACAAATTTCAATCTGTCAACCATGATCTATTTCCAGTTTGTGTTCGCAGCCATCACAGTCATTATTCTGGGCGGCTCTTTGCTAGGTCGAGTCAATATCCTAGCTTGGATGGTCTTTGTCCCGTTGTGGATTACCTTTAGCTACACTGTTGGCGCGTTCAGGTAACTAGTCTTTCCTATCAAATTCGGGGCTGGATTTCTGACTGATCTTATTAGTATCTGGGGCGGAGGATTCTTGTATCAGATGGGAGTTCTCGATTATTCTGGTGGATACGTTATTCATCTGAGCTCCGGTACTGCCGGTACGTATCTACTGCTACCCTCTAAACCGTACCTACTCGTTTAGTGCAATGCTGATGGTCACAGGCTTCGTCGCTGCATACTGGCTAGGTCCTCGTTTACAAAGAGACCGAGATTCTTTCTACCCAAACAACATTCTGCTCATGCTTGTTGGTGCCGGTATTCTCTGGGTGTGCTGGAACGGCTTTAATGGTGGTGACCCTTATGCCGCCAGTCCTGATGCCGGTGTTGCAGTTCTGAATACAAACATTTGCACCGCCATGAGCCTCTTGGTCTGGACGACGTTGGATTATATTTTCTTCAAGAAACCCTCCGTCATCGGAGCCGTTCAAGGCGAGATAACTGGCCTTGTCGCAATCACTCCGGCCGCTGGTTTCGTGACTGGCTGGGGTGCTATTGTGATTGGTGCCTGTTCCGGCTCTATTCCCTGGATTTCGATGAATGTTCTAGGACGACAGAGCTGGATGAAGAAGGTGGACGACGTCAGTAAGTTTGTCCTCATTACCTAGCATACGTTCTACGAGCAAAATAGCAGTTACTGACGACAATAATAGTGGGCACTGTTCACACTCATATGGTTGCAGGTTTCACCGGCGGCTTCTTGACGGGCATATTTGCCACTATTGACGGTTGCGCAGCTTTCGGCTTGACCAATCCCGGCGGTGCGATTGAAGGCAACGGCAAACAGGTTTGGCTACAGATTGTAGGAGCCCTGTTTATCATCGGATACAACATGTTCATGACCAGCGTCATCTGCCTTTTCATCAAATACGTCCTTCGTATTCCGTTGCGCATGTCCGATGAACATCTCATGGTCGGAGACGATGCGGTACACGGAGAAGAAGCATACGCTTTGTTCTTCGAGGGTGAGAGGAGTCATATCAGTCTTCACGCTACCGGTTTGGAGAGCGGGCAAATCACTGAAGGACATCCTCTGCCATTCACGAACCATCGAAGCGGTCACGAAAGTCCGGTTCACTCGTCTTCAAAGGACAAAGATGAATCGAAGATGGATTGATTCGTGTAGTTTGACAATACCACAGAATACGCTTAGTATGCTTGTTGAGAAGAGTCTGCTCTATCTCGGTTGATCTTGCATTTAATAGATGTGAATCTTCGCTTTAGCTACAGTGCGCTCTGTGATAGATTCCAACACTTAAATCTTAGTAATATTAATTTGAATTTTATTTCTCCTATCAGCCAAATCGGTCCTTCAGCCGATGGATTCCAATCTTACCTAACGATCGTGGTAGGATTTTCAGCTATCTGTACACTACCGGGGTATATCTAAATGACTCTTCACCCTATATCGCGAAATTTGTAAATATATCCACATTCTTAAAATCTTAACCGGCACTTTAAACTGGGATTTGTTTCATAGGTACCTAGAAACCAAGAGCGTTGACCTTTACCAGTTCTAATTGTATTATTATTGCGGTGTGGTTGTTGTTCAACCAGCTCTTCCGAACAGTGAGAGCTTGACAACGTGGATATTTGTTCAATTGATATCGGAATCCTAATATTGGCATCCGAGAATTGCATTTTTTTTTCGATACCAATGAACTAGGTCAAGCTCTTTGGTAAATTAGAGCATCAGCTGAAAAATACATTCAACGGCGCTCATATGCAAAGTGACGTGATTCGCGGAATAAATAATGTATGCTCATATTAAAGCGATTCCTCTAGGTAATAAAACGCGCTGCCAACGCCGACGGATCCCGACCATAAATACCTCAAATTTGTATCCGTAGAATGTGTAGAATTAAGATTGGAAACTGAATAAATGCCAGGATAGAATCTCTACACAATTTCAAGCCATCTCTAATTATCAATCTTGGCATGTATGAAACATTCATAATTTCTTTTTGCGCGAAATCCCTATTCCAAAATCACCGATCCAGACTAGGGACTGCCGGCCTTCTTCCCGGGGCTGTGTTTACTCCGCATTCTCTGTAGATTTTAGTCTTTTTGCGAGTAACTTGGTATGGCCGTGACCGTGGAGCCGTAACTCCAAATTCCCCAGCTGGGTCCCCGCTCATTGGACCGAAAGTTTTGGTTTTGCGAGGGACCACTTGTAGATCCGGATAAAATAAGTTGTGGATTGGAGACTCTTTCAGTGCGGAATGCGTGGTATGTTTGCTTATATTTGCTCAAGTAAGAACAAATTTTACTACGTCACAGTGCACAGCTGAGTAACAATTTTAGGCTGATTCGAAGTTCGATGATCGGATCGAGTTTTCTTGAGCTGATGAAGCTCCTGGAACATTTCTAATGAGATCTTGGCGACGACAACGGGTCCGCAAAAAAGAGAAGAAAAAAGAAAAGAAAACGGTTCAGCCAAATTACTGTATATTATAATATATTATGCTTTCCACATAATAATACCAAAGTATTGGCGATACAAAAGACATCAAGACAATGGAACAATCAATAACTTTGGAAAGAACTGGCAGTCAGTAGAAAAGTACTTCAACCTGACCCGTGAGTAAGCACACTGACCTCAAAACACTAAGCGAACATAATTGACCTGCTCGATGTAGATTAATCGACTTTATTTTTCTGGCCCAGACCAACCCCTCCTCCATGCCGATCTCCGGCACTTGTGCTATGAGCTACCCCGTCCTTCTATTCCAGACCTAGTTACCTATACAAGGTCGAGGTACGATACGTAACGTTTACATGGCCATATGGAGCTTCTCAGCGCGCTAATGTAACAAGCAAGGCTATCCCGGTTAAATCAATATTACCTAGGTAGGCCAAGCTCATTCGCACCCACGTTTAACTTACGAATGCCACTCAAAAAACGTGCAGGTGTGACGATTGGCCAAATAAAGAAGGAGGAAAGCTCGGCGATTGGCAATTTCAGTTCAATTCAAAAGGCCCATGCGAGTCGTTGTGAGCCGGGTCTCTCCGGGAGTAGAAATGGAGGAATACATAAATACCCAGTCTGTCCTCATACGATGCACCTGCAGGAGCTGAATTGGCAGAGCTAGAGCTTCTTCCACTTTAGCAGAGCGAGCTATTGAAAGAAACATTTCAGAAATGGTTTCAACCTCAAAGCTCCTGGCAGTCGCCGCAGCTTTGCTGCCGAGCGCGGTACTAGGTCAAAACAACCAGACTTATGCCAACTATAGCTCCCAGTCCCAGCCAGACTTGTATCCCCAGACTCTAGCCTTTCTGAACATATCCTTCCCGGATTGCGTGAACGGCCCGCTCAAGGATAACATTGTCTGCAACACTTCAGCACACTACGCCGATCGCGCGAAAGGATTGATTGCATTGTTTACGCTCGAGGAACTGATTAATAATACTCAAAATAGCGGTCCGGGAGTTCCTCGTCTGGGCCTTCCACCATACGAAGTCTGGAGCGAAGCGCTGCACGGGTTGGATCGTGCTAATTTTACCAAATCTGGCGATGAATGGAAATGGGCCACGTCTTTTCCCCAGCCTATTCTCTCGATGGCTGCTCTCAATCGGACCCTGATCAATCAGATTGCAGGAATAATCGCCACTCAAGCTCGAGCATTCAACAACGTGCACCGATATGGACTCGACGCCTACGCTCCTAACATCAACGGATTTCGAAGTCCACTCTGGGGTCGCGGTCAAGAAACTCCTGGTGAAGACGCGAATTTCCTTTCTGCGTCTTACGCCTACGAATACATCACTGGTCTGCAAGGTGGTGTTGATCCGGATCATCTCAAAGTCGTTGCTACAGCGAAGCATTTCGCCGGCTACGATCTCGAAAGCTGGAATGGCAATTCTCGTCTTGGCTTTGACGCCAAAATCACTCAGCAAGATCTGTCCGAGTACTACACGCCTCAATTCTTAGCCGCATCACGCTACGCAAAAGTGCAAAGTTTGATGTGTTCGTACAACTCCGTCAATGGTGTTCCCAGCTGTTCTAGCAGCTTCCTCCTACAGACTTTGCTTAGAGATAGTTGGGATTTCCCCGAATACGGCTACGTCTCTTCGGATTGTGATGCGGTATACAACGTTTTCAATCCTCACGAATACGCTAACAATATGTCTGTTGCTGCTGCCGACAGTCTAAGGGCTGGAACTGATATCGACTGTGGACAAACCTATCCATGGCACTTGAACGAATCCTTTATCGAAGGCTTGGTCACCCGGAGTGAAATTGAACGGTCTTTGGTCCGGTTGTACTCGAACCTTGTCAGACTTGATTATTTCGACGGAAATCAAAGCGAATATCGTCAACTTGGCTGGAACGACGTTGTGGAGACCAACTCCTGGAACATCTCTTACGAAGCTGCAGTCGCAGGCATCGTGCTTCTCAAGAACGATGGTGTTCTACCTTTGTCTTCAAAAGTGAAGAGTGTCGCTGTAGTCGGACCGTGGGCAAACGCAACCACTCAACTGCAGGGCAACTATTTCGGTGCCGCTCCGTACTTAACATCTCCCCTGCAAGCTGCCGCCGAAGCGGGATTGAAGGTTAACTATGCTCTCGGGACCAATATCTCTGGTACAACGACAGCAGGTTTTGCAGCTGCTTTGAATGCTGCGCATCAGTCGGATGCTATTGTGTACTTGGGAGGAATCGATGGTACCGTTGAAGCAGAAGGGATGGATCGTATGAACCTGACGTGGCCGGGTAATCAGCTGGATCTCATCAAACAACTTAGCGATACTGGAAAGCCCTTGGTGGTACTACAAATGGGAGGTGGACAAGTTGATTCCTCGTCTCTCAAGGACAACCACAATGTCAACGCTCTTGTCTGGGGAGGATATCCCGGTCAGTCCGGCGGTAAAGCCATTTTCGATATTCTTCTGGGTCATCGTGCGCCAGCCGGTCGTCTCGTTTCGACTCAGTATCCTGCTGAATACGCAACTCAGTTCCCTGCTACGGACATGAATCTCCGACCAAACGGATCGAATCCTGGTCAAACATATATGTGGTACACTGGCACCCCGGTCTACGAGTTTGGATATGGCCTATTCTATACTTCATTCGAAGAATCCGCAAAGAGCCATGGCACCTTATCCTTCAACATATCCGACATTGTATCTGCACCCCGATCCCCCGAGTACGAGTATAGCGAGCTTGTCCCGTTCGTGAATGCTACTGCTACAGTAAAGAATACTGGCAAAATAGCTTCGCCTTATACCGCCATGCTTTTCGCAAACACAACGAACGCCGGGCCCGGACCTTATCCCAACAAATGGCTGGTGGGCTACGACCGACTAGCGACGATTGAGCCTGGTAAATCGGCCGATCTCGTCATTCCGGTTCCTGTTGGTGCGTTGACGCGTGTCGACAAGAATGGAAACCGAGTGGTTTATCCCGGTAAATACCAATTGGCGCTGAACGTGGATCGATCGGTTGTTTGGGATATTGAATTGACAGGCAATGCGGTGACAATTGAAAATTGGCCGTTGGATGTAGAGCAAATCCAGCCGGCTTCTCAATGAGCTCGGGAGCATGGAATCTTGTTTAAACAGCAGAATGATTCAATCAAGAATTGTCTTCTGATCTAGCAGATCTTCTCTTCGTCTTTTAAAGTTCTCATAGATTGCACCTTGTTTATATTAAAGTGGACCGATACTACCTTATAATACGATGAACCTTACGTTTGTGTTGCGAATCTATAGAAAAACACATCTGTATCCATATTCAAATTTCGTCCTCAATGCCGATCCGGTATCATGCCATTTGATTCCACAGCCTTTCGATCCCTCATCTTTGCCGCCGAAATTACACCAGCAATTGGAAGTTTGACCTCGATCTTTGCACCACTTGAGTCCGGCAGCTGTGCAGAGGCATGGTCAGGCAAAAGCCCAATTTGAGCCAGTACAGTGCCCTGATCCCATGAAATGTGCTCGTGGTACAAACGGTCTCCTCTGATGTTGACAATTGCCGTCATGGGAATCTCTAATTTCTTGCCAGTGGGTGGAATACCAGGAAGTCTAATTGTGTCAGTCGCTGCTGGTCAGCAGAATATGGATAGAATGGATGGAGAGGTAGAGACGTACAGCCAGTCAACTTCTCTATCGTGAGTCATCTTATAGATAAATTCGTCAACCACTCTATCAACACCGACTGTGCGACTAATAACTTCCAATTCCACGTCGCTTGGGTTGGAGAAAATGAAATGATTTTTATAAAAATCCGTAAGTTGCTCACGACCAACTCCACCAGTCAACTGTATCCATATTTCCATTGTTGTCAATAACAGTCACAAAATGCTCTTTTTATTTGTCACTCACCGTAGGGATATGATTGACATATGGTTCTTGCACCATGGTACTCATTGTCCATTCCACCGAACGATTCTCAAACTCGAAATAGGTATGTTCCTCCCATATCTGCTCCAAGTCAAAGTACGGCCCATCCATCAGCTTTTTCAAAAATTGTAAATTCCTCGTATGAGATAGAGCCTCAAGAGAGTACGAGAAACGTTCCTGAAATGGCAACGCGAATTTATCGGATCGCGCGCTTGGATAAGTGTATATGCGGTCATTGTCTGATGACGACGACGACGACGTTTGCTTACCAGCGAGATGTTTAAGGCAGGGAATAGACGAAGCGACCGGTGAAAGTATCTCGCTTGCATCTGCATAGACGACAGCACCGATAATTTGGGTAGCTGAAGCTAACATCGGTGCGACGATATTCCACAATTTGCCTCCATACACTAAAATCATCATTAGCACGCGCCCAAATCTCCCGAGGTCTTTAAACCGATTATAATATTCATAGTTCAAGGTACAGACACACACCTACTAGACCCATCCCAGTCTTGGGGACGCACTTTTCCGACTCAAGAGCTGCTCGAATAGCTTGTTGAAGAATATCCTCGAAATCAGATACCAATAGCGCGCGCTCTTGAATTGAGACAACGGTATAGCTTTCCTCGGCCCATTTGATGAGTGGCGACGGAACACCGTCGAGGATCGACAAGTTTGATATAAATGAGTCTGGTAGAATAATTACCATGCCGGGTCCATTGCCTCGGCGAGAGAGAGGGCGTAAGAGTGAAACTCCAGGAAGTATTTCCGTGCAGTGAGGGGTGGGGAGTGCTGGAGGAGGCTTGCTGACATCCACGTACATTGCGCCGTGATCTGGAATGCAATTGACTATGGATTACAAAGTAGTTGGAAAAATTAGCAAAACGAGTGGTTTTTCAGACAAGGTTGCAAGAGAAGGATAATAGGTACACAACGATTTTGATGTCAGAAACCTTATAACCGGAGTTGCCGCAAATAATTTCGCGCAGATCGAGCTTCTGTGCCTGATTTGGTAAGAAAATGTAGATCTCCGTAGACAGATTATAGTTACATTTTACCTATCACTGTTACCTAGCTGGTACAATTTAAGATGAATACCTAGGTACAAAAGCTGTCTACAAAATGGCAGGCTAAAAATCCAAAAATATTGAAATTCTATATAACAAGAATATGAACAGAAAACGAACAAAATCCTGTCCATTAGATCGGTTCATCTCTGGGCTCAATCAAAACTTCGTTCACGGCGACATGTGATGGTTGCGACAGCGCATACACAATGGAATTAGCCACATCGGTCGGATCCAGGATTTGAGCACCCGTGGGCTCGCCATATTTCTTGATGGCTTCCGCGTCAGTCGACATGTTGAGAAGATCGGTCGCCGTGTTGCCTGGTTGCACACTCGTAACACGCAATCCCTTGCCAGCGGTTTCGAGACGAAGTGATTGCAACGTCGCTTCTACGAAAAACTTGCTGGCCGAATAGACACCTAGGCCCGGGAAAACCTTGCGCCCGGCATCTGATGAGATAGCGACGATATGGCCGCTGCCGCGAGCTAGCATGCTGGGGATCGTACTCGACAGGCAATGCAAAAGACCCTTACAATTCACATCGACGGTGCGCTCCCACTCCTCGGTTTGTACGTTTGCCATCATAGTGAAATACATGACCCCAGCACAAGAGACAAGGATATCAACTGGGCCCAGCTCTTCTGTCGCGGCGTGGACGAGCGCTTCCACTTGTGTCTTATCCGTCACATCCGTTGTCCGTATGATACTCTTGCCGTCAACTGTGCCGAATTTTCTTTGAACTGCCTCGAGAGCTTCCAAACGTCTGGCGCCGAGCGCAACATGGCAACCCTGCTTGACAAGAGCAGTGGCCACAGCAGCACCAATCCCAGAAGACGCGCCTGTTATTACTGCAACACGACCGTGCAATGGAGATTTGTTGGCTGTTTTCGTAGCCATATTTGCAACACCCTTTTTCGGAGCTCTTGGAACCCAACCTCTGGCAAACCAATGGCGAGTATATGTACTGAGCAGTGCGGTGTCCACTTTGGGTCTCTCTACTGCAATTCGAAATGGCCTTGTTTTGCTATTATTCAGAACCACGATTCCCGTCAAAAACTCGACTGTGGGCATCCCACTACGCAATATGTCAACCGTGAATGCGCCGTCCCCACCTTTCGCAGTACCCCGCCTTTCATTCCACAGAGCCACCCAGTTATCCCATGCCAAGGGTTTTGTGGGATACCCCAACTGATCAAGTTGATCAAAGACAGAGCGAATAGGGATAGGATCGGGATCGCCCAAGTGAAATATTGTCATCTCGGCAGCCGTTTGTGAAGCAAGATGTATGATTGACTTGCTGACGAAGTCGACTGGAGTCATTTCAGCGCGCCAACCATCGACGTCCGGAGCATATCCGAGTCTGATCGATTCCACGATTATGGCAGATAGTAAATCCCAGGCATTAGATGCACCGGTTGTGCTGTGTCCACTGATGGTTCCGGCACGGTGAATCTTCACCGGAAGTCCGCGACGACCGGCTTCGAGG
Source organism: Talaromyces borbonicus (assembly GCA_002916415.1). NCBI lineage: Eukaryota > Fungi > Ascomycota > Eurotiomycetes > Eurotiales > Trichocomaceae > Talaromyces > Talaromyces borbonicus. The sequence goes on along the minus strand of NBSA01000021.1, from coordinate 174,141 downwards.
ACAAGCTGCTCCGCAACCCATTTCGTCTGTCCGTAGCCATCGGCAAGTTTGTGAGGTACATCTTCAACAGGTAAGATGGTATCTTCGGGCCATCCTTCCTTTCCGGATGGTGGCAGCACACCATTGGTGGATACGTATTGTAATGTGGCACCGCTTTTGCAAGCCAGCCGAATAATCTCGCGCGTACCTTCGACGTTGGCCTTTTGCAAGGCGGCATAGGGATAGACCAGGTTGACAGTCGCCGCTGCGTGAACTATAACTTGAACGCGAGAAGCCAAGTCCTCGAATTCCGCGTGTGAAAGACCGAATCGGTCCAAGGATAAATTGCCCGGAAGTATTTCGACTCTTTCCATAATAGAGTCACGCCATAAGCCCAAGTCGAGTAGGTTCTTGCGAATTCTAGCCACAGCCTCCGGCTGACCCTCCAGATTGGGCTCACTGAATCTTACCAGACAGATGATGTGCGCACTGGTGGTCTCTATAAGATCGTTCAGTAGGAATGCACCTAAGAAACCGGTGACTCCAGTTAGAAGCACAGTATCTGCCGTATCGATGGGTCGCAGTTGCGATTTCTGAGGTATAACATCCGCGTCCAAAGTGGCATCTCGTCGCAGGATCGATGGAAGCTCTGCCTGTACTGCTGCACTATATCCGTCTCTTGCCGCACGCACAGCCGCAAGGTGACCAGCCAAGGTTGGAACCTCTGCCAAGCGTGCAATAGCAACTCTGAAGCCGTAATTCCTCGATAATCTAGAGGACAGGTCGGCCAGCATCAAAGATTGTCCACCAAGGTCGAAGAAATTATCCTCGGGCTTTAGGCTCTCAACTGGTACTTTGAGAATTGCAGCCCAGATTGCGGCAATCTCTTTAAACTTGACCGAGTCTGATACTGTTCTCTTGTGGTTTCCGTTGACTTGGTTGGGGTTTGGTGGTGGGGGAAGATTCTTGACGTCGACTTTTCCGGACACCTCGTTGGTTGGGAGTGCATCTAATGCAACCCAAAGAGTCGGTATCATATAATGCGCAAGATAAGAGGAAAGGCCGCGGCGTGCTTCTGGGCTTCGACCTGACTCGTCAATGACGATAGCTGGGCGAGCTGCTGGCGCCTCACGATCATGCACAATATACGCAACCAACTGCTTCTCCAGACCCTCGCCGTGAGCGACCACGGCACAATTGTAGACTGCAAAGCGCTTTAATATTTCACTTTCGACTTTACCCGGTACGACCGAATATCCGCGAAGCTTGATCATTGTGCCTACTCTGCCGCTGATTTCGAGGGCACCAGACGGTAAAATACGGGCTCGATCGCCAGTTTTGTACATGCGAGCGCCGGGAGTAGGATCATATGGATCAGGCGTAAAAGCCTCGGCGGTGATTTCTGGACGATTAACGTATCCCCAGGCCAACATCGGACCTCCAATGAAAAGTTCTCCGACCTCACCCGTAGCGATCCTTTGGCCCTGGTCGTCAAGGATATAGGTGTGTTCAGGGTCCATGGGGGGTCCAACGGGACAGTACATGGACTGGTCGTCGTACATTTCTCGTATATCTCCGCAGGCAATCTCGTGGGTCTCGCAGGCACTGTAGCAATTGAGCAGACGAGTGTGAGGCAATGCTTTCATAGTCCTACTCACAAGATCCGTAGTGACGACTTCTCCGTTGAACCAGAGCGTGCGAAGCTCCGGCAAGCGCGATTTAATATCTGAAGTAGACGAGAGAACGGTTGCCAGAAGAGTGGGCGTCATCAAAGTCTCGGTCACGCGTTTCGATGCCAGCAGATCCACCAACGCAGCCGGGTCGTAGCTAACTTCATCAGGCACGACAACCACGGTGGCTCCTCTCAGTAGCGGACGAATAATTTCCCAAATGAAAAAGACATTGCAAGCAACGCGGTCGCCTGGTTTCACATCTTGCACGAGGAATCGTAAATTATATGATAAGACGGGGGCTCTGTGTGGATTTGCAATGCCCTTGGGTTTGCCGGTGGTGCCAGATGAATACGAGACAAAGGCGAGACGATCCAGGTCGTCTTCAGCGGGCACAGGACCGGGATCTTTGAAGTTTCCTCCATTCTGTGGCTCTGTCGGAGAAGAGAGCAGAGGCAAATCTACACAAATCACAGGCACTCGGCCGGCGACTTTGGATTGTTCAGAAGAATGAGTGATCACAACCGCGGGATTTGCGTCTTGCAGCACGTCGGCAAGAAGTTCTGGCGGATAAGCGAGTTCCAGCGCAAGGAAGGCGCCACCGGCACGCAGGATAGCTAAACAGGCAATCACGTATTGGGCGCACCGCGGCAGGAGCACGCCAACCTGAACGTTTCGACCAACGCCGCAGCCGCGCAGACGCCTCGCAAGCGCGTCTACCTCGGTGTCCAGCTGCGAGTAGCTGTATGTGGCGTGCCCATCTTCCAACGCCACAGCATCGCGGCTGACAGCGACCTGCTTGGAAAAGAGAGCGGCGAGGTCTTTTGTGGTATCGATCACGGCGAGGGTTTTCGTCATCGTCGCGTGTATGGATATGGTGGGTTACCTCGAGACGAGATGAATATTTCGGACGGGTTCGTCGTGTCGAGATCAATCCTCACTAAATAGTAAAAAAATCCGATTTTCAAGACGACCGATACCGCTGGAGCAAACTGTTGTTGTCGCAAACGCGACTCCGGCGGCTGCTCGAAATTCAATGTACTCGGAACCAGTACGGTAGACCCTTCGCTAATGTAGTTAAGCGAGTGTATTTGAGGAGGTCAAAGTCATTTGAGAGGCAATTGGCTGCGAGGATGGGCGACAGAACAAGCGTCAATTCTTCCTGTTCTTCCTCTTGTTTTTTCTGTTATCCCAAAGATAATTGCTACACAACAAGGGCAGCTTATCAAGATGGAGGGGTAATCTTTGCAGTCCCAGCGCACAGCAGAAATTCTGATGATGCTGCGATAAGGCGATAAGGAGCCCACCCAGTTACCAGTGCCTTGGTGCCTGAGTCTGCACGGCTCCTGGAAATTAGTTCTTCCGTAGTTCGCATTGTTCAGTTGCGTGGTTCAGTTAGTTAAGTTAAGCGACCGACAAGATTAACATGCTCGAGCCCAGAGTCTAGACTCGGGGTCACTGTTTAGGTTCCTAATTTATTTTTGTCAGAAAGTGCCTTGGCTGTGTGGCAGTCGGCAAAACACTCCTTGGATGGTCAGCCAATTTTTGCCCTGGCCAATGACGCCGCCTTGGGTCAGGAACCTGTCTGAGCATATTTAGGGTTAGGGTATGAAACTCTTCCAACCAGTTTTGTGGCTAAAATCAGTTTTGTGTGGCCAACGAGTCAGCCACACAGCGGCTTCGGTACTACGCAGTGATGATTGAATAAACAATCTTCAAGTAGTCATATTGTGTCGCACTCGCAGGGTCATGAGTGATTCATAATAAACTACAAGGCGCACTCAGCCCTGAATGATAACTTCTGCCTTTTCCGGCCCCCGCATTCAAAAGTTTCTCTTACTACTCCGTACTTCGTCCCTTGACTACAGTTCCGTCCGCCCTTCACTGGAAAATAACGCATTTGCAAATTTTCGAGATCCGTTGAAATGCAGGTGCATTGCCCCGGAAAACCTGCTCTCCCCGCACATCTGGTCAGTCCGGGGTATTTCGGCTATTGTTCTACGGGTTACAAATGCGCATATTGAAGGATCCCACGCCTTTTCGTGATCAACTACGGAGTAGATCCTGTCTTGTCCTCGTGTTGGTGGTAGCCGGCACCAATGATGGTGGAGTGAAAACCGGGACCAGGTTGGGGTGTGTCGGGCTATGTCGGGGGGCCTACATCGAGGCAGTTGACAGGAGTGGATTTTGATAGTAATAGAAATGCTTCAAATTGGTTGTTTTTGCCCGGCCCGGATCCATGATGGATTCTCAGCCCCGGAAAAGTTACGTAAGTTCGTTAACTGGGCGTAACTAGTGGAATCCAGCTTGAATCCAGAAGTAATGGAATAATGGGAAGAATATGTCAGAACCATTGACATTGTTCACGATAGCTGGTGCCCTACGAGGAGTTTGGCCCCAGACTTCCGAGTCAGTGAACAGAGGAATAACAGGGTGATAGATGTCATTTTTAGTTAACTGTGAGTGCACTAGATGTAACCTAATAGTAGATCATTGGGATCCGTAGATAAGGAAGGATTCCAGAAGGGGCCGACGTGCCGCCTTGAGCCGTGGGTAGCCTAGTTGCCTGAGTGAGATCGACTACACCCGCTAATAGCGTGATTTACCTTGAGCCACGTACGTACAAACGACGCGATGTTTGCCTGACCCGGGTCGATTACTAGATTAGTACGGGTTGGATACAGTTTGGATACAGTGTTGGTGTTATAAAGCTTTGTTTTATTGACTTGACGACTCGGCGCTATTTAATGCTTTAAGTTGTCAGACTTGGAATCTCCGAGGATATACATGCCTACTAGGTAAAAAGGCACGCGACAGAGGTTAGTCATAAGAAGGTGTCAATCATCTAGTTATCTACGGAGTACGGAGACTCTGTGTTCTACTACTACTCCGTACTGCATAGCATAATCTATGGAGACACGATGGAGCAGGTCATAATATGTTTTACATGTAATAAAACGGAATTTCCAGGGTGTTCGTTTCAACAAGGCAGTCACCCCCAAAAAGGAATCGGAATCTCCAAAATTGGACCGCCTGAAAGAAACCTAGTTCCTATCTAATCCTAAAAGGGAAAGACGCCATTCCGGGATCGGCGACTATGTGGATCATCTGAGCCAAGCCTCTCCATTCTATTGGACAATCCTACATCGGTTATCGCGGTAACCGACCCACCAATCCGACGCCACGAAAGTCTGTTTTTGCTGGGACGAAAAGAAAAACTTTTTTGTATTATGGAGTAAGTTTAGCTGCCGTGCCCCCATCCGAGCCAATCACAGCCAGGGAAGTTACGCAATGGATGGAAAATGCAACGGGCCTATTGCTGCTTTCTGCCTGGCAATATCTGCCTTAGGTCCTGGAATACGGACGAGTAACTTATCTCTCTTTCTCTCTCTGTCTCCTCTCCGGTGGGTTCGTTAATTGTCTCACCTCCGATGCCGCTTAGTTTTCGGCCGTTGTCTTCTCAGCAACTTCTATATCTCTCCCTTCATTCCTTCTTCGCATCTCATTTAATTGTTCAGTTCTCTAGACAGACCGACGACTGATTGAACGCAGCCCGAGAGGCAGTGGACTACAGCTTCCCATCATGTCGACTCCAGATAACATCTCCTCCGACTTCGAGAGCCATAAGCCCGCCGAGCCATGGCCCAAGAAGGACAAGGAGGAGAACGCCATCCAGCCGAATGTCTCCTACGATCAAGAACTCGGCGAGATGACCGAGGAAGAGCGTCGGGGTCACGCCAAGTTTAACCGTCTGGGCTGGAAACGACTCACCGTCGTCTTGATCGTGGAGGCGATCGCGCTCGGAAGTTTGTCGATTCCTTCGTCCTTTGCGACTCTGGGCATGGTCCCCGGTGTCATTTGCAGCGTCGGTTTGGGATTAGTCGCCATCTACACCAGCTACGTTGTTGGCCAGGTGAAATTGAAATTTCCTCATGTCGCCCACTATCCGGACGCGGGTCGTCTCATGTTTGGTCGATTTGGATACGAATTGGTGAATGCCATGTTGGTCCTGACGTTGGTGTTTTTGGTCGGCTCGCATTGTTTGACAGGGACGATTGCGTGGATGAGTATTACGAACAGCGGCATCTGTTCGGTGATTTGGGCCGTTGTCTCTGCCATTATTCTCTACTTGGTTGCACTTCCGCCCAGTTTCGCCGAAGTGGCTATTCTGGGGTATATCGATTTCGCGTCGATCGTGGCCGCCATTGGAATCACCATCATCGGCACGGGAGTTGAAGCTCACAAGGCCCCCGGTGGTCTGTCTGCGGTGAATTGGTCGGCATGGCCAAAGGAAGGCACCACTTTTACCGACGGCTTTATCGCAGTCTCCAACATCATCTTCGCGTACAGCTTTGCCATGTGTCAGTTTTCGTTCATGGACGAAATGCACACTCCCAGGGACTACGTCAAGTCAATCTGGGCTCTGGGTATTATTGAAATTGTCATCTATACGGCAACGGGCGGCCTAATTTATGCCTTTGTCGGACAAGACGTGAAGAGTCCAGCATTGTTATCTGCAGGGACCTTGCTGAGTAAAGTTGCCTTTGGAATCGCGCTACCCGTCATCTTCATTAGCGGATCCATCAACGGCACCGTGGTGGGACGACTGATTCATGGCCGCGTGTACAAGAACTCGCCGATTCGCTTCATCAATTCGAAGATGGGCTGGTTGACGTGGATGACCTTGATTGCCGTGATCACTGTGATCGCCTTTGTGATTGCCGAAGTGATCCCGTTCTTCCCGGATCTGCTCTCTATTATTTCGGCCCTTTTCATTTCCGGCTTCACTTTTTACTTTCCCGCTCTGATGTGGTTCATGTTGATTCGCGAAGGGAAGTGGTATTCCTCTAAGAATTTGCCCTGGGCTTTGATCAACGTTCTTACGTTCATCATTGGTATGATTACTTTGGTTGCTGGCACGTATTCCAGCATCGACGATATCGTGAGTTCTCTTTTCGTTCACTTTGCTTTGAACAGGGTTGACAATATTCTAATTCTTACAGATGAACAATTACAAGTCTGGCTCGGTTCGGGGCGTCTTTACGTGTGCCCGTCCGGAGTAATTGCTTTTGGATTTTTCGCTGTGGATTTTTGATACGAAAATTGCTGGACAATAGAGCATGGCATTGGATTGACATGTTAGAATTGCTTAGGTCATAGCTAGCGATTGATTTACGATTGTACATATTCGGTCTCGAATGAATCCTGAATTGCGCGACACATATTTATACTCACGAATCTAAATACAGTAGGCATGATATACAGTTGCAGGTTGAGTAATATACAGATAAGTACTAAACATTTAGCAATTATTACCAAGCCGTATGTCCACCATCAATCACCAACGAGGCACCAGTCATAAAACTACTTGCATCACTCAACAAAAACAGTGCGGCCCCTCTAAACTCCTCGGGCCGGGCGAGACGACCCAACATATTTTCTGCCTGCCACAGCTTTTTCGACTCGGGCTCTTTATCAAGTACCTGCTGCACCATTGGCGTGAGTATATGTCCCGGACAGAGACAATTGACTCGAATCCCTCCTCCTTGTCCATTCTTGTCGGGTTTCCCCCATTCCATAGCCAGACTGCGCGTGAGCTGGATAACAGCGGCCTTGGAAGAATTGTACACGGGCGAATTCATACCCTTGTTAGCTATCAGACCACTCATACTCGCAACTAACAAAATAGCACCACCACTACCACCCTTTCGGTCAGAGCCGTATTTCATTATCTGTTTCGCCGCTTCGGTAGCACATATAAAGACGCCCGTATAATTAATACTCATAACTTCATCCACTTCGGCAGGCGTATGACCCAAAGCAGTATCAACATGATTTACGCCGGCAGCAGCTAAAAGGCCATCGAATCGGCCATACGTATCTGCGATTTCGGCGAATGTGTTTGCTACATTTTCCGCGTCTCGCACGTCGATGGTGCGGTAGTGTAGGGATCCTCCAAAGGCTGGGTTTGCGCGTCGTTGAGCAAGATGGAATTCTGCGTCGGGTTGTGCGAGACGGTCAAGGCAGTGAACGTGAGCGCCGGCTTCGACGAGGGCTTCGGCCATGGCGAGACCGAGACCGCGCGCACCGCCTGTGACGACGAAGACTTTATTTTCGAGATTGAATTCGCGGAATCGGTCGTGTGATTGGTTTGGGTTTTGATTCGGGGTAGGAAGACGGTCTTGGATGTGTGGTTGTTGCCCGTGTTCGGGAGAAGTTGTATTTATTTTTCCTGGTGACATTTTGACGGTTCCCTAGATACCTGGTATCGAATCCTGATGTTTTTCGTGATAGTATCTGTCTCCATGGATGGGTTCCAAGTCGACCGACATACCTATATCCCTATATATACCTAGGTATGTACAGATTATCCGACTGTACTCATTCAATACGAAGCTATAGCTATATTCCGCCATTCACATTGTCCCTAGGTAGTGTAGAGACAACGTCAGAGTGTAATCAACCAGGGTCCATGTTTTGTTACTCTGACATCATCTGTCGTGAGTCTTGACTTGAGGCAATATTCATGAATCATCTGCAACGATCATACCGAAAGAAGTATCAAACGACAGCTAACTTATAGAACGGAGGCGAGTATTCTTTAGCTTATACATAGATCTACTAGATACGCACAGGCTTACAACGATATCTGAATGAATACAACTTCTTTCTTCTCTAGAGCACAGAATTCTATCCGACCAATCAGGTGAAACCCAAATGTGGCAGTTATGTAAGCATCGGATTGGCGATCCAGCCAATTCCAGGCCGTTGCCTGAGGCTCTTGTTTCTACATAGATCTTCAGTCTAGTAACTAGTTAAGTAGTTAAGTAACTAGCTAATAATAGTGCTAGTATGAGCCAAACTTCGAGATGACAGATCATACGGAGTACTCCGTAGAGTCGGACAAAGCGAGTCACTATCAGAGTAGCGAGTAGCGAGTACATTCAGTGTCATTCAGGGTCAAATTCTGAATTCTGAATTCAAGATTCCGCCTCCCTAGCCTACTCCGCATCGCAGATCTACAATCTACAAGTACACTTGAACCAATTCAAGTATATCCTAAACATCCATGGATCGTTCTTATGCAGTACGAAGTACATGAAGATAGCGCAAATAATATACCTTCGAAAAAGAAAAGAAGAAGAGAGGACCTTTGGAAGAAAAAGAAAAAAAAGTCAAATTACGCTCGGATCTCGTTTCCGATCCAGCCATACATACAGAAGCGGGGATTCTTTTCTTTTTTTCTATTTCTTGATTACGACGCTGGGCAGATTGCACCTTTTTTATGGTTTCTTTTTTCGAACGTGTAAACTTGGAACCAGGCGAGTGACAGCGTTGAAAACTTGGCAGGTGACGACGCACCTTTTTCACTGGATGGTTTTTGTCTCCAAGGAACCAGAATGACTGCCTAAATTATAACCCTGGAATATCGACTTGGTTGCCTAGTTATGCAGTGGATAAAAGTGACATATTATTTAAAGCTTGAAGTCATCTTTCATGGATTATGTCAAGAACGAAAGATCTATCTGAGGAAAATCCAATAAATCGCCGAGTCGTCTATTGACATCCAAAGCGTGCCGGCACAGCAGACACAGTCTTCCCGGCGAGAAGATCAGATGGCCACGTTTATCAACGTCACAAGAAATGGAGACCAGAGCCCGTATTGAGCGAGTGCTAGATTGGTTGTCTTCGTCATCCGAGTCGACGTCCGCGATACCTCGAGAAACGGCGCGGACGATCTCGACGGTTTCATCGCTCACCTCGGACCGAGTCGTGCGGACCACTCGACCTGTCCAACATGTCCATGTCCAAAACGCATCTGCGGTTCGAGCTTGCAAGGCTTGTAACGAACACAACGTTCCGTGCGACGGACAACGACCGCGGTGCTCGCATTGTTTGTACGAACAGTTGATGTGCTTCTATATCGGGCACGGAGAGGACGGCCGCAAAGAAGACGAGCGATTAAAAAAGTTTTGATTCTTTCCGATCAGAAGTCAACTGGATACCACCGACTCGTATGCGGGTGGCGGATGATCCTGGCTGGTAGACAATGGCAAAGAGCACATCGAGATAGGTCGATATGGCGGCATATCAAGCTCCTTGACAGGAGAATTTAGACACAAGCTTTCAAACGACGGAGGCAGAGATTGGAAAATATCAAAGCGATCGTCCATGGCTCGATTATGCGTTTCATACCGAGGAACTGATAGGTCGTAATGTTGGGATTGAGACGACCGGACGTAGAATGGGGTTTCGGCCGTGAGTCGACAGATGGTGTTTTTGTCTTTATCTTTTTTATTAGGCATTGTGATATCAATCAAAACCTGCAGGAAATTAGACACAACAGAAGAAAAAGGACTGCTTCACTTGACTAGCAAGACAGGACTAACCAGTATTGAATGACTCGCTTTGACTTTGGACGAATTCACGTCTGGATGTAATCTCAAATGCGCATTCGAATCGTCGATTAAAGGGACGCTACCGGCAATCACAACGATGCCATCCTCTCGACCAAGTGTCAACGACGAAGGCGCGTTGAATGTACCGGTAGATAAGTCGCTGCATTTGGACTTGATTAACAACCTTTTGCGTAGCTGCGACTGTCGTCCGGGAATACCGGGAAACCTAATCTGTTGAGCCAGGAAGATCTGCACTGCCAGATACGTGATGTCGGGACAGGCAATGCGCATGGAAATGGGGATTGTACCCCCGATCGCGGCGCCCTTATCGGCCAGTTCGACATTGTACGCAATCTGTCGGTTCCAGATACGCGAGAGACTGATTTGATTTACCTCGTGGAGATAAATGTCGTCGTGCGGACAATGCACCACGACAACCTCTTGCGGATGCGAGGCCTGCTCGCGAAGACCGGGACCGCGGAGAGTGGCAATTGCTTGGACGTAGTATTTGAGGGTGCAACCCCCGACGTCGAACGTCTCGGGAAGAGGGTCATTGAGAGTGAGCTCGAAGTGATGCGAGTAGTGGCCTGGTTTTAGGACGGGCCATTTTGAATCCTTATCGGCGAGAGTGATCGGATTTTCAGAGCCATCGCGATATTCAAGCTGCGGTACCGACCAGCTCTGGTCGATCACGCATTCTTTATTATAAAAGCCTGCCGAATATATTAGTGGACTTCTAAAGCTCTAGGCAAGACAGCAGAGTCCAGACGTACGTCCGAATTTGTGGACTCTATTCAATCCGGTGAGTTTGATACACAAGTCTCGTAAGTGCAGATTCTTCGACACATCCAGACGAATCGATCCTCGCAAGACGGACGGCGTATGAAAAGAGGTATTGACAAAAATCGCCTGCTCCAGGAGGACAATCGAGGCAACCAGGCCTGTTGGTGCAGAAGGGCGTAGTAGATTTTTGAGATTCCGCCGTTTCCGTTCTTGCAGGTCGGCCATGAGCGGACTGATCCTATGAATCGTACCTATATATGTATATATGTATATACTGTATATAGACAAATAGATAGATATACACATTCACCCTCTGCACTCCAAATACACATCAACGCAACGAAAAGGCCATCACGAGAAAGGCAAAGTAACAAGTAAGAAATGTCAACGACGACCTGGAGAAAGTAGTAGCTTACAAGATTCAGGCCGGTTGGGGTCCGAGGCCCTCAGGCACCGAAAGCCGGGCGACCCGATGACTTCATCGGAAAGACCGGTGCAGATCATCAAAGAAAACACCCTCAGTGCAGCCAGTCTAACCCCAATCAGTCTTTGATTACGCAGCAATGGTGCTTTGTGTCGATCAGTTGATCCTTTTGTTTGGACGGAGCAGGGCGATCATCTTGACGATACAATGAGGGAGGGAGGGACAGAGAGATAAGAGGCGGCCAGTTGTTGTAATTCAATTCACTTGTTAGGAGGGACAGTAGGTATAACAAAGTAGTCCTGAGCAGATCGTGACACTGTAGCGGTACAGAGCAGAATACTCGATTTCGACTGACTCGATACCTAGGTAGTACGGAGAAGAACGGAGTAGCTAGTCAGTAGGAGTAGAAGTAGTTAGTAGTAGTAGTAGTAACTGGTAAGAGAGAGTAGAGAAGGATGAGTCTGAAACAGAAAGAAAAGGCCTGGACCTCAGGCATCAAGGTTACAGATCTAGATCAGGGTTAATCAGAGGCTAGACCAGCATAGGTTAGACCAGGAATCGCCATTCTTACGTGCTCAGTAGCGACAGGGTTAGGGTTCAGGCCGATGACGAGCCACACGCGGGAAGGACGGTGTGGCGGGGCGGGGCAGGGAGCAGTGACGTGTGGCGGTGGAGGATGCATTAGTGCGGCGAATGAATTAATTTATTTTCTGCTCTTTCCATGGCTCAGGCAGGATACATCATATCGAGGTCATCATCTCTTACCTGCCTAGCTTACCTAACCAGCCAAGAAGAGAGCAGACAATATCCTCTCTCTCTCTGTCTCTCTCTGTCTCTGTCTTGTTTCTGTCTCACCAATCACGCCTGCTGCAAATGACGTTCGTGTACAACTTCATCTCCACCTCGTCTAACAAGAACGAACCAAGCCTTGGGTGAAGCCACCGTGTTGTGCACCGCCAGCCTAGATTCGAGAGCTGAATGGCCGGATATGGCGATGTCTCTCGTGTTGCTTGATATATTATTATGGTTGTTGTCTGTGATTAGTTCGTTACCCCGGTTGGTATACAGATGACTGTCGGCCCATATTCCATATTGCAATGATGTCATCCTTCACCGCGATGTTCTCAGTTTGCTGTCTCGTCTCGTCATCAGACGAGGGGTAAAAGTCGAAGAAAGGAAGGAGGGGAAGACTTGGTCTCAGGTATAAAAGGAACCTCATTTCCGCCTCATTCAGGCTGTGTCAACCATCTACAATCTCAGTACATCATTCAAACAGAATATCAGCCAGAATAACAGCCACTTCCTTTCTTATCAAGAACATCACCCACAATCACCATGTCCAACATCGTTCACAAAGTCAAGGAGGCCGTGTCGGGCCACCACGACAAGCCCAGCCACTCCTCCAACGCTGGTCCTCACGATTCCAACGTAGCCAACAAGGCTGACCCTCGCGTTGACTCTGATCGTGGTACGTTAGACTCGAATCAATTGAAGGCGAGCTTGCAACTGACTTGTACAGACCACCGTGCCGCGCACACCACTGCTGGCACCACAGGTGCTTATGGCACGACTGGTACTACAGGAACCACTGGTACCACTGGCACTACTGGCACTACTGGCACCGGTGTAGGCTACAACAACCCTAGCAGCACTACCACCGCTGGACCTCACGACTCGAACATCGCCAACAAGGTCGATCCCCGTGTTGGCAGCGATCGCAGCCAGTATGGCACTGGTGCTACCGGTACTACTGGAACCACCGGCGGCTTCAGCTCTGGTGGTGCTTACGATAACCCTCGCTCTACAAACGCCGGTCCTCACGACTCCAACTTGGCCAACAGAGCTGACCCTCGCATCGACAGTGACCGTAGCCAATACGGCACTGGTGCTACTGGTCTCAGTGGTACTACCGGCACCACCGGCACTACCGGCACCACCGGCACTACCACCAGCGGCCTGACCGGCGGCGCCTACGACAACACTCGCTCTACGAACGCTGGCCCTCACAGCTCCAACTTGGCCAACAAGGCTGACCCCCGCGTTGATTCCGACCTCGACAACCGCGCCCGTCACCAGGAATTGGGCGCCGGCTCGTACGGCACCGCCACAGCTGGTAACAGCTACGACACCCCCGGCAGCGGCAATGCCCAGAAGACTGCTGGTCCCCACGACTCCGACCTTGCCAACAAGCTCGATCCTCGCGTCGACTCTGACTTGGACGGCAGCCGTACCGTAGGCGGTAACGCTACTCGCTACTAAATCGCGTATTGCGTGCGTTGCGGAGGAAGGAGTACTTGCTTATTAACGACCATAATGTGAATAGTTCTTGGATACCAGATTGTATTAATTCAATCAATTTGTAACTGATAGCGCCCCATGTTGTGTATTCAATTTCCCAAATTCTTCGCATAGACTTCGTATAGGTCTCCGGATCTGTAACTTAATCCATAGTTGAGATAAATCCGTTCCGTGGTTTCGACATGTTCGTGCTCAAAATCTTGGTATTGCAAATTTAGGTATCCCGTTTGGGCACTTCGCACCTCCAGGGCCGGGAAGGTGCGGCCCCAGCTTTGCCACAGATACCTTCTTTTTTACAGTCTTGTAGATCCAATCAATTGACCACAGTCTAGCCAATCTATTCAATCTCACGGGTGCCCAGGTGCTGTTTGGCTCTTCCTCCATCAATGCAGTGCCCAGGTGGATCTCAGCGCGATCGACAGTCAACTCGATTTATTATCATCCGATTGACGCGTGTAGGTATCGTAGGGGAGTGATAATCGTTGCTATTATATGCGATGAACAAACGGTGACAGAATACGCGCATAGGCGGGCGTCAACGTGCTTCCGAGGCTTGGAATGTTGGAATCTTTCGAATTTTATTGATGTCGGGATTCAGTCCAAGACTTATCACGTATTTGTTCGCGCTGTGTTGGATCATCGCTCAGTCTACGATGTCGGGTCGATTTGAAGTACTCTCGATATCAGCCGTGACGATTCCCGCTATAGCTACTTCGGTATAAAGGTTGGCGGTTAGTCTAGAGTTCTCTTCTCGTGATATAACAATTGAAAGACCTGAAAAAAGAGTGGAAAATACCTAGGTAGATAATGCTGAGCTGATGGAAATCTGACCAGCGCGACATTGCATCTCAAGGTAGAAAGCATCCAGTCGATCGTTTGAGCGTGGTGATCTCAGGGCTGAAGCTGGTCGTAAAGGTGCTGATGGTTTACACTGGTGCCCACGCGATGAATGGGTCGGTTCCAGGTTATCTAGGGAAGCCTTGGAGTCATTCTGGAAGGCAGACAGAGAGAGATCGAATGGTATACTATTTTTAACATTGATGTCTACCTAGTTTTCGTTCATGTACTTTCTGAGCTAAGTAGCTAGGTTTAAAAATCTGTTCAGTTTGATTTGTCAATGCGATGGTTACCTAAGTAGGTATACTTTGAGATGTTGATCATTTGTTACTATTGATCATAGCCTGTAGGGAATGCCAAGTGTCCGAGACTGCATGCGTAGCATGTCTATCTAAGATAGACTAAATAAATTCAATTCAATTGCTCTGGGCTCAGAATACAGTTACCTAGCAGGATTCTGGGCTGAAGCATTGCCCATCTCAGAAAAACTGGCTCTTTACTGGCCAATTCAGCATCGGGTCCATTACAAGGCACGTCGTTTAATTTACCACGTAGTATTAAATAAGTCTGCCACAGTATACCCAAATAAGTTAGGTACTTTAATAATAATCCGATACCAGTTAAGTTCTGCTCTAGGATAAGCCGCAGACTCGAAAGTGCAGACAATTGAGTTGCCTGGGCACCGTACTGGGGCGGATCTCCAATTAACTTACCAGTAGCGGCCGCCGTAACGTCGATGCCTGAGAAATGTGTTGGATATTCCCCGTCCAGCATAACAAAAATGTCAATTTGACAGATGAACTGCCACGGGGATGCAGTTCGAGATTCTATTTTTATCATTAAGGCCGCCCTAGAAGAGTTTAATATATCTGATGTATAAAAGTTAAAAAAATCGTTCGTGATGATTATCTCGATATTTAAAGGAGCTTCTGTCCTGGTTGATGTCGGGAATAGTATTCAATTGTCCAGATCAGAGTATTTACTTTATCGTTTAATTTACTATCATCATCATCCAACATGAAGATTCAATTTGCTGGATTATTATTGCCGTTATTGGCCTTCGTTCAAGCTGCACCGCTGGATGATCGATCTGCCCTACCTACAACCGTTCTCCCTATTACAACCACAGCAGCAGCACCTTTGATGTTTTCGGAAGATATCCAGAAAAGAGACACAACTCAATACTACACACCAGTAACCACCCAATATTACACGCCAATGACAACAACAACGTCAAACCCGTCTTCTACGACCTCCACCGTCTATTTCACAAACACCTGCACGCCAACCATCGCGCCAGACAAGAATGGCTACGTTCCGCCAACAGAATGCGATGCCATGTACAACTACTATCCCTCGTTCAACGCGGCGGTTGCATTCAGTGTGCTGTTCGGATTACTTCTGATCGCGCATATGGTGCAGATATTTGCCTACAAGACGGGTTTCGCTTGGGTTATTGTCATGGGTATCGTCTGGGAGCTCGGTGGCTACGTGGTGCGCGCGCTAAGTACGCGGAACCAGCAGAATGAGGGATTAGCCACGATCACGCAAATTTTGATCTTGCTGGCACCATTATGTAGGTGACTCTTCTCTTCTTTTATCTTCCCTTTTCTCCTATTTTCTCGACGCGGGTGGCAGGCTGACTCGACTCAGGGGTTAATGCGTTCGATTATATGGTCCTGGCACGAATGATTTGGTTTTTCGTCCCCGAGAAGAAAATCTGGCCATTCAAGCCTTCAGTGCTAGCAATCATCTTCGTCTGTCTCGATTTCGGCTCCTTCGTTGTCCAGGCTATCGGTGGTTCGATGGCGACTCCCGGCGCGGACGCCAACACCATTCAGACCGGGCTGCACATATACATGGGAGGAATCGGTGTTCAGGAATTCTTCATCGTTTGCTTTTTACTATTATCCATCCAATTCCATCGTCATATGCTTCGACTCGAGGCTCAAGGCATGTTATCCGAGGACAAAACACGCGGCTGGAGGGGTCTGTTGTATTGTCTATATTTCAGTCTTCTCGCCATCACCGTCCGAATCATCTATCGATTAATCGAATTCACTTCGGGAGTCGGACTGAATAATCCCATTACAACGCACGAATGGTTCATGTACGCATTCGATGCGTTTCCGATGCTTCTGGCCGGTGGAGTATGGTGTTTTTGTTACCCCGGCAAAACTATTCGAGGACCGGACGCGAAGCTGCCGCATAGTGGGATCGGTCGGTTTTTGTGTTGTGGGTATTGTCGTTGTTGTTGTTGTTGCTCTAGCAGAAAGGGCAGAAAGGATAAAAAACAGAAAAAGACGAATGATATGCTCCCGTTGGCGAGCACGAGGTCTTCAGATGAGGAGTTGAGACCGGTTACTCCTTCGATGAATCATGATCATCGTCGCAATCAAGAATCTTATTCCAGTACCTCGCCAATGAGGAATGCGAATAACCAGGGCTCCTATGAGCCGTATAGATCGCAGATGATCTAATTTCGGTTTCTTTTTTCTTTCTTTCTTTTGTTGATTTCTTCTTTCGCTCATACATTTATCCATTGCAAAAGTCGTCTCGTTCAGTCTATTTAAATTGAAGTCTTGTATTAGCGTTGGTCCAATAGAAAGAATTTCTGCAATTCATCCGATATCTCTTGCCAGTGCCTTCTAGTGGGTTTGCCATGGCACTTAGTAATGTTCAGGATTATAGTTTCGTATACCATGTAATTGTAGCGAACGGAGAAATAGTATATAGCCTTGACATAGATCCTTCGCGGTAACTCGGTCCAGCCTAGTAGGTGATAAAAGTTGCCCAGGTGCCAATTGAATCGGGCAGTTTGAGGCTGAACGTTGCGAGTCACTTGCGAGGACCCACTTTTATTTCCCCTGACTGACGAAGCCCTAATTTTATTAAGCTGTCAGTGTCAACAAAAGCTTGACTTGGCTAATTTTACTATTAATTTACTAGTTGGTAAATTTTCGCAGTTGGTATATAATCGACGATCAAGTACATAATTAAAAAAAGTTTTGACCAGAAAATAAAAGGAAAAAAAGAGAGAAAATGCCAATGTCTACATTGGCTTCACGGGGCCAAACACCGAAACTTCGAGGCAAGCAGGTAGAGAAACAAAGCAGGAAATCCAATGCATCACGCAGCAAACATGGCCGGCCACAAGACAAGAATCGGTCTATCTGTAGAAAGTTTCTGAGCTTTGCGTTTCGACATCGCTGGCCCATTCCGATGATTCCACTAACGGTAGTGATACTTGCATACTTATGGAATCCTACCGATACCAACGTCGTTCGTCCGTTCTTATTTCTATCGTATCGACAATCTCCAGACTCAAATCAATACGGAAAGGGGCCATGGGATATAGCGTTTGTGCTTTTCTATACTCTCGTTTTATCGTTTTGCCGCGAATTCGTCATGCGAGAGCTCTTATTCCCGTTATGTCTTCGGCTCGGCATTAAATCCAAGCGCATTCAGGACCGATTTATGGAACAAATGTACACTGTCATTTACTTCGGCATCGTCGGTCCCTTTGGTCTGTACGTGATGCGAAATAGTGTACCTGAAGTTTGGTACTTTCGCACAAACGGGATGTATGCCTCTTTCCCGCACCGAGTTCACGACGCCCAATTCAAATTTTACTATCTTTTCCAAGCGGCGTATTGGGCTCAGCAAGCACTAGTGATGATCTTGGGATTGGAGAAGCCAAGAAAGGATTTTAAAGAGCTTGTGTTGCATCATATTGTGACTTTGTTGTTGATTGCGTTGAGTTATCGGTTTCATTTTACCCATATGGGTATTGCGATTTATGTGACTCACGACGTTAGCGACTTTTTTCTCGCAGTGAGTACTTTGTCTCCTCTCTGTCCTTTGATTATTCTATGAATGCCACCTGCATTTCTGTTCTGACCGACCTGCGACGACAGGTTAGCAAATCGTTGCAATACTTGAATAGTCCGCTCATGGCACCAGCGTTCGCTCTGTGTATAATCGCGTGGGTATATCTGCGTAATTATATCAACCTCTGCATCTTGGTCTCCATGTTACCAGGAGGCGCGTTTCAGACTGTGGGACCGTATACACTAGACTGGGCAACGGAGCAGTATAAGTGTTGGATATCGAATGTGATTACCTTTTCGCTGTTGGCGTGCTTGCAGGGATTGAATTTGTTTTGGTTGTATTGTTTGGCGAGGAATGCATATCGGTTTGTGGTGTACCGGGTGGCCAAGGATGATCGATCGGATGACGAGGATGAGAAGAAGGAGGGATGATTCGTTTTATTTGATTTATAATTCTAGTATAATCTAATGTATAATAATAATATTTAATACTAATCTGCAAGAACAAATGTCATTGGTTGGCGAGGCTTGAATTTAAAGAGAAAACGCCATGTCTAGTCTATCAGTGATGAGACCGTGACCAAGTAAGAACAGTTTGAACCGACAACTGCTCGTACCTAATCCGTCTTTCCGTTCTGTCTGAACTTGTCTTCCTCTTCAACAATAGCCAATGGCAATCCTCGGAATAAACCAAAGAAAATAAATGGCACCCACTTCCAGCGGAAAGGATTGATGATACTCACAAAGCAGTACCAATAAATCAGTTCTGCGTAGGTGAAGAAATCAAAGGCTCCAGTAGGCGCGTACTTTTTCACCACCCGCGTGAAATCGATCCAAAGTTTCATCAAGCCCTCGCGCGGACGACACAATGGATCCACCAGGAACATTAACAGAAATCGAGTGTAAATGCCGATGTGATAATTACCCACCGTACCGATGGCGTTCAAATACGTGCTGTTGGTTGCGCAAATGGTAGGATCCTGAGGTGGGAAGACTTGCAAATACCAATTCGGAGGCTCGTAGTTCTTCTCGAAGACATTTTCCGGAAGAAACGATAGAGAAGGTCGCTTGTATCCCGTTGCCATGATAATTACGTCTCCGTTGACGAGAGATTCGTGACCGGGCCCTCCCTTGGGAACTCCCTGAGCGCGATGATTGAATACAATGCCTTTTTCTTCGCAGGCCACAATGTCTCCTCGAAGCCAACGAGCTTTACCAGCACGGATCTGCTCAAATAAATCGGAGTTGACCATCGGCGTATCGGTATACAGTCCCTTGCTCGATGGTGAAATATCCTGTAGATCGCGATAGAAAAACTTGCGTAGGAACCATTCTGGAATCCACGTGAAGAAAGTCTCGCCTCCAAAGACATTCAGCGAAAGAAGAACGTCCACAAACACGTTTCGAGGAATGATCCATTTGTCGGAGCGCGAGAGCACGTCGATTTCGGATGCGTTATTTTTCACAGCGAATTCTAACGCCTCGACAGCGCTGGCACCGCCACCAATAATGAGAACTTTCTTTCCCTTGACGTCTTTCCCGTCTAGCTCGGAAGAATGAAACGTGGGCCCGCCGAACTTCTCATGATTCGGTAAGTGAGGCATTTGGGGGTCACCGCACGAACCAACCGCAGCAATGATTCCATCAAAGGTGCCGTGCTCAGCTTCGTTGTCGTTGATAATCCAACGTCCGGCGGAGTTTTTCTTCACGGAACGAACGGCAGTATCAAACACGGTCTTTTTCTCAAGACCGTACGTTTCCCACACTGTAGCAATCTGCTTTTTGATAGTTTCTTGCGTCGGATAAGCCGTATCCCACTTGACTGACGGGTGGAACCGGAACATAATAGAGTGAATTTGTAGGGCAGATGTTGAATTTACTCGCTGCGGTAGTCTTATGAGTAACGGTAAATGGAAGTTTGATTGCGTATATTCTACAACTTACACTCCAGATTCCACCCAATCCCTTTTCTTTCGGTCTAGCCTCGAAGATCTTCACGTCGAATCCATGTCCCACACAATGAGCTGCGGACGACACGCCAGTCAGACCAGCTCCCACGACTGCAATCCGCGGACGACGCAGTTTTTCCGTAGGGGGCGGGGGTGTTGGAGAGAAAAGCCAAGTCAATATCTGTTGTATGACAAGATAGATGAAGTTCAATGGCTCTCGGAACGCGAAGCCGATGACCGATTTTGCGCGGTTAATTGGGTCGTCCATTACGAGGGATGAAATTGAAAACAAAAGAGTGTAGAAATCGACAAGATTAAGACATTAAAGTGCAATCAAGCAGGACACAATGAAGCAGGACAAGTAGAAATAAAAAAAGTCTCGAGACAAGCGAAGTAGCTTTATATTTTTTAGTCCCTCAATTGATGACGTACTTTAAGTAAATGAAGCTTGTTTTTGCATGTGATTGTCAGTGCCTCAAATGTCAGGCCACTATAAGTCTTACTCAAGCGAAAAAGGAGATTCACAAGAAAATCTCTCAACATGGAATATTGATAATGCGAATTGTTGGTATAAGAAGAATAAATATAATTGAGATAGAGTGATTCCATTTAATATTCTTGAATTGTTAGATCTCTTTAATATGTGGGTTGATGATGCCGTCAACATGTGATAATTGAGTTATTCACATATGATAATTAATTTCGAAAATCACATGTAAAGACAAGCACAATTCCTTAGTAGATATTGTTTAATATACTAAATATAGCATTGTGATACAAGTAATGTGTTGGCTCAACAAGCATAAATATTGAAAAAAAGCAAACAAGTCGAACCTGGTAGGTGTAGGGTTAGGGTTTTAAAAATGGCTCATTGGTCGAGAAGCCACTGCCAAGTCTGTAAATTGTGGTTTCCGCTCACGCGTTCAACATTCAGCATACTGCTTTGCATTTCGAGATTAGAACTGTTCAGCCTCAACAGCCAACGACGCAGGAATTCTTGGAACAGCCATGACCTGATACCGCGTTAAAGCATCTGCCCAAAAAACACCAAACAATATGCGCCAATTGCTGTCCCAATCGCTACTCTCATTTGAACGTTCGCGGTTGACCCCATAATAGCGAAACCATGGCGAATCCAATGCTCGACCAGTTTCTGACTGGAATCGCGGATCTCGTCTCTAAGCGACAAGGTGATCGTCTCCAGGATTATCTCCAGGTTGTTCCAGAACAAATGCGAGATGGATATCGACACATGGCCACCGAATTGCAGCAGGCATTCCCACGAGGATCTGGAGACGATGCCCTGTTGAAGCGGTGCGAAGCCTTAGTACCGCGCAGTCCCGACGGTGGTACCTGGCCGGCTTTTCCTCTATTCATTCGATCGTATCTTGCATACCTACGAGATGGGAATGTGTCGAATCTTTTGGAAGCGTACAAAGCTCTAAGTGGTCTACTAAAGTACGTTTAAGCTTGTCTTGTTGAAAATCTAAGCTTGCTGGTGGGAAATGTCATGTACTGACAGAGTCAAGCCAATGTGTACAGGCACTCGGTGACAGCCAAATGGGCGCAATCGTTCTCAAGACCGTGGTCTACTTGTCTCAAATTGTTGCTAGTCTCGCAATGACTCTCGAGAAGAACCCGCAGTTGCTCGCTCAATTACGCCTCGACCGACCGCAGGACGCCTTTGAACGAACGAGTCTGGTCGAAGACGCTGCGAATGTGGTACGGGAAGGATTTATTAAATGTCTCTCGGATCGTGGCGGAGCAGCTGGTCCCAAAGGGAAGCCAGAAGGAAAGCGCGCGGGAATATATCTGATGGCAAATCATTGTTTCAAATTACTTCACAAGGTACGACCTACGCTCATATAATATACCCCTGCTGTTCCGAATTTATCTAATAGTTTGACTTAGTGTGGGAAACTGCGAAGCGCCGATACAATTTTTAAAAGTATTTCTGCTCAATCGCCTCCGCTTGAGTATTATCCCGCGGCCCATCGCGTCACATATCTCTACTACTTGGGCCGATACCTTCTAGCCAACAGCAGCTTCTATCTCGCCCGCAATGCCCTACAAGAAGCATACATGCAGTCCCACGTTCAATGTCTCAAACAAAAGCGGTTAATTCTAACATACCTTATTTCTTGCAACATTATAATGGGAAGATTCCCTTCGATGCAGCTCCTGCAAAAACCAGAAGCACAAGGACTTTACGATGTCTTCTACCCTGTGTGCATGATTATACGATCAGGAGACTATATCGCCTTCAGAAAACACTTCGATATTGCTAGTCCAACCGGACAGTGGTTTCTCCGCAGGGGCCTGCTTTACCAAATGCGCAATCGATGCGAAACTCTTGTGTGGCGCTCACTGATTCGGAAGGTTTTCATGCTCGGTGGATTTCATGGAGATCCAACCGCACAACGTGGCCCGCCACCAATCCTACATTTGAGCAAGGTCGAAACAGCCGTGCAATTGCTGCAGGCTCGTCATGGAGTAAACGTTGCAGTCGGTACGACACCGTCAAAAGCAAGAGTGAATATTGTCACGATTCAATTAGCGGACGACAGCGACTACGACGGAATCAACGCTGAAACTGCACAGGTAGCAGACATCGAGGTTGACGACTACCTGTCAGCGGATGTTTACTTCAATGAGAATGGGGAATCCCAAAGGAATCCTAGCAGAGACCCCATTCCAGGTCCAGAATACGAGCAGTATACAGACTCGCTGGAACATCTATACCCGCTCGGTGACAGAAGACACTTTCGAACAGAGCAGGCCTCTCGTCTGGTGCAAGAGATTGAATCAATCGTTGCATCCCTAATCAAACAAAATCTACTAGGAGGGTACTTAACACATAATCCCCCGCGATTCGTCATTCCTGGTGCAAAGCATATCGGCGCCATGGCGAAAGGGTTTCCGAACATATGGCAAACTATAAGCCATCAACAATCTGCTTACGGCGACAACGTTCCGGCGTGGATTATTGCAAAACAACCTCTTGCCAACCAGACTGCAGCATTGGCTGGGGGGTCTTCAGGAGGTGGTCGTGTCGTTAACCTCAGCGGTGTCAAGGCGGTTGGTTCGTGATGTGCGATGAGAATGGGCCATGTACTTCTGCATGCTTCAAAGCACCGGCGTTACAGTTTTGTACAGTAGCAATTGAAATTTGAAATACTCATAAATTTAAAAAACCCTTTGCGATTTGTCAGTGGAATTTTTGTAACTGTTGCTCTCGGGTGCCCGTAGCAATGAACTAAATACGTAAGCAGGTCATCTTCCATTTCCCTGCCTGAGGCAGGATTGAGGCACCCTCGGCCACGATCCGATCGGATCCTTCCTTTATTGAATCTTCTACTCTCGATCTGACTGACATCCTTTATATTGTCAAACCCCTTCTTTTCTTTTCTTTTTTTTTTTTTTTTTTTTAAAAAAAACCCCCCTTTCTCAAATAATCTCTATATAACAGAGATTTCCCGTCCATCTACCTTTTAGCTCTGGTCCATTGGCACCACTCGGCACGCCGCGGTATTCGCGCCTTGCCCCACTGATGATTCGGATATCGACGAGCTAGGAATTGGAGAAGTATACTTGCGAAACAACTTGACATATACTCGCTCTGTGCACGAAAAAGCGCGTAAATCAACTACTGGATGTGTCCGTCTACTGGAGAAGCTGTGCAAATTGCCATTCAGTGATCATCTCGCCAATGCTTTCAATCTGAAGCTCTTAGCGGTGGCGTAGAGTCTCTACAGGACAAGCCATCCAAACATCAAAGCTTTAAATCCAGGTACACTGGCGTTACCATGAGCTTCCCTACATTGGACGATGAGGGCCAGACCACAACGTACTCCTCTGGCCGGGACGGTACGCCTGATCTGCGGCTGATACACTACAATGATGTTTATCATGTTGAGTGAGTATATTCAAGTTTAATGTCTAGAAGCTACAAGGCAAGGACGGCCGTGCTGAAACTCTTCAACTCTTCAACTCCCTAGATCCGGTTCATCCGATCCCGTTGGCGGTATCGAGCGATTTCAGACTGTGATCAATTCCTACCGTTCGGCGCCCCAATACAGCGGTCTTTCCGAACTCATTACTCTATTCTCCGGCGACGTTTTCAATCCCAGCTTGGAAAGTACCGTTACCAAGGGACAGCATATGATACCTTTCTTGAACAAAATTGGAACAGACGTCGCTTGCATTGGAGTATGTCAATGGGCGCGATATTTGATTTGATGCTCAAGCAATAGCTGATCGTCTACAAAGAATCATGATCTAGATTTCGGCGTCGCCCAGTTCCGGCATCTTCGCAGTCAATGCCAGTTTCCGTGGTTACTTGCGAATGTTCTCGATCCGGCTCTCGGAGAAGGTGTACCTCTCGCGAATTGCGAGAAGACGGTTATGTTGACTTCATCCAATGGAATCAAAATCGGTTTAATCGGTCTGGGTGAGCGAGAATGGTAAGCCTGCTATTCCATAATTCAAAGTTCGCGGTTTCTGATAGGCTATATAGGCTAGGCACGATCAACTCACTACCACCTGGCCTGATATACAAGTCCGCCTCTCAGACTGCTATAGAGCTGGTTCCCGAGTTACGAAAGCAAGGAGCTGAGATTGTAATTGCTTTGACTCATCAACGCGAGCCTAACGATATTAAGTTGGCAGAGAAAGTCCCAGCGGGCCTCATCGACATAATTCTGGGTGGTCATGATCACTTCTATGCGCATTCCATCATAAATGGAATTCACGTCTTACGGTCCGGGACCGACTTTCGGCAGCTGAGTTATATTGAAGCGTTCCGCAAGGTCGATAACTCCCGCGGTTGGGATTTTAATATTATCCGCCGCGATATTGTGCGATCAATACTCATTGATCCTGAGTGCGAGGTACTTGTGAACAAACTTACAACCACACTCAAAGCAAAGTTGGAGAAACCTATCGGATACACTGCATCCGCATTGGATGGACGATTCATGACAGTTAGGACACGCGAATCCAATTTGGGAAATTTCATATGTGATTTGATGCGGTTCTATTACGATGCGGACTGCGCTATAATGGCCGGTGGGACAATCCGGGGAGATCAGGTTTACCCACCGGGACTGCTGAGACTGAAAGACATCTTGAACTGTTTCCCTTTCGAAGACCCCGTGGTTGTCATTAAGATAAGTGGACGCGATCTTGTTCAAGCCTTGGAAAATGGTGTGAGTCAGTTACCCGCTCTCGAAGGTCGCTTCCCGCAGGTTTCCAATATCGTATTTGAATACACTGCTTCATCGCCACCCGGGAGTCGAGTGAATTGGGTCAAAGTTGGTGGAAAGGACATTGACTACAAGCGTGTGTATACTCTTGCAACGAGAGGATATATGGCACGGGGTAAAGACGGCTATTCGTCGTTGTTGGTCCAGTCGGAAGGTGGCGAGATTGAGGAAATTGTCAGCGAAGAAAATGGCATGATGATATCGGCGATCTTGCGACAATACTTTATGAGTTTGAAGGTGATGGGCAAATGGAGACGAATGAGCGCATCTTTACACAAACATTGGGATAGTGTCCATTCCCGATTGCACGCAGAGGTTGGCGGGAGTTGGTTCAAGACGCCGTCTCCTGCTATAGATCGCAAATCATCTTGGCTGAATCATAACGATAATAATCCTGCTGATCCCAAGACGACGACAACTAGTACTACGGTAATTGAGCATAAAATCCAACACACACACCCAAAGAAAAAACCTCGACCACGTCTCAGGCGTTACGGTCGTTACTACGAACCTCGTCGTCACAACACTCACAATAAATTCATGTTGCAAAATCCATCGACATCACCATTATCGACATCGTACGCATCGTCAGACGAGTCCTCTATCAACAACCTATCCGTTGGCTCTCATTTAGACTCTGATTCGGACTCTGAGCCTGAAATTCTCGTTTCTACACAGGAAGAGACGAACTACATAACCAAAGCAGCAACCTCACCCGACGAAGAAGAGCGTCGAATCCGTTTGGCCAGGAAAGTACTCAAGAAGTGGATGCGTATAGCCGGTGTGCACGGTAAGACAGGTGTTGTCGATGAAGCTGGAGAAGAGTTTACGCCGCCGTGGACATGGGGAATCGCTCCCAGATGCGAAGGCAGAATACTGGTTCGAACGAAGGTTGTTGAGGATGGTATTGCTGGGGTAGGCAGAGGCGAAGGCAAGCGAATGGAGAATATAAATGGCGGTATGGTGCCTAGTTGATGCTGTTACCAGAGGGTGAACAAACGCCCATGACTCCATAATCTCCAAGGCTGTCGTGGTGAATAGAAATGAAGCGCTTGCGAAGAAGATATCTCTGAGTTTATGATATGATGATGGGAATGGAAGCTACTTTTGCAATTCAATTCCCTTTGTGAATTATATCTACTTCTGTACATTCCGGGCTCCTTGTTCGCGGTAGAATATAGGTAGATCTTTCAGATAGTTCCTGTCATTGCCACTACCTAGGTATTTTTAATCGCATCTCTGGATCTACCGGAGAGTATTGGATCAACACTAATAACCTTTAAGCATTATCAACCTCGGATTCGACTTGATGAGGGGAGAACTCTCCGGACCAGATTTCAAATCATAATAGATCCACTAAGATTTTGCAAGTGAGCTTTAAAATTCACTTCGTGAGAGCTCTGGTCGGAGACACGATCGGAGAAATTCTCGGAGATGTAGGTGGGATGCGATGCGGGGAGAGATGAGGAGAAACAATTTGAGCTACCACTTGTTGAACTGACGTCGCCACACTGCTTAGGGAAGGATATCAACGGGCTTTGTACTTTTTTTTTCAATCTACCTCGTGGCAAGAAACTGTCTAATTATCTGCTGTTCTTTCGCCGAATTCCTTGTTATACTTGAAGGTGCTGACCAGAGGACACATTCTTTTACAACCCCATTCCAAGGTTTCTATTTCAATTGCCCTGAGCGAGCTTGAAAAACAGCGAAGGCAGCTCATATATTCACTGAACCACTGAATTTCCTGAATTCCCGTCGCTGAGCAATACACAATGGCACCCGAACGCATCAATGGAACAGCCTCCGGACAACGTCGAGCCAGCTGGAAAGAGGCATCTGTTTACCAGATTTGGCCTGCTTCTTTCAAAGACTCGACGGGTTCTGGCACTGGCGACCTACAAGGAGTGATCTCTAAAGTTGATTATCTTAACAACTTAGGGGTGGACATAGTCTGGCTGTCGCCCATCTTTGAGAGCCCTCAAATTGATATGGTTAGTTTTGATTTCCACGCTATCATCTAGTCACTGACCGCATGAGGCTCTTTGGGTACTTTGGCCTTTTAAATGTAATAGCTAATATTTGGTTTATCAGGGGTACGACATTAGTAACTACCGTGTTATTGACCCGCAATACGGCTCGATAGAAGATGTAGATACGCTAAGGGACAAGCTTCACGAACGTGGTATGAAACTCGTTATGGATTTGGTCGTGAACCACACCAGCGATCAGCACGAGTGGTTCAAACGATCGCGACGATCCCGACAGGACGAATATCGCGATTGGTACATCTGGAAACCACCCCGTTACGATTCCGAGGGCAATCGATTGCCGCCCAATAACTGGCAGAGTCATTTTCAGGGTAGGTCCATAATTGCCTGAGATGTTTAACATCCCGCAGGGCAAGGAGAATCAGAATTAACGCTCTGATAGGAAGCGCTTGGGAATGGGATGAGGAAACCGGGGAATACTATCTACATCTTTTCTGCAAGGAACAACCGGATCTGAACTGGGAGAATCCTGCCGTTCGCGAAGAGGTCTATAATACCATGAGATTCTGGCTAGATCGTGGCGTTGACGGTTTCCGACTCGATGTCATCAACTTCATTAGCAAGAATCAGGACTTTCCGGACTCGACCAGTGAAGTTCTAGCAGGATCGGAATTTTATGCTTGTGGACCTCGTCTGCACGAGTATTTGCAGAAGCTAGGCTCGATTCTGGATGAGTATGGAGCTTTCAGTGTTGGGGAAATGCCGTGCGTCCATGATACTCAAGAGATCATCAAGAGTGTGAGAGAAGATCGTGGGGAGCTCAATATGATCTTTCATTTTGAACTGTAAGTCTTTCGAAGCTTTGCTGTACTTCGTTAAACAGGCTCTGCAGGTTTTGATGACTGACTGATACCACTGACGCAGAATGGATATTGATCACGGTTCAGAAGGGAAATTCTCTCCTGGCAAATGGTCACTTTCAAAGTTCAGAAACACCGTCAACAAGTGGCAGCAATTCATGTACAAAAATAAGGGCTGGAATGCGTTATATTTGGAGAATCACGACCAACCACGATCTGTCAGCCGTTTCGCAAACGACAGCCCTCAATATCGCGAGCAAAGTGCCAAACTAATTGCAACATTCCTGGGACTACAAGCTGGTACCCCCTTCATCTATCAAGGACAGGAACTAGGCATGCACAACGTGCCTGTTGACTGGGGTATGGAGAAATACCAGGACATTGATTGTCTCAACCATTGGAGGTAAATAATAAATGCTAAAAATTACTCCTTGTCAGACAAATCGCTAATATCTGCCGAAATAGAGCCAAAAAATCAGCTCTGGCTGACAATCCTGAAGCACTCAAGATGTATCGAGCTGAATACCAGAAAAAGTCTCGTGACAACGCTCGAACTCCTGTGCAATGGGATAATGGGCAAAATGCTGGCTTTACCAGTGCCGAAAATCCCTGGATGGCAATCAATCCTAACTACACCGTAATCAACGCCGCTGCTCAGCTTGAAAAGCCCGATTCGGTGTTTAACTGCTGGAAGGCCGTTCTCGAGGCTCGCAAGAAATACAAGGATATCATTGTGTATGGTCGCTTTGACCTTGTTGACGAGAACAATGACAAGGTATTTGCGTACACTCAGACGTCTCCAGAAGGCAAGATTCTGGTCGCATGCAACTTCTCTACCGATACGGTTGAATGGCAGGGCCATTTCCGTTCGGTTGAGGAAGTCGTTGTATCCACAACCGGACAAACTGCTCAACGCCTCCAAAATGGGCGTATAGTGCTTGAACCGTATGAGGCCATCGGCATATTGGTGACAGAATAGATAATGAGGATGCCTGATTGTAATAGAACAGATATAGAACATATATGTTACATAATTGACATATTTGTCGTATCCAATGTAAAACTCCGAAGATTCAAAGTCCACGTGGTTAATTTGGTGTACGTGATTAATCTGGTGTGTTGTGCATACCATCCATGATATTTCCACACATCACTGTACCGGGTTGAGGACTCCATGTCTCATCAGAATTCCACGACGTGCTATTGGCAAAAAGTAGTTCCATGGCACCAGTGGTCTGCATATTGTTGAACGAACCTTGGAATACCTGGGCTTGGTTGAAAACATCGTGGTTGGGCGGTAGTAGTGCTTCCGTATCATTGTCATTCCAGGGCATATCGCGAGATATAGACTCAATCTCTTCATCCTCCAGGGGATTCATGTTTCCAAAATCATGTCCTGTATTATTCATTCTCGACGGCGAGGTTCTTGACAATGATTTCGAGGGCAGTGGTTGTGTTTGCTGATTTGAATAGACAATTGCATCTTGTAACGGCTCTCTCGCTGAAGGACCGTGGTCGGTGATGTCGTATATACGAAGGCTATGGCGGAGCAATGCATCGGATATGTGAGCGTGCAGCCGTGGTAGAAGAATTTTGTTTCCACCTCGACACGAAGCAAGTTTACTTCGTAACTGAAGAAGGATTTCCGTGGGTATCACAAGAGCTGTTGCCTGCGCATTGGACTCTGTCATTATTGAGTCGGTGACAGCCTTGGCAATTTCATAGATTTTATATTCCTATTCAAAAACATGGTTAATAAGTTGGACGGAAAATCTGTTGTCTCACTGCGAGTAAAAGAAAATGGCTTACCATAGCCGGTCCATGGGCCTCCATTGCGGAGCTTGGAATTTGGGACATCATATCCAGAAATTCTTTTGCAAGCTGGATAGGATGTGAAAGAGACGTGACTTGTTGCTCCAACGACGAAACGGCAGAACTACTTTTCATTGAAGCCCGCCACAAGATTACTTGCATCCACTGTCTTGTGACGCAAATATCTGCTGTCTGCACATCGTTACCGTGCCGAGATTGAATTGGAATTTCGCGTAGCTGACGCTGCAAGAGGCTCAGACAATTTCGGTTCAATGCCTGCATGTCGTGATAGTCTGGAAATTGAATCTCATCGGAAGTATGCAGGATGTCAAAAGCGCCTGATTGGTCGAACATCCAGAAAAGAGTAACAAGCTTCTTGAAAGCAGGTAGCACATGAGTCTCATCATAGGCATCGTCGAAATCCATGAATAGACTATTATAGCGCAGCATGACTGGCAACTTATGGAGCATAGCGACTCCTCTGTGGGACATTGAACTTAGAAAGCCAGTCAAGGACACCCAGACAAGGATACTGATCTAACGTACCTCTCCGTGACAAAAAGCAATGAAAGAATTCTTCGTCTCATCTGCTGCTCACGAGGAGAATATGCGGAATATGTTGCTTCACGATGCAAACCCATTATCTGGGCAATGGTGATGGCTTCCCGTAGGTATAACAAAGACCTTGAGCCCCCCGGTGAGCGATTCTCGTGGTAGACGTGCAAAAAGAAGGAAACACGCAGGGCATTCAAACTGATAGAAGGTTCTTGTCCATCTTTTTGAATTAAGCTAATGGCTCTCTGACATTCAACCTCCATCAAAGCAGCTGTCTCCATGTTTCCATTTTCGGGTCCCTCCAACTTGAGCTGGGCGATGGTAGCCGCGCCGACAGCATTCGCTAAAGCATACGCGTCCATATTCTCAGGCTCGCGATGAAGACGACCCATAATCTCCTCTACGTCAACGATTGGCCAAACTGGGAAGAGTCGCAGACGATATACGCAGAGCCTCAGTACCAAAGACGACGTTGGTGTCCGGCCTGGCTCTTCACTACTTGAATATTCAGCACGCCTTCGCAATGCAGGCTGATAAAATGACTCAAAACTACAGGATCTTTCTAAGGCATACACGTACCTATAACTATTATTGATGCTCGAAGCCGGATTTGGACTCGCATATTGTCGCATATCATCCGCAGACCGCGGTGAATCAGACGATCCGGAGGTTGGAGTCTGATCAGACCTCCTCACTTCTCTGGAAAAGTCCAACCCATCTTGATCTTCTTGTTCTTGAAGCAGCTGAGTAGCAGTAATCCGCCGGATAGTCTTTGCCCGTAAATTCCGAGGTCCCCGTGTTAAGGGACGTTTATTGAAGGTGCAGGGGAGGCCAGCAGCCACACATCCTGGACAGGGAGAAACACCGGAACATTTAATCTTGCGAAGCTTGCAACCATCGCAGGCCCACTTTCCAATTTTCCTTGTAGGAGTCGTCATCGGTTGATATGTAGCTTATGCAATATGTTCATGTGCTTTGCAGTTTTCAACAGCTTTTAGGATGCGAATCCACTCAGATTTCTTCTGCCACGTTCTCGTCCGAGTGGAAGCGCGCTTGCCCAATGAAGTTTAGCTTGCAACCTCGAGATCCGATCCGATAGAAAATGCGGGGGAGATCCACTTCCAAGGTTGGGGTTGGGGTAAATCGTACTATTTTGGCCGAGGCTGACATTTCTCCATCAACATTGATTACATGGAGAGTCAAGAATACCTGGGCAATTCTCATGAAAGTTTTACACGATCTAGCTATAGTTAATACCCTTCGTACATGTAGACTGACTTTCATCTCCTTCTCTGTCTACATTGGAAATTGGCTTTAAAAAATTCATTGTCTTCGTTTTCGAAAACATAACAAGCTATCTGGACGTCATATCAGAGGTGCAAAAAGTATTCAAAAAGTATTTCCTTTCAACTCATATGTACGACATAAGATACTTTTTTCAACGCCTTAGTGAGAATACCGGAAATCAATGCGTTTGTTTCCGTCCTTTTCGCGTGCTAGAGTATCGTTCTGATAGGCAGCCTGCTGTTCCGGTGTCATACTATTCCATGTCCGCGCTTTTCTTTTATTCAAGAGCCGCAGGAATTCGCGCTGGACAAATATGGTCACCAGAGACAAGACACATATGGCGAGTAGAACTGAATTGCCACGGTGGTAGTATGGGGAGTCGTAAGCCCGGTAAATTTGCGATCCGATCAGCGAGCCGACTTGAACAATGACGTTATAGGTAGCAGCTGTAATAGCTCGTTTCTTGACGTCGAAGCTGTTTTCGGAGATCCAAGCCGATACGACAGGATGGAAGTATGGATCTATTAAAGCGTCAGTCATCAGTTGTCAGGTTCGCTGTTGATGTAAGATCACTCCTATACTTGAGAGTCTACAACTGGAACGACCCCGAAAGGGATGGAGAAATGAACTTACAGCCAGATACGAGAGTTACAAGAGTAAAGCGAGACCAATTCCTGCCGCCATCCGGTAAGGTCATCAGAGCAATGAGCAAAGGCATAATCCAGAACTCTCCGAAAAACGAGTGAAACGCCCGTTCGTTGAAGTAGTTGCTACTGTAGGCGAGAGCGAGCATGGTAATTATCTGCAGGACAGCAGATGGAACCGTCAACATGTTCGAATCAAAAGTTGAGAATCCGATACGTTTCAAAGTGAGAGTGAGGTAGCCCTGGACCGGTGTTGCAGGAATGTACGCAACGAGAGCAATGAAGTAAAGACCCCACATGGACTTGTCCATCCAGGCTTCCTTGATGTTACTCCATCGAACAGGTTCTTTCAGGGCTGTCAATCCTTTGGCGGGATCATCTCGGAGTATACGCTGTGTGGTAAAATGTTAGAGATCTGAATTAGAAGCGCCGGTTAGATGAGTAGAGATCAAATCTTACGTTGATCATAATACCCTCCTCTCGCTCCGTGTACCAAGGTTTTCGCCAAATTCCACTCTTCGTCGATGTTGGTGCAGTAGGAAGATAGAAAAATGACTATTTCAATTGTCAGCGGGATACTATGTATAACTTCACGGAAATATGACTGACCACCAGGGCAATCAAACATGTGAGAATTCCCTCAAGAAGGAAAAGCCAGAACCATCCGGCATGGCCTCCAATGCCTCTCATCTTGAGGATTCCTGCTGCCAAGAGTGCAGAAATGACGCGTGCAACGTTCAGCGTTGACCAGAAAATGGCGAGACGAGTTGAAAGTTCCTTGGATGTGTAGAAGTAAGTGGCAAAGAGAATGACACCTAGTGATTTCTAAAGTCAGCGTATTGGCTTGATTCTTTGAACCATCAGCAAGCGTACCAGGAATGAATCCTCCTTCAAAGAGACCGATAAGTGCCCGAGTAATATAGAAGCTTGTGCGATCGTGCATCCATGCTTGTGCCCATGCTTTTCTACATGTCAGAAGTCTTATTTGGTTGGTATTGGGCCCACAAGCCGGAAGGTCTGGTAAAAAGCTTACAGACAGTGCCCCATAAGAGCATCATAGTAGGCAAGACGTATTTAAAACCGAGCCGTTTAGTGAGCATCTGGACAGGGAATTCGGCAGCCAAAAAGCACAGAAGTTGAATTGTGGTTCCCTGAGATATAACGCATTAGTGTATTACTCACTCAATAGAAGAAACCAGTCTCACATTATTATAGTCGTCACTCGTGAGCTTCAGATCCTTGAGCAGATTATCTGCAAGAGCATTCGACAAATTTCCTCGATCAAGTTGGAGACCAAAGAACTATTCGCCTCCCACGAGCATTCTTTAGTACTTGCAGCGAGAACGGTGGCTAAAGAAGAGTGTACGCACCATCACACATAGCCAGGAAAGGAGGTAAAGGTCCGTCTTCCAAACAACCTTGCGCTCTTCCTCGGGACTCCATGTCAAATCGGGGTCCCATCGATGACGGCCTTCGTACGACTCGTGCGGAGGAAGTCGATCAGAAAGATTTTCACGGCCAACTTTCACCACCGAAATCTGAGAGACTGAAGCTCTATCAACCTCGACTCCCTTCAAACCTTCTCTCTCCATTGTCCTCTATGCTTGTCAATGAACTAAACAAAGCGAAGCACTGAGATCCAGTATTCTAGCAGTGACTAGAGCAGAGATAACTCAAGACTGGCGATGTTGAGGATTCTGCTCAAGTCATGTTGCAACAGGAGGGAAGTTTGGACTCTTTATGGCATATTTGAGTCAGATGCATGCAATCCCGAGGTCCCATTCTCATAGTGTTGACTATCCTGGCCACCACGAGGGCCAAGCCGGTGTTTAGGGAGGCGCTGGTTGACTTTTTTGGCATGTAGCGGGCCCCGCATTTCTTCGCCAGAAACTCTCATACTTCATTCTCCGAAAATTTCTCCGAAGGCGGAGGAGAAATTCAATGCGTCAGCAGATCCTGTCTAACACTGAGCAGCCTCATAATATATTTGAATACCTTGATCGTCATATTCGGAATGGCTTTTGTATTGGATCTCAAGAACTTCGGATTATAACTGTGAACGAGACGGTGTTCTGAAGAACAGAAAAGTTTCCAGTTTTGCAATACTCGGACCATTTATAAAAGATCAACTAAACCGCAAGATCAAAGCAAATAGCTACCTACGAAATGCCTTCGACCGTTTCCTCCACTGTCGAGTCCAACATTGTAGGTGGCAATGCCGAGGCCAAAACTCGATGCCTCAAACCGTTGGTCTATTCTGGAACATTGGAAAAGTTTACGCATGCAGACATCACGCCTGTCATTGGACGGGAGTATGAAGGACTTCAAGTGACGGAACTACTGGCTGCGGATGATACCATGATCAAAGATCTTGCTTGCATAAGTACGTACCCGACAATAACGATACTAAAAATGATATTAACAGACTGTTTCATGAATCAGTTTCACAAAGAGGAGTCGTGTTTCTTCGGGACCAGACCGTAACACCGGAGCAGATGAAGCAGTTTTGCCTCCGGTTGACGGAAGCCGCTGGATGTGTAAGCTTATCGCATATCATAGTAAATTAGGAGAACCCGTCTAATATAATCATGCCAGCCGGAATCATCCGGGCTTCATGTCCATCCACTCACTGAAGAAGGCAGTGAGTTAGGGGACCAGATCAGCGTCATTAGCAGCGAGAAGCAGAAGAAAGGTGGTGGCCTCACCCATCAACTCAGCGACGTCAGCCGATTTGCCAGTGCTGGATGGCATACCGATATATCCTTTGAACCGGTTCCTTCGGATTATGCGATGCTAAAAATTCATACACTCCCTGCAACTGGAGGGGACACTGTAAGTGTTTGGCCTTTCTATCGTCGTTTCGAATTGTCGTGTTCTCCCAACCTCAATTACCGATGCTAAGCAGGTGGTTGTTTTAGCTCTGGGCTTCTGGCTATGAAATATACGACAGGCTGTCACCAAACATGCAGAAATTCCTCGAGGGTCTTACTGCCACTCACGACGCAAGCTTCTTTCACGACGAAGCAAAGCGTCTTGGCAATCCAATTCGTCGTGGCATTCGAGGCTCACCGCTCAACACTGGCGAGGCATTGCAGGCAGTTCATCCCGTGATTCGTACAAATCGTGAGTCATCTCGTCTCATCACCGTTCGACGAAGCTCTAGCTCGCTTTCTCTATACTGACACCACGCAGCTGTGACCGGGTGGAAATCGGTGTACGTCAACAAAGGCTTCACGAAGCGCATCAACGGCATCACCAAAGACGAATCCGATATGCTGCTTCATTATCTCTTCAACCTTGTGACTCAAAATCACGATGCGCAAGTTCGCTTCAAGTGGCGCAAGAACGACATGGCCATTTGGGATAATCGCAGTATGTGGCATTGTGCCACATACGACTACGCGGAAGCTCGAGCGGGAGATCGCGTCTGCTCCCTAGGTGAGGCTCCTTATCTAGATCTGAATAGCAAGAGCCGGCGTGAGGCATTGGAGTTATAACCCTTTTTAAAATTATATCCTCCGGGTGTCTCCGTTTTGATTTGCAGGAAATTCCGAAATCAGCAATATCAAGATCTCCGCAGGAACCAATTTGTGATTTAACGACATTTACATTTACCTTACACTACAGTGATAAATAAAGTCCTCGCATATATATGTATTCATATATTCAGTTCTATAATGAAGTATCATGATATTATTTTGTCGTTTTCTGATGTACTTCCCCATTTGGCAATTCCCGTCTCCGAGAATTTCTCCGGGCCCAGACCCTCAAAACCTCCACTCTCGATCACGTTATCGAAGGTGTCTTTTTGCTCATTGAAAACGTCTTTTTAAACCAATCTCTGTTCCTTTTTTTAATCTTCTTATTTCCTCGTGGTATTAATATTTTCTCGCCAGGAACATCTCGTCGTTGATTCGTCGTACGAGCTTTCTTCAGTTTCGTTAATATTTACTATATTTATAATCATCCAATCGGCAACAGCAGCAGATCGCATAAAAAATACCGTGATAAATTGCAGTCATGGCGTGGCCCGAGCCGAGAAACACAGGCATGCTATATCGCCGACTTGGGAATTCAGGATTACATGTTTCCGTTCTTGGCCTCGGAGGATGGCTCACGTAAGTATATACCTATAACTACTATCTATACGCGTTTGGGGGAATTAGAATCAAGAATATTGAAAACAAAATTAACCAATCGAATGCACCTGCAGATTTGGAGGTCATGTTGAAAATGGTGTGTATCTATATTGATGCAATTTGTGCGCAAAAATCTAATCCGGAAATCAGAAAGAACCATTGCGTGCATGAAACAAGCATATGACTGCGGCATCAACTTCTTTGACACTGCTGAAAAGTCAGTGAAAGTTCTCCATCTGTTTGTGTATTTACTAAACGAAGCCTCTAGCTATGCCGGTGGTAACTCCGAGATTGTCATGGGCCAGGCCATCAAGAAACTGGGATGGAACCGCAACGACATTGTCGTGAGCACCAAGATCAACTGGGGCGGAGCCTACGGTGAGGTGCTCATCAACAACCATGGTCTTTCCAGAAAACATATCGTAGAAGGACTGCGCATGTCGTTAAAACGTATGGATCTCGAATATGTGGATATTGTCTACGCCCACCGGCCCGATCGACTGACTCCCATGGAGGAGACTGTTCGAGCATTCAATCATGTTATTGAACGTGGCTGGGCTTTTTACTGGGGTACCTCCGAATGGTCGGCAGACGAGATTGCTGAAGCGTGTGGAATTGCTCGTGAACTCCATTTGATTGCCCCTATTGTTGAGCAACCGCAATACAATTTGTTGGAACGCCGCCGAGTCGAGAGTGAATATCAGCGTCTTTATAGCCGATTTGGCCTTGGATTGACTGTCTTCAGTCCGATCAAAATGGGCCTGCTAAGCGGGAAATATAACGACCATCCCGATAAACCGCCAGCAGGGTCACGGTTCGCCGAAAGTAACGACAGATTCAGCAACCTCGTCAAGGACTCGTGGTATGGCAACGATGATTGGAAAGATTGGATATCGAAGGTCGTCAAACTTAAGGTGAGTCGTAGAGCCATACAGTCATTCCCTAGGTTGAAAAGTCTGGGATGATATTTTGGGACATGACTGATTCTAATATGGTGTATTTCATCTAGCCTATTGCAGATCGTCTTGGTATCACACAGTCCCAACTGGCGCTGGCCTGGTGTTTGAAAAACGAACACGTCACTTCGGTCATCACAGGCGCATCTGATCCTCAGCAAATTGTCGAAAATGTCAAGGCGCTTCAAGCTCTTGACAAGCTTACGCCCGATGTCATGGCAGAAATTGAAACCATTGTCGGTAAGATTGAACTAGATCCTGCCAGACAGGACTAGGGAATCTAGTCTTAAACAGATTATAATTTGGAGAGAAAAATCTCGCATCTCACTTGGGATAAGAGTGTCTAAACAATTTTGACTGCAAAAGACCCCAAACTCAAATAAAAAGTTTTGTAGGAATATGAAGAATACGAAATACTAGCATTGGTCTCACAATATCCTCTCACAACTGCCTCTTAGCATAGAAAATTCAGTCGCAGCTCTTGAATAACTCTGAACGTGCAAGCTCCTAATCTTGTCTCTAGCTCCGAGCATAGACGACCTGTTGGCCGGGAAAAGAGTCTATAGTCACCGTTACATGACCAAGGAACAGTTTGAATTCTTTCGGCATACCAATTCCGGCAACTGGTGATTGCATGTATATACCTATGACCTTGTATTTGTGTATTTGATTGATGAAAATTAAGATAAAGAAACTAGTGACTAGGTATGCTAAACTCCAGATGAAAGCAAAAGGCTAAATCTGAAAAAGCAAACAGAATAGAAGCTACAACAACAGAAGAGCAGAAGAGCAAAAGAGCAAGAGAGCAAGAGAGCAAGAGAGCAAGAGAGCAAGAAAACAAGAGAGTAAGAAAGCAAAAGAGCAAAAAAGCAAGAGAGTAAAAAAGCAAGAGAGTAAAAGAGTAAAAAAGTAAGAAAATAAAAAAGTAAAAAAGTAAGAGAGTAAGAGAGTAAAAAAACAAAAGAACAAGAGAGCAAGAGAACAAGAAAATAAGAAAGTAAGAAAGTAAAAGAGCAAGAAAGCAAGAGAATAAAAGAGCAAGAGAGTAAGAGAGTAAGAGAGTAAAAAAGTAAGAGAATAAAAAAGTAAAAGAGTAAGAGAGCAAGAGAGCAAGAGAGCAAAAAAACAAGAGAATAAGAAAGCAACAAAGTAAGAGAATAAAAGAGTAAGAGAATAAAAGAGCAAGAGAGCAAGAGAGCAGGAAGAGCAGAGAAAAGAAAAGGGAAGAAGAAAAGAGAGAAAGTTTGTGAAATATCTCAGAAGACTGAACATAGCCAAGACCTGAAGCCCAATGAGAACAAAGTCCTTTTTGTAGATATGTATAGTGCCAATCTCATTTACTTTTTGGCCGCATTCATTTCTTTGGTTGTGGTTCCAAGGTCGGAGACCTCTAACTCCATGGTAAAACCCCTTGTTCCTAAGAAAACCGAATTTGAGATATCAATCAGCACCTAGGTAAATATTGACAATGCATAGATTTTGGGAGATTCAAACCAACCTTCATTTTTTCTTGAATTCTCTCCCTATTCGCCTGGTCGACTTGGCGCAGGAAACCTATGAGCTGTGGTCCTATCCCGTACGGTTTTCCAGGAGCTAGTTTATGCAACTTGGAATTCTTCATAGCATCATCTAGCTCTACAGGGTCGTTTATAAATAAGCGATAGTACATCGTCCGTATAGATTGTAAGCTGAGGACATTTTCGTCAGCGTGTTGCTCGGGAATTGTGTCGAATTGTTCACTGCCGTAGAATTCCAGGATGTGTCTAAACGTTGGGTGATTCTTGAGCTCTCGAAGACTCGATTCCATAATCAGTGCGTGATACAAACGCCAGTGGTGAGTAGCATGTGTATTATCTGGTATATCGTAGGTATGTTTGATGTTGGTCTGGTCAAAAAAGAGCTCAAGCCTTGTCTTCCACCGTTCCTGAACCTCCTGGCGATTGGTGGGTTCGTCGGCGTTGACATAGCGATTGACAACGTCTTGTATAGAAGTATCGTTATTGCAGTAATCGGCAAAAGTCTTCCAAGCCCTAGGGCTGCCTCTGCGTTGAGAACCCCCCACCATATTCCGATACGTCGTATGCAGCCGGCGGTCGCCCTCCCATGCCGTTGGGCTTCGATAGTCGACAGCAACGTATCCCAGTCTGAACCAAGCATCGGAGTAGCAATATTCTCTTCTCAGACACCAGTCGGGTTCTGGTCGAATTTCCCATGATATGAGGTCGTACATGAAAAATTTGTATCTGTTCCATTTATATGTCTCGAGGTTCTCGTGTCCGATTTCAATTGGCACTTCAAAGTGGAAGGCATTGTAGCACGTTCGAGTTTGGGCAAAATGGCGCTCAACCTCTGTTCCAACAGGAGCACCATGAGAGGACTCCGACCTGACTGGCATTATTTTTTGCTCAAACAGAGATTCCTTATCTCGAATAAACTGTTTAGACTCTGGACTCAAACTCAATAGGGGCTTAGATTCGAGGTCTTGCCAAAATAGGCCACGGAAACTATGACTTTTCATACGAAGTGCGAGCAATTGTTTGTTCCAATTATAACACTTTTTGGTATCGTCCAGCACTTCCATCCATAGTCGAATTAGTTTCGGGGTATCTTCAACATTGTCCAATGCGGAGAAATAGAAACAAGTCCAAACACGGAAGCGACTTGGAATCATTCGAAGCTTGATAGATTCTTCCAAATCCCTTACTTTACTCTCTCGATTTTCGAGGCTTCCTGGATGACTCTCGGTGTTCTCATTTGAAGGTCCTTGTCTTGCGGATGCCGACATGGCTGAATTTATGTATCAGGGGGGCTGGAATTGTATCCACCGAACCAAAAAAAAACTGATAATAAAGGAGAATGAACTGCTGGTTCTGTGCATAATTCTAAACCAAAGTCCAGGAGAATTCTCTTCCTTTTAAGTCCACAGTTATCCAATGTTTTTAAGAACATGACTCTTCATCTCGGCGACGACCATGACTATAGCTTCAGGCCAGCTCTGGAGTTATCAACATTGAATCACCGAAAGTTAAGTTGACAATACCAAGAAGCCCAAACATGGCCTATCACCTGGTCAATTGGGATCAAAAGCTATTCAAATGCACAGAAATGTGAATACTCAATAAGCATTCTAAGGTTCTATGAGTAATTGTTGCATGGAAATACCCCTGAAACAGACGACCTCCAATTTGATGTGTGGCAATATACAGATATGTGTCATCAGGTGATAGATAGTAGATGATGAGGTTTGGACAATATAGAAAATGTTAAAAGTGTCGTGTACATATCTTAAATGCTGCCCAGTCTGAGGTGGTTAATACCTAATAGACAAAATCAATATCACCCAGATAATAATAGCCTGTTTATGGAGAATCATATTAAAGAATCTTGGAAATTATAGTGATATAAAAAGCAAGTAATATAGTTGCATAATATGTATATCTAGATGTAGATCTCGCCAGATACTATGAGTCAGAAGCTCTTTAAAAACAGATGATCACAATGAAATTTTTTAAATACCTTTGTGACCGCCTAAAGATAACAAATAAATATTAAGACTGTCTAGTGCTCAGTGCCTGATTGTGATAAACTGGTTATATAAGCAAGGTTTTTGCAGGAAAGAACAACTCATTTGATGAGAGATGGGTTGACCTAGCCTAGCAGGTCTCGTTGTGTGAGTCAATGAGTCGCAGTTTGTCTCAGTTAAGAGACTATACAATGTGACTCCGAGTACTACTTACTATTCACTCATCTGAACTAAATTCATGACTTCCAAGGTCTAGATAAAAATTTTGTCAATGCAACTTGGCTATCTGAGGCTCAAAGAGTGAAGAAATCATTTTGAAGATTGGGTATTAATGCTTTTGGAAGGATATCAAGATGCAAGTAGAAGCGCAGTACTAGTAGAAACCGAAAAGTAGAGACCATCACTTTCACATAGATCAGATAAATACAAAAGACTGCTCATAAAACTCCGAGTCATTTCATCATCAGCAAGAGTAGGGAATGTAAAGAAGAAGAAAAAAAGAATTATGGCCGCTGGCGCTCTGTCATCGTCCATCGTCTCTTCACTGCTGGTTCTCGAGCATGTGCAATGACTGCACTGTCCCAAAGTCCAAGCTGTGTCTTGGGATGCTCTGGAATATCCTCGAAGGTAGCTTGGTAGTGTTTCGAATCATGAGGAGAAGGCATTTCATCGGTGTGAGGTTTTTGAGAGATTTGCTGGTCGTGCTGTACACTATCACGCTGCTCAAATTGGTAGCTCGGGATTTCCTCAACGCCATTTTCTTTATCTTTGGAAGCCCATAAACCAGAAACACTACGGGGAGCTTGGTAATTATGGGAGGAGCTGACAGTTGCAGATCTTTGAAGAGCATGAGATCGAACATTTCTGTTTATTTCCAGACCATTTTTTCCGAATCTCATCGGATTAGATCCTGCACGATGTCTATAGACGGGTATTGCTCTTTCAGGAGTGGGGATGGGTAATTGTGGAATTGATAATGGGTTTGATGTGATGCGAAGATGCTCAGTTGACGCAACGAGAGAGAGATCGTAGGTTTGAGAAAGTGGCACTGTTGACGGTAGCGCATGGTCTGCATCGTGGGCGTTATCAGTTGCCTCTTTTGACGAGTGATATGACAGTTTAGGATTGACAATATCTTTCCGTACTGCCATAGTCAGTGATGCCATAGCGACATCTATCAACACCGGCTGATTCGTTATGGCTCCTATAAGAGCATTGCAGCCTGCTCCGTGTGTAACGAGTACGAGCACAGTATCGTTCTCGTCATCTTCTGAGTGATGATGGTGATGGTGATGGTGGTGGTGACGATGGGATCTGTGGACCTTTTCGTGACTGTACCAGTCAATCATCTTGGTTAACCCAGTCCGGAATCTCTTATGCATTGCACTCCACTCTTCATCGTATTCGCCGCCATCACCCCAGTTTTGCGGTTCCCTCATGCTATCCCATTGATAATCCACGTCAATGCAAGCATCACGAGCGTGCGCAACGTAGCCTGTTGGGATGGGCTCTGACGGAGAGATGGCGTATGAAGGAACGGGAGGTATATAACCCGCAGAATAATCCTCGTGTGGGTGTGAAGGTGACCTGGAGAGTACATCACGGATAGTTATCGGTTTGACAGGCCTCGAATGACGCGGGCTGTTGTCTCCCGTATTTGAGCTATCGTGGGGTAAGGCATCTGCAAGAGACGACATTCCGAAGCCTGATTTGTCATGAACGGTGTCTGTCGTCGGCGATGAATTGTTCCGCCAGCCACCGGGAAAATTCCCGGAGAACGAATTGCTCCCTGTGTTGTTCGCCCGATGAATCATCTCGCCGCGTCTCAAAAGTTCTGCCTTTGCGCTGGCTACCATCATCAGAGAAGTGGGAGGTGGGGTAATCTGTTCGAAATAGTCTGGTGATAGCCATTCTCCCAGGAAAGCATCGATACGAAGTTTTGTTCGTGGGGCGGTCTTGGAATGTCTGCCGTTACTGAGGCGATCCTTGCTAGTGTGTCGACTGACCTGATCAATCGATAACGGCGTAGATGACCGTAAAGGGGTCCCAGTAGGCGAAATATCCTCCGAGGCGGGAGTCGACGTGACGGGGGTATGATCGAGTGTATTATCATGCTCCGTACGGTGAAACTGGCTAATGCCTGCACCGATGGCAATCGAGGTCTGGATACATCGTAGGAATGGAGATGTATGAATGATCACGTTGTGCTTTCGAACTTTCCTTGGCGGTTTGGAGCTTGCATCTTCGTGTGACGCTGGGATTTCTCCTGTGGAA
Organism: Talaromyces borbonicus; assembly: GCA_002916415.1. Taxonomy (NCBI): domain Eukaryota; kingdom Fungi; phylum Ascomycota; class Eurotiomycetes; order Eurotiales; family Trichocomaceae; genus Talaromyces; species Talaromyces borbonicus. Next base: position 130,670 of record NBSA01000021.1, on the reverse strand, counting down.
CTGCTCGCAAGGGAGGTCGAGCTATTCATGGCTGAGTTCGGCTGCTCGACAACACTCGCATCCTCGCGGGCTTTCAGCAGACTAGCTATGCGCGCACCAAGCGCACGCCCTTGTGTCCAACCGCCATAAGTCAAGGGAGGGTCGTAGGGCGTAGGGGAGGTGAGATGCCACTCCTTATCCACAGCGTCCATTCGGGTGCCATGCCTGACGCGACAGATTAGCAACTGGTCGACGCAGTGATGCAGCCGGGGGGGGTTAGAGTCACACTACCTGGCAATAATCACGACGGCGGGCGGTTTGGTCATCGTTCCATGCTGCGCATTATCTTTCAAATCATTTGGTTTTGTTGACGACAAATGTTCCATCTTGAGCTGGACCGTCAAGGTGGCCTTTTCTTTTCGCGGGGTGGCTGTCACTCTGCTGGCGATCGTGGGGTAGCTGTTTAGCCGTTGTGTCGCAGTCAGTGACGTAGAGAAGAAGCTAGCAAGGCACGTCAATCACTTCTTCGCTGTAAAGAATGCGCCCCTTGCAGGGACAGTCGGAGAGGCATTTGTACGTGGAAAAGAGAGAGGTGAAGCGGTTGATTTGCAGATAGCTGTTTATTTTGAGGTGTAGTTTTTGAAACTGATAGCAGGAGAATTTTTTCTGAATTGAAGGCGGCAGGCGGGTTACCATGGATGGAGTCTTTGAAATTGCAGGAAGCCGTAAGCCGGAAGCCGGAAACTGGAAGCCCCACGACGGGAAACTACCAATTACGGCCTAGATTACCCTTATTTGGCTCAATGCGGCTAACCCTCACCAACTCTGAGCATGAAGCCGCTGATGTAACCCTAAAATCAAGCCAATTGTTTCGGAGACTTTCCTTGGCCCTGGAAGAACATATAGAGGGAAAGATATGAATGTGTATTTAGAGAGCTGCCGGTTGAACTGTATAATGGTATATCAGCACCGAGCCTCAATCAGCGTTGCTACATGGTCACTGCGAAGGAGTAACATAAATTACCCTCATGTTCGGCCCGTACCTGATTTCGGCTAAAATCATCCCAAGCTAAATAAACAGTGGATCGGAGTGTATCTGACATCGAAGATCCACGCACGCGTAATAGGGAGTAGAAAGAGATATTCAAGCACTAGAAAATGTTTATTATTATAATCAAGCCGACCACAATAAGAAGAAAGACATCAAAGAGGCTGTTCAAAATGCCCAGATATTACATAATCCAGAAATAGTGTTATGATTGGATGATATTGAAACAACCCAGCTGTGATTGGCTGTTTTGTTTCCTGGTGGGTCCATCCTACGAGACATCTGCCCAGAGAGCCCAGTGATTGGCCAGCACAGCCGCCTAAGCTCCAGCGAGTCTAGGCGCCTTCCCCTTCCAAGGATGTCTCAATGATCGCGACGACGTCGTATTCCTTCCAAACGACTCACTCTCTCACCACTTCCTCTACGGAATAATATCTCTCTGCGCAAAGAATAAGGAGTCATCGTTGACTCTTTTGAAATCGATCTCTGCATTCTTTCGCCCTTTCACTCACCAACACTGCGACATCTTTTTTCACCGCCGGTGTTTCGTTCGTTCGTCGTTCGTCGTTCGTCGTCCGCATTTCTATATTTATCCCGCTTCAATTTGCATGCTCGACTCAGCTCTCGACTATTACCGCTTTGTCATTACGGCCGGGAAATCAATCTCGCACAATACAAACGTTGGCATCGTTCGCTCAGTCCAGCCTACCCGGATGGCTTGATCGCACACTCGTCCAAGTCACAAAAAGCGTCAAGAACAGCACGCCGCAAAAAGAAGGGGCCGGCAAAAGCACACTCGCACTGGTTGCCTCGTTAAATCAACCATGTGGTCACGTATTCCTGCCTCGCTGCTATGGGCAGCGTACCTCTACTTGCCGTATGCCGCTGCAGACAGTTATCTGTCTTCGACGTCACTTTCTACATGTCAAGACAATTCCTTAATTACCGCGAGCTTATTCGACGTGACCTTCTTCCCGGGGAATAATACCATTTATTACGATATCAATGCAAATGCCTCGGTGACAGGGAATGTCTCTTTATCTTTACAAGTCATCGCCTACGGATATTATTTAGAACCGATCAACATTAACCCTTGCGATGGTTCGTCGTTATCCACCAATTTTTGCCCCATCGAGACTGCCGGTGCTCCGATTGACCTGCAAGCATCCAGTCCCGTGCCACAGAATATTGCTAGCAGAATTCCCGGTACGTACTTTCTGTTGCTTTCAAGTTGCTTTTCACTAACGTTGTGTGCAGGTGTCACGTATACCATTCCAGACCTGGACGGCAAGGTCCGCATTATGATCGACTCGAGTGACCAGAAAACTACAGTGGCATGTCTGCAAGCCGAGCTGACTAACGGAAAGAGTGTTTATCAAAAAGCTGTGGGATGGACACTCGCTGTCATTGCGGGCCTGGCATTAACAGCGTCAGCAATTGCATCAGGACTGGGCTTTTCGAATACCGCCGCCCATGTTGCCGCGAATGCGTTGTCACTCTTCTCTTTCTTCCAAGCTCAGGCCATGTACGGCATGACTTCGGTATCGATGCCCCCGATCGTCGAAGCCTGGACCCAGAATTTTCAATGGAGCATGGGTATCATTCGCGTTGGATTTTTACAAACCCTCAGCTCTTGGTATCAGCAAGCAACAGGTGGCACAGCATCGACATTACTGGCCAGTCTCTCGGTGCAATCCGTCAGCGTGCAGAAGCGGTCTGTGGATCTTGCCAAACGAGCCCTTCACACTTTGTCGACTCGGTCAACGGATACCATGTACACGGGGATGACCGTACTAAAGGGCATTCTGCGCGTCGGCTTCCGTGCTAAGATTGAACCTACCAATATCTTCATGACCGGTCTGATCTTTTTGACTGCCTTTTTCCTCGTTGTGATCCTTCTTATCTTTATTTTCAAGCTGTACATCAAAGTCGCAATCAAATGGGGCTGGATGCCGCCTGGAGGATTTCAGGATTTCCGCAACGGCTGGACAAGCGTTATGCGTGGGATTCTTTTCCGCTTGGTAAGTATTGTTGAAGCATGTTTCGGTTGCTTTGCGGGATAATTCTAATTCACATCTTTTCGCAGATTTTGATCTCGTACCCTCAAATGGTCGTTCTGAGCCTGTGGGAGCTTACGCGACGTGATTCCGTTGCCGAAGTGATTCTTGCCGTACTTATGCTCTTGTCCATGACCGCCATCTTGATCTGGGCTGCTCTGAGCGTCATTCGTCTTGCCAAGCGTTCCGTCACCATGCACCAAAATCCGGCGTATATTTTGTACTCGAACCCGAAATTCCTGCATACTTGGGGATTCTTATACGTCTCTTACCGTGCTACTGCCTACTATTGGGTATTCCCCACGTTGATATACATCTTTGTCAAGGGAGCCTTTATCGGTCTTGCACAGGGTTCCCCTATCACGCAGACAATCGGTCTGTTGGTTGTCGAAACTACCAATCTGATCTTTTCATCCATCTTCCGGCCGTGGATGGATAAGAAAACCAACACATTCAACATTGCGATTTGCGCAGTGCACTTTGTCAACGCCGTTTTCTTGTTGATGTTTACAAGTGTCTTTGATCAACCCGTACGTATTCTTTCTCGTCTTTGCCTCTCCCGTCCTGAAAGTTAATTTGCGTTGACTAACATAAACCCCAGCCCATCGTCAACTCCGTCATGGGCGTTGTCCTAGTACTGTACAACGCAGTATTCGCATTAGTTCTACTCATCATGGTTCTCCTCTCTGCATTCTACGCTATATTCTCCAAGAACCCGGACTTGCGATACGAACCCGTCCGCGACGACAGAGGATCGTTCATCCGGTCCCAGACCCAATTGGATCACAACGCAAATAAAGAATTGGATGCCCTTGGAGCTACGGCTCGTGGTGAGGAGAAGACTATCTATTAGGCTTGTCTTGGTCGGTTATTACCGGGCCGTACATAATTTTTCGCCAAATTTTGCTATTTTTGTATTTGTGTGTTTTGAAAGTTTGGGGTATTTTGGAAAATGTGCATGGGTCTTGTATAGTTCTTTTTATTTCATGTTGGATATGGTGTTTATTTCAGGGCGTTTATACGGTGGAATGATGTACTTGCTAATGTGCGTACCTTTTGTTTGAGATATTAATGTAAATATCCTCGGACTCCTTGTAATGAAGAGCATTACCTAGGTAATGTAAATAATCTCTAAGATCATATCTGTAAAATACAAGCCTTGCACAGTCGAATTCAGTGGAAATTCATTTGATTTATTTTTGATTATCTACCTAATATCGACAGCAAATATGTAAATCTTCCTGTCTCGTTAACCATTACGTTTCCTCATCAATTCATTAAGGGAGTGTCTCGTCAACAGTCATGTCCGCGCCAAATTAACAAAGATTATCGAGTATCGTTGATCATATCGCGACGTAATAACGCCAGCTAAAGGGGTAGTGAGTAAGTAAAGAAGATATCGCGATCAGACGAACAACTCCTAGATTTCGTTTCCTTTTTTAAAGAACCAAAAGAGCAGCAATGCCGATAGCACCGGCAAATCCACTGCCGACAGTAGCCATAGCAGCGGCAGCAGAGTGGGAAGAACTGCTAGCGCTGGCACCAGGGGCAGTAGCAGAAGCTTGAGAACCGGAGCCGCTGGCGCCGGAGCCAGAGGCGGTTTCAGAGGATTGGGAACCGGAGCCCGTGGCGCTGACAGCAGTGAAGAGGGTAGTGCTACCTTCAGTGCTAGTGATGACAGAAGAGCCGGACGTGATGGTAGTCTCTACTGCTTCAGTTGAGTAGGCGCTGGAAGAAACGGTGGCGTTGACTGCGGTGTATAAGGTGGTGCTGCCTTCGGTGCTGGTGATGACGCTGGAGTCGGAAGTGAACGTGGTCTCCACGGCTTCAGTTGTGTAAGCACTGGATGCTCCGCTGGTCACGACTGCGGGCGCAGAGCTGATGATCGTAGTGCTTCCAATGGTGCTGGTGATAACGCTAGACCCGGAGGTAATGGTAGCGAAGACTGGGACCACGGTGGAGAAGACAGATGGGCCGGATTCCTGTATTTGCGTCTTAGCATGATCCAACTGAGCATGCCCTGAGGACACTGGAGAAGGGCTCAACTTACCGAGCCTGAAGATGCTCCAGACGAAACTGCCGAAGCGTCTGTTGTGACGGTGGAAGCAGGAACTGTGGTAGCGGCAATAGTGGTGGCAGGTAAAGTGGTCGTGATACTGCCGCTAGCCTGGGCAGCTATAAAAAAGAAGCATCGTCAGTACTACTCGGCCAAGTATTTCAACAACAAGTGAAAGACTAACTAGCTGAAGCGCACAAAGACGAGGCATACGACTCAACGTCTTGCACGTTGTCCTTGGGACAGGCTTGGACTGTGCAATCATGAATGCCATAGCTAAAGTCCTGCTTTGTACAGAGACAGCCCAGGTCATTACTGGCGCAGCCCAATGATGCAGCCTGCTTTCCGGTCATATCATTGTAGCACGTTTGCTGCGACAGTCAGTATCAATCATTCCAAATTGCAATTGATTGAGACGAGTCCTCTTGTATCAAAATGGACAGCACTTACAGCACACGAGCTGATATCCGCAGCCACGGAGGTCGCAAAGACCAACGCAGAAAGAGTAAAGGCCTTCATGGTTATCAATGTGTCAATAATACAAAGCACGAAGCTATTTGTATGATTCGGCCGGGGAAAGAGAAGCTTCAGCAGATATGCGTGGGTATCGTTAAGGATAGAGATCAAGAGTAAAGAGAGTCGAAAACAATTGTGAGAGAGAGAAAAGTCTCGACTTCTTATACAGCCAGCTTCGATTGACGTCGCTAGAGGCTCCTTCCCTGGTGGGACTGCAGGAAACTGAAGCTGTTGTCCCGTGACGCACGCAGCTCCGAAGCGAAAAGGATCGTCTTTTTCTCCCTCTTCTTTTTCCTTTGATTTTTCTTCCTCTTTTACAAGATTGGTCCTCTAGCTTAACCGTGTTGCTTCTTTCTTGCTAGGCTTTCTAGCCACATCCCTTTTCGACTAAGTAGTCCCACGATAAGCACTTGGAGAAGCTGTCTCCATGGGAATGTCCTGCCGCTAAGTTCTAGCGCGAATTTTATGCAAGCTTGGCTGCCCATTTCTTGATCATTGATACCTTTGTTGTGATCTATCAGCCACAAGGACCAGCAACAAGACAGCTTCGGCAACGAATCAAGTCAGACGATTGACCCCCACGGACTCGACAAGCATCGGTGAACAGCAGAAATCTTGGTTCGTCTTTACTGGTACTATTGACTATCTGCAATGCAGGTGGCTACAAGCACGACACGAGCTCTGTCCTCCCCCAATTGTGAGCGCCCGCCTGAACAGAAGCATCTCAGCACATACGGCCCTAGGGCGTGGAAAACAGGGCTACCCGTCCAAAATCCAGACGACCTGTCAGCTCTGGCCACTCAGTAGTGTGGCTAGAGAGTGGAGAGCAAGTGTGTTGGCGTCGACCTGCGCTACTTTGTTACGTAGTCTGCGGTCTGTTCCGACAGAATGACGACCGCGCACGGCCCGAAAGGAGATTCTCGATTCAAAACTTGTTGTACCACACCTACAGACGAGACTAATCTTTTCATCACAACGTACTTGGTTTTTCGGGTAGCACAAGGCATTGGAAAACTTGTCTCGACTGGAAATCGGATTGAGCTTGCGATCTGCAATAAGCTAGCTATTAAGTTAGTGGGCTGCTCTCCACAGCAAAACCCGGCCAGGCTAGTGTCAGTTTCTGGATCCCCGACATCACTCTGCATGGCGCTAGGCTGTTGTTGCGGAGCAACTATCATCTTTGTGCATAAACAAAGTCCGGGCTCACAATCAACCCCAGTGCAAGGATGCCACCGCCACACCGGATTTGGTGGGAGGACAAAGGGCAGATGCAGATATGATCTGCGAAAAAAGTGCAGGTTTGCGGACGGATCGCATAAATTGTCTTACTCACCGACTGCCCCTTACAGTTGACAGGAGTGGATGTGGAAAGCGCAGTTGAGAGGTTTACGAACTAAATGTTTTGCAAAACATACTATCTTCGCAACGTGGTTTATCTCAGCACATGCTATCCACGAGTCTGTGGGAGACATATTAGCGGAGCAATTTACACTTAATAATGCATAAAAGGACATTGAACCCATGAGATATTCAGGTTTCGGAGCAGGCTCGGAATAAGACTTTGAGCCACGGTACCATGCGCCACCGCATCACACAACAAACACGCTAATGCGCTAGGTACCTACCTACCGCGCCACGTATTCCCGTGCGGCGTCATTCTCCCCTGGCCAAGTAACAACCACGCCACATTTCTTTTCAAGTCCTATGGATTGTTATCGGGTCGTCCACAGACCCAGCGACAGTGAACGCAGTGGTATTGGCTGCAAATGTCAACCCTTGTTTTGGTCGATTCCATGACGTCTCAGTGTGTGATGAAGCATTTAAATTCGCCACAAAAAAGGTTAGAGCAAGACAAACAAATGAAACAGATAATTCAACGCCGAAGGTTCATAGCGATAATGGAAATATTGAAAACGGCCTTCGGATTTCGATATAATGGACACACGTCGCAAGCATGAGGCTACTCTTGTCCGGATGACAATTGATAATTCGTGAAAGTCTTGAAGATGCTCTTCTATCTTATTGTTTCAAGCAGAAAAAGAGTCAACAAGATCAAAAGTCTGAGACCATCAAACGCTTCAGGCATCTCCAGCGTCTCAAATTGTACAGCCAATTGCTGGTGAAAGCAACGAATGGCTTTTAAAGATGGAGAATATCGTTCAAGACAATGGCTATCTCGACCGGAGATTTGATCCTTTGTTGTCACATCCGATGTCCCCGAGTACAGAATGTCATCCTCCTGAATAAAGCCATTGTAAGTTCAAAGACTCATGTCAATAGGAAACAGAGTGTATGGATTTTTGAATTTGGCAGTGAAACACTGAGTTTCAAAAGAATACCAGTTATCAACTCTTCACGAAAAATAGCTGCGTAGATATAAGAGCAACCTCTTTCTCCTGGAATATCTACATGTATAGTAAATGTTGGTTGTTATTTTATTATATTCTTTAAATTTTCAAGTGACCACTAAGTGCTCAGACGATCACAAATCAACGCATACATTATGCCTCCTAAGAGAGCCAGGCAGACTTCTAGGAATACCACTAATGGGACCGCTAATCAGGCTACTCAACAGGCCAGTAACGATGCCGCTCAACAAGAAGCTCAACAGGAGGAAGAGGATACGTCTGTATCGGTCGATAATCAGGAGTTCAAGAGTTGGTTAAACAGCAAGTATCAAAAGGCTAAAACAAAAGGATATGTCGAGGAGGCAAGGAGGAAAGTGCCCGACTACCCGGATCCGGCAGAAAACAATACAGAAGCAATCAACCTATCGGATCTTGACGATCCACCCGAAAACTTCGATATCGACGGTCTATCCCCCAGGAATCCTAGTGTGACAGACTGCATTGAGGCGATGCTGCATCATTTTTGGAACATTTATATGGACACAATCCCAAAAAACGCAACAATGAGAATGAATGCCATTCGAAAGCTGGCATGGAACCAAGACCCTCAATACAGAATCACATATGTCGCCGATATTCGTTCCAAGACCCGGGATGCCGGTCCCAGATTATTGAAACCAGAGATTCTTAGAAGGCTGGGAAAAGACCCTATTAGTCGCCATTACCCTGATTTCCCCGCAGGCACTGATTGGGAGACCCAAAGAAATATGCCCCTAGAACGTGCAAGGGAGAAAGGAACTGCGAATACACCCAGTGAGGATGGTGGAGCAGGTGGGCCTGGAGAGCTATATCAAGAAGAAGTGCCTCCAAATTTGGAAATCATTCAAGAACTTCTTGAACGACTATTGATACAACTAAGATATAAAGATCTTCAAGTCACGACAGGCAGAGCTGACTCGGCTCGTATCTATGATCTTTTTGACTCCTCCGAGGCAAGCAAGAGGATGGGATTGCCAGTGCACACTATTGATTTAATGCTTTCCGTAGATCACATAGAACAGCGCAGAAGACTCAACTCGTCCGCCAGACAGTACGAACATCGAGAAAAAGGGCCATGTGCTATACAGGCTGCATTAGATGCAACGGCTGATGGGGGAATATTCTACCCCTCAGAAACTCGTTTTGATTGTATTATGATGGCTGGCAAGCTACTTGATGTCGGAATCACAAACGTCGACTTGGCAGACACTTCGTCTGATGCAGGGCAGAACACGATGATTCACGAAGAATTTGTGGCAATGGTGAGGCAGGATTGGAAACTAAACGACGCCGATCAAGAGCGAGCACACTACATTGGTGTCCTCGAAAGTCTTGGAACGGCGGGATTTCCAGATCTGCTGCACCAGTCCACCTTTCTGCGGGCGCAGTTCGAACATTCGGAGACGATTGTTGATCAATGTGGACAGGAACACAGAAACATGCAAGGCCCAACCAAGAAATCATTAATTTGCATGGATACACCATTCGAAATTCTTGACGACAGCCCCAGTAATATGCAACAAGTTTTGCAGCACCTCTTTCCGCAATACTTGTCAATTGACCATTCTGGCGATCAGCAGTCTGGCAATCAAAAAAATGGGGGAAAGAAGTCTGGCATTTCTTGTACTACCAAAGATTGCAAAGAAACAATTAATGAAAGAAAAATCTGCCGGAATATGCCACTACGTATAGCTGTCAACTTATCTTCTGACTCTTCTCCTATTGATCATACGAGCAGTAATATCAGAATCAAATTCTTTGACAAAAAGGGCAAAGAACAGGTTGCGATTTACCGCTGGCTAGGTGGTATATATGCAAATGAACCAAATGAGGACTCGGCACAAATTCGTTATCGAATCTACTGGACTAACTCGATCAGAGGCGGATCTCCGAGTACGACACTCTCAATGTACGATCCCTTACAAGCCGAGGGCGCACTTATAGAGGGAATTTCACCTTATCGAGCGAACAACTCTATTCCGCCTATGTGGTGGAAGGATGTGTACAAGCCGGTTCTATTTTACGAACGCATTTTCAATCCCGATCCTAACGATATCACCCTCACTGCTGCAGTGCTTGGGGACATCAAATATGCTTCTGATCATGACCAGACTGTGCTCCAGCTTTCTAAGCGTTCCTGGAAACCTGCTCCTCCGCCCGAAGATAATGATTCAGGCAGTCCGGACACTTCCGGATCATCGACTTCTAAACCTAGCGGGTCTGGTAGTATCTCTGGTCCAACAACCGAATCTTCCAATACAAACACGGCAGGTATGGATATAGCCGGGTTTAATCCTTTTAGCAACATTCCCGCTACCGGTTTTGGTATGCCGGAGGGATTGGACAACGGGACTGCGCAAATCGGTAGTGGTCTAGAGAATCAATTCCCATTTAATTTGAATGCCGAAGGTATTCTACCGTTATCTCAAGGGCTTCCACAATCGATCGCGCTTGTGAATCATTTCGGAAACCTACAACAGATGCCCCATGGTCTCCTACAGAATGCTTACGAAGAGCAATTTAACATCCTCCATTCTCAGCTAATTCCGCATAACCCGGGATATACGCCTGCTACTCAAGCAACGCCAAACTTTATCACTACGCAGTCTGTGGTCGGGAATCCGCAGCAACCCCTCGCTCAAGACACATCCACCATTGACCCGGTGATTCCAAATTACAATCCCATGCAGTCCACGAATTTGCAATCATCCGCGAATCAAGAAACATCCACGGTTGGGAATGGGCAGCCACCTGCAACTCAAGAACCATTCACCGCTGATGCACTATACCATCTTGATCCCCCAGCTGAAGATTACTGGAGTCCGTTCTTTACAGAAGAGCTGCAAAGACTCCCCCGTGAGCCAAGGCCTCAAGTGGGAGAGGATACTCCTAATCCAAATATTGGTCTGCGGGGAACTAACGACCCTCTTATGGGAGCAGCATCTTCTTTGACAGACACAACTCCACCGCAGACCGAGCGGCCCATGAGGCGTCAGAGATATGAGGGGCCGTGGAACGCCGGCTCCAATTATTGATTATCTTTGTACTGATTGAAGCTTGTTTGCTTTAAATTTACCATCTTTAAGTCAATTGACTTTCTTCATTTCTTTTAACTCATGATCGTAAGGGTTATTCATTAGGCCTTTCTCCCATGACTTTTGCTTGTTCCTTAAATATGTACGCCTGATTGTATTTACGATTGGTACACTTTGATATATGCTGGTCAATGCTTATAGATCTGTATCTATAATAGATATTTACTATGGGCCCTTAACAGATCTGAGCCACGCGCAACTTATTTTAGTGGAGACCGAAGCGAACGCCCTACCAGAGTACAGTACACACGGCCTGGTCTAGACCGCTGACGTAGTTTGATGATCTGGTCCCTCTAGAACCGGGCTAACCCGACTTGTACCTAACCACCACTTTCTTGAATTGGGAAGCGACGAAACTTCAATTTTCATCCTTTCTCTTTCATTACCATCGGTGCTGGTCAATGGATTAATGAGCCTGTTCGAATTTTTTATCTACAACATCCCTATTCGATTGTCTTCTTCTTCTTCTTCTAGATGAATGGCAACGGTGAAGCGACTCCGTGCAGACCCCTATTGTCTGCGAAAACTGTCTAGGAAGAATCTGCGCAGTGGCGAATCGAGAAGAGTCGCCTGTCACTGTCACTACCAGGCTCATTGATCTAAAAGGAGAAGAAGGTAAAATGGCAGCATCAGCAGCGCTTTTGTCACCTGCCGCTCACGAAGATGATCACCGCGCGCGAGAATTATTCCATTATTTCCAGCCAGAGAATCCGGCATTGCTTCCCGCGTGCTCTGCGTCGGCTAAACCAGCGGAGGCCCTGACTTCGCAAAAAGCCTCGCCGAATCTCGTTTTGACCGCTCTTACTCAGCTGGCCGCAATTAAGCTAGGGGTCCAGCGCGCAATCATCAGTTTGATTGACCGCGAAACACTTTACGTGATAGCCGAGGCATCGAGGACGCTGAACTTGGGCAACACAGATCTTTACGAGGAGGAAGGCGATGGTCTTTGGATGGGTTGCGCGCACGGTCCGGTTGCGGGCACTCTCTGTGAGAAGACAATCACTCTCAAATCCACACCCGAGAATGCCAATCCGCTGTTCATTGTGGAAGACTTGCAAGAGCACCCAGTCTTTCGAAACATACCTTGCGTGTCCGGGCCTCCTCATTTTCGTTATTACGCCGGTACCCCACTCACTACCACGAATGGTATAACTATCGGCAGTCTATACATAATTGATCCGCGCCCTGGGATACAATTGACGCCTGCGGGTCAAGATATCTTGGGCAGTATCGCAAATGCGGTCATGGAGTATTTGGAAACATCTCGCCAATCCTTAGATGGTAGTCGACTGGCAAAGGTTCTGTCGGGCCTGAATACATTTGTGCAAGGTGAAGCCGAATCAGATAATACCTCGAATCCTTTTTACAAGGAATCAGTGCCATCTGATCGCGCCTCGTCGCATGTCGCAAGCGATCGACACAGTCCAGAACCCGAGGCGTCTGGTGTCAGTTTTTCAGATCCCAATAATACATACTACCTTGAAGCACAGAGATCAGAGATTGAAGTTCCCGAAAATGATCATGGAAAGCCCGAAGTGTCAATTTCGCTTTCACAGTCAGAGCGCGGTTTGCACTCACAGCCGACTGCAGGTTGGCCGGCCGAACAGCAAAGTTCTATACACCCAGCTTTCCAGCGTGCTGCCGATATCATGCGCGAGAGTCTGGATCTCGGGTCCAATGGCGGTGTTGCCATTTTTGATAGTCATGAACGATTCGAAGTTGAGAATCAAGAAACATCCGATCACGAGAAAGAGCAGCACATGGCGAAGATATGCGGGATTTCAGTCAAAGATCAAACAGTCCGCGAGTGGGCAAAACATGGCTCACATTCGTCAGGTGAATTTCAATTAGATGTTCATTTCATGCACAGAATGCTGCGTCGCTATCCCCGCGGCGGATTTTGGTATTTCCACCAAGACGGAACAGCCTTTTCTTCTGATGATGATGCGACTAGTTCTGGCAGTGAAGCAGCTAGACCGAGATCTTTTGATGCATCGCAGCAAAATCTAGACTCACGGTCACGAAAACCTTTACGAGAGAAGGATTTACAAAAACTCAGGAAATGCTTCCCCCGTGCTTCTCGCATTATTTTCACGCCCTTATGGGATTCATTGAACTCTCAATGGTTTGGCGGCTGCTTTTGCTGGAGTGGGGTTGAGTCTCGCGTTTTCAGTTCCCATGTCGAACTAGGCGGGATATTCGGATTTGGATCGTCATTAATGGTTGAATACAGCCGAATTCAAAGTCAAGAATCCGATAAGAAAAAGGGAGATTTTATCAGTAGCATTTCCCACGAGTTACGCAGCCCGTTGCATGGTATCTTGGCTGCTACAGGGTTTCTTTACGATCAAATTGATCCAGAGTTCGCGAGAAGCATGCTTGACACAATTCGCTCGTGCGGCCAGACGCTCTTGGACACCTTTGAGCAGATCCTGGACTTTACAAAGATTAACGCTTTCGAGAAGAGGCGCCATGGATCTGGATCGCTCTCTCGAGCTCGAGGTGAACGAAATCACAATAAAGCTGATTCCCGATCACTACATATCGTCAAAGTTGTCGATGTGGCGGCTGTAGTTGAAGAAGTTGTGGAGAGCGTCTACTCGGGTCAACTTTTTTCCAGGAGTATGGCGTCAAGAGATGGAAATTTCGAATTACCGGAGGGAGGAGGTTTGACCAGCGATAATATAGTGGAAGTTTTCATCGATATCGCGTCCCACGATTGGAAATTTATGTTGGAGCCTGGTGCGCTACGGCGTATTGTCATGAACGTCTTTGGAAATGCATTGAAATACACAGAAAAGGGCTCTGTCACTGTGGCACTCGAGCTACAAAAGAAAGCCAACCCATCAACAAGTCAGCAAAATTCGACCAGTGGCAGCCTGGAATTCTTGACGCTGACTGTCTCGGATACGGGCAGAGGGATCTCGAATGCATATTTGAAATCGAATCTGTTCACTCCATTCTCTCAAGAAGACCCTTTGGCCCCCGGCACAGGTTTGGGTCTCTCCCTTGTGCGAAGTATAGTTCGTTCTATGAAAGGGACGATCAAGATCAAAAGTCAATTGGGATTAGGCACGGTGGTGACGATATCCTTGCCGCTCTCAAGATACCACCCAGCTGAGAACAATGTGCAAGGTCAATTCGGTGCTGAAAAACGGTTGCAGGAAACAACGGACGAGGTCATTCAACAATTGATCCCTCACTTGAAGGGAAAGTCTCTCTCAACGGTATTTGACGATTTGGATCATACTAAAAGACTATCATCTGTTCATTCCATAGAGAATTATCTCACTGGATGGTTTTCTCTGGAGAAAAGACCTTGGAACTCTGGATTGCCGTCCGATTTCCTACTTATAAATGAAAATCAGCTTGACAGTCTTGGAGAAGCACAAAGACAGTCGACTGTGATCGTTCTCTGCCATCGCGAGCCTGGCTTGCGCTCAAGTAAGACACGCTTGAACGCGCAGATGAAAGCCGTTTGGATCCCTCTTCCATGCGGCCCTTATCGTCTGGCTCGGGCTCTGCTTGATATTGTCAATGGAAGGAACACTCAACAACCCCAAACTTTGAGGACGCTTGAAAGGGGCCGTGAAACCAATCGTGCTGCTCCGTCTAAACTTCCATCTACACAGACATCTATTTCTTCTAAAGTCATCATAGACACCAAGAACGAATCACTACTTGTCCTTGACGTGCAAAGACAATTCCAGTCGTCAAACGCACAAGCCTTACCTGATGGTGGTCACGACGGGCTTCGAATCCTACTTGTAGAGGACAACGCCATTAACCTCGCTCTTCTTCGGAAGTTTGTCGCCCGCTTAGAACCCAAAGTTCTGGACACTGCCATGAACGGCAAAATCGCTGTTGACAAGGTCAAATCCAATTCTGATGGCTACCACTACATATTCATGGATATGTCCATGCCCGTCATGGATGGATTTGAAGCAACTCAAGCCATTCGTTCCTTCGAACGCGACAAGAGAACAGCCTCACCAGCAATAATCATCGCTCTCACAGGTTTGGGAGCCAGTGAGCACATCAAGCGAGCTTATGCCGCAGGTATTAATGTCTTTCTCACTAAACCGGTCTCGTTTAAGGACATTGAATTGGTTATGAAACAACACAAAATTTCTTCGACCTCCGGTTGAAGACTCACCATTATCAACCTTTATACTTAATCTTAATGCGACGCTCCCTGCACCTTAATGGAGGTAGACGCCATCAGCTCTACCCAAATCAAACTTCGGCCTGTCCGAACAATGCACCCGGTTTGACTTCTCAGCAAGTTCCGTCATCTATTCCGGGAAGTCTCGGGTCGCCTAATTCGGGTGATCTTCCTATCACAGAATATAGGATGACTACACTGCTTCGTCCAGTGGATCCGCTTATAGAGCAAGGACTTTGCCGCTGCATCTGCTTATCAGTCTTCTACATTCGCCACTCAAGGAGATAGGGAAATTGAGAGACCAAGAGATCGACTCGGAAAGCATTGATCGTCATTGAAAGTGGCAAAAATCCAATACAACAGTCACAGGATCTCGCTTCAATCAGCCACGGCAAGGCTGAGGACACCAATCCGTCAATCAGTTGACGAAGTGTGTTGGTGGTTCGGAGAAAAGCAGACTCAAAATGAGAAAGCTATGCATTGTTTGACATAAGATAAACCCCAAGCATCAATAGGCAATGCTTTCTTCAACACCTTTAATGGCAGAGTAAATTTAGGTACTCTTAATCTTAATAGCAAAAAATACATCAGCTAGTCTACCCACATCATTCAATTAATGTTTCGTAGTTCGACAGTACTCAATGGGAGAAAATAAATTGGAGCCAACAGTAAAGGTCTGATGACCTATACTCAAAGAATCCATATTGGAGTTTATGCTTGTGCAATTGCCAAATGCAGGTGTAATTGTCAAACTGCTATCTACACAACCTGGGAAGGGTCCACGGGCCTCAGACAAACATCTTTCAATGAGCACTCTACCAGCATTCATATTAAAATCAGCCCTGGAGACAAATAATTCATTATTCCAAACTGAACCTTGTTTGACCATGATTCTCTTGCACCCGCCATTGTCTTATCTTTTTCAAAATCTCTTTCTGGTTTGTGTTTTCTGTCCTGCCTTGTTCATCCAGACTGGCTCATTGTCTGCTTCTCCAATTCTCCAATCTATTGTGAATGAGATGATTATGTATCGGAATGAATTTATTAGACAAAGACTTCCAAGGTTCATTAAAATCAGCCATATTAATGGAATTTAGTATCAAACATATAAGAAGGCTTATTTGAACTAGGACTGAATCCAGTTCATCTTCCTCTCAAATTATCGCCTCAAGATTCTACTACCAAGTCATCTTTGACTCTGCAAGTTCCGAAAATCAAGCAACCGACAATATGCCACGTCCTGCAGCACCTAAGCCTGGTTTCTCCCTTCTCCGGCTTAACAGCAGCAAGAAGCCGAACCACATTGCAACTCTTTCCTCTCAAGCGAAAACCGACCTCATCAACTCCATCGCTCAAGACATAGAAGGCTGTGTTTGGGCTATTGATTTTTACGTCAAACAAGGAGTGCTGGATTCAACACATACCCTTGGATTTGACCAGGTTATCAGCGACATACGTGGACACGATCAGCTTGAAAGCGACAAGATCATATCGTGGGCCTCGAATCAGATTAGACGGTACAAGAGACGAGTCAAAGCAGAGAAGAGACGCGCAAAGAAACTCGCAGCTAGACTTCAAGATCGAAATTCCACCGAGACGGATTCCTCATCTAGCTATCCGGAGATGAGGTTCATGAAAGGCTGTTTTCCGGTGGCTTCTGATGACCGGCAACAAAATCAAGAAACTCTTCTGCAGTCGAATGGAAACGTGATCGTGGAACAGGAAACATCGAAGAAAGACTTATGTGACGACTTGGACCATCGGCCAACGACTTCTTCTCCCTCGCATCTTCCGTCTCCTCAGTGCCCGGGCTGTGTCAGTGTCGATAGCTCTATTGAACCTGTTTCGAGCCTTCATTGTGGAAAATAAGAATCATGGAATATGCCTGCAATAATTTCATGTCCAAAATGGAGATTAGCCCAGTGGAGGTGAATCCATGCTATTGACCATTTTTGTGAAAATACAAATTTTCATCCCTTATGTTTTCTATTTCTTTTGTGTACCTAGGATAGAATCAAGTCGAGACCTCAATAGATCAAAATACCTATCCATAGATCAAACATATTCCGCGGGAGTTCGAGACTATCATACCATATTCCAAGGTTGAACTTGAGGACACTTTAATCTATAACCAGACATCAAAGCAGAGGTGAATTCTCGCATGAAAATTCCTATCCAGGTACAGGCGAAAGATACACCTGCAGCAAATCCCGAGGTCACTTACGGATTATCTATTCTCTTCCTTCATACAAAACCTCAAGTATGTGACAAGATCGCTGGATATAATCCGATTCATTCGATCTCATAGATTTCGCACGCGTAAGGGCATAATAGGACAAAGCTCTTTTCGGAATTCGGAGTGTCCTCTGCGGTCGCTAAACAAGGAATACGGGAATAACTCCACATTTTTTCGAGCTTAAGAACGTGGTTTCTTGCGGCCTGAGCGATTGGCAATACCACCTTCCGAACTCCGACTAGAGGCACCAACAGCAATAACTAGTAGCTACGGTAACGCCGCATTGGTGTTGGTGTTGGTTATCTACAGGTTCGAACTGGCTTATATGCGGAGAGACCTTCCCCGCGAAACAAAACCTTGGAAAGACAAATTTATCGAAATCACACATACGATCGCTATTTTTCGACCATAATAATACTGAATCACGCGTATAATCGCGCAAACTTCGCAATATGCGTGTCTGTCTGGATCGCGAGACAAATTTTAGGCTGCCAGTGCAAGCAGATGTTGCACAAGAACCCCCGGCTCCCGATGTAGAGAAACTGGTGGGCTTGAAAGCGTCGATCCTAATACCGGGTCGTGGCGAGCCCATCAAAAATGGTGCGCTTGTCATAGACGGAAACAAAATTGCCTGGGTTGGACAACATTCGTCCCTACCTCCCAAGTATCGAGACATTGTATTTGAAGAATTTCCAGTCATAATGCCTGGTCTCTGGGACTGTCACACGCACTTTTCCGGAGCTTTAGATGATTTGGATAACAATGCACAGAACGTTTTTGGCTCTCAAGCATTAGCTGGTGTTCGGACTGCCAAAGAGCTTGAACGAGCTTTGCTGGCAGGTTTCACTACGATACGGGAAGTGGGTGGCATTGCCGGAGAACTGACGCCTGCGGTCAAAGACGGCATAATACCCGGTCCAAATATCTATTCAAGCATTGGTATCTTGGGCATAACTGGAGGTCATTCTGATTTGCATGATATGCCGATTGACGTGATTCGGGCTATGAACACTCAAGGTGTATCTGTAGTCTGCGACGGTATCACAGACTGCGTTCGCAATGTTCGACTGATGATTCGCAGGGGCGCCAATCTCATCAAAATATGCGGCACTGGAGGAGTTGGGTCCCTTTTAGACGACCCGGAAGACGCTCAGTTCTCACCAGAGGAAATTAAGGCCATGGTGGACGAGGCGGCGCGCTCGAAACGAATTGTTGCCGCACATTGTCATGGCAAGGAGGGAATTATGAATTGCCTCAATGCTGGTGTGCATACAATCGAACATGGAAGCTATTTGGATGAGGAAGCCGCTGCTCTGATGAAGGAGAAAGGCGCACTATTCGTGTCTACCAGATTGATTATCGAGGAGGGGCTCAAACAACCCAAGGTCTTCCCGCCAAGTAGCTACCGTAAGCTACAAAAAATAAGCGAGGCGCACAAGAGAGCTTTTGCACTAGCTGTCAAATCCGGCGTCAAGGTCGTGCTCGGCACAGACTGGAAACCAGGCGAGAATGGAAAGGAGCTTGCTTACGCAGTTGAAGCTGGGATGACTCCACTTGAAGCTATTGAAGCGTCTACAGCTCGCTGTCCCGAGACTTTAGGTTCTCATTTTGCGCCGTTGTCAGGCCAGTTGCGAGAAGGATATGATGCGGATTTGATTGCTGTAGCGAGTGATCCTCTTGTCGACATTAAAATTCTCGGGAACCCAAAAAATGTCACACATGTATGGAAAGGTGGAAAAATGTACAAAGGGTCTTTGTAAAATGACCTCTTACCATATTGTGTCAATGAGTAAGCATGGCAATGAAAAAAACCATTCATAATCTCTATGTACAATGACATTACTCTATTATTTAAATGCTAACAAATGCAAGCGGCATGTAATTATTCATAAAAATGAGTCACGAGTGGATCGTAAGTTGCGTTTCCATAAGCATCTCCGCCGTATGTCAAATAGCCAGCAACCAGATCAGGAGCTATGCCATGAGTAATTTCCGTTGCATTGCCTGTAATCCATACAGCTTGCATTCCCAACACCATGTGCTGCAGGATATGACAGTGCAGCATCCAAACGCTGCAAGAAAAGTGAGTAAGGATCAAGAGTGTCGGTGGAGGTAGAATATACTTACCCTGGGCCTGTCGCTTTTAACCTCCATGCTCGCCATCCTTGCAAAGTGGCATTGTTAGGATCATTATATCGGTACAAACTGGTCGTATCTCTAAGTACTGGATTATAGCCTTGAAGCTTTGCTTCATTGGCTGTTGCATTGTACGATCCGGGACCACTACCCAAGTCCCAAAAGTGGGTTCCGTGCAGGTGGAAAGGATGTGCATCGTTGGGGGCATGAGCACCAATACTATCGTATTGAATGATTATGTCTATAACCTCGCCAACTTTTGCGGGATAGACGTTCAGCTCAGGATCCCAGCCGCCATGCTGCAGGGCATTCTCATAATTCGGAATAGCTTGTTCGCCTCGTCTATAAATGTCGACCAAATATGGTACGTCGTATGTAGGAGTTGTATCGTTGAATGGAGTGTCTCCTTCGTGCTGATTTGTTTCGGTCCATGTTTGATTATTGAGAGCCAGGAACTGTCCAGCAGTAACGGTCAGTTGTTGCTGAGTGATGAAAACTTGGCGCGTTACTTGATCGGAGCCTGGAAATCCATTTGGTAATAATGGCTCGAGAGTATATTCCATATAACTCCGTAGATCAGACGGAATTCCCTGCACGGGTTTTTGATCAGGGGGCGCGGCAGGTATAACGCTCGAGTTTTTCGAGGAATATGACAGTATTGCGTAGTAGGTTGCATTTATTGGCCGATTTCTCAATTCGACTTGGATCCAGAATTCCGTTTTCCCAAGTATCTTCAACTCCTCCTCCGTTTTTGTGCGTACTAAAAAGTCATATCGCTGTCCCGTCGTGAATAGAACTTTGTCCGCATCGAATGGCTGTGTATAAGAGGCGTCTGCAGCGACAACGGTAAGGTTTTCGTGGTCTTCGAAAGCAAAGACATACGTGCCCAACGAGCCCGCTCCAAAGGCTCTGAAGCGGTAGGTTCTGTTCGGCTCAACGTGGATGATATCCGGATGGCATGTTGCATGTGCGTCGGCAGCCGTCGCATTCGCAGCGGGCATTGGAGCGTCCGTCTCATTCCATGGCATTGCTGGGAAGCTATTCCCATTAATGAGCAATGACTCCGCATCTCCAGCCCTGTGTATTCGCAAGAAATATCAATAATCCACCAGGCCGATAGGATTCGCTCCGCAAACTGAGATTGACTCACCATAAGTATGTCGCCAAGGGAGCAATAAGTCCATCCATCGTTTGCTTGTCCGTGTGATTGTACAACTCGGAGAAAAACAACAACTTTTCGTCATCGTATTCGTAAGGCCCGATTCCATCCGCTTCCTCTACAATCAGCGGTCCAGCAGCTGTAGTAGCTTGAAGCCCGACATGGGAGTGATAATAATACGATCCGGCGTCGCCAATCTTAGGTCGAATCTCGTAGTCAAAAAAGTGCCCGGCCTTTAATATTGTAAGTATCATGTATCATCTCTTAGGTTGCTAATGGGAGGTGCCTTACTTTGATAGGCCATTGGGTAGCCTGCGGAGATCCATCGGAGTAAGGCGCAATGGAACTGAGACCGTGCCAGTGCTAAAATTATCCCCGCATTGAGCACCTGGGCAACTTTGCACGGTATCCGGCCAGATTTGTTGCTTACCATTGTGGTATTGTCCTCGCGCAAGTCGTTGTATACTCTTATCCATGTTGTCTGGTTCTCTTTCAAATAGAGAGCAGGTCCAGGCACGGTACCTAAACCAGGTCAGCATTTCATGAATTATAGCAAAATGAATTCATGATGTACCATTTACCACAGTCGACGGTCTTGTTCTGCACGCAAGCGTCATATTCTCACTCGTGATCCTCAAGATGTAATCGGGCTGAAAGCTATCATCGTGTCTAACCTGAACGACAGCCAAAGCTAAAGGCAAAGCAGCCAAGAGGAGAGCAAGACGTATGGCAAAAGTAAAGCCAGCCATGGTTTGGCTGTCCTTTCAAACCTTCCAAGGTTTATGTTGAATTTCTCTTCTTAATTCCAATTACGAGAGGAAGCAAAAAAGGTCATAAATTCTGGTTCAGTTACTGCGGCATATTTATAGATACTTTATCGCGAGGCAGAACTTCTGGCAAGGACACACAGGCTGTTTCGATCGCGACTCGTTTCGGAGTTACTTGAAAAAGAAATTTCATAATGGGATGCATGCAGCTGTCGCACGCATCGGGCATTGAGCTATTGGCAACTCGACAGATAGAGCTTTACCGTTTTGGCAACAGATCTACCCTGGACGCTCTTAGCTTAATTAAATCAACCTGTTTCTTCATATAGATCATGCTTATAAACCTCAGTACATATTCAAATATGACATAGCAATTTTAGAAATAGCATAGATTGTGACTATTTCACGCTTGTCCGCTATTGCGCGTAGTCCTTGATGTTTTTTGCTGGCAATCAGCCCAATCTGCTCGGATTGGGTGCATTTCTACGGATAAGCAATCAGGGGTATTCACGCACCGCGAATCACATTAATTTATCACGTTTAATTTACAAGGCAAGGGATTCGAAAAATAATATCCCGTACCTAGGTACTTGAAAAATTGAGACTAAATGAAGGACTAACGTTGTCTAGACGTACTTACTCTTCACGAAATAGATTGGTATTGGTCTGTTTTGATTCCCAAGGTCGGTTTCGGAGTCGACTTGAAAAATGCACACGTCCTACCTACTTTATGCTGCTTCGGTCCAATTACCACCAAGTGTCAGCCTGTCTTGAATTTCTTGAATTTCTCAATGGACAATGTGTGAGCGACAAACGTCACCCTTTTTCCTTTTTCCGGGCTGTGTGAAAACACCATGTCCAAGCTTCTCGGATCAATTCCGACGCACTCTGCAAGTGGATTCTGAAGCTAGGCAATTCATTTCTTTTTGATGGAAGAAGCTACTTCATCTTCAGAATTTTGTTGTCATATAGGGAACGTATATGGCTCGCTTACATTTTTTCTTACAATGAATATGATTTTATTATTTTCTCCGATTTCAACTGGCATCGCTGAAGAAGATTCTTGCACTGCTTGGGCCAGCTTTTGACATTCAGACGACATCTATTCACGACTGAACACCGACATCGGTGGGTCATACAGGTGCATCCCTGATCTCGAGGTTTGCTTCACGAGTCTCAATGACATTGCAATCCACACCAAGGTATTCAACTTGTGAGTCGTAGAGCCGCCGATTCGTTAATTTCTCTAGCTTTTCTTGTGATGCCGGAGGGTTTCTTTCGCATCTGACCCTGTCCAGTCTAGGTAGGTCTGGTCCTTTTCCTATTGAATAAGGACTCGTAATGTGGAGGTCTTGGCTTACTTGGTACTAGACTAGGTGACAAATGCATGGTTAAAACAAAGCATTCTGGGCACTGGCGACAGGGACACCCAGGCGATGGGTGGAGATTCTTGTGAAACTAGAAGCAATCCACGAACTTATAAATAAAAGTTCCGGGTAGCTCGGCCTCATTGTACACCTGGGAATACAGTAGTGGACGACAAAATCGCGCAGCGCAGAGACCCTCCATTGTTCCTGACGCCCCATAACAAAGACTTGAATTTTTTTTTTCCGGGAGTTACTTAAGAGTCAAAGATTTCTGAGAAAGAGTTTGAATCAGATTCGTACTTATCGTCCTGTATTCCCAGACAATCCCGTGCAATGCAGGGCGAAATATTGTTCAAGATTTTTTCTCGAATCCTCGGAGCAAGCCATGTGTGTCTCGCTCGTGTAACCGTGTGGATCGTTCCGATGCTGCTCTGTTCCACTCAGTTGCCAAGGAATTAAAAACTAATCAGATCAAATTCTAGAGCCCTCGCTAGGTGGAGATGTATCGTTCAGTATTGAAAATACGAGCTCCTTACGCGGAATGCTCGAACTCGTGTTACAAAATACAACCTCGGAAATAAATGCACAACAGCTTTGTACGTCGACGGAATGAGTTGCATTTACATCGTTTTGTTGGACTCTGTGGTCTATCATCACGGGTACCTAAACAATCTGGAATGGACTGGAATCTACTTGCACAAGTGCTGGAGTAAAAATCTAGTCGATTTTCAAACTTCCCTTCGACAGAGTTATATCTGCTCTGTAACTTAGTACATACAGCACATCTAGGCATTTAATAGGTCCGTGTAGCATTTGACTACTCCGGAACAAATAGAGAAGTCGACCACGCATCCATTGCCACATCGACTTGCGAACCCAAGTCCATCTCCGTGAATATCTGATCAAAATTTAGGTCCGTCCAAGTGAGATCGAGCTCTCCTTCAGCGGCATCACTGCCCGCAAGTCCGGGTCGATAAATCCATTCGTTATCGTAGCAATGAGCCAGTACCACTTCTATGAGCCTGTTATAGAAACGGACGTATTTGACAAGGCGTTGTTTTCCTTGCGCTACCAAAGAAAGCAGTCGACTGCATATTTGTGCCACATGTTCAGTAATCGAGTTATCCTCCGCTTGAGACCTCCAGCGACTATAAAGCCACGTCATCCCTGTCATTAAAATGTCGTGTAACATCAACCAGGTCTGGATTCTTTCGTTTCTCTCGTGTAGTTCGGCCCACGACTCCAACACCATTTTCGAAATCTCCGCACACGATTGAAATGCCGCAGGAGTAGGATTTGGGAATGTAGGCGAAGGTCTCTTTAACAACAAACAAGCAAGGCCGTATTCGATCTGTAGCTCCAGATACTCGTTCGATTCGGGCAAAACATAGTCGCCGAGCTCAGTGTACCATCGCTGTAGACTTTGACTGAGATGTTCAGCCATGTTACGTACCGTATATCGACTCAATGATACGCCGTTTTTTGGCCTTGCAATGTAAACAGACTCGAGTATGTCACCTGTAATACGCCTCAAGCGGAAGAGATGAACCGCAGGCATTACAGCTTTGAGGTTTAGGGTTGGGGAAATAACAGCTTCTGCATCGGTGAACTTGTCGTCGTCTGTGATCTGTGGGAATGGGGCGTCTATGGCATGATTCCGTAACGATAATGTTCGTCCCGTGGATACAGCAATCATTCTATATGGACTTAAATAAGACCACTTAGAAAGGAAAGCATCCTTGTGATAAACACATACCTTTCAAGTGAATAGGTGCACCACCACACTCTTTTCCTCATTTCAACTTCGGCGCCACTTAGTCGCCATCGGGGATTGTTTCGGTGACATCCTAGTTGAATGGCAATGCTCATTGCGTATCGACTCATCTGCCATAGACTCGAGTTATGACGGACATCACCTGAGAATGTCATACACAACGTCAGAAGATTGAGAATCTGCAACATTTTCAAATCTGGGGTGTCCAGGATTTGTTCGAGGTATCGAAATGCGGTGGATAGATATTCAGTTGGGGTGTTAATATCTAGTAACTTTTGATAAAAGGAGTCTTCTTTGCTCGCATGTGTCCCTATAGCCAACACTAGAAAGACGATACATTTCTGGTAGAGTGACAAGTCTTGTGGCACGGCGTAAGCATCTGCAAACCAGCCTCGAAGGCTAGGAAGATGCAAAATAGGCCAATAGACATGTATTCGTCCGACGAATCTTGCGAGTAGGTACTCTGCTGTTCGTCTTCGGGGAAGCCCTGCTTGTGTAGTTGTAAGTGGGTCCGAAGTAATACTTGACTGAGATACTTCAGAGATAATTTCATCAAGCAATGGAGTATTTATCTGGTGAAAAAAGATTCTTGAAAATGTGCTACCCGACGCACTCCCGACTACGCTCAGTCAAACTCGTGCGCTGCCATGGGAGTTAGATAGGCGTACCATATTGCGTCCATGGTGTATCAACACTGCCAACGACTAAATTGCCAATTTCCTCGGCAAAAGCCTGCACGCTTTCTACATCCTCTTCCTGATCGACCGTCTGTTGAAGATGTAGTTCATTCTGAAAATCTCCAGTGGGCTCGCTGAGATGCTGTCTTGGATCTGCCTGCGACAAGCGTAATCTTGCCTCTAAGCGTTGAATCTTCTCATGTAATGACTGGACCACAGTGTAGGAGTATGCTACACGTTCAGTTATGTCGCAGCCAACTTTTTGACGTTGGCAAGATCCGCATTGAGGGAGTCTCAGATCGCACTATCTACGATTATTGCGTTGCTTAATTGGTTATTGGTGGGGTGTGTACGAACTTTGACTTTGCGATCGTGACATCGACTACAGGCCCGAGCTACTGAGGGCGTAATTGAAGCCGGACCTGTTTCGGTGATTTCGTCGTTTATATTCATTTCGCTCGTCATGAACGTCTTTTGAGGGGTTCGGAGGCTTTTGAACGGGGGATCTCTTTACTTCAGATACCTAGGTACCTAGTGGTGGTGGATCGCGGGGAGATACGGAAATGTTGTTCAGTATGAGGAAACCTTAAAAAATCCATGGATGTCAAAAATTCCGGATTTGGAAGTATCCGTTCCACCGCCTCACGGAAATTGAATATTAATTTACTCCTGAATATGTCTGATTGAAATCCATGGATCTCAATATTGAACTATATCCAAGGTGAAAGGACCGAATTCATCGATACGGCATCATGCCCGGAACCCCTTAGACGAAATGGAAGGAAACACCTAGGTAAATCTAATTGTCAAACACAAGAAGTCTTGCTTGTAGCGCTTGCTCCAGCCATATGCATGTTAACCCTTATTCACTTTTTAGGTAGACACCTATAATCTAAAGTTTTGACAAGATGATATCCCTCGATCTTTGAACATCGTCTTGTACCATCTTTCGATACAATTCAGATATTTTCTCCGTTACAGGCCCTCTCTGGCCATCTCCAATTATCCTACCATCAATTTCAAAGACCGAGATATGACTCGGAAACGTTCCCGTCACAAAAGCTTCGTCCGCTCCATAGGCCTCTGTCAAGGTGAAATCAAGCTCTTTGACGGGGATACCGTTAGCTTGACACAGATCAATGGTCTTCTGACGAGTGATTCCTTGCATCTGATAAGCACGAGTCGGTGCCCACACTTCTCCTTGCCGGACTATGAAGAAATTTGTTGAGTTACAAGTTTTGACAAACCCGTGAGGATCAAGCATGAGCGCTTCGTCGGCTCCAACTACATTGGCGCCAATACACGCTTGTACATCCGTTGCCTTGGAGATGTGATTCCACATTTCGTCTTTTGTGTCTGGATATCCTCTCCGGATATGGGAAGTTACCAGACGCAGCCCTTTAGCTTTGGCGTTTGGGTCTGCCGCTTTGTGTTCGGGAATAATAACTATCAGTGGAAGACCAATGTTGACACTTGGATTTTGGTATGGCGTAGACTTCAAGCCTCGACTAACAACTAGTCGAATATGGACGTCGTTGTCGCTTTGCATGCCGTTGCCATCGATTGTCTTGTGAATTAGACCAACAAGTTCGCGCTTGGTCAGGCCGAGATTCATTGCCATTGCTTTCGCCGATTGGAATAATCGGTCAATATGTTCGCGGCAAAATTGAACCCGACCGTTATATACTCGTAACCCCTCCTATTGTTATTTTTTTTAGCAGTGTTCTGCTGGGTATGATATTCCGATTTGCTGGTACACGAACCCAAATGCCGTCACCGATCAGGAAATTCGAATCAAAGACTGACACCTTTGCTTCATTCCTAGGGACAAGTTGAAAATGACCAGTCACCCCATCTCTAATCCCAATCTTCAAATTGTTAATTTTCTTATTCTCCAAAAAAAGCTCTCGGGCATGAAGAAATATTCTACCTTGATGTTCTCATTTCGGGAGTCTGGGACCACAGCATGGGTCGCTCCAGTACCGTTGGCTCCTCGCATGACCGCAACGCCGAGCTTGAAGAAAAAGGCAAATATACGTGAATCAGAAGAAAATGAATATCAAAGGCTTTGGTCGACCTTTAAATTCAAATTGATTCTATTCAGCTCTTCTCTGTTACATCTGTGTTGGCTAGAGACATCGGACTGGTCCGAGTGGGGTCGGACTAGCCCGAGATAGTGGATATCTTAAACTTTTTCTCCTATGTTGTGCTTCGAATTTGTGATCCTACCCGGCCAACTTCATTGGTATGTTTTAACGACACCAAGCTTCCCGGTGGAAACTATTCGGCCCTGTCCGAGATAAGAACCATGATGTCTCCGGGTTCCTTGCACGCTACCTAGTTATCTTGAGTTTGACATGGAGCCATCTAGAGGTCGCGCAAGGAGAGCGACAATTGCGTGCTCTGCAAGAGTTTTCCAAGGTTCATAAAGCCAGCTCGATTTCTACCTCTGAGCAAGAATATATATTCAACCTTGGAACCATGCTCCGATCTCATGCAGTCAGGTCGTCAAAGTCATCACACTCTCCTTTTGAACCATGAGTTCCGCCAACGAAATCATTGCCGATATGAAAGCCAAGGGGATTCTGGAGGGGACTCTCGAGACACCTCTGGATGTCGACTTGACTAATTCGGAGTCTGAGCTGATTTCTCCAGAACAGAATAAACGCCTTCGACTGAAAGCGGATCTGGTCGTTTTGCCACTCATGGTGATAGCATCAACACTCGCGTTCCTCGACAAGGTCAGCCTCTCAACTTTATAGATCTTTCCCGAATCTGTATACTAATTCCCGATAGAATGGAATGGCATACGCAGCAGTCTACGGAATGAAGACAGATGCAAGATTGCAAGGTCAAGAATACAGCTGGCTAGGCTCAATTTTCTATTTTGGTTATCTCGCGATGGAATTCCCCGCGCTGTGGTTCTTGACCAAAATACCTATTGGCAAATACGTTGGGGCGATGCTTTTTTGCTGGGGTGCTTGTCTCTGCGGCATGGCTGGCTGTTCAAATTTCGCAGGCCTTGCTGCAGTCCGATTCTTGCTGGGTATATTTGAGGCGGGTATATTGCCTTGTTTCATGGTTCTTACCTCCGTGTGGTATGCGAGAAACGAGCAACCGATAAGAACGGCTCTATGGTACAATACTTTTGCTGGTGTGGGTATCTTCAGTTCCTCGAAAAATGAAAAACCATACTGACCAAGGTAGATTTTTGGCGGCATTCTGAGCTACGCTATTGGGCATGTATCAGGGCCATTGGCGACCTGGAAGGTAAGTTGTCCAGCGATAGTGTGTCAGATCGCTGCTAACTATTTGCCAGTACATTTTTCTCATCTACGGTGCTGTCACGATGTTTGTCGGCATCGCAACAATTTTCCTTCTGCCGGATTCCCCAGCCAAAGCGTGGTTTTACAGCAAAGAGGAACGAAAGCTTGCAACTATGCGTACGGCTCACAATCAAACTGGAATCTCTACCATCAACGTTAGTTTTCCAAATTCTCGATTTATTCTTAGCGATGCTCTCAGCGATCGTCTTACTTATCTTCATCTAGTCTTGGAAAGTACATCATGTGCTGGAGGTCCTTCGTGATCCTAAATATTGGTGTGTTGCCGTATATGTGGTGGCACAGTCTATCACCAACGCCGGAATCACCAATTTCAATCCATTGATTATTGCCGGCTATGGGTTCTCCCAGACAAAGACTACGCTTATGGCAACGCCACAGGCAGCTGTAGCGTTTGTTGCGCAGATCATAGCCACCGCTATTACATTCCTAGTTCCCAACGTACGCTGCCTTCTTTGGGTACTATCTTGCTTTCCGGCGCTGGCCGGCTCCGTCATGATTCATAGTAAGTGAGCTATCGCTAATGACAATTATATATGCTAATACAAGACGGTATAGCCTTGAATATAACTTCGCAACGAACTGCGTCTCTCATAGGAGTGTACTTGATGGGGTTCTATAATGTCTCATGGGTATTGGTCCTGAGTCTCCAATCGTCAAACACCGCAGGCACGACTAAGAAGACCTTCACATCGGTCTCCGTGGCAGTCTTTTATTGTACTTCTCCCTTACCTGTTTTTGTCGCTCCTCTACGTTGCTAACAACAAGTCTAGCAATTGGAAACATCATCGGACCCCAGTTCTTCCGTACCTCGCAAGCTCCACACTATCCACTGGGCATTTTTGCAATGATGGTCTGCTTCGTGATCATGGCAGTCACCGGAGTTATATATTGGTGAGTTACGAGATTCACTTTCAAACCCCAACAGAAAAACATGTACTCACGCTTTGCAGGCTTCTATGTTTCTTCGAAAACAAAAGACGAGACCGTGTGTACGGACCACCAGACGCTAACGAAGTTATTGTCGGCTTGCAGGTTGAGGCGGAAGACAGGACGGATAAGGAAAACATCAATTTCCGCTACGTATACTGAGCATGGCGATATAATAGAAATAAGTAAATATTTATTACGAAGAATCGCCAAGGCTGTGTATCTATAAGAAGTTTTTATTCTCTGTTAAACAAATAAATTGATGCCTTGAAATAATTTCTCGTATTCGATACGTAACATTGTTACCGGTAAATAACGGATACGTACTGTTATTTACACGTAATGCCAATGGCGCGTGGCCGACCATCGGAGTGGGGTAAATCCACAATCCTAGCCAACCAGAGCGCTTCTAGACAAAATGTGGCTGCGTCCGTTTTCGTAGTTCTCCTTATCAGATCCGCTTGAAAAGACCAACAGAGTTATCTGATCCGACGTAATTCCCGATGTGGCCCCACCACATTTTTTGTTCTTCCCTCTTTTTCTTCCTCGACTTCCATTTTTGCTGGCTGCTTCTATTAAATCTGCTCGTTTACTTCGGCGCATGATTCGGATTTAATCTAAGCATGTTCCGTCTTCCGGAGTAGCCTCGCAGAATCCTTCTGGCCCTATATATTATCCTGTAGTCGTTCACTTTCTGCTCCAATTTTTCTCTTTTGATTCTCTTGTGAAACTCAGGCCGTTGCTAGCAAGTTTACTTTCTTGCCTGTATCCGTGTTGTTCGCAGCCCTTGATACTCTAAAGAGCAAAACATACAGGAAAAGGAGAATAGTCTCTTTTAGTATGGGCGTTCTCGAAAATATCCGCGGTCGCGATACGTCGCTGACCAACGCTGCTGCGAATCGCGTTGATGAAAAGTCTCCTGAGCAGACCCAGGATGCCTCTGCCACTGATTCCGATACTCTGAGTCTTGAAGCTCGCAACGAAAAGGAAGTTCAGACTCATCCGGATCAGGTCACTGCGGATGCAGATATTGGCGTTCAAAAAGCGGAAGCTACGGCTTTGGTCTGGGGCAAGAAGACCGTTTATGCGGTATATGCTTGGTGAGTTCTTTAGTTCAAGTTGATGCAAGACTTCTCGATAAAGACTTTGTCACTGACTAAATGTAGGATTTGGGTGTGCTTCTTTATGCTCGCCTTTCAGTCCGCTATAGGCAACAATCTGTTGTATATTGCTTATGCGGATTTCCAATTGGCCCCTGCAGTGTCCACGGCCAACATCCTCGCTACAGTCATTGGTGGCGTCCTCAAACTTCCCATCGGTAAAACTCTGAACCTAGTCGGTCGTGCTGAGGGTCTTCTCTTCTTCGTGGCAATCTATATCCTGGGCATCATTCTGCTCGCAGCATGCAACGGCCCCAGTGCCTACGCAGCTGGATACGTGTTGTATTGGATTGGATATGACGCTATTTACTTGATCCTTGATGTCTTCATGGCCGATACTTCAGGCTTGAGAAACCGAGCGTTTGCTTTTGGCTTTGCTACCACACCGTTCATCTGCACCGCTTTCACTGGCCCACTTGCAGCACAATCCTTTGTGAAAACCAGTGGCTGGAGATGGGGCTACGGAACTTTTGCTATAATCATGCCTTTCGTATTCCTTCCGTTGGCTGTTGTCTTCAAGTTCTACGAGCGCAAGGCCATTAAGCTGGGTCTCTTCAATCGAAAGGCCAGCGGTCGCTCATCCACGCAATCTATCAAACACTATTTCCACGAATTTGACAGTAAGCTACAACTCAAATATCTGATATCTTGTTGAATTTCCGAATGCTAATTAATCTTGCTAGTCGTCGGTGCTTTTCTGCTAATGACTGCGTTTGTCTTGTTCTTGCTGCCTTTCAGCCTGGTGACATATGGCCGCGCTACCTACAAAAGCGCCACATTCATTGCAATGGTCGTGATCGGAGTCTTACTCTTTCCCGTCTTCGCAATCTGGGAGGCATACTTTGCGCGAACCCAGTTCATTCGTTGGGAGCTTTTCAAAAATCGCACGGTGCTCGGTGCTTGTATTTGTGCCGTAATAGTCAATTTCTCGTTCTACTGCTGGGACTTGTACTACTATTACTTCATCATGGTGGTTTACAACCTCGACATCTCCATGACCGGTTACATGACCCAAATCTACAACGTGGGATCGTGTTTCTGGGGTCCTGTCTTCGGTGTCTACGTGCGATACACCAAGGAATTTAAAAGGGCATGTCTATTCTTTGCGATTCCCTTGTTGCTGCTGGGTGCAGGTCTGATGATTCATTTCCGCGGCCAAGACGGATCGATCAACTATATCATCATGTGCCAGATCTTCATTGCCTTCTCGGGAGGCACCCTGGTCATCGGCGAAGATATGGCAGTCATGGCCGCGTCGGATCGCATGGGTGTCCCCATGATGCTTTCACTGATTGGGTTGGCGAGCAGTATCGGATCTTCGATCGGATCTGCCGTCTCAAGCGCAATCTACGCTCGCACGTTCCCAGAGGGTCTTCTCCAAGCTCTACCGGCCGATCAAAAAGCCAACGCTACCACAATCTATCTTGGTGGATACGCAACGCAGCTCTTGTACCCCGTGGGCAGCCCAACTCGTGATGCTATTGACTATGCATGGGGCTATAGTCAGAAATACGGCGCTATTGCTGCCACTTGCGTTGCTGTGTTGTTGATTCCTGCGGTTGGTATGTGGAAGAATTACCGAGTCGATAAGCAGCAGAACAAGGGTACTCTTCTGTAATTTCCTCGGAAAGAACAATCTCTTGGGGGATTTGTGAAAAGACAGAGCCTCTCTTTGCTCTAGGATTTTAAAAAGGTAGGCGGGACACTGACGCCGTTCCAATGTTGCCTGTAATCATGATTAAAATTATGAGGAAGCCATGTATCATAGTGGCCGAACATCATAGCCATGCGAGTTTAATTATTTGAAATAAAGAACCCCTAATTACTATGAAGATATTATTCAAAATGAATTCGGAGCTACATGAATTTACTGTAAAAAGAGAAGAAGCATTAATGTTCTCAATTGGCTATCGGCGAGTGTCTTTTGAAGCAACGCGGATCACTATCTTTCCCCTTGCCCGATGAGTCCTCAATTTGTCAAAAGCCTGAACTGCGTCGTCAAAAGCAAAAACACTATCAATCACAGGCTTAACTTTCCCGTCCTTGATCCAGTCCGTAATTTGCTTCATGTCCTCATACCGGTTCTTGAAAAACACCAGCTTATACGGTCGTTGTCCGCCACCCATGATACGAGGTCTAATGAGCCGTCCGGCAGTGGAAAAATGAGACTCGTTTCCAACTTGCGAAAATACCTTTCCAGGTAATAAAAAAGTGTGGCATTCGCGGTAGAGGTTGTCGGGTTTGCCAATCATGTCTAAAGCGAGACTGAACATCGGCCCTTGGTTGCGAAGGTAGTCCACCACATCAACAGTGGTATAGTCAAGCACTTCATCGGCACCTATGTCCTTGAGGAGAGCAACGTTGCGCGTGGAGCAGGTTGCCGTTACGTGACACCCCAACGCTTTCGCAATTTGAATAGCGTATGTACCGACTCCCCCGGAACCTCCGTTTATGAAAACGTGATCGTTGGCTTGGACCTGGTCTTGTATGACTTGTAAGGCAGTCTGACCTGCTATCCCCACCGTCGCAGCAGCCTCCAAATCCACTCCTTCCGGTAGGGGCACTACCGTATCACTGTCTGCCACAGTATACTCAGCCAACGCGCCGTGCTGGCGCGGCAAAGGTAGACATCCCAGAACCAGCTGGCCTATCTTCACATTCGTCACTTTGGCTCCAGTCGCAACTACCGTGCCGCTAAAGTCCATCCCCGGTGATGCCGGCATCGATACTACACATCTGTACAGCAGTCCCAGGTCTTCGGGTACTTTGTAATCCGCTGGATTCAGAGATGTGGCTGCCACTTTGATGAGGACTTGTCCAGGCTTCAAAACCTGGCCTGGACGATCGGCTGTATCGGATTTGTACAGGTTTTTGTGTAATCCACCGCCTGCAGTGGTGTTCCATAACCAAGCCGTCATTATGGCAGGAAAAGAGGCTGTGTTACCGGCCATGATGAGTTTCCAATGTGCAGAGCACAGGAGCGCCCGAAGTAATTTTTGATTACTCTCAACACATGTGGTATCAACTACCACCACTCGGACCCTTTCCAAGACTTGCACACTTGGGTCAGACGTTGAAGTTAACGTAAAAGGCTGGCACGGACCGTATGGCTGAAATCGGACAACAAAGATTCCGATAATGTCGATTTTTCTGACACCAGTTCTCAAAACCGATACGAAGCTGTAAAATATCGTAGTTAATTTGTGAAGAATAGAAGCAGGAAATAGCGGTATGACTGGAAAAGAAGAGAGGAAATTCTGAGACGCAAGAAGACCCTGATGAATCATGACTGCCTCTAACTGGTTAATCTAAGTTGCCAGGCAACAAGGCAGTAAGGCAGTAAGGCAACAGCACGGAATCAGGCAACAAGGCATCCAACACGTGTCTGACGAACGCCTTCCTAAAGCAGTCTAGCGTGGCCCCTGAGGAACCGAGGAATTCTCAAGGGATCCATGACATGACATCATCCGCGCTTTCTCATTGACCCCGGAATCTCCTCTTTTTATTCTCACAACCCAGTCATGTTTGTTGTTTATATCTATCTATATGCTTTATAAATCTGTATATATTATCATCTTGATTATCGATCCCTGTTGTGTCGGCATTGTCTACATACGCCTGCTAATGTAAGAGTTCACTGTCTCTACATTGGACATACGTGATACCCATCGTCTTTTGTTGTTGTCGGCATCGTCCTGAAAATGCCATTAAATACAGCCTGTGTTGCAGCCAGTGTGACGCCGACTGTCCTATCAACATGGGCAGCTCATGTGAGTGTTGCTTACTGCGTAAATGCCTTACTCGTGAGGTAGGAATACTGACAACCCTTCCAGTATCTCGATAGAAAGTCGCGACATCTCAAACCTACAGCTCACATATCATACGAAGAAGGGCTACGGGTCGTGCGTGCTTTTCTTGACCATGCTGCACACCACACCGTCGAGGAACTCCAATCGTTCACTGCTCAAAAGATTCCATCTCCGACGTGGGTCAAGATCCAGGAACAGGTTGTATCTGAACAATACCTCGTCGATGCTGCCAATCACATAAATGCGCAATTGGGTGAAAGAGGGATCAAACGCGTGGGGGGCCGGACTTGGTGGCAATGGCGCGGGCAACAAGTAGATCTCAAGTGCGAGTGGATTGAAATGAAAAATGATTACAAGGCGAGGAAACAGGCAAATGCGCGCTGTAAACGAGTGATGCTCTACGTGCACGGAGGGGCGTATTTCTTCGGAAGTATTGAAACACATCGATATCAGATGCAGCGCCATGCAAGGAAACTCAAAGCTCGTGTTTTTGCTCGGTACGATTTCTTGTTCTTGACTATCAATTGCTCTTGACTAATCGGGTCGTAGTACGTTCGCTTACCCAGGATGCTCTGGCTATACCTAACGTTCTATGAATAGCTTCCTACCGATTGGCCCCGCAATTTCCGTTCCCGTGTGGGCTACACGACTGCCTGGCGGCGTATCTATACCTGTTGACTCTTCAAGATCCTACAGAGATTATTCTAGCGGGTGATTCCGCTGGCGGAGGCATGGTACTATCGTAAGACTTCTCCGTGCCATGATTGAATTACGTTGTCTAATGAAATGAAGCATGTTGGTCATTCTACGCGATCAAGGAATTCCATTCCCTGCCGGTGCCATTCTCATTTCACCATGGGCCGACCTAACTCATTCCTTTCCGTCCGTGGCTCAAGCGAGCAAATTCGATTATATCCCGGACCACGGCTTCCTACATCGACCATCACGAAGTTGGCCACCGCCAAATTCAGATGACCTGGCATATATATCTAAAAATGCCAATCAGAAGGACTCCTCCGGTGGGAATTCCCGCAAAATTCCCCCGATCTCCGATGCTCATCGAGCCGATGACGATCAGCAAGTTGCAATTCAAGGATTCTCTGTTCGAGAAGCCAGCACAAAAGATGCTAGTCATACTTATCCGGGTTTGCAGAGTGGTATTGATGGAGAGCCGACCGAAGATGCCGGATCGATTCTTGCAGACAATCTTGTCGTGCCCATGCAGGACAATACCGTCATCGAAATCAAGGACCAAATTCAGATGTACGCCCCGAACCAGATGCTCTCTCATCCACTTGTATCACCAGTGCTACAGCCAACTCTCGGCGGACTACCTCCATTGCTCATACTCACTGGTGGAGGAGAATTGCTTCGTGACGAGCAAGTCTACTTGGCACACAAAGCGGCAGATCCAATGGCGTATCTCCCTCCCGATATTTTCCTGGACGAGCACGACCCAGACAGAAGCAAAATACACAAATATGAGCCGACAAACGTCCAGCTGCAGGTATGGGACGATCTATGTCATGTTACGCCCACATTAAGCTGGACTCGACCTGCGAAATTCATGTATCGATCCATCGCACAGTTTGGCGCCTGGGCTTTAGCGCATGCCCAGCAAGAAGAAATCGAGATTCCAGATGATGACGCTTCCTCTACATCCAGCAAATCCTCTTCTACTGTAGATAGTGAAGAGCCAGTTACTACATCTATCGGTAAAGCGGGTGACCCCTTGCCGCCGTTTCGAAAGCACATGATTCGACAACGAGTCGATCGGCATGGTATGATATATTCACTAGACGGACCAGAATCCTTACCTGGATGCCAACATCCACGCGAGAAAGTCGGCGCCTTGAATCCGGCTATCGTCAAAAAATGGAGTTTAGCCAAGAAAGCATGGGATGAGAAATTCGCCAAGCAAAAACTCGCTGTTCAGCGTCGTCGAGTCAAGGATTTTCAAAAAGGATATTTTGGTTTTGATCATGAAATTCCCCCGGCATGTTCTGCGGCTAGTCGGCGAATGGAGAAAGATCTTGTTACTACCATCAAAGTTCGAAAGAGTTACGGCATGATGCTGTGGTCACGTTTTGCCAGTAAACACGACCAGGATGTTGTTGAGAAGGAAAACAAGCAGGATCAGCTGGCACAACCGAGTCATAAGAAAGATCAGAGTGACAAAGATGAGACAACCAAGCAGACAATACCAGGCGTTAATGAAAGCGTCAAACAACCTGATCAGGAAGGATTAGCTCCTCTCGCTACAGACCAGAGATCTCATAGTCGTTCACGAAGTCGCTCTCGTGTTGTCAGCGACGACGGTCAAGCCCAGGAACTCGACTCCGATCAGCAGAATGCGTCTTCATCAACGCCGAATGGCGATAGATCATTTCTGCTTATCCCGGGACTTGATACCAACAACAGCGAGCAATTGAACAAGTACAGAGCAACAGACAATGCAAGCACTGCTGCACTTCTAAATGCCAACGGTGTACTTTCCAGCGCTGATATATCTACCACCTCGGATGCGAAAGACTTGCGCTCCCTAGCGAGTACACGACATTCCTTTCTGAGCGATCAGAACGCAAGTGTCGTCGTCACAACTCTATCTAATAGTGGACCTCCAACACCTAGCATCATCACAACGGATACTACAATGGACTACACGGAGGATGCGAACGCTAGCACTAGAGCACTTCATCACGTTCCTTATATTTTGCAAAAACAACAATCCGAGACGCAAAACGGGCTTACAACTCAGGCAAACCAGAATGAGCCGACTACGGTTGACACGGCGGTCGTAGACGTCGAGCATGATTCAATGAACGAGCCCAAGACTCCGAAAGCCAGCACATACGAAGAAAGTGGAGGAATACTTGAGATGGGTGAAACCAGACCGGAGATGCCTGATCGAGACGAATTTGTGACTGCGGAGGAAATACCTACTTGATTTCGGTCGATGAATGTTTGGAGAGCTTCAGACGTTTTGTATATAAATTTTGAATAGATTTGTCATGGTACCTGGGTAATATTCCAGGTTGGAAGGAGATTTAGTTACGATTATCTGAATTTGAAGTCTTTTAGATTGGAATATCGTAGTGAACATTTCAAGAAGACCTCCGTACCTAGTACCTGGGTAACAACCTTGGAACCGAGATAGCGAGGTGGTTTTGCTTAGAGACTTACCGGAATTCAAATGAACCTTCAGGAGTGTACCCGATTTTCAAGGTTGATTACGTCTCTTGAGCTTTTGTGATTATTAATAAGGTTCCTTTGCACGAACTCCGCCCCCTGTTTGGAAGATCAATTTCAAAATGACTACTTAGGAGTATATTTAAATTTACAATCCACACAAGAAGTTCTACCTCATACCCAATCTATGCCAACAGCCTTCGCAACCTTTTCCGATATACTCATAAATGCCCTCCTTCGAGCGCTATCCGAATCTCCTTCCTCTGCGACCACGGTCGGCATACCCCGATCCGCATCGGCACAGACCTTCGCGTCGAGAGGGATATCGCCTAGAAAATCAATTCCAAGTCTTTGACACTGCGCCACCACTCCCTGAGTGCCGCTATCGTCGGTGGCAGCATGCAAATGTGAAAAGATCTTTGTTTCGTGGCCGCAATTGGGACATGAAAAGAAAGCCATGTTCTGAACCATGCCTAGCACGGGTACATTCATTTTCTGGAACATGCCGAATCCACGCACTGCGTCACGTAAAGCAATGTCCTGGGGTGTAGAGACGATGACCGCGCCATCGAGAACGATTTCTTGGCCGATTGTAAGTTGCACGTCTCCTGTGCCGGGAGGGAGATCGAGGATGAGGATATCGAGTGGACCCCACGATACAGAATGTAGGAGCTGTTGCATTGCTTTTGTAACCATGAGGCCTCGCCAGGATATTGGCGTAGTGTCCATGGGCGGTGAATCTGATTTGTCGTTGTATGTGGCAGACTGAGTATTAGCGGCTGGGGGAAGAAGATAGCCCATCGACATAGATTTGAGGCCATAATTTGTTAATGGAATTAGACAATTATTCTCGTCCAGGCGCGGTTCACCGTGTAGATTGAGTAAAGTAGGTATAGAGGGACCGAAGATATCAGTGTCGAGGATTCCCGTTCGAATGCCGCGACGAGCCATAGCAAGTGCTAAATTGACTGCGTAACTGTCAGATTGTCCTCTCCTTCTCTCGCTCAAGAATAATTTCGTATCGTACCTGCAATAGTTGACTTTCCCACGCCACCCTTGGCAGAAGACACTGCGACAACTTTTGCGACATCACGGATTCTGCGCTTTTGGGGTAACCCGCGCCGACTTTTGAGCGTGGGAGGAGTTCCGGATTTGGGTAATCCCTGATATTGTCGAGACACTTAGCACTGCTCGTTTTTCATTAGATATTGTGGAAAGGAGAGACAGAGACATGGTGCAGGCAGGGTCATACCAGAGGATTGTCGTGCTGCAAGCTCCGGACTGTTGTGAAGAATCGCTGCAGGCGCATTTTGAAGGTCGCAATTGTTGCAGCTTGCCCTGTCGAATTTTCACGATATCATTGGTAACGCCAGTTAACAAGCGCAGTAGATAATATAAATAATAAGGATTAATTGACCGTGAGGATATATTTGTTAAAGTATTGCGCGTTGACGGACGAGCAAGTTGAAGCAAGATCGAATCCCGGCAGCAACTTCCCTCGCAGAACAAGCGGCCCCACCCATTGGGAAATTTTCCCCGAACCTCCAAAAAAATATTAGCGCCGCCTCCAAAAAAAGTTTTGATTGTATTCATTATCGCCCTCCCAGTCGTACACGTACATACTGTCTTTCAGCAGCGCAAAGAAAAGAAGAACAATGGCAATAAAAAAGCCAGGCTCAAAGAGTCTCGCTGATCAGCTAGCAGATCTAGAGGATCCAACTCCAAAAGGTTTGTTCTTGTCCGATGCGTGCCACAAGAAGAAATTTTGCGCGCATCAACTAATAATCTCGCAAAGACTTTGATCCGGAAGATTCAGACAGGGGAAAATTCGATAGTGAAGGTGAATCGGACTTGGGAGAAGATGAGGATGCCGGGCGTGAACACTACGAGAACGTTGGGTAAGCGAATCCAAATTCTCATTCCAAGTACCGCTGTTAATCCGATATTGCAGCAAGAGCAAGCTCCGAAAGCCCGAGACGATCAGCCTAGGAAAGGAATATGCAGGGTCTCGCGTCAGCAGAGACGTTTTAGACGATGAAGACGACGATAGAGATCCATTCGCTCGAAGTTCCGACGACGAAGACGATGAAGATGAAGATGAAGAAAGCGACGAAGACGGATCTGGAAGCGAAGGCTCAGAAGCATTTGATGAGGAGGATGACGAAGAAGATGGTATATCGGACGATGAGAGCGATGATGACATGTCAGAATCCGAAAATGCGGACAAGGGTTCAGGAAAAGACGAACGTGCCGAGCTGAGACGGCTGATGGCCACAGACCAGAAGTCGGTAGCTGCAACTATGTCGCAGGCCGCAAAAGCCGATGCCAGCAAGGGATCTGCAGTCAAACAGCAAAGATTGGCTTTTGATGCTTTACTGAATGCTAGAATTAAATTACAAAAAGGCTTCACGTCAATCATCGATTCGTCCGGTCTCTCGTGGGAGACTGAATCGGATAATATCGACGCCATCAAAAACGCAGAGACAGCTGCGTTGGCCCTGTGGTCGACGCTGGAAGAATTGCGACTAGCGCTTGCGGACTTTCAAACTCAGGAAAACACCAAGAAGCGAAAACGACCGGCTCCCGTCTCTGAAAATACTACGACAGAGGCCCTCTGGCAGCGAATGCAAGATCTTGAAACCGAATCCGCGGTTCGTCGTCGAGCGATCCTTGAGAAATGGAATCACAAAGTCCGTGGAACCAACTCCAGTCTGGCTCAAACTAGAGGGAAACTGCTCGCTACTTCGGACAATTCCATCACCGCTGTGCTTGACGCTCATGTTGCCACCGAGCTCGACGATCACATCAACAAAAAGAAGCGTACTCAGGAAGCTTCTGGGCCTGTTTACGACGACACGGCTTTTTACCAAAGCCTGCTACGAGATCTGGTTGAGCAGCGCATGTCCTCTTCCGACGCAGTGACCAATGGCCTCGATTTACTGCAATTACAGATTCCGACCCACGCTACTTCTGGAATGCGGAAGGACAAGGTTCGCAAGGATGTCGACACCAAGGCATCCAAGGGCCGGAAAATGCGCTACAATGTGCACGAGAAACTGCAAAATTTCATGGCTCCAGAAGACCGCGGTACCTGGAGCGACCGAGCGCGTGAGGAGTTTTTTGCATCTTTACTGGGCAAAACTGCGGTTGGATTGCTTGGTGAAGCAGACGAGGAGGAAACTAACGGTGTCAATGGAGCTGGTCCAGGGTCTGATGAGGACGATCTCGAGGAAAGTGGGTTGAAGCTATTCAGGAGCTAGATTTGGATATCGATAGTACAGTACACAGTACACAGTACACACTAGACGTTCTCTAGATATTGTATTGATTTTGTATTGATTTGGGCTGTATACACCACAATTAGAAGAGTAGGATGTCAGAGTCGAGCTTTATAGAGTATCTTCTGGGTAGTGGAAACAGTTGCATTTGTTCATGGCAGGAGCGAGAGGAAAACAACAACTTGCTGTATCTGGTTTAGCGCAGTGGCACACAACCTCAGGCTACAAGGCTGCAAGGCTGCAAGGCTACCAGGCTCCAAGGCGCTAAGGCGTTAGTTTGCCTTCGTCCAAATTCGACCGGGAACAAACAACTCTCGCTCAGACTAGCTCATTCAACCTCAAAAAGTACAAAGCTGCTTTTCGTTCTTGTTACGACTTCACTTCTTCCTTCTCTCACATTCCCTCTACTACTCGACTATCTAGATATCTACTCGGATTATTTCCCTAATTCTCGTCCAGCTTCTCTGAGCATTCACTCCCATTACACACACACACCTCTTGTTGGACTTTTGGTTGCTCGTTCTACCGCGGTTCTCGACCCCCTTTGACATAGACCTTACTCATGGCTTCAGTAAGTTTGTTTTTTATTACCCCCAGAGAGGGACAGAGAGAAAACTCCTCCACCAGCGACGAGACATCGCATTGCCGATGATATGAGTATTCAAACTCATTTAGATATCCCACTACCAGCTTGATGGAAATTTTCTTGAGCAAGTTACTGACCATGATCTCATTTCCTGCGCAAAACAGCCCCGTCCTCCTCACAATTTCGGTATTTCGAGTCCTCTTCCCAACGGCGCTGCGCCATCTGGTCCTGTTCCAGGCGCAACACCTCTTCTCCCAAATAACGGCCGAATCATCCAGAATGGTCCTGTGCGGGTGCTTTGCGTTGCAGATGTCAGAGGTATGTTTTGTGTCGGGTTGAGACTTGCATTGTAAAGCAGTCGCGGGAGAATAAATCGTGTTGATGTTAATTCCGGTCTAGGCAACTTGAAGTCTCTGAATGAGCTTGCAAAGCAGGCCAACGCAGACCACATCATTCATACGGGCGATTTTGGATTCTACGATGAATCCTCTCTGGAGCGAATTGCGGACAAGTGAGTGCTTATCTTCTAGGCTCGTCGACTGAATCACTGAGCTGAGCTGGATAAGCTAACGGGAATCGCATTGCAGGACCTTAAAACATGTTGTCCAATATTCGCCCCTCCTTCCTGATCACGTCAAACGGTCGATTTCTCAAATCCCCCCTCAGCAACCCGTCAAGTCCAGGTTCGCCCCCGAGCAACTCCCTCTGTCCGAGCTGCCCCAGCTCTTGGACAAGCGCCTGACATTAGACGTGCCCGTGTACACCGTGTGGGGTGCGTGCGAAGATGTGCGAGTGTTGGAGAAATTCCGGTCTGGTGAATACAAAGTCGACAACCTTCACATCATTGACGAGGCCAATTCTCGACTCCTTGATATCGGCGGCATTAGACTACGTCTTCTGGGGTTGGGCGGCGCTATAGTCATGCACAAGCTGTTCGACAACGGGGAAGGTAAGACGACTATTGCCGGCGGTCAAGGCACTATGTGGACTACGCTGCTACAGATGGGCGAACTTGTCGACACTGCCAACCGCGTTTACGATCCGTCGGAAACTCGTGTATTTGTTACACATGCCTCCCCCGCCAGAGAGGGAATGCTGAACCAGCTTTCGGTCACTTTGAAGGCTGATTTCTCGATATCCGCGGGTCTGCATTTCCGATATGGCTCGTCGTACAACGAGTTCTCCGTTAACCCCACTCTCGACCACTATCGCGGCAAGCTGGCAGCTTCCAAAGCTTCGTTCAACGATGTTTGGGACACTGTTCGTGGGGAGGTTGAATCAGCAATCTCGTCGAACGAAGCGCAAAA
Source organism: Talaromyces borbonicus (assembly GCA_002916415.1). Taxonomy (NCBI): domain Eukaryota; kingdom Fungi; phylum Ascomycota; class Eurotiomycetes; order Eurotiales; family Trichocomaceae; genus Talaromyces; species Talaromyces borbonicus. The sequence continues at coordinate 87,648 of NBSA01000021.1, read as the reverse complement.
GACCCTGCTCGATAATGCACTCGACATTGTTAACAAGATGCCTTCGGTTGCTAACGGAGGCAACCCGTTCGGCGGTCCTGTTGCTACTGCCAACGCCGGCGGGCAGGTAGACGAGAGCGCTTTTAAGAACATGTGGAATTTCAATCTGGCAGACGCTGCCTTTGGATACCTTGTGCTGGAGATCGACAATGGCCGAATCGGTACTGAAATGCGAGCTCAGGGATTCAACTTCTCCCACCGGACCGGCAAACCAGGCACTGCTGCGGCGGCAGCAACTCAACTAGGCGGCGGACCTGCTCAATTCGGCCCGGCTGGTCAAGCAGGTCGACAAGTGCCGTATCCTGGTGCAGCCCAGGCCAAACCTCAAGCTCCACCAGCCACGACCGTCTCTCCTGCGCCCGTCATTCCCAAATCCGCCACTCCTCAGCCTGCCGTGACCACCGACAAGGAGACCAACGGCAGCAACAAGGAACATGACAAAGCATCCGAGTCTCCAGCTTTCAAGGGCGAGAAGAAACAGAGTAATGGACTTTTCATTTCCAACGTTGAAAGCGAACAAGCCGCGCGCGATCTGTTCCCGGAAGAGGACCAACCAAAGATCGTCAAGGTAGAGAAATGGGGCAAATTCGGCCACGTCGTGACGTTTGGTACACCCGAGGAAGCCAAAGCCGCTTTGGACCGACAACCCATCGAACACAAGAAACCTACTCCTCAGGGTCAACCGCGCAAACCCAATATCAAATTCTTCGAGGACCGTGGGTCTCGTCGTGAAGGAAACGCAGGGACATGGCAAGCTAGTTCTCGCGGTGGTGCCGCCACCGCTGCTGGTGTTTCCTCTGCTGGTCCAACGCGTGGGGGTTACCAGAGCGGAGCCAGCGATAGCGAAACCGGACGAGGTCGTGGAGTAGGTTTTGGTCGTGGAGGAGGTCGCGGAGGTCGTGGCTCAGACCGTGGAGGCAGAGGCCGCGGTGGACGTGGTGGTGGTTTCGGCCGATCTGGAGATTCGTCTACCACAGACAACAAACCCGCAACTGCATCAACTGGAGGCGAGTCGTGAGTGTATTTGAATCAAAAGACTTTTTTCCCTTCCTTTTCCCTTTTCCGCCTTCTTGTAACGACATGGTTGTAGTATTTTATTTCTTCCTTCTTATCATTGTATGTGTGTCGTCCTTTATATCCGGTTTAGTCACTTGCGGTATCCTACCTAGGTAGTTTTTTTTTTTTTTAGAGAAAAGAGAAGACAGTGCGGATTATCAATATTCTCTCCAGGGCTGTTGTGGAAGGGTCTAGTTTCTACATCTAATACCTGAGTTTCAACGTGGCGAAAGTCAGAATCTACCTAGGTATAATTGAATGATTTTAATATTCCCGAGGTCTCTTCGAATTCTCAAATACAGGTGCATTTGTCTAAGATGTAGATACTGCATGTTTAACGGTATGAGCCACACACATAGCATACCTAGGTAGTTGGCATTGCATAGTCTTACGATATAATCATATACCTAGGTATCTCTAAAATAGTACCCATCCAGCACACCGAAGTACGATCATGGAATGAATCAATTCGTTTCAAGACAATCATCGAAGCCTGACTTGAACAAATGCTCATTTCTCTATGGCCAAACGACGAGCTAGGGAGCATGATATAGGACTTCAGACTTGAACCTTGTTCTTGCGTCCATAGTACCACAGCATATTCCTGTGCAGTCTTGTCTGTCTCGATGGCCACGGCAAAAGTCTGGAAAATCAATCATCGTGTTCACCCACATTTTCAGTTACTTTTCGATTTGTCAGGTATGATGCTTTTGCTGGACGATGAGGGGGAGTGGATGAATACTCGCGCTTCTTTGACGAGGGTGATTCTCGTAGCCGATCACCAGACGTAGGACATGGATATTCGTACCTGAAGGTAGACCGACATACACGAAGGTTACAATGACGAGACGGCGGCCCTAGAGATCGAACAGGGATGAATTTCCGGGTCCCTCGATACATCGAACCTGAAGTTGCGTGGCTTTGCTGATTTGATGATGTTAATCATTTCGGAGCGTGTTGAAAACAGAGCGACTGCTTTGCGAGAACGCCGCCGACGGCTAATAACAAGTATATCCGAAGAACATATGCCAGAGGGCGACTGTCGGGTACTTCGATGGCATCTTGGGCAATATCTTATCCCACTGTCTGTCGTTACAGGGAACACCACGACGTGATGTAGCTTTGGCCACGCATGAAGCTTTCTTGAAGGTCGTAGTGTGGATCAGTAAAATACGTACTCGTCCTTGGGTCCGAAGTGAGCAATCAAGACATTTAGTGGAATGAATATCGTCAAGTAGAATGCGACGAAGATAATGATTGCCCCACTGAGCAATGGATGGTTTAAGCTTATTCTCGTTTAATCAGATCAATCTGCTCCGTCTTCCTGATTGCTTTGATCGTGATCGAGACCCTTGTCTTGAGACTCCTGTAAAGAAAGTGGCGTTGCAGACCTTTGCGACGTGGGCGTCAAAGGATAAGACGGAAACGGCTCCGTCGGCCTATCGTCTTCTTGTATAGAAGCCGGGTTACTTCTTCTACTTTCCGGTGACGTTGCGTTAGGCAATGAAAATGTCTGGCTCTGTAGTTTACACCAATTAGCAATAAATTCCAAATTTTAACACAAGATGTATCCTACCTGGTCCCGAGCTAATCCCTGATTAAGAGCCATCTGTTGGGCCGCACTTCGTCTGCGCACAACTTCTAGCTCCTCTTCAGCTTCCAATCGCTCCTCTTCCTTGAACAACTCTGCAATGGAATCGGCTTCAAGCTGACGATGGTTGTTAATTTCGAGCCGAGAGTCCTTGCGCTCTCTGACATTGCCACTTCTCGACGACTGACCAGATGTGGTTCGTCTTGAACGACCACCACTTCCGGCTAAATGCTCGTCCGAAGTCAGGCCCGTGTTTCGTCGAGCTAGGACTACCGCAAACTCGTCGTCGAGAGGTACTGCGTCCTCATCGGCATCGTCGAGTATAAGATCTCCGCGCGAACTCAAGGAATTGCTCGTTTCTTGCGACGACTGCGTCGTGCTCCGATCTCGTTTTTGTCTCTTTCCCTGCCTCATCGATTCGTTCAAAACGCCCGTCTCGTCTTCATCCACATCTTCTTCATCTTCTTCCGCAATAAGCGGCTGAGCTTCCGAACCTCCCGACTGAAAATAGTCGTCGTCGTGAGGTAATCGGCCCGGTCGTTCCTGTAAATCCGCAGCGGACGGACGATACTTGACACCGCGCGGGCCCAATTTCCAAGGCAGACGTTCTAGAAACCCAATCAACGACGATTTGGGAATAACAGTAGGATCGTCTCGTTGATCCGGTAGAATCGAACTCTTTCGTCGCGTGCGCGCAGCTCCGTAACTCATTTTCCGCTGTCGTCGAGGCTGTTGATGAGATGATCCAGCACTACCTCCACCACCATGTCTTGCCGCGCTTCCACTCCCAGCTAGCAAGCGATCTAATTCGTCGTGACCCCATCCCAATATCCCGTCGTCGGCACTCTCGTTATCCCAGTCATCGTAAAAATCAAAATTGAGCTCTGCGCGACCACGCCTGCGACGTCGCAATTGCGTCTCGCGGCTGGGGAAACACGGAGCGGTACATTCCGAGAGACAATTCCCGATAGAAGTGAAACAGGGCGCAAGATATTGCTGACCAAATCGGTAGAAACCTTCTTGCGCGCTTTCGTTTGCGGATTCGATATTGTGCGAGATTTGATTGAGGGTTTGTCGGATACGAGGATCGCTTGTTCGTATCATATTGGTGATTGAGCTCGGATCTGTGTCCGGGCTTGTGTGGATTTTGGAGTAATGGCGCGAGAAGCAACGCTGAGAAGTCGATTCTACGATCGCCAAGATAGGGCGCAGCAATACCCTGACAGCTGTCAGAAATGCGATCGCAAGCGGGGGAGCCTGGTGGGCACTAAGGAATTGTGATGACACGCATGCAATTGTTTCGATGGTTGTATTACGGCAAACTTATAATATCAACAAGCAAATCCATCTTCAAATGTCGTCGAATTCGAATTGGAGTGGTTGTCGTGCCTAACTTATGACGGCTTGTCGAACGCAGCTAACTAAAGTAGTTACTGTCCCTAGTAAAATGCCGTTAAGACTAATTTAGCCCTGGAGGCACGTGAGATTCTTCTATCCACCAATTACATTGCGGTTTTCGAGTAGTCATCATTCCGCTAGACAAAATCAAAGAAAGTCTTTAAATCTTGCTCCATATTTATTGGAAAATCACAGAATGGTATACTATGTCCGATTCCTAAAGACCGCGCGGACAGTTGTTGTCAAGCCTGGCCTCATCTCCGTGACGGCATTGATCACCGTCACCACAGACCTGGGAGACGCATTTTTGGCAGAAGGCGTCGTTCTGCACGCACAGCTGATAGATGCCATCGACGAAGCCACGGTCATAACCACAAAACAAACCATCCTACAAGAAGAAGCCTATCAATGGACTGCCGGTCGACGAGAATTGGCAATTTCCATTGGTCCGTTGAAGACCAGCTCCAAACTGACTAAGATTATCCTTGCAGTTGGACTCAAATCCACCACCACAGGAAGATTAGAAACGAACTTGAATGATGCACGACAAGTCCCGTTGGTGGTATCGGGATGGAGTGCTGCGTTCAGTGTTGCGCGGGATTCGGCTGCGGAAAAATTGATTGAAAGGCGATTTCTGTTGCAGAAAGCTGACCAATGCCTCCGAATATGGGAAGAGACGGGAAATAACATCGCGCGACATATATGGTGAGTCGGTCTGCTCTTATGCTGAGAGGCGCACGGCTACTATATGCCAGGTTTTATATACTTGTATACTTGTAACTTGTGTACTTGTACTTACGGTCGTACAATAGGGATGCTGCTCTTGCCGCTGTGATTTGCTTACAGGATGCAATCCATGGCTCGCGAGGGTGCGGCATGTCGCGCCTTCGCAGCCGGTTGCAGGCCCACAGAGGCAAGCCTCTACAAGTTGTCGAGCTGGGGTCTGGATGTGGTGTGGTCGGGATTGCTCTGGCACAGATGCTTACGAGCTGTTCCGTAACCCTCACAGACCTGGCAGAAGTCGACGAGATCACAGCGCGAAATCTTCGACTGGCGCCCGCCACGGCTGGGATTCGGACTCGCTTTCGGATTCTGGACTGGGAGCAAGAGATCGATCCGGATATCTTGCAGGAAGGACCATTGGACCTCGTCTTGGTTTCCGACTGTACTTACAACGCTGACAGTCTTCCGGCCTTGGTCGGTGTTTTACGGCGCTTGGTCCAGTCGTCGCCTAATGCCTTGGTTCTCGTTTCCCTGAAGCGACGACACGATACTGAGGCGGTATTTTTTGATTTGATGAAACAAGCCGACTTCATTCAAGGCGAAGAGTCGGTCTATTTACTCCCGGCGGCGTACTCGGAAGCGGACCGAATCGAGATATACGGGTTTGAGCGTGAAAATTCTTAGCATAAACTGTAATGCAAGCTGTTATCTTGCTCATATGTTATTTCCTGGAGGTTGCCTGAGGTGAGCATCGAGACACAGAAGTCTGAAGTTCACCGGACGGAGAAATCACGACTGTCGAAATTTCGATTAGTCAGCTCCAGCCCTCGCCGTCCCTGGGTAATCAGGCAGGCGCAACGTTTATTGCCAATGTGCAGTCTGCAATCTGCATGCATCATGCAGAAAAGCGACAGTCTGCTGCATGTGATGACTTGCTGTTATCTCGCCGCAGCCTCCCTACAGCAATTGTTGGTCGATATATCGCGCAGCTTGGCCGCCGCTTGAGCTGAGCAATATATAAAACTGCCTTGGAATCTCACTAGTTAATTAACTAGAGCCAGTCACGATGTTTGAAGTAATAAATAATAGTCAGCAATGAAATGTGGAACTGCGTTATTTTTCCTATTTTTCCTATTTTTCCCATTTTTCCCATTTTTTTTCTGTTCGTGGTGTATAGATGAAGAAGTAGGTACCCAATACTTACCCCGTCTGCAGGTGCGCATAGATTTTCAAGGTAGAAGTGACGAAAGTGCGTCATTACCCATCACCCGCGGAAGTCTATTGGCTGGGCCCTGCTGCTTCCTTCCTTCTGCGCGAAAAAGAGATGGAAAAAAAAAGTTGTGTGTGGTTCCGTCGCTCCTTCCCCGCCGAAATCTAAGCCACCCTCCTTCCTAATCCTCCGTCTTCAACGATTTTCCCCGTAAGCTTCTTTTTTCTCTTTTTCTTCCTCTTCCTCTTCCTCTTATCTTCTCTCCCCTCGTCTTATTCTCATTGCTACTGCCACTCTAGCGAATCAATTATACTCTGGTAAGTCACTCAACTCATCTTCTCTACCGCAACGCTCCCAGATTGAGACGATGCTGCTCGAAGCTCGTCAACGGACTGGTCTAGCCCTAAATGCACAATCTACTCAACACAAAATGTTACACCGTATAGAGGCAAACTGACTGACTCTCTTCCTGCTTGATAGACCTCAATCGCTAAGCGAACCGCCTCTGGCAACTTCCACGACATCATCCACCACGGCGTCCGCCGCAAGCTCCCGGTTCTTTCAAATTGTCGCCTTGTACCGTCTCCGACAGACTCTTAACAACATTCCACCTCCTGCTGACTGCTGAGCAATCAATCTTCACTTCGTCACCACGCGCGTTATTCTCCCCTGAGTTATCTCCACCGTTGGGCTCTCCCAATCCTCTTGAGCTGCCGCATAGGGTTACTCTGACGGTTCTTCCTCTTCTGGGGGAAGAGTCGAGGAGGCTTAGCCCACTTTATCACAGCTGCGATCCATATCGCCCTCCCTAACATCTGCACGTCCATCACTTTTTACTTCCTATCACACAACTTATTTCGGTCTATCCTGCATGGTTATGGCACCATCGGTTCTTACTCCTGATGATGTATTCGTTATTGACAACTATCGTCTTCAAACGAAAGATCCAACGCTGTTGAGTCAACTACCTGATCAACATGGAGTGAATGATGCTCTTGTGCTACGGGGAAGTCCTTCTCCGAAGCAGATGGTGTACGAGGAACTGAAGAAACGTGTGTCGTGCGTCGATGTGGCTGGATGCGAGCCTGGTGAGGAAGATGCCTTTTACGTGGCTGATCTGGGCGAGGTCTACCGCCAGCACATGCGGTGGAAATTGAATCTGGGCCGTGTCAAGCCTTTTTACGGTGTGTTTTGACTTCCCAACTACCAGTTTAATTCGGACACGTTACTAATATAGGGCAGCTGTGAAATGTAACCCGGACCCCGAAGTCCTCCGTCTCATGGCCAAGCTAGGAAACGGCTTCGACTGTGCTTCCAAGACAGAAATTGACTTGGCACTGAAGACTGGCATTGACCCAAGTCGAATCATCTACGCTCAGCCGTGCAAGACCAGGTCCTACCTTCGTTATGCCCGCCAGAAAGGTGTCAAGCAGATGACATTTGATAATGCCGACGAGCTCTACAAGATTAAAGCCGACTTTCCAGACGCCGAATTGTATCTGCGTATCTTGACGGACGACTCTACCAGTCTTTGCCGACTTAGCATGAAATTCGGCGCCTCTCTCGACACGGCGCGAGCTCTCTTGGAATTGGCCAAGAGCCTCGACCTCAACGTTGTTGGAGTGAGTTTCCACGTTGGTTCGGGCGCCGAAGATCCAGACGCCTTTCTCAAGGCTGCGCAGGATGCGCGTTGGGTATTTGACCAGGCAGCCGAGTGCGGCTACGAGCTACATACTCTTGACGTCGGGGGCGGATTCTGCGACGATACTTTTGAAAAATTTGCAGCCGTTCTGAGCAAGGCCGTGGACGAGCTGTTTCCACCAAACATTCGGATCATCGCCGAGCCCGGACGCTATTACGTTGCAGCAGCATTCACGCTTGCCGCCAACGTCATTGCTCGGCGCGACGTGTTCGATGCGCAGACGTCGCCGCAAGGTAGTTACATGATTTACTTGAACGATGGTGTATACGGCAACTTTTCGAACATCATTTTTGACCACCAGCACCCGGTCGCTCAAATTTTGACTTGTGCCAACGGTAGCATTCCACCTACGCCCGGTCTGACGGCTTCGGGTTCTTCTACTCCTGGCTCGTCTGCTGGATTGTCTACTTGTGGTTCTCCTGCGGGGGTGGAATACAGCATCTGGGGGCCGACCTGCGACGGCATCGACGTGATCAGTCAGCGAATCGTACTTCCAGGGCTGGTTGATGTGGGTGACTGGTTGTATTTCGAGGACATGGGCGCGTACACCCGGTGTAGCGCAACCCAATTCAATGGGTTTCCGAACAACCACGATGTTATATACGTTTCTAGTGAGAGCGGAGCTTCTGCTCTGCTTGAACGTTGACGTGATCACTGATTAGTTGGATATCTTTTGTGCATATGCGTATGTGATGTTTGATTTTGATTGTCTTTTGATGTCATGTTTTGATCCTGTTTTGATCCTGTTTTGATTCAGAGAGATTGATAGTGGCGAGAAATCCCGTCGCATCACTAAAAGTTTTAATATTTGATTTATTAAAGTCGAAGCATCATTCTTAGACTCTTCCTCCAGTCTTGGTAAATGCAACTTGCGAATGGACTAGGTATTATACATATCTATGCGAGAATACACCATCTAATCATCTATGCAATAAGTCGTCCGTCCAAACTACCTCTACCTAGGTACCTACCTAAGTAGGAACCTTAGACCAATCTCTCCACTTTGAGTATACTCTCCACTTCCTCTTCACCTTTGCGGTTCTCCAGCTCAAAATATCCAGTATTCTCGATCTTCTTCTTCCACTTCGCAGACTCGTGACGCGCCAATATCAAAGTAAGGCGCGCTACCAGCGTTTCAGAGGCCGGTGATTCTGCAGGTCGGATTGATGGAGTAGACGTAAATGTCCATCGACCAAAAGCCCAATTTAGGATGTGTGTCGAGACCGACGACGACGAGGATGAATCTGTTCTGGATGAGGGTGGTTGAGATGAGGAAAGGAATGTTGGATCCGAGTTTGGAGGGGTTGTGGATGACGAGAAAAGGATTGTGCCTTTGATGCGATATATTTCATCCTTGGAGGCGGATTTGAGTAGGTTGAGAAATGGTTGAAGAGAGAGGGAGGGAAGGATGTCGGGTGGAGATTTAGCAGAAAAAGTGAGAGAGAGGACTTCGACTTCTGATTGATGGTCGTGGTCGTGGTCGTGGTTGCTATCATGAGTAGAGTGGTGGTGAGAGAATGCGTCCGGTTGCTTTGCTAGCATTGCGCCATCAATTCCCAGCAAGACATCCTTGCTTACTCTGCCTCTATCAGACTTGACCCAAGGGGTGGGCGGATCCAATTCCAAGTCTCCCAAACGATCAATACAGATATCCAGACGTCTCTCGTCGACCAATTCCCATTTATTAAACACGACCAAATCCGTATATCTCGCTTGCATTTTAGCCGTGTAGCTCGTGTCTTCGTAACCCTGCCAATTCTCCACGTCAATCACACTGACAACTCCATCTAGAACAATACTGGCCCGCAATGCAGACGATGGGTCGGTTGCTAAACGATTGATTTCCATCGCCAGAGTGGCCGGGAATGCGCTGCCGCTGGTCTCAATTATGATTCTGTCCGGTTGCACTTGGTTGCGCAATTCGACTAGGGCGTCGCCTAGTTGACCGACCAGGTTGCAGCAGATGCAGCCATTGAGAAGTTCGCGGACGCCAGAGATGGATTGCTCAGATGCGAGTTGCGAGTCGATTGCGACGTCACCGAATTCATTTTTGAGGAGAGCGAGTCGATAGGTTTGCGGCAGTTGCGGGATCAGGTTGAGGAGAAGTGTGGTTTTGCCGGAGCCGAGGAAGCCGGTGACTATTGTGACGGGGGTTGGACTTGTTGATTCAGTCATTTCCTTCTTTCCTCTTTCTTTGCAGGTCCCGACGCCCCTCTTTGGTGTTTGATTGATGTTGAGAAGAAATTCTGTAGAGCGGGGATACTTGCACCCAACTAGACTAAAAAAGCTGCGCGTTGCTAGTAGTCTTAGTTAACTAGCGCATGATATGCCGCACATATCCCTGACCCTAACCCTAAAGATGGGTTGGAGATTGAATTTATCCGGAGAAATTCCTTAGGGTTAAAAACACCAGCGATCTCAGCCGGAAGTTTTCCGATCTTGCGGTATGTTATCTGATTGGCTGTTTAGATCTTCGAAAGAAGCGCTTAGCGAGAGGAATACCGATCGACCAATCATCTCACGGATGTACCTGCTTGAATAGGGAACTGGTGATGCATTCTGAACAAGCCTGAATAAGACCGGTATAAAATAACTTCTGACTGTGGCTGTCTAGATCTTTGTAAATAAGCTCTTGGCAGGCTGGATCCATGGATGTACCATGCTTGAATGGGAAAGTACTTCCGCATTCTGAGTAAGCAGATGGGTCATCCTTCTATCAACCTCTGTATGTTCGACTCACGAACCGAGTATATAAAGAAGCAATCGGTCCCGAGTTCGGGACTTGAAAAGAGACAAACACCGCTACCATGGCTGACATCAAACCCCCATTCACCGCAGAGACTGCCCGTAAGAAGGTCAAGGCAGCTCAAGATTTATGGAACACCCAGTTCGTCTCTACAACGAAAGAGCCTAGGAAGGGGGAAGATATCATATGTGCTAACATCCATCATCCAGAGACCCTGAGCGAGTGTCCAAGGCATATACTCCCGACAGTATCTGGCGCAACCGAGACTCCTTCCTCCAAGGCACCGACAAAATCATAGCCTTCCTCGCCAAAAAATGGCAAAAAGAAAAATCCTACCGCCTGCGTAAAGAGCTCTTCGCGTTTACTGACAACCGCATCGCTGTGCAGTTTTGGTACGAGTATCAAGACTCCAGTGATGGGATGAAGTGGAAGAGATGCTATGGTCTGGAAGATTGGACGTTTGACTATGAGACCGGGAAGATGCGGAAACGCCAGATGTCGGGGAATGATCTTGTTTTAGGGCCTGATGGGAATGGCGAAGGTCGATGGTTTGTGGAAGGGGTGGATGTTGACCAGGCCGAGATTACTGAACAGCATTGGTAATAACATGTGTTGCAAGAGATATTGGATTGATCCTCCAGGGCTAGGGATTGGCAAGAATGGGAACGGCTATTAACTAGTTAGCGCGTCGGTTAACAGCTTGCAGCTACGGAGTACGTTGGATGGAGATTGTAACCCTAACCCTATTTTAACAAAATCCATATGTTTCATGAACTCCCTGTTTCTTACTCAATCAGAATAGAGAACCGTGTCCAATCATACCGCATGAATCCCCCTTTTCTCCTCGGCCGTCCTTTCGTTCACTTCATTCATTTCAGGCACTGTATAAAGTGTAGAAGGCTGTCAGCGCTGGCTTACTTTCTGCCTAATAAGGTAAAGCGTACTAATATATTACGGAGCCTGCAACACTTATAAACATTTGGTTCAGACCTCTGCAACAGAATACTGCATTGCACATACAAATTTATATACACAACCGAGTAACTAGCCATTATCACATTTGGAACGTTGCAACAAATGGCTTGGCCCATTATATCCGTCCACTCATTCCTCCTAGTATGTTAAATCCCGGGGCGTTCATACATGAAGTGCGGGGAAGGGGTCGAACTGTATTGACCAAGGAACTTCGGATACCACGGGAGTGAGCATCGGATTCGGAAAATGGGTAAACAGGTGAACCTTTCTGCATTCCTATACAAATACGAGCAAGTATGATAGAAAAGCAATCTCATGATTAATATCATTACCTATTCGTCTCCTATTCTACTGCTCTATACTGCTGGCATCGTCGTCGAAATGGATCAAATGATTATTGAGCGTGATGTCTCGATTCCAATGTCAGATGGAATCACCTTGAAAGCGGACGTATTCCGTCCCAAAGATGGCCAACCAGCTCCCGTCATTATGACCCTGGGCCCATACGGAAAAGGCGTACCGTACAAAGATGGATATGCGCCTCAATGGGAGTGGCTTATCAAGACTCACCCAGACATCCTCCCCGGCTCAACTCGGTCATTCATGACCTGGGAGACAGTCGATCCAGAGACATGGGTGCCTTGGAAATACGTGTGTATAAGAGTCGATAGTCGTGGAGCAGGACGTTCACCTGGGTACTTGGATATTTTCTCGCCACGTGAAACAAGAGACTACTACGAAGCCATTGAATGGGCCGGTGTCCAACCATGGAGCAATGGCAAGGTTGGCCTGAACGGTATTTCGTATTATGCTATCAATCAGTGGCTGGTGGCTGCCCTTCAACCACCGCATCTGACTGCCATGATTCCCTGGGAGGGAGCTGCCGATTCTTACCGTGATTGGTGTCGACATGGCGGGATACTGTCGAACGAGTTCACTAAAATCTGGTACAATAAGCAGGTAGTCAGCATTCAACACGGAAACCCGGATCCCATCATGGACCCCTGGCTTAATGATATCGCCAGCGGACCGCCATCTAGTTTGCTGGACAAAGAGCAGCTGGAGAAAAACCGTTCAGACCCTTGTGCGAATGCACTCCATCATCCTTTGGACGATGACTGGTATCGACAAAGAACACCAGATCTTTCAAAAATTACTGTCCCTTTCCTGAGCGCAGCCAACTGGGCCGGATTTGGCCTTCATGAGCGAGGAAATTTTGAAGCATTTACACAAGCTGCCTCGAAACAGAAATGGCTGGAATGTCATCCAGGCCGCCACGAAGAATGGTTCTATCTCAAAGAAGGCATAGATATTCAGAAACGCTTTTTGGATTACTTCCTCAAGGGCGTTGACAATGGGTGGGATAAGCAGCCTCCTGTATTGCTTCGCCTTCGACGTCCATTCAGTGATGAATTCGAAGTACGAAACGAGCTTACGTGGCCGTTGTCAAACACGAAATGGACTCCCCTGTATTTTTCAGCCTCCGATAAACTCCTTTCATGGTTAACGCCTCAGAACGAGAGTTCAATATCGTTTTCTGCACTTCAGGATGGTATTGCGTTTACATCCGCTCCGTTGGAACATGCCACAGAACTCACTGGCCCACTGGCAGCTAAAATCTATGTATCCAGTACAACAACAGACATGGACCTATTCGTCACCTTACAAGCTTTTGCCCCAGATGGGAGAGAGGTCGAATTCCAAGGTACCTTCGATCCTCACACACCTTTAGCACAAGGATGGCTTCGCGCTTCGCATCGCAAGCTTGACCCAGCACGTACTTTTCCTTATCGACCATATCACAGCCATGATGAAATCCAACCTCTCGAACCGAATCAAGTTTATGAACTTGATATTGAAATATGGCCCACAAATATTTTACTGCCGGCTGGATACCGTCTTGCAGTTCAGGTGGGTGGGAAGGACTTTCAACGCATGGACTCCGAAGGTGCTGGTAATGAGGAATGGACTACACGGGGTTCTGGGCCATGGTTGCACACACATCCAGAAGATCGGCCAAAGGAGATATTCGGAGGTACAACGACTATATATGGAGGAGGACCTAGGGCATCGTACATACTTTTGCCTATCATCGAGTGAAAATGATCTCTCTGACCAACCAATTGTTGGCTTTTGGTATTTTGTCCACTAACCTTGAAAATCATGTGATTTCTTTTCTTTAAATTCCAATTTATTTATTTTCATGTCAAATCCATCACCTAGGTATCAGAGCTCAACATGATATTTGTTTGCACTCATGATTGGGGCAGTATTTTACTTTTTCAATATACCTATAAATCATGCTGCATTTTGTATCTAAATTACAAAAAATGGAAAAAACCAGAGTGACACTCATTATGATAGTTTCGAAAACCTTGAATATACTACATCGTTTTGTCGGCATGTGTGTAGCTGTTGCATTCAACCCTAATTCTAGTAACTTTGCAGAGAAGTACATTTCCAGAGAAATTTACGTAAACCCTCAAAAAGAAAAGTCCGGTGTTGGGTTACAAAACAACTTCTTTAAATACAAAAAATAGGTAGAGCTATTCTGGATTATGTCGATAACTTGGCGATAGAGTTGTACATGCCATACTTCCCTACGCGCGTGTTACTTCCAATAGTCGTCCTCGACACTCCCCAAAGCCAATACGTATTTGACCATTACCGCACCACCCATTCAGTAAAACCTCATCATGATCCACCCTGTACATAGATAATCTCAGTTCCATCAGGGAATTCAATGGGCTGGCTACCGTCCTGGGTTGCCTCAGAAAGACAGCATAGCTCACTTTTGTTCTATCAGAAGACAAACACAGTCAGTAGTTTTCTTCTACCTAGGTAAGATTGAGACATAAAATATGCGCACCTCTCTTGAGATTGTTCCCAGGGCATTTAAGTTTCCCGTGTCCAATCCACAACTAGTGGATGCATGGTGAGCGATTTGATGATAGGGTGTCCAGTAGAGCCAACGAAGATTGCTTTTCACGGCTTCGTATTCTTTATCGTTCCATAGCTTCTTAATCAGCATCATCCAAGTACAAAATAATATGCATTCAACTTACGACTGACAGAGACAACAGGTTGAATGTCAAATGTCCTTTGTAACCGATCTGGTAACCTCTGATGCTCCAACCCTGTCTCGGTGTGATCGTGCTCTGGCTCGCAGGCAAAAAGTTTCGGGGCGTCCATCGTGATAATCAATGGAGAGATACTTGACTCAAATCCTACGCAACAGGAAGCTTCAGCACAGTTCAAACTTGAAAAAAAAAAAAACTGGGAATTCATACCTTTTGAATGACAAGGACCCAATGGTACCATATTTAATGCTTGGATATCCCTGCTTGACCAGTCGTTGACAAGAACGAACTTGAAACTCTGCCATTGTAGACCGAGGGCGGCGCGCAGTAAACGTTCTCGGAGACGACGCCGCCTATTAAGGGTCAGCACTGATAACAATCAATTTTGACTTCGAATTTTAGATAGACGATTAGTATCGTACATTTTTACAATGCCCCAACGAGCAAAAGAAATCCGAGTATCCGCCGATTTTCATTGGCAGATGTATGGTCACTTCCGACAGAGGGATGTAGCACATTTTAGGTACGCCCCTTACGGTCAATTCACGAATCATATGTGCCCTCACTGCAGACCTAATCGATGAGTCAAGAGCTGCAAAGGCATTGAGACTGGGCTGTATATACACGTGTTAGATCTTGATTGTACCACGCCGTGGATTTGTTTACGCACCTGGTTGAATATGTTGCACATATCTTGATCTAAGTCGGTAGAAGATCGGTCTTTACAGTTGTCGCTTTAGCTGCTTCTAGCTAGGGGCGAAATCCCTGTCTACCGTGTAGATAATGATGAATAAGGTTGATGACCAACACAGCGAATTACTAAGGATGGAATATCCTAATAATTTGATGCCATCTAGTGGTCTGTACTAAAAGAAAGAAGAAGAAGCCAGCTGCTACGCCTAGCGGTGAGAAAAGCTCCCCCGTCGGCTACGTACAGTACACGTTTCCCCGTTCCGGGTATTGACGGGCAAGCACACCGGAGCCTGAGCTCGGTGGTAGCTCAGCTCCATGTGGACCGACAACAGTACATTGCAAAGTCCCCAATGCTGTTGCACAGCAGAGTTTGGCATTTTCGTTAGTAGAAATCGCACCGAATGGAATCCATGGATACTGTGCCGTGTAAATGGCGAGTCACTTGGAATGTCTATGTGGTAGGACAGCATCATGAACACCCTCAGTTGATAATTAAATAACCGAAGGAAAAAGTCAGACAGCGAGTACAGAAAAACTTTCTGTGCATAGATAGAATAAATTATCATCATTTCCAGACATCAGTGAATACCGATCGAGAACTTCCAGATGGCTTGCATACCTACGAACCCCATTTTCCGAAGCCGAATCCGGACCCTAAGACTGTATCGGCATTCGGAAAATGGCCTGGCATATTTGTCCACCCCAGGTAACAGTGTAAAGTTTCCATCCCCGCTCCACGTTCATATTCTTGTGGAGTATAGGTATCAACAATACAATCCAAACGTGAGCATGTTTCCTGACCCACAATGTATTGTTACTGGCTACAATGATAAAAACTGACCTATTATTATGGCAGATGAACAATTTTTTTATAAATTAATAATGATGAAATGCAAATCTGCTATTTTTTATGAAATCTATAAGTTTCTAATATCTAACAATGAATGCATTGGTCTGACGATAGCACAGACAACAGAATTGCTTAACAAAGATGATGTATTGACGTGGTTGATTTTCTGTTAGATGAGTATATATTCTGGATTTATTTGCTGGTTTTTCATTTTTCACCCGAAAGCTATGCAGGTGTTTACACACAATCCAAGCACTGACATGCATGCCATAGATATATGGTCAAACTATATCCTTTGCCTTTGGCATCCTACATGAAGGAGAGATAACGTGGTTCACCTCCTCTCAAACTGAACAATAATTATTAATCTAATTTTCTACTCTTCGGCAGTTATCTTGATGATGGAGTCTGAATCGACACGAAATCTGGTGATATATGCGTCCGATGAGCCACCATGGCTGGACAAATTACACCAACAAGCCCGCATGGGTCTACTTCATCTTGACTGGTATGTTCTCCATGTTTTAATGATTTATCGAAGATATGAGATCTTACATTGCCTTTTCTAGCTGCTGAGCCAGTCAAGATCAATGGACAGTGACGACTTCAAGAGAGAGGACGGAGATTAAGGTAGTAAATAAAATAAAGGTTTACTATGAGATCCAATAAGTAATGACTTAAAACTCTATCGGAAGACCGAGTAAACATCAATTGTAAAGACATCACATAAATAGCAAAACTCTGAGTATACGGCTGTGATGTATGTGTAAAAATACCTAGGTACCGTCCACGGGTATTTATGAATGGAATAGCGGCCAAATAAGCTTAGCCCTCGGCACTCAACCCCGCGATATCGTCTTGGGGGTTTTCTTCTTCGCCTCATCATCATCTCACTGATTCATGCCAATTACTGCTGGCTATCTAGGCACCGAAGGAAACATGCCGGGGCGACCAAAGAAGTCTTGTGACAAATGCAAGTCACAAAAGGTCTGAAATATCACCGCATTTTTCCAGACCTTTTCACAAATTGACTCCATATATATCAACAGCTACGGTGTTCAGGCGATCGGCCGAGTTGCGTCAGATGTACACGTTTACGCCGGAAATGCGTATATACTGATCCTTTGTCTTCAATTTCTCGATCCAAGACACAACTGAATGGACAATTATTCCGAAAGAACTCACCGGGTCTACCAGACAATGGAAGATCCTACTTGGGAGTCCCGTTGGCCCTCCTGCACCCTCTTATAGATTTGTACTTCAGCCACATCTACAACGTTTCACTTTTACTGCATCGACCCTCATTTCTAAAGGCTGTTGCAACTCAATCCGTGAGAACAGACATTTTGCTGAGCATATGCTCCTTGGGAGCCAAGTGAGCAGCCCCGGACTCCATGTCTGTGGATGTACAAATTTATTTCTGATGTCGCTCCTTAGGTTTTATCAAGATTTAGACCAGAGATTTGTACTCATTGAGAATGGTCTCGCGTGTAGGTGGGCTGAAAAAGCCAGTAAGCTGGCATTCCAAGAGGGAGAATCGCCGCGCCAAGAAAATATCGTCGTCTTTATCAATCTGTCCTTGTTTTGGTACAGTATGGGACAGTTTCGGAGATCTAGCATGCACGAATGTAAGTCAGACCCTGGTTATTAACTATCTCGGTACGAACAAATTTCTTGATACAGGTTGTGCCGCAAATACGGCATCTCTCCTTGGTCTATTCAAAGATCGAGATGAAGATGTGGACTCTCTCACAGCAGAAATCCGACGTAGGAGATTCTGGGCTTGCTATATACATGCCTCGCTTCAGACTCGGACATTATTCCCAACAAATCCAAGGGAAGAGATGTCTAATTTGTTTCTGCCGTGTCGTGAGAGTGACTACAATGTTGGGAGTCCGCAAGATAAGGTGACTCTCAAGTCTGGCAGACGGAATGGAAGCATAGCTGCTGAGTCTATTAGGGTGATGGCATTGTGGTAAGAAACTTGACAATTGCCCCGTTAAAAATGATTATGTATGCTTATGTACCAGTAGGTCATCTGTTGTGGCTTCAATTAAGGAGCCAGAAATGGATATACAAACTCGCCTGACAGCAATCCAAATCATCGACGCCCGCATCCAAACTTACTGGTCCAATTTGCCTGATGAGCTGATACTCAACGACGGAAATTCTCTATCAAAGGTAGACATGGATGCCTTCCAGGGACTCCTGGTACTAAACATCGTATACCACCAATACCTTTGTGCGTTACACTCCTCAATCGTTCCCCTGTTTTCCTGCAGTAAGGGTGACTGTGACGCTACGTACGCTCGCCAACTCTCGGCTCAAATAGCTCTAGATCATGCAAATGCCATATCCTCACTTTTCCGGGCTACACTGGAGCTATCGTGGGATTTTAACAAAATGCCTAGTTTCTTGGGCTATGCGGCTTATTGTGCATGTGCGATTCAGATGCCGTTTTTGTGGAGTACGAAGCTGGAGGTGAAGCAACAGGCCCATATGAATGTGGTAACAAATCTGAACGTTATACTAATCGTTGGAAAAATATGGAAATTTATTCAATTACTGGTATGTTTCGGCCCCCTCATTCCCCAAATCGATAGTACTCATCATGTCCATCTAGGGCACGCATGCAAGACGTCTATATGAGATCAATGCTCTTCAACCATTGAACATACCCGATGAGCCCAAGAACATATCAGCCTCAATCCTGAACGAGGTCAGACTAGGATCTGATCGAACCCGCCTCTCTATTCTCGCGCACAATCACATCGCGGTTAACGGCGAGGGCATATTAGCCAACAGAATCGAAGATGTGGACAACGTAGGACTGAGTAGCCCTGCGACAGCCAGAGTAACACTGGACGGTGATAATAACAGCAACATATCACAGCTCATCTCCCAGATAACATCTGATGAACCTCCTCAGCAGAGTTGGGATCCCATCATAATGGATCCTATATCCTTTGACTCGCTAAATGATATGTATGATTTGGACAGTACGGATGCAATGTTTGGCACGGACCAGCTTGAAGTGCTTGATGAATGGCTAGAACAGTTGATGCATGAAATTCCCAGTTGATTATATAGCTTCTTATGCTTCAGATATGAATAACAAATAAAACTCTCCATCCATACTGGTGGATTGTGTTGCAGACTTGGTAATATATTAGTACACTTTACCTCATTCAGCAGGCCGTCAGCCAGCTCTGACAGCATGCTAGGCCTTATACAATTTCTACATTTTATATAGTTTATATAGTTTATATAGCCAATCAAAGGCCACCATACACTTAGGATTAATAAGCCAGAAATGAGTAGTTAAATCTATAAAAAAGATATTTAATAACAGAATCAAGATCTTCCTTATGTAATCATAAGAATATTAAATAGTACATTATACTTATTTAGATATATAACATAAAACAAAGCTATAGATCTATAAAAAATCTATAAATAAAAAAAAATGAAAAAAGTGACATAATTTAAATATAAAACTTTTTATATCAGTAATTGGTCCAAACAAAAATAGTAGGATTACTGAAGAGCAAACAGTACTAGTGAGCATGCTATCCCTAAGCAGGCAGCCAGCTAGTTGTGGTTAGGGTTCTAAAGTCATTACGGAATGCAATTCATATAAATGAATCAAATGAATAAACAAAACCTCAAACAAACAAAAAGTCCAATAAGAATCCAAGCAAACAGCGAGCAATCAGATTAAAGCAATTGTTGAAAATTTGATTCTTATTCAATGGATAATTATGTCATAGCTAGTCTGCCTAGCCAGGCGGCCATATTCAATCTAAATGATTTCAACCCCCTCCCGATGAATAAAAACCTCAAATGTCCAATTCTTTCTATCCCGACAGGAAACACTATCTTCAGATCTTGTGCATTCTCGTCCGTTTCATACACTTATTCTTTCATCTTCTCTGCTGCCACAATACAATTTCGAGCCAACTACCTCGAAGGCTTTTGCAGAAATGCTTCCATTTGACCAGGAAGAGGGGGACTGGATACGTAACCTGGAGAATCGTGTCTGGAATATGCATGACATGACTGTTACAGTAGAAAAGCAGCTTACGGAGGTTGAAGATATCAGGATGGCTCAGTTGAATCATCTTCTTCTTGCAAAGGTGCATGAAACTGGGGAGAGAATTTTAGCCAGGACTCGCATTGAGTAAGTGTTCCGTTCTTCATATATGACCTTCAGTCTTTTTTCTACTATAATTGACCTAATAACATTCAACACATTTTAGTCTTGACCCAGAGGACTACGATATTGAAGACGCCGAGGAAAACAAGGAAATCATTCGTAGTCACGACTCTTGGGAAAGATACTTGATCGCCCTTCTCCATAATATTGGTCACGGACCAGAGCCTATCAAGGCTGTTCGTGTGTTTCAGAATGATAAAAGTCCATTTCCGGGGGGCAGAGCGTTGGTGATGTTCATGAAACTGGTTCCTGGTGAGAATGTTGAGAAAAATAAACATCATCTCACCAGTTCACAACTTCAGAGTATTCGGAAACAACTCGCTTACATCCTCAATGGGATGGCACAAGAATGTCTGGCTTTGAGCGAACAACATCCTAGCTTTCTTCGATATGATGTTGAGAACGACAAACTGTAAGCTCTATCTTCATTAAAATTTGATGATGCTGGGCGACTGACCTAGAATATAGATATTTGATCGATGTCACGCATTTCTACTTTTTGAGGCAGCCGGAGAAGATTGGTATGAATAGCGCCTGTGTCATGGCATTTGGCCTATGGGATGACCTGGTTACAGATGACGAGGATGAAGACCATCATCTAACAAACACCGAATCATCGGTTAAGAATAAGAAAAATTTGTCAGAACCTCGCTCAGGTCCAGAATGTCCAGTCTCACGGAGAGATTGAATCAGGCAGTGGTCAAACTTGCTATAACTTCAGAATCTTAGAGTTAAATAATAACGAAAATACCTGCTCATTCTTGCTTGTCCTTTGGCCCTACAAGTTTGTCATAAAGTTCGATCCTCTTCTGGATGTTAATATGACTATTCCATTATCGAAGCCCTTCTGAGATCTAGATTCAATATGACTGTTCCGCTATTAGAGTCCTTTTAAGATTCGAATTTAATAAGACTGTTTTATTATTAGAGTTCTTCTAGGATCCTAATTCATTATAAACATTTCGCAATCGAAGCTCTTCTAAGAGATGAATTCAATAGGACTGTTTCACTATCAAAGCCCTTTTGGAACCCGGATTCACTATCGAATGGCTAGGATGATGCCTAGTTTGAAGGAATTACGAGAAAATCAAGATTCCCCAGCAACACAGTGCAATATCAAATGCGGGAAGAAAAGGTGTTCATTGACACATCCTAGTTTTGCAGAAGATATCAAATTTGACAGGGAGAAGAACCATGGAGTGAGGGTAAGAGGAGTTTGACATACCGTTAACTTCTTAGAGAATCAGGGCAAATAAATGAGAAAAGGTCGACCGGGGTCCATGTATATGAAATCATTTCTCATCATCAGCATCGTTATGTACTGAGTTCTCGTTCTAGGGAGATCAGCACAAGAATATTTTTCGCCAGTTGCGAGATGAGAAATGTTTTTGAGGCGAAATACGGGCGCTGAAAAGCCAAGTGACAATATACGGCTGTTTTCTGTATCAAGAGCAACGTCTGAAAATCACCTGCTACTTCTCAAACAATTTGTAGCCATTCTGTCGTATATCCTACCAACCTCAGATGTTACCAAACCAACTCTAATGCACCATAATCTCCACCTTGATAACATCTTTGTTGACGACACAGATCCAACAGCAATATCGGGCATAATCAATTAGCAGGCATGACCACTGTTTCTCCAGACCAGATTTCCTTCAACCTTCAACTGCAATGATCCTTACCCCTGGGATGCAGTTCAACCTGCACTTCCCAAAGATTTTGATACACTCTCCTTTGCGGAACAGGAGTCCGCTAGAGAAACAATTGCTAGATTATGACTGGAAACGTTCAATAAAATAGCTTTAAGAAAATTTAACCCTGTTCTCTTCGCTGCTTTGGATGCGACAAGGAACTATGACGATCCTACCTCCTTCATATTTCATATCATTGGGCAGTCGGCTTTGGATGGCCTTGTTCCATTAGAGGAACTTCTCATACAGATATATGAGCAATAGAACCGTATTATTAAGAAGAAAGGCTTAAAGATATGCCATGTCCATTATCATTTACAGAAGAGGTGGTCAAAAAGAAGCGGCGTCAGGCGCAAGAATGGGCCAATGTGTATAGCGAGTTTGAAAGCTTACGAGCAGGAATTGCGGTAAAGACGGTTGGGTCTCGCATGGTGAGTATAATGAAGCGATGCCTTATTCAAGACGCAAAAAGTAGACTGGAAATCCTGCGTAGACTACTAGAAAAAGTTTCATAGTACCATCATGGCCAGTTTTACAACTAAGATTTGGCTAATTTTCAGGCTCAAAAACACATTAGGAAGGTTTTTTTTTTTTGTTATTGCAGCGAAAATTTCTAAAAACAGCTGCATCATGAAGCACTGTCAACAAAAATCAGTGATGATTTGCATAGAAGGGTAATCGCAGACTTGGGCATTTGGCAAAAGCTAGAGCGATGAAGTTACTTTCATTTTTTGAATGGGAATAACATTGCTATAGGCAGGTATAGTAGGGTATACCTATGACATGTATTTTGCTTGGTTGGAAAGAACATGCGCTGGCGGTTATAAGATCGTATGTGTCTGAGGGGCCGTCGTTTCCTTCCCCTCCCTTTCCTCATTTTACGTTTCTATTCGATTACGCGCTTCCAGGTTGGAGCGAAGATTAGGCGAGATCAGCCCATAACAAATATATTGCTGAAAATAGCAGAACAAGTTTAGCAAAGCAGAGTGTCCGTTGTTTTAGTGAAATTTTCTATATGTTGGTCCTATTCATACCCTGGTGGCCATATATCATTAGATTCAGGTCCCCATTCGGCCACTATATAATCTGTAACTTCATCATCTTTATATGCAGATTTCAGCCAGGCATTCCAATTCCAGGTAATCCACTCCTCGAAGGGCCGCACGCGAAAGTTTCCCTCATCGTCAACACACCACCGGACACGAGGGCTTATATATGTTCCAGGTAGCATCGCCTGCTCCATCTCTGGTACACCTTCGGGGTCATAGGACCGTCCCAGGTAACATTTGCCGAAATCAATGATGACGACCTTAGGTCGAGCAGAAGACACGTTTTGGACAATCACGTTTCGGGGGTGAATATCACGATGACGGACGTCATTTTTATAGACTTGTGATTCAACATCCACAATCCCTTTCATGATTGCCTGACGCTGAGGGAGCGAGAAATCGTTGGGAGATAGCTCATTCATTGGCGTTCCATCAATCTTCTGGACAAGAATAAGCCGTACGAATCGCGATTCATTTCCAACTAGGATTTCCAGTGAATATGATCCGTAATACGCAGGAATCCCGGTAACCTGTGAACCGGATAGGCGGGAATATGCTGCTGCCTCCAGCGCATATTGCACGTCCGCGCAGAGAAAGGGGTCAACGTCGTCAGAATAATGGTTATAGTATAATGGATCGTAAAACTTGGCGACGATCTCATCGTGTACAATACTGCTGTCACTCGAAATAATGCGTACTGCAACTAGCTGAGCAGGATGTCCATCCCCAGCGCGGATAGTATCCAGGATCTGGAGACGAATGGACTGTTGTGGAATGAGTTTTCCTTCAGCAGGTGGATGCAGAAGGCATCTAGTGAGAGCATCAACTTCTTCGCGTTCACGGGCAGCTTCGTACTTCAGGGCTACTCGACTCCGACAAGGTGGAGGAGGAGGTGGCGGATCATGTCGAACAACGGTGAGCTCATTGCCTGGAACATAAGGGAGAGGAGGTTTTGTGATTTTGTGGACAGTGTTGTAATCTAGAGACAATGGTTCATCAAAGTAAAGTTCTGGCATTATGCGACGCGTAGAGAGGTTCAAGAGTGTGGAAAAGGTAAAAAAAGAAAAGCAGTCTGGAAATGGTTGAAAGGCTTGAAGTTTGTCCAAAGGAAGCAGCAAAGTTAAGTATTCAATGTTTTCGCGGTCTTTATACACTAGCCTCTGATTGGCCAGATCATCCGTGCAGCCGCAATTTCCCACCCTAATATGCCCCAATTTCCCCTCATTCTAACTGGGACGCGCGTGCTACGCGCATGAGCCTGAAATGAATGCTAGGGTTAGGGTATAAGTATGGCGGTGGTTGTGCTTGGGTGTAGGTAGGAGCTGGTGATTGTGATTGGCTGGCCGCCGCCAGGCGGCCAGCTGCAGAAATAAAATGCACTATTCTTTAATAGGTAATTTTTAGACCAATCAGATTACAGAACCCGACCAATCAGAGCGTAGGAGCACCTGGTTTTTTCTCGCCCGTCCTTCATTCACTTCGTTCATTTCAGGCATTTCGAGGATCCCCGTAGCATTTGTTAAGGTGTAGAGATTTTAAACCATAATACTAACAGCACGCATAGAGAAAAATAAAAATTTCAGCTAATACGGTAAGAGCCAGCCAATAGACGTAGATCACGTTCTGATTACCGCCGAATAAATGGGCGATTGTCGACCATTGAACAACACTGTATGTATCTATGAAACAATTTGAAACACTAGCCGGAATATCTGCCTCGGCATGAGTCAGGGCATGTTGGAACAAACTTTAAGTTTCATAAGCCAATTTTTGCTAGCGATAAATCTTTTGGTGGGCGGGTAACGTTAAAGTTAGTTAACGTATTTCACTAGCTCTCCGGCCAGCCTACCTGTCCGGCCACCTCGCATTGCCATATTAAATGGCTATTTTCAACAAGTTAATATTACCACGTTTTCTGAATCTTTTTTCCTAATATTTTATATACTAATTTTGATAGTTACAAAATCTTATTATATCAAATATGAAATTATTCTGTCATGTGGACGTCTGTATACCTGCAGCACGTTCAAAAATACGTCGTATTTTTTGATATAACGTGATACGAAGCACCTCCCGACTTTGAATTATAAAATTAATATGATAGAATATCTTAGAATCCTGCTTTATAAAATATTCCGAGATTTTAGAAACGATTTATATAGTAACTTGTTGAGATACGAAGCTTGTAGAAATGTGTGGATTTCCATACTAAATTGAAGGTGGCCGGAGTGGTAGGTTGGCCGGAGAGTTAGTGAAATACGTTAGGTATCTGACCAATGAGTCATCCGGTCTTGAGCGCTAACTATCTGCTCTTGGGCATCTGTTAGAGCGAGAATTTGATGAGGCTGAGAATCCGGAATAACACTTGGGCGGTTGATTTCTCCGCGATCCCACTAATTTGATCTCACTGCCCTCCCTCACTCGAAAACGTCGAAAACCGAGAAATCGACGCGTAGCTGGCCATTACAAAACAACCGAGAACCTTAGATTTGCGCTCTTTGATACTGGTTATGATTTTGAGAGTAGTCGTTACGGCCAGTTTTACTATTACCTTACCCCATTCTGAACGGTACCAAGCATGCAACATCCACTGACTCCAAGATTTGAGCTGCGCCCTCGGGCAGCTTTGATCAGATTTGTAAGGCTTTAAATGTGATGTTAGTAAAATCATATGGAGAATAAATAATTCTTTTCTATGTTCAACTGAATTTGATCAGCCAATGCTAATGATCAGAGCAAGCCCATCATCTCAGCTAGGCCGGCGCTTATGACTGCATACTGATTATTTATTGGTGCTTATATTCAGCTATAAGAATATCTAAAATTGAAACCTACCTAGGTAGCTGGAATATAAGCGCTCTA
The DNA here is from genome assembly GCA_002916415.1 of Talaromyces borbonicus. Taxonomy (NCBI): domain Eukaryota; kingdom Fungi; phylum Ascomycota; class Eurotiomycetes; order Eurotiales; family Trichocomaceae; genus Talaromyces; species Talaromyces borbonicus. The sequence goes on along the minus strand of NBSA01000021.1, from coordinate 61,764 downwards.
TCACTAGTCAGCCAATAGATTAGATCAAGTATACCTATTATCTCTACCTAACTAGACCTACAACAGCGTGCTTACATTCACCTATAGCAGCAATCTATACCTGAGTACAATTGACAATTGAAACCTAGCCCTGTCTACGGCGCTTCATTCTGCCATCGGTAATATATGGACAGGCTATTAAAGCTGGACTATTTATACCTGCTTGTTTCTTGCCCAATTTTAAACAACATCAAGCTTCCTTCGTATACACTTGACAAGAGTCTCATTTCAATTATATCATTACACGGAGCAATTGATCTTGTCTTTTTTTTTATTCTACCCACAACCCACTAGAGTCAACATGTCTCAACAGCTAACTATTCGTGACTCGTTGGTGTCGACACTGCCAATCATTCCATCAAAGCAAAACCCTAACGATTATTACCGAGTCCCCATCCCAGCTGCATCCACAATGGAAACCGACCCCCCTGCTGCGTGGAGATATGAGAATATTGAAGTTCTTCTTCGTCTCGTCCGACCAGCCTTGGAGACAACCGACCTAAGGCGAAACGACAGATTCCTAAACTTCGCCCCGCTCCATGACGAATGCGGTTTTCTAGCATCAGAGGGGGACGTTTTTGCTGCAACGATGGTCCACTTAGTGAACCCTGTCAATATTGCGGTGAAGCGTCATCTACCGCGTGGATCCTCCCTGATAATGACTTGTGAACATAGCACTGGGAATGCGCGCACTGATATTCGTTGGACATTTCGCAGGCGTACGATTGCTATTTTAGAGCTAAAGCCCAGGGATGCCTTGCATTTCAGAGAGTTCGAGAATGCCATGGCAACAAATGGTGAGGAGGAGAGTCGTAAGCTGAGAGACGCGCAGAGGGATCGACACAATGAAGGAACGTTTTTTGTGAAAAACGCATTCTTGTTGATGAAACAAGCATCCAAGTATTCACAGACACTGAGGGTGGATGATATTGCGATATTCGACTGGAACAACATGTTCATCATCGATTACAGCAGATGGAACGAGTCAAGCCGCCACCCGACATTGGTCAGAGGGATCTGGGTGGATGAAAACCCTCGCCGGCGACGTCAAGATTTTGAAACTTTCCGAGCTGCCTTGTATGGATTCCTTCTTCGAGCCATGAGTCGATATGCTTGATGAGGATACTGACAATGATCTCAAATGGCGGCGCCGGGTTCCCTTCAGCAGTAGATTAGACTGTGCCTTGATGATTCCCGCCCTTCAAATCCCCATGTACTTCAATCTCTGAATCAATCTTTTTTTTGGTCTATCGGTGTGATATCTCCTGTAAAATATGCTTGAAATCGATTTCAATCGGATGGTTTTCGTCCCTACATTTGTATGTAACTGGATGGATTAGGGATTTGCTCACAAAATTGGACCCCAAGAAAGCCTCCTACGAAGGATTGTAGCCTAGATTCCTACGTGAGCCCGTGTCAACTAGATTTGAGATTAGAGATTGGGTTACTAAGCTCGACATCAAAATGAGATTGTATATCAGATGTAGTTGGTGCGGCTGAAGAGTAAGCACCGATTGGACTAGGATTTGAATATGCTGTTAGAGAAGGGCTCATGCTTGAGCCAGTTGATGAGTTGACACAATGCCTAAACAGGAAGGACATGATAAACATCACAATTTAGTGGTGGATGGTCTTCATACTAGTCTCTGACTGGCCAATCCATACCAACTTGAGCCGCAATTTCGTATATAGACTGCTTGCTGCGTATTGTATTGCCAATAATTTGGGAATTCCCATGACAGTTGTAATAGACGAGATGCTGAGCACGGTGTGCGGACTGTTGATAGTAATACAAAGAACTTCTAGAATTTCAGCTGATAATAACCTAGATCAGACCAAGTCGACACTGTCACACAATGAAAATCGTTATCGCCACTGTTCCATCCCAGCTGGGTGGAGATGGGAAGATCCTGGATTTCCTCTGCTACCAGCCGGCCTAAAACCAGATGACGGATTCCTAAAGTTCGCGCCACTCGACAACGACGACGTTTTTGCTGCAACCATCCTCTACTTATCGAACCCTATCAATAGTGCGCTGATGCGCGATCTTCTGAGTGAATCCCTGACCATGTCTTGTCAACATAAGCACTGGGAGCTCACGCACAAGGATCTGTTGGACGCTTCGCATGAGAGATAACCAAACACGTGTGATTGCTGTTCTAGAGCTGAAGGCCAAGGGTGCCTTATGATTTGAAAATTTCAAAAGTGCCATGGCAACAGATGATATGGCGGAGAGATGTAAGCTGAAAGATGCGTGTAGTGATCGGACTCTAAATAAGGGAACGATTTTTGAGCAGAATGCATTTTGGCTGATAAAACAAGCCATTAAATATGCAGAGTACCTGAACTTGAATGATATTGCGATATTCGACTGCCACTACCATCCATTGTTCTTCCAGACCGCCCAAGGCGCTAGTGCTACTGAGAGTGGCGTGCAGTACATTGCAATGATGATACCTCAAATTATAACACCAGCGCTAACGGGGGCTATTGTCTCGAAATGGGGTTATTATGTGGGAAACTTGGCTTTGGTACTAGAAGCAACTGTCTAACGAGCAATCAGGTACCTTACATGATTGGCGGTGGCATCATTGACTCCATCGGTTCGGGCCTCTGCATCACAATCAGCCTTACAACGCCAACGGTGCAGTGGGCGGCGTATTTAGCTTTGACAGGTATTGGCGTCGCTATGGCTTCACAGCTGCCGTACACTGCCTTACAAGTAGCCCTTGAGTACGTAATTTCTTTCGACCGGCCTCGGGTTGGCACTGACAACAAATCCGCAGTTCATCCGATATTGCTACAGGAAATGGTAAGTAGGAACCAATGTACCCAGACATACAGAAGTTTACTGGAATGTAAACGCTGAAACATTGCTTAGCCATTGCTGTTTTCTCATCCCGGCTTGGAGGGTAAGTAAATAGTGTGAGCAGTCCAATGAACATCGACAACTGACTACAGTCTACGCATACATGGCGTTCGGTCTCGCCATCGGCCAGAATTTACTTATAACCGGATTAGGCAGGGCATTGCCTCAATGCACGACGGCGGTTACGCTTGAAAAACTTCTAGCGGCTGGCGCCAGCGGCTTACCGGAGCTGGCTTCCTCATCATCCGTGCTTGAGGCTCTTCGGCGTACCTACACGCAAGCGATAAGCGATGTCTTTATTCTAGGATTAGCTTGCGCATGTCTGACCCTACTGCCATCCTGCGCGACCGAATGGCTGAATCTTACCCGTGAGTCGCAGAGGCGGAAGCAATTACAGGAGAGTAATGGAAGTGAACCAGTCCAACACAAGAGAGAGCGGACATGGACGCGGTAGAAATGGGAGCAAGCAATCTAGTGGAACAGCGGGAAAGGGGCTTGTAAGCAAGGTAGGTACCAAGATTTTTGATGCCTCCACAGTTTTACAACAAAGTTTTACAACAACATGATGAATGGGATGGAATGGAATAATATTTATTACTGTTGGTACCTAGGTACCACTCTGCTAGCTATGTTGACAATAAGAACAATTGAGAAATCGAGTGGGAACGCTTATTGTGTTTTGTTCAAGTGTGTCTGATAGAATAAAAATAGCACACGCAAGTTTCACAGACCTGGATCCACCTTAGTTAAGCAGCGTTGTGTCGAGATACGCTAAGCTTGGTTGAACCATACAAAGGTTCCTAGTAATCGAAGTTGATAGGTGACTTGAGTAAACAAAGTAACAATAGGTCGATCAATGGGTCGGAAGCGTGGAACGTATTGTGCCTATCAAGTCACTCCATAATGTAATCCTATAATTTCTATCTAGTTGCTCAGCTAGAAATCTTGCTCCCTTTCCCGAAACTTCAGCACTGCACCAGCTTTCGGAACAATCGCAGGACGCCAATAGAAATGTCTCCTCTCCCGCTTAACATCCGGCATCCTTAGCTCATAGCGGAGCAGGACCCGCGTTAGAACCAGCTTCAGGAGGAGCGAGGCGTAGTGTCGGCCCGGAAAAGCTCGTTTCGCCAGACCCCATACTGGAAAGGCGATATCGACGTCTGTGAAGTCTGACATAGAGGCGCCGGGCTTTGCATTCTGATCCTTGTTCATGTTCATGAACCGGTAAGGGTTGAATGTGAGAGGGTCGGTGTAGAGTTCTATATCTAGGAGGATGGACTGTAAAGGTACACACGCAGTATCGCCCTTGGCGAGGGTTGTTCCGTCGCGCAAGGTGAACGGATGGAGAACTCTCCGACGCAGCGAGATGGAGTCGGTTGGATTGAGGCGTGCAGATTCTTTAAGAAAGCCGTTGAGCAAGGGAAGGGTAGCGATATCTTGTGCTTGGCAGGTCGCCTGGGAAATTTCTTCATGCAGCTCAGTAGTGTATCCTGGATGCAAGCAAAGGTCGTCGAGGGCGTAAAAGAGACACATTGCGGGCTGGTGGACGGACGCGAACCAGATTCCGAGGAGTACTTGGACGATCCGCTAGGGGGGCCACTCGTGCTGCTGTTTCTTGCGGACTACTACGTTAGCGAAGAACTGGATGGAATCTTTCTTTCTTCCGGCTGTAGTGCTGGACGTGGCGTCAAGGAGGCGGGCCTCAACGATCCGTGTAAGACAGTCTATAAGAATTTTCAGCACTCTGTTGCTGCGCATTAAATAGGGCGCGACGAACGGCGCGAGCCACGAGGGAATGAGGCGGAGGACTTCGGCTGTTCCTATATGACGTTCTGGGTACTCAAGTGCAGCTCTGAGGAAAACTGGGTCGCTTGATACTTCTGGGCCAAAGAAGACCAGAGCGTTGGCGGCTGTAATCAGGCGCTTGGCCATTGGGAATACCTGCACAGTGCGCCATCCTCCGGACAGGGCTTTGCTATTCGTTATTTCCTGGTTAAGTACTCTTTCTATGCAGTCGGACAGGGGCTGCGTGCGGGCCGGCAGATGGGATCGCAGCTCAGCGTGGAGTGCTCGCTGGTGTATAGTCCCGTTTTCACCCATGCAGTCATCGATGCCGAGGCCATTCATAGTATATTTTGGTTGGATCATCTGTTCTGGTTTTAGTTCTAAATGAACAGGATTGAGAAAAAGGGACGCACATCTTTGGCCAAAGCATGGAGTGACAAGTGGGTGTTTGGAGCCTGGACCAGCTGCTTGATATGTTCTCTGGACGAAAATTGAACTTGATATGCTTCCGGCGTGCGTATGGCATATGGAGTATCTTCAACATGGCCGTTCAAGCTCAGCTTTCCATTACAGTTTGGTTATTTCTAGCACTTACGTGTGCTTTCCACAGTATCTCGGGTCCCTTCCAGAGATACTGGAACTGGCGGACGAGCCTGAGCACATGGATTGAAGGCTCGGCAAGAATGATGTTTCGACGTTCCCGGTGGCATAGCATTAGCAGCAATTCTCTTTTGTATTTCCAGCTAACACACCAATTCTTGGGACTTGACCATAGTCCAAAATAATAGTCGAAAGCATAGTAGGAGTAGCAGCACGTTCCCGAGACCAATGCTCCCCATACTGAAAGAATAGGATATGATACTCATGTCAAGTCTGTCAGGGACACTCTATCTTGGATACATGGGAAGCGAAGAAAGTAACTACAAAAGAAGGCCATTGTCCTTAACTGCAATCTACCGCATATGTACTCGATGTCAATAGACTTGGTTAAAACTTTTGAAGCTGCGGGGTGTCTCCTCATGCAACACAGACTGAGGCTGACATTTCAACCTCAGCTTGACGGTGGCGTGGGAGACAAATGCATGTTATCCCGGCTTATTATCGTGTTTTTTGCAGATAACCTGATTAACTGCACGACAAGGCCCGTCAGGCCTCCTGCATACTTATCCCTGTCTTTCTTATGGAACACGCATGTGATGTAGCAGTGGCTTGTGTCCTGATGGTGCAGGAAATTCCGTGCTTGATAGAAGGGTACCATAGCAGGACTGCGAGGATTTATCTTCATCCCGTTTTTGGCTTTCGTGTTTGTCCAGTTTTTGTATACAATATCATCAACTTTGCGTATTCTTCGGCATATCCACGGCGAATGGAGCCTGATCAACGCGCTGGAATTTGGTCTCATTGGATATGTGCTCTGGCGCCTCTGGCGGTTTACCATCCGCCCCTTCTTTAAGCCCGAGTCACCTAGGGAGGTTCCCTACATGATACCATGTAAGATTCAGCCGTATGTTCATTATAACACTGCTAACCCATACAACAGACGTTGGTGCGCTTATTACACGTCCCGGTCGGTACCTTCCATATGTAATACTAATAATATGACAGGTCATGCAATTGGGATGCTAAGGAGCCCCCACGGTGTTCTATCATCCGCAATGTAGGCCGTCGTTTGATCTCTGCAATATCACAAGGGATTTCTAAACGTGGAAACAGAAAGTACCGCAAAGGCACCGGAGAACCAGTCGCTGTTGATGTATTCGGAAAAACGATCTACTTCATACTTTCCGAGCAGGATGCGACTGCGATACTCCAAGAGCCACCATAACTAGCACATACAGAGCACTTAAAGAACCTCCTAATGGGCCTTGGCTGCTCAGAATTGGGCATCTCAGAGATCGACCATGAGAAGGTACCGTTAGTCCTAGTGGCGGAAGACCTCATGAGGAAGCAGCTCCTTGAAAGATTTCACAGGACTGAGATAATTGCTAGATCTCTGGGGCTTCTGGAAAGCCATCTTCGGTGGGATGGAATCGAGGCTCCCATTCTCCTAGGAATGTCTGAGGACGGGCAGGAACGGACTGTCTCATTATGGAAGTGGACACAGATCGCCATCATCCGCGCTATTGTTTCGGCCTGGTTTGGAAATTCTATTTGAAACTTCTCCCCGTGCATTGTCGAGGATCTGGTATGTCTTGATAGTGGCCTATGAAAGCTACTCTTCAAATTATCACGGCCATGCGGGAACGAGATTCATATTGCCAGGGCGAGGCTGCTACATTGTTTGATTGAATACATGCATCTGCCACCATCTAGCCGTGGGGACTGTTCTTGAGCTGTCAAAAGCTGCATAGCAGAGATGAAAGGCCGTGGGTTGAGCGAAGCCGGTATGGCTTCCTATCTGCTGATGATGCTCTGGGGGTGAGTTTCAGAGGCTTTTGGAAATAAGATCCGTAATCTTTCCATTAAGCTGGCAAATCCTCCAGCTCTAATAGAAATGTCTTCAAGTTTGGATTCTGGCTTCTGACACACATCTTCTCAGCGACTCTAACAGCTATCACGTCCAAGATAGACAGCGTAATGTCATCTATATAGTTAATTCTATGGATATCTTATTGCTTATATAAGCACTTACCCCACTTTTTTTATTATATTTAAATTCAGTTAATTTGTCTGATCCCAAATATATATTTTTTTTTTCTAAAGTTTAGTCTATAGCTTATTATTTAAGAATTAAATTTTAAATAAACTAGTCTTAATTAAGGCATTTTATCACCAGTTTATATTATAATATATAAAAATATCTATTTAAAACTTAAATAATCAGGATTAAAAAATAATATTAAATTAATAATATAAAAAAAATTATACTTTATTTAAAAATATATTTTTTATTTAATAAAAATAATTATCTAATTTAGTTTAGCTTATAATATTTTAAAAATTTTTAAAAAATTTTTATTATACTAATTTAAAGATAATAATAATTAATATTTAATATTCTTTATAAATATTAATTATATAAATTTTTATATATTTTTTTTAGAATATATATATTTTTTTAAATATATTTTATTTTTTTTTAATTTACTCAGATTGAATTTTGGATTTTTAAAAATTATTTTTTTATTTACTAAATCCAGATCAGTATAGTAAAAGTTTTTTAAAATTTTTTAAAAAATCTAAAATTCAACTCTAGTAAATAAAAAAATTTATATTTTTTTAAAAAAATATATAAATAATTATATAATTAATATTTATAAAAAAGATTGAATATCAATCATTGTTATCTCTAAATTAATATAATAAAAAATTTTTAAATATTTTTAAAAAATCCAAAATTCCACCCTAGTAAAAAAAAAAATAAAAAAATATTTAAAAAAATATATATATTTTAAGAAAAATATATAAAAATTTATATAATTAATATTCATAGAGAATATTGAATATTAACCATTGTCATCTCTAAATTAATATAATAAAAAAATTTTAAATATTTTTAAAAAATCCAAAATTTCACTCTAGTAAATAAAAAAAATAAAAAAATATTTAAAAAAATATATATATTTTAAGAAAAATATATAAAAATTTATATAATTAATATTCATAGAGAATATTGAATATTAATTATTATCACCTCTAAATTAATATTTTTAAAAAATCCAAAATTCCACTCTAGTAAATAAAAAAAATAAAAAAATATTTAAAAAAATATATATCTTTTAAAAAAAATATATAAAAATTTATATAATTAATATTCATAGAGGATATTAAATATTAACTATTATTATCTTCAAATTAATATAGTAAAAAAATTTTAAATATTTTTAAAAAATCCAAAATTCCACCCTAGTAAATAAAAAAAATAAATAAATATTTAAAAAAATATATATATTCTGAGAAAAATATATAAAAATTTATATAATTAATATTTATAAAGAATATTAAATATTAATTATTATCATCTCCAAATTAATATAATAAAAATTTTTTAAAAATTTTTAAAATATTATAAGCTAAACTAAATCAGATAATTTTTTTTTAATAAATATTTAAAAAATTTATATTATTTATAAAAAAAATTTCAGATTAAAAGCTATCATATTTATTAAATAATTTTAAAAATAAAATATTTATATATACTGGTGACAAAATATTTTAATTAAAACTAATATATTTAAAATTAAAAATTAAAATAATATCTAATATAATTATTTTTATTAAATAAAAAATATATTTTTAAATAAAACATAATTTTTTTTATATTATTAATTTAATATTATTTTTTAATCCTGATTATTTAAATTTTAAATAAATATTTTTATATATTATAATATAAACTGGTGATAAAATACAGTAGAGCCTTCTAAACCCTAAAAATTTTTAAAATTTATATTTATACAGTTAAATCTAAGATAAAAGTAATAATTATTTAAAAATCATTATATAAAAATAGCATTTTTTTTATTATATAATAACAATCTCCAGCTTAGAAAATAATAATTAATATTTAAACAATAAGTATAATTATTATTATTATTATTATTATTAATCAGGCTTAATGTCTATATGGAGCCCTGTAGACTATGACAGACTGGTACATAGCATTGATGAGTCTCTAAAACCTCTAGAGCTCTAGCAGCTATATCTCTAATAAATCTCTGTAGTTTTAATTTCTAGCTTTTATCTCATCTCTGTATAATCTTTCTATTAGAAGTTTTTAAACTTATTTATAGATCTAGATTTTATAAAGATTTTTTTTAATTTCTTGCTAGTAAGTATATCTAATAAAGATTTTATATTTTTAAATTAGAATATTTTTATCTTTATTTTTTCTTTAAGTTTATATTCTCAGTTTTTTTTTTTTAATATCTGTTTTTATCTTTAGATATTATTTTTTTTAATCTTATATAATATCTTTTCATTATTTTTAAACAGATTAATCTTGATTATAAATACTAATAAACTTTTAATAATTTTAGATTTATTAAATAGTCTAGTCTCTAGACTCTTTTCAGTTATTATTAATAGAGAGATTTTAATCTTTTTTAAAACTCTATACAGAGCTCTTTAAAATCTATAATATTCTTAATATTTAAATAGCATGTATTATATTATTTTATAAAACTCTCTACAGACTAAATACTCTGAAAAGTTCTTTTTCTTTATCTAGTATAAATAGATTCCTAATAGAACATATCTAGTTTTCAGCTAATAATAATAACTAGCTAGATATTTTAAGATCTTCTTTATTACTAGATCTAGTCTTTAGTTTCTAAATTTCTTATAGATTCTTCTGTGGCAGTGAATCTTTAGTATAATATTTTTTTAGACTTATTCTTTTACTGTAATTCTTTTTATTTTCATGCTAGCATGTTTAATATATACTAAAAATAAAACTCTTAATTCTATTAACTTGCTAACTATTCTTTTTACTACTCTATTAACCTATTCATTTTCTTCTATTTCTATGTATTCTAGAGTCTACTGTATTATTATTTAATATTTTCTAGCTATTAATCTTCTAACTATTATATATACTTTAAAGATTAATATTTAATTAAATCTCAGATCTATACTTTATAAATATCTGATTACTGTTTAAGAGTTTAATAATATATAAATTAATTTTTAAAATTCTTATTTCAGAGTTTATTTTAGTATTGTAATTATCTTTAGCAGCTCTATATCAAAGATCTTATATTTTTTTATAAAAAAAGCTTTAGATGCTTTTAAAGGATTTTAGATACAGCTTATAAAGCTATTATTAATTTTATATATTTTATATCTAGTCTAAAGCTATTTGACTAGAGGATTATTTTAGAATAAGTTTATTCTATTTTTTATAATATTTTTTTTATATTATATATCTGTATTAGATCTAAGAATCTTTTTAATATATATTTCTCTGTGTGTTTAATATTCTTTAAGAGATTTATTATTAATCTCTAAATTAAATATTTTATTAATTTTTATTTTAATCTCTAAGAAACTTTATTATTATTCTTTATTTATTCTTTATCTCTCAGAGGCTGTTTTTTAGGCTGAATATAAATATTATTATATTTAAAAATAATTAATAATAGCTATACTGCTGAGTGATTTTCTAACAGTATAAATAATTTAATTATATATTAAATTATTCTAGCATTTAACAGCACTGTTATTGATTTTAAAGCTGTTTTCTTAATTAAAGCATCTAATAATATCTTAAAAAATATACTTATAATAATCTTAGCTTATATATTAATTAGCTATTAAAGTTTTTTTATTTATAATTTTTATTTCTGTTATTAAAGCTCAGTCTTTTAAAGTGTCTAGATCTATATTATAATCTTTTATATTCTTTATATTAATATTAAAAACAGACTGTTACTTTTATTAAAATTTATAAACTTTATAAATATTTTTTTAGCTATCTTGATCTAGGCTTTAAAATATAAATTTTAACTAAGCTTAGTATTTAATAACAGATTTAATTACTTAACTACTCTAAATTTTATCTTAATTATTAAATTCTTTATATTAATCTTTACTTAGTATATATTCTTATTTACTGTCTCTTTATAATATTTAATAAAAAATACTAGCTTGATTTTTTTAAAATTAAATCTGATTTTATTAGTTATTTTTTATTTTATTATTATTTTTTCAGTCTGCTTTAAAATGCTGTAGACCTTTTTTATAAAGTTTACTGATATAATTAACACTTTATTATCTATAAAAAAAAGTCTTCTGATTTTAAAAATAGTTTTCTTTACTGCTGCTAAGAGAAGCTATATATAAAGATTAAATAATATTAAAAAGACTAATAAGTCCTAGAAAAGCTCTGATCTTATAAAGCCTTTTTTTCTCAGATAATTATTAATAATTATTAAGACTCTACATCCTGTAAAGAATAAAAGCATTTAATATATAAGATTCTTATTAAATCTAGTCTTTCTCAAGTCTCTTATAAGCTTAGCTTTAATAATATAGTCAAAGATTTTAATAATATTTATAAATAAGACTATTGTCAGCTTATTCTCTTCTTAAATCTAATACATCTTATTTATTAAGTATATTATAATGTTGATCATATTTTAATATTTATAATCTTTAAATTAATTTCTGTAAAACAGTCTCTAGATTTTAATAAAATTAATAATTAATTTAATTATAAATTTTTTTGTTATCTTATCTAAGTATTTAAACAGATTTATTATCTAATAACAGTTTATTAATATAATATTAAATTTTTTAAACTTTTTTAGAAGTATCTCTTTAGCATTCTTTCAGATTTTTAAATATATTTTATATTTAAAGTACTGCTGATAGAGACTTATAAATTTTTTTTAATCCAGATTCTAGAGCAGTTAGATTATTTTAAAATTTAGATTATTAGTGTTTAAGACTTTTTTTAATTTTTAATTAAATATAGTTTTTTTAACTGCTGTTTTATTTATTAATTTATAAATTTTTTTAGATTTTAAAACTTCTATCTTTGTGTCTATTTTTAAGATTTATAAAAACATCTATTTTTTAAAGATTATTTTTTTTTTTTTAAATATAATAATTATTACTGCTTTTATATTTTTTTTATTAAAACTAAAATAGTTTTTTAGATATATAGTTTAATATATTCTAGAGCTATTTAATATTTTTTCTACTCTAGAAAAGAGTTTTCTAATATATTTTATAAAAAATCTTCTTAGTATTAATATTTTTTTTTTTATATATATATAAAGGCTTTTTAGAGTTTTTTAATACTTTTTTTTACTGATTCTGCCTTTATAGTAGTCTTTATAAATTTTAAAATAAACTACTTGTTTAGCTTTAATAATATTATTTTATTATCTCTTAAAATAGATATATAATCTAATTTCTTTAATATATTTATTTAATATTTTTATAAAAGTTTTTTTTAATTATTTAGTTTTAACTTTTATATCTCTCAGTTAATAGATATTTATTAAAAATAATCTGCTTCTAGCTAATTTATTTCAGATAATTACTGTTTTTCAAAGTTTTTTTTTATTCTTTAATAAAGTCTTTAGTTATTACTCTATTATTATCTTACTTTAGAATTAATTAGAGCTAATTATCAGTAGTTTTTAAAATATTTATATAATAATATAATTTAATAATATTAGTTTATTAATTTTTATTTTTTACTCTTCTAAAGAATCTAGCTTTTAAATAATTATTATAAAGTCTATAATTAAGATTTTTTAAAGACTGATTTAGGCTTTTTAAATTTAGCACTTTTTAGAGGGTTTTAATTTTATAAAAATATTTATTTAATTATTCACTAGCAGGTTATAAATCTTAATAAATTTTTTCAGTTTTATTATATTCTGAGAATATTCTATATAAATATTCTATATACTACTATAAACATTGAAGTCTTTTAATATTAAATATTTTTTTTTTAGAATTAAATACTATTTAATATCTTCTAAAGCTTTTTAAATCCTTAAGTTACTCTCAGAATAGATGTAAGCTGTTTTTAGTTAATTATTATATATATTCATCACTTTTATACATCTTTTCTATTCTAGTATATCAATTATTATAAAATAAAAATGATTGATTAAATCTATATAAATTTTTATTATTAGCTCTGATAATAAATTTTTTTTTATTATAATTATTATTTTAATATTCTCCTAGAGGCCTTCAGGCTAGTAAAATAAAAAATTTAAATAATTTATTTAATATTTAGAAAGCATTGGAGACTTTTATAAATATACTATCTTAGTTCTAATCTTTAGAATTGTTTTTAAAATTATATATATCATTGCTGCTGCTTTTGTATAATTATATTAAAATATTAATATTGCTTTTTTAATAATATTTCAAAGATATTCTCTGATATTATTTATTATTAAGAGATTTTATTTAGATTATATTCAGTATTTATATTATTTTTAATTTAAAAAGATTTAGTAGACATTGCTTCTGACTGTTTAAAGATTTTTAAAAACTATATAAAGCTTTTAATAATCTTTTTCTAAACTTTTAAGAGTTTTATTATTATTATTTTTAATAATAAAAATATCTGAGATCTGATCTGCTATTTTTAAACTCTTTAAAATATTTATTAATAAATCTCTTTTACTTTAAAATATTTTAAAAAGATTATTTCATGATTTCTTTTATAGTTAGTATATCTTATTAATATATACTAATATAGTTTAGCAGAGTCTATCTAACAGCTTATTACTATATATAAATACTTTAAAGTTTTATAGTTCTTAAAATAGATAATATACTTAGAAAATCTTATTTTATAGATTCTATAGTCTGTATAATCAATTTTATAGTATTTAAAATATATATTTTTAAGATTAGATTTTTAATACTGTTTTATATAATAATGTTTATTCTTAAATCTAAGATTATTATTAATTATTATTTAGATCTTTTCTAGATTATTTATTATAATTATTATAATTATAAAGTTTTTATTGCTTACTTTTAGCTTCTTAAAGCTTTTAAGTTATATTAAAGATTTTTTAAATCTATAAACTGTATTTAGTTTAATCTTTTCTTAGGCTAGCTCTAGATCTCTTTTTTTATATATATAATAATTAATAAACACTGTATAGATCTTTATCTAATACTATTATTTATTAATTTTGATTATTATAACTACTAGATCAGTTTTATAAATAATTTTTAAAAGTATATTATTATAAACTGGCATTAAAATTTGATTAGATATTCTATATTTTATTAATATAATAATTATTTCTAAGATTATATATTCTATATTAATCACTTTTATAAATTCTAAAAAACTAGTCTTAGCTAAGATCTAATTTAATTCTAATAGAATATTAACTTTAGTAGTTTTAAAAGCCTCTTTAAAATATTCATATCTAAAGATTAGTTTTTATTTTTTTTTATTCTAAATGCTTACTAGCTTAATTAATAATAGATTTATTAATTTATTTAATACTACTTTAGCAGCTTTTTTAGATTTTATAATCTTTTATATCTTTTCAGCTATTTGTTTCTTATTTTTAGTTATTTTAGTCTAGATCTGAGCTTTAAACTTCAAAGACTAATTAAAAGATACTACTATTTTTCTAAATCTGTATAAAAAAATTTTAAAGATTATTTTTAAAGCTTCTACAGCTATCAGAGTTTTTAATTTTTTAATAATAATTTTTTAATACTAAGATTTATTTAAGATAAATACTAGATTTTTAATTATAAATACTAATCTTTTTAAATCTACTGTTAAATCTTTCTTAATTATAATTTTTAATAATGATCTGTACATTTCAATCTTAGTTATAAGATTATTTAAAGATATATAAATAATATTATAAATTTATTAATTATTTTAAAAATCTTTTAAAGCTTTAATTCTAATAATAAACTTTTAAATTAATATCTAAAGCTTTTTAATTATCTAGACTTGTTTTCTCTAATTATTCTTAAATTATTAGAGATATTTTTTATTTAGATTTTATATATAATCTATCAGTTTAATATCTGTTTTAAAAATACTATTTATTATTATTAAATATTTTTTATTCTTTTTTAAAAATGTTATAAGCTCTGGAATAAATATCTATTTTTTTTTTAAGATTTAGAATACATTATTTATCTCTAAAAACAACTGTTTTTTAAAATTTATTTTAGAAGACTTTTTAGTTTCTAATATTTCTTTATTATTTATTAATATATTAAAAATCTGTTTAATTAGTTTTTTAAATTTACTTCTGTTTTTATTAGACTCAGAAGACTGTTCAGAAAACTCTAAAATATTCGCAGCTTATTTTTTAAAAAATTAATCTTTATCAGCACTCTGTACAGTCTTTCTAGTTTTTAGGGGATTAGAGGTCTCTGAGGGCTCTCTGAGCATCTCCATAGGGTTTGTTAGGGCTGAGAAGCCCCTAGGGATCCTTAGAAGGCTCAAAAACATTGGTTTTTCAAAAAGGCCGAAAACTCGTGTTCTCGGCGGTTTTTTTTTCAATAATCACTCTATTATACTATAACAAGTGACTGTGCAGATCACTTAATAAATATTCAGAAAAAAAACTTGAATATTATTAAAAAGTATAAAATAGCTAATAGTTTAATAAATTCTATTATTCACTACTTATATTTTTTATTTAATATAGTATTAATATAATTTCACTTCTTTAATCTAATATTTACAGACCTCTTGAAAGATCTTTCTATAATAAATAGAATAATAAAAGTGGTCAGATATTATATAAGATATCTAGTTTAATATTAATACAATCACATCAAATAAAAAGATAATTAATTCAATACAGTATAAAGACAGGACTAACAGAAAAGAAAAATATACTATAATCAATATAGAAGATTAATAATAAAAAAAAAATATACAGAAAGATATAAATTAGAAATAATAATTCTAACAAAAAATAAAGAAAAGAAAAAAATAATAAAAATATAATTAACTTAAATCTATTAACATCAAAATAATAAAAAAAAAATAATTTAAAAAATAAAAACATCTATATAAATAAAGATATTAAAAAATCCTAAAAAATCCTAAAAAAAAAAAAAAATATAAAAAAATAAATTAATTTTAAAGATATATAAAAAATAAAACTTAAAAAAAAAAAGAAATAAATTTATAGAAAGAATTCAAGATCTATATAATTATATGAAAAGATTTATAGAATTAAAACTCATTAAGAGCTTAGATAATCAAAATATATAAGAATTAATATATTTATAGATAACAAGAATACTCTAGAGAAAAAAAAATACAAAATCTAAAATATATAAAGTTCTATATAATTATAATATAGAAAAGTAAAAGAAATTTAAATTTAAAAATAAAAAAAGATTAACAGACTTTATATATTTATAATCTTAAGATTATTATCTTTATCCCTTTATAATCTTTCATAATAAAAATAAATATTTAAATGAAAACTGACAGGATTATATAAATAAATTAAACAAATATAATAGATAAAAATATAATATTAATAATCATAATTAATAATTAACAACTAATTTAAAAGAATAAAAAAAATCTCTTTATAAAAGTAATAATAATAGCAGTTTAAAACAGTAACATTAAAAAACATATATATTACTAATAATAAAGATATTCAATTTCATAATAATAAAATAAAGCAAATTTTCTAAGATAATCTAATATTAAATATAATATATATAAAAATATAAAAAAATCTGATTATTATTATATAACTTAAACAGACTAATCTATCTATTAAATAAATAATCTCTACTCTGATCAGACTAGAAAAAATATTATTAACTAATCTCAAAATATATCAGTCAACAAAAAATCTAGATAGAATTTATTAAATATTAAAATAAGATTAAAATAAGATAGTTTAAATAGCTATTATTAATAATTAATACTTAAACAGATTAATAGAGAAATACTTAGAACTAATATATATTAAAGAATCAACTAGATATAATATAATAGATAGCTAGAGACAATAAAAAATAAATCAATACTAAATAATAATAGTCTAAAAGAAAGAATCAATAAATAAAATAAATAAAATACACAGTTATAAATACAATAAAAAAAAATCAAAAATATTTAAAATATAAAATAAGATATTAATTATTATATTCTATATAAGAATTTAGCTAGAGAATATATATATCTATATAATATAAATATAAACCACTGATTAAACTCTAAAAAAAAATAAAAAAAGAAAATAAAAGAAATAAAAGTAGATTATATATTAACAGCTACTACATATAGTCAAAATTAAAGAAAAAAAAAATAAAAATAAAGAATATTAAAAAAAATTAATTATAAAATATATAGAATATCTGCTTAGTTATTTAAATAGTATTTACAGTCTTTTTATTATCAGAATAATTATATTAATAAATAGAAATCTGTTTAAATTAGTATATATACTGATCCTTATTCTATTTAATATAGATATTTCTAAACTTAGATAATTAAGACTCTTTTTAATAAAATTACTAATAGATTTTTTAGTAGATTAATAAAACAAGATTTTTAAATTTATAGTCTTAATTAATCAGTGACTGTCAGTAAATAGAAAAATAAATAGATTAAAACTAGAAATAATAAAAGCAGATATTATAAAAAATAAATTATTTATTATTTAGATTATAATCTAACTGAATCATTTTTTTTTTAATATTTATATATAAATATTAATCAGAGTAAAGATATTCTATAATCAGATAAATAATCTTAGTCTTAAAAATTTTATCTAGCTAGTATAATAAATATATATTATATAATTTATTAATACAGTTATAATATTAAACATAATTAATAGTTTTATTCTAGATCTGTTTTTATTATATTAGAATCTTATTATTAAACTTCTTTACTATATCTAGATTAAGAAAATTTTTCTTAAACTTTTATAAGAAGATATTAAAATCATTATTATTAAATTCTAAAAAAAATATCTCTAAGATAGTATTAAGACTAGGAATATTAAATAATAAAATAAAAAATAAGATATAATTAAGACTAGCAGTATAATTAAAAACAATATTTAGATTATTTAATAAATCTAGAATACTATTTAAGATTAAAAAGATAAAATAATAATTATATTTTTATTTAATCTAACAAGTTATGTTAATATTATTAAGAAAAATAATAAGTATAGATATATAATAAATCAGATTAATTAGATACTAAAATATTAATTTAAATTGTTAGTATTTTATATAATTAATTATATAATATTTAAGATTCTATTTTATAGATAATAATATTATTGATTGTTTATTTTAATAATTATATTTTAACTAGTTTATTTTCTGTATAAAATCAATTATAAAATAGAATTTATTTATATAAATAACAAAACATATATAGAGATGATAGATATTTATTTTAAATATAATAATAATTATAATCCAGTAATAATAATCAGACTGCTAATTAATAAAAATAATAGATTTATTTTAATAGATTTTAGAGTTTAAATAATAGATAGGGTATTATAGCAGTTATATAAAATCTTTTATAATCTAGATCTTACAGTAGTATATAATAATTTAATCTTCTAGACTTATTTAATTAATTAGAGCATATTAAATCTAAAGAAAAATAAATTTAATAATAAATTATTTAGAATCTTTTTTATTGTCTAATTAATATACTATTTAATATTAAATATTTTGTTAAATAGTAGAGTTTTAGACAGTATAAAAAGTAGATAATAATATATAATCTTCAAAGATACACTGTAAGATAAGAAATATAATAATTATTAAAAAAACTATAAAGCATATGATATTACAGAATAAAAAAAATTATTTAATAATATCTTAATAATAATCAGCAATAAAAATATAATAAATTTTATTAAAAATAATATAATCTAGATAACAGTTATAATACAGAGCTTAAATATATTTATTAAAATTAAAATTAATAATATACTCAATTCTAATCAAAATTAATAAAAAATAAAGATTAAAGATTAAAATATTCTATAAATTTTATATATATATAATAATCCTTAGCTTATATATTTATTAAAAAAGATTATCTATTAAGATAATTAAAGAAATAATTACTATTATTATATCAATATAGAAAAGCTGATAGAATAAAAAAAAAAACTTTTTCTATCTTTAGTTTTTAAAATAATAAGAACTTGGGACTAGTCTTTAAGAATATATTATATAATCAATTACTATTTAATAGACTGATAAGATCTAATAAAACCATAGATATATTAAATTATTTAGAGATTTTTCTAGATAGATTATATACAATAATTAAAAAATAGAATAAAAAATAAATAAATCTAGTAAAAAATCAGATTAAAAAGATCAGCACTTAAAGAAAAGATAGTCTAATATTAATATTTATATTAATATAAGATAATTACAGTATATATTCAACTCTATAAAATAATATACAGATAGATAATAGAATCAAAATAGCTAGAAATAATAATAGAATTAAAAATAAATAAAACAGAATAGATCTTAGAATAAAATTAGAAATAGAAATAATTAAAATTATAAATAAATAAATACTAGATTTAATTAACAGCTTAGAATTATTATAAACTAATATCTATTAATATATTTCAGAAATTAACTATATCTTTATAGATATAATTGCTAGTGAATAACAGATAAATAATTTAAAAATAAAATATATTATATAGAATCTTATTAAAAAGATTATTAAAAAAAATTAGTTCTGTAAAGTCTTTCTGTTTAAAATTAATAAAGATAGAAATAATATCACTGAACTTTTATTAAGTAATAATTATTATAATCTAATATTAAATACTGTAAAAAATCTTAATATTAATAATTTACTTTTTAATATTTTTAAAAATCTAAGAAAATCAGTCTATTGACCAGATTTTACTGTAATTAATTTAAAAATAAAAATTAATAAAATATATATTCTAATTTAATTTTTAAAGTCAGATCTGAAACAGCTAGATTAAAATAAAGAATTAAATAATTAATTAAATCATTTTAAAATAGAAAAAATAGATAGATTAGTATAATTTATATATAATATAACAGACTTTATAATATAAAAAAATATATATAATATTATTATAGTCTAGTAATAAGATTTATATAATAATCTATATATTATTTTAGATAATATTAGAGATTTTTTTATATTATATTTACTAATTAGACTTCAGATAGATAATTATAAAAAAAATATTAAAAAAATTTTATATTTAATTCTTATATTATTTTAATATAATTTTATTAAAATATATATAGTCCTGTTATAGATCAATTTTAAAGATCTGATTAATATTAGAATATTAAAAAAATCACTTAAAGAATAAAATAATAAAAAAATAGATCTAAACTATATTATAAAGATTAATAAAAAAAAAATATTCTAAATTATTATTATTCTAGTTATTAATCAAATTATAAATAAAGATAAAAAATATTAGATAACTATTATTTTTAGATTAAAAACAACTAAAATAAAGATTTTATATTAAAATAATAATAACTTTTTTAATATAATTTTACATTATAATTAACAGCTGACTAAAAAAAAAATAATATTATAAAAGATAAAAATATCTCTATTTTAATAAATTTTAGTTAAAATTATTTTAGTCTTGCTAATTATTATGCTATAAAATAGATTATTAAGAAGTTTTATTATAGAGTTGATACTGTTATTAGATAGTTATTAATTTTAGAAGATTTTCAGAGTTTTAATAATGTTAAAATAAGATTCATTATAGACTTATTATTAAATATAAATAATAATCATTAGATAATTATTATAAAAAAAACCAGCCAGTATATTAATATAATTATTTATAATAAATTATATTTTATAAAATTTATTCTATTATTATATTGCTGTTTAGAATATTAATATTAAATTAAATATAGACTATTTAAATTATTAATAGATAATCATTATACTTTAATTAAAAATAATATAATTAATCTCTTATTACAGATAGAAAATGATAGAGTTATTATTAAAAAAATCTAGACTGCTATTATAAAGTTTAATATAAAAAATATAAATTTTATAATAATATATTATTTACTTATTAATAAGCAGAAATCAAGAAGAGAATAGATTATTATAGATTAGAGAATATAAATAATACTATACAAATCAAATATTAAAAAAAGAATAAAATTTCTTAATAAATATAATAAAAAAAAATAATTTATCAGCTTGATAAATAAAATAATAGAGAATATTTTTTTAATATAAAATATATTTTTTTAAGATTTATATATTCTGTATTGATTTTATAGATTAATATATATGCTTATCTTATTTATAATCATTAAGAATCTAGTAATAAATATTAAAAAACTAAAAAATTAATAGATTATTATATTCTTCTTTATTACTATCAGATTCATCTCAGACATTTTATAAAAACAGAATTCTATTAGTAATATAAAAAATACACTCTATACTTTTATAAAATAACTATAAAATAAAATTATTATTTTAATAGAGAATTATATAGATTTTAATAAAAAACTAAAGATCTACATCATTTAAATAAATAATAATCTAGATTTTTTAAAACCAGAATATTAACTTAGTAATATATCAGAAATACTTAAAAATAAGATCTAGTATTTAGAATTATTTTTAGATTTATTAATATTAATCTATTAAATAATATATAGCAGTTAGAATATCAAATACTTCTAAAAAAATAAAAATTTAAGATAAAATCTTAGTAATAATTTTAATAATAATCTATTTAACTGATTTATTTATAATAATAATTTAAATCCAGATATTATATTATAAAAGATTCAAAATAAAAAACTTATTTAAATAATTAAAGATAATATAATAATATTTTATATATTATTTATTTATAATCATATAATTGTAATTAGAGAAATTACAATAAAAAATAGATTAGATTTAAAATTCAGAAATAGGAATATATTAATTTTAGAATTTAAAAATATTAATTATATTATTAGTTATATAATTAAATTCAGAATTATTAAGAAATTTATAATTACACAGTATAATACTATGATTATAATTAAAATAATTAGATAAGATCTATTATGCATAACATATTCAATATATAATACAAAAAATAATATACTATTCAGAAATAATACATAGATAATGATTTATAAAAAAAAGAATAATAAAAATATATATAAAAACTACTATTAAAAAAATTAAATTAATTATAATAAATAATTAATAATAAATTATAATACAAAGATTATAAGAATAAAAGAATATTTTAACTATCTAAATAAATAAGATATTCAAAAAAAACACAAAAAGAATATTAATTATAGATAAATAATTAATATAGATAATCTAAGCAATATATAATTAATTAATTTATAAAATATATAATTATTCTTATCTTAAAAATAAAGATAATAATTAAAAAAAATTTAGATTAAAGTTTAATAATTATTAATAATTAATAATTGCTATAATTAATTAATCTATTTTTTAAATAATTAACTGAATATATCTGATAAATAGATTAAATTTATATTTAATATAGAAAATACTGTTAAAATATAAAAGATTTATTTAAAAAATCAGAGATAATAAGATTTCATTAAATAAAAAATAGTATAGGAAAAGATAATATTAAAATAATAAATAGATAATATAAAAAATATATATTTATTTATAGATAAATATCTCAGTAAAGAAATAATTATAAATAATATTTAAATATCTAAGATTAACACAATATAATATCTAGAATTTTTTATTTAAAATAAAAATAATTAATGAAATAAAAAAGTAAATCTGTAAAAAAGATTTAATTAATATTATTTAATTAATTATTAAACTAGGGCTATATGTAGATTGATTTTTAATATAATTATTTAAAATAAAATAATAAGTCTATAAATCTTGTATAATTATAATATATATTTTATTTAATATATGATTAAAGCTTGGTCTAAAATAGCTTAAAAAAAATATAAATAAATATTTATTTACTTTTTATATAAGATAAATATAGTTATATTATTTTACAATTATATATTTTTCTAGAATTTAATTAACAAAGAATAATAAAGCTAATAATAGTTAAAGATTTTATATAAAATTAGATATATAAGATATTTAAAAAAGAAAAATATATAATTAAGATTTTATTTTCTTTTCTTATAAATAGTGACATAAAGATTAAATATATAAAATCAAATATATAAATATATATATATATCTATATATTATTAAGCTATATGCTGATTAGATCAGAAAGTAAAGATCTGTTAATTAGTTATAGTCTAATCAGATAATGCTAAGCAGCAGAGCTAGACATTCTAATCATATTAATATAACCCCACATCCCATGTAGCCAATCAGCATTTGTAAAACAATGCTATGCTAAGCACCACACCGCAAACTATGGATAGGACTTCTAGTAGACATGGCAAAACGCTGGGTTGGGTTGGGTTTTGGAAGGTCTTCTTCTAACCCGCCCGGGTTTAGGTGCAAATTTTTATAAACCTAATCCTCCCTAAAAACCCGCAGGTTAGACTGGGTTCACCTATGGATTACCTAAAAAAAATAGGCCTAATCTAATTAGATAATTTTCTAATCTATTTAGGTAATTTAAAAATAAATTTGTATATAACTTTTTAATAAATAATAATATTAATTTTTTTATTAAATATTTAAAATATAATATACTATTTTACAATATATTTCAAATAAAAATATAAATTTTTTAAAATTATTTTTATATTTTATAATATCATATAATATAAATCAAGTATTTTTCATAAAAATATATATTTTTGAATTATTTTTTTAGAAATCTATTACCAGAGAAGAGTCTATAAGAGATCTAGAGACTGAAGATTAGATTCAGTAGTAGAAAGAGTCTCAAAATATCTAATTAATTATTATTATTAATTGAAGATCAGATATGCTCTAATAAAGATTTATTTATACTAGATAAAAAAAAGAAACTTCTCAGAGTGCTCAGTCTGTAGAGAATCTTATAAGATGATGTAATATATATTATTCAAATGCTGAGGATATTATAAGCCTTAGAGAACTCTATACAGAGCTTTAAAAAAAGCTAAAATCTCTCTACTAATAATAATTAAAAAAAAGTCTGGAGATTAGACTATTCAATAAATCTAGAATTATCAGAAGTTTATTAATGTTTATAACTAAGATTAATCTATTTAGAAATAATAAAAAAATACTATATAAAACTAAGAAAATAATATCTAAAAATAAAAGCAGATATTAAAAAAAAAAAATCAAAAATATAAGCTTAAAAAAGAAATAAAGATAAGAATATTCTAGTTTAAAGATATAAAATTCTTTATTAAATATATCTACTAGCAAAGAATTAAAAAGAACTCTTATAAAGTCTAGATTTATAAAAAAGTCTAAAAACTCTTAATAAAAAGATTATATAGAGATAAAATAAGAATTAGAAATTAAAGCTATAAAGATCTATTAGAGATGCAGCCCTCAGAGTTCTAGGGGCTTTAGAGGGCTCACTAATGCTATGTATCAGTCTGTCATAGCCTACAGGGCTCCATATAGACGTTAAGCCTGATTAATAATAATAATAATAATAATAATTATAAGAAAAAAATTAATATTTCAGTTTTAAATAATCAATCTTTAATTAATATATAACAGCATTCTAAGGACAAGCAGCTACAAAATATTACAAATATACCCAAGAATAAGAAAACTAAAAGATTAAAAAATAAGCTAGATTTTCTATTATCTTATATATAACAACAAATATTATAAAAAATTCAGAAATATTATTAATAAAAAGATAAGAAATATAATTATTATTAATATATATCATCAATAGCTATATTAAGATATTATATTTTTATATCTAAAATATTATACTGAGTATATTAAACATACTAAACATATTAAATATACTGAATAATCTAAACAAAGCTATTATTTTAATAAAATATATATCAAGTTCTACTCTATTATTTTAAATTAAATATTTAATCTTAAGTATATAATAGCTTATAAATCTGTTAAAATAAACTCTTTTAAATATCTTAGAAGTTAAACTAAATAACTTCATAAATTTAAATTTTAAATAAAATCAGAATACCTAAAAAATATAACTAAGAATTATAATTTTTATATAATTTATCCAAGTCCTATGTTTACACTATTTATAGTCCCATTGAGAAGTTCTAATTCCCAATAGAACTTCCATAGCAATTCTAGTCCCGCCCATTGGGACCAAAATTTTTAATTTTTAGTCCCATAGACAAGGTTCCATGGGCATTGTCAAGGCCTACTGACGACCGTCACAGAAAGAGAAAGGTGCTCAGAGCCAAATCCTCCATATAAATATCCCCCTGGTGGTGCCTAAACGGGTAATAGCAGGTTCCTAGAAACTCCCGTCAAAATCCCTCGCCGCTCGGTAGAAGCATTATCGCCTCATTGATCGCTACATTCGTGAGCTCGCTTGACGTGCAGTTGTCACAGTTAATGTGGACTTACTTTTTGTCTAATACAGTATAACACATTTCATAATACGGAGTCTGCAACAACTATAGATAGATAAGGTACTGTTTCCCTTTAGTTGGTCGTCATTTGGGGGTTTAAAAGTCTGCGAATCTAGATAGACTACGCTTAAGCCAGGACGCCATCTTGCTCCATACCCCCCGTGAGAATCACATCCTTTTCCTGAATCTCATGGGGTTGTCTGAAAACGTCGTACTTCTCATCATGCCACTTCCTTGCAGACAGCTGCCGGCCCTTACTATCAACGTACATTGCGTTATCTTCTGGCCGCAAGAAGTACGCAATCGAGTAACGATGATGCTCCTGTCGATTCGTGATTGGTAGAACGCGATGAACGCAAGAAGCGAGCTGGTGGCCCGAAAGAAAACGCAACGAGTCCCCAACATTAATTACTGCGTGACCGGGCTTCGGTACAACAAACCCCCATTGATTTGTTTCCGGATGTAATACTTGTAGTCCATAATCGTTGCAGAATAGCAGAGTGAGACTACCAATATCCGTGTGCATGTTGTGACCGATACCGGCTCCCTCATAAATCTGGCGTGGGTACCGGAAAAGAACCATTGTCGTTCTTGCGGGTACACCATCACGATGCTTTTCTTCGAAGCGTTGATCTCCCGTCAGACCAATACCGTTAGAAAGGCTTTCTAGAATCTTAAGGACAACCGCATGTGATCCTGATATGAAATTATCAAATAGATCTTCATTTTTTTTGACAGTGGGTGGTAATTGAGGCGCACGAGACTTCATTTCGGCTTGAGCGACCTGCCAGTGGAAATTCGATCAGCAAAACTTTTCCTCCTTGATCATGAGTAACCTACCTTCAAAGTCTCGTAGCAATCTCTTTCGCCTCTCTTGGCTCCTGTATAGGTTCCGGTTGGAGTATATCTAATCAAATGAGCATCTGCTCAAGACACGATTCTCAAATAACTTACCCATGCGTTACAGAATGCCTCACGTCCCGAAGCTTGACTTCCAAGGGCTGGTCAAAATATTCTTCCATGAGCTTGATGACATCTTGAGAATTGTCCAAAACGCCCTTGGCTGCACCACGCAAGTCTAGATAGAAAAAGCCTAGTGACTTGCAATTATTCAACAATCTTTCAACCTCTGTAGATTCTCCTGCAAGTAATTTATCATAGCTGATAGTTTGGAGCGGAGCGACTAGAATATTGGAATTTTTTGGAGATGAGACCATCTTGCAGAGATCAACCCAGAAGCAATTGGCACTGATCTTCTATTGTGCTCTCTCTTCCTTCTTGTTTTTTTCTTTTTCTTCTAGATACTATATGTTTGTCCGTTTCTTCATCCATCCAAAAATAACCACGCCAATGTATCTGTAATTAACTCACATGCCAATCGTCCTGTTTGGATTCTGTACTCCATAACTACAGTAGAACTTGAAATAATTATCCCCTTTGCTGGGAGCTTGCGCATTTTAGCGTATACAAGGTTGGTACTGGATTGTATTTTAGTATTCAAACATATTAATTGGTCAAATGTACGGGCCGATCCTATTCGACTTCAATATATTAGTAAAAAAGGACACGCATGTCTAGATTTATTACATCGCTTTATCGGCTCTGTAATATTGGTCTAACCAATCAGTAAATTAGAAACCGCTATACACGAAAAAGACACGCTAAAATGCGCGAGCTCCCAGCAAAGGGGCTGTATAGTTACACTTTTTTCAGCCGTAGCCCCACAGGCCCCAAACCGCTAAGTTAGCAATTGCGTTACGGTTCGGAAACAGTAAGTTGACGTAAATTGCAGAACGTCAAAAATACGCTAAACATATCCATTATAACTTCAACCCTCCTTATTGCAATTGGACTCAACATTGGCGTCAAATTGATTTATCTATTGGGGGCCGTGCCAACTGCTTATCCAGCAACAAGCATAGTGTGGAATAGTGTGGAACTTGATCGGAGTTTAGTCGGGCAAGAATAGGGATCAACGTGCCGCCCGCATATTCACTTTTAATTGTCCAATTTTTACGATATGTCTATATTTCAAAAGTTCCAAGTTTGGAATGAACAAGCAATACAATTTAGATCACATCTGAATGTGGACTTGCAATCTGGATGTGAGGCTGCCAAGGTATAATTTATCAGATGTTGTCACTTCCTAGGCAGGAAGGTTAAACAGTATGGCCAACGCCTCCAGGTCCTCGACACGGACTTATAATCCCTTCGAACAGGACATCGACATCGCAGAATCGGGGAATGCCTTCTTTCCGGAGACCCCAAAAAGCAAAACACTCCGACAGCAGATATTGATAGCTGTGTCATGCTTTACACTGACCTTCACTGGCTGTGGGGTCAACTTTGCCTTTGGCGTATATGAAGAACTGTACGAAACATTGGATGGTCCGTTCAAGGATGCCAATCCAGGAGCTATTGGCTTAATTGGAACATTCGCTGCTTCTTTGATGACCCTAGGCGCACCCCTCACCACTAAGATGTGTAAAACATTTGGACCTCGCACGGTTGTGCTTCTTGGGGGAGCCCTGTTTGCTATCTCAGGTATTTTAGCATCCTTGGGTACTAAACTGTGGCATTTCCAGGCTTCTCAGGGCTTTCTCCAAGGGTGCGCAGCCTGTTTGATATACATTCCCGCAGTCACAGTACCTCCAGCATACTTCAATGAACGAAGAGCATTGGCCATGGGAATTATCACCAGTGGCACGGGATTTGGCGGAATGATGTGGGCTCCATTCTTACGGCTTATGATCTCTTTGCTCGGATATCGACAAACCATTCGAGTGACAGGAGTTCTAGCTGGGGCGATTATAGCCATATCAGCATCGACGTTGAAAAAGGCAGAAAAGGCGTCTGAGAAGATGTCCCAAGCTAGTGGAAGATGCCAACAGGCAAAGCAAAAACTCGATCTCGCCCTTTCTCAAGATTTCATCTCTCACGCTTTAGGTAGTTCTCTCCAAGCAGCGGCATATATGACTCCAGTCTATTACATGTCATCCTACGCTCGAACATTAGGATACAGTAGGGCCTCTGGTGCCAACATCATTGCCTTGAGTGATGCCTGCAATTCAGGAGGGAAAATAGTAATCGGGCATTATGCGGACCGAATAGGAACTCTCAATGCTCTGGTACTTTCAACCTTGGTCAGTGCAGGTGCCACATTTGGACTCTCTTATATGTCCTCTTCAAATATGAAGGGAAAGATACATCAAGTGTTGTTTGTCGTTTACACCTGTGTCTATGGAATAACTGCAGGGGCCTATGTTTCTCTATTTCCAGCTGCTCTAATGGATCAATTCGGTTCCGACGACTTCGGAAAAGTGAGTGGCCTCCTATACATGATACGTGGGATTGGGACTCTTATTGGCACACCGTTGGGGGGCAATTTGGTGCGGTCTGATGTACATGGAACTGTGAGTTCCAGCTTTGATAGGAGCTTTCTTTTTGTTGGGTTTCTACTCTTGGGCGCCACTACTTCCGTCACCTGGGCTAGAAGTCTAAAGCTGTAATGTACTCTAGCCTCATACTGTACTTACTATAACCAGCTTTCCTTAAAATAGCCATGTTAAAAACGGTATAGTATGTACTAAGCAGTTGTGATAGTCGGTTATGCTTCGTTCAAACGTCCAATTGGTCCTAGAAGGATGATTCAAGTCACGCGCTAGACAGAGAATTAGTAAATGAAATTAATGGGTAACAATGGCAAGTTGTCCACCAGAATATCAAAGTCGGCTAATACACGTAATACTAGTTTGCTATGGGGCAAACGCTAGAGACGCATGTTGAGTTCCTACTCGTTATTACCTAGGTATCGACAAGGTAATCCTAATACCTAGATAATGTTATGAAAGCGACATTATCCTCGTAAGGTAACATCGTTCAAGTCATTAGCCGAGGTAGGTTAGTTTGGTCTTAAATCACTTCCATGGATCCGTCATGGGATGTTTTTGTTGAACATTGCCTCAATATGAACGTATCGAAGGAATGGGTCTTGAAAAGCACGGTTTGTAAATACCTGAATGGTCATAACTTGATCAATATAGAGAGACCATAGCCCCTCCAAAGGGCTGCTCATTTTGGCAAGGAGTGGCCTCTATAAATATAAGTTATCCCCCAAACTTGTTGCGCATTTAATCAGTAGTTCTCTACCTACCATTGAGGCGGGAATAACAAATTTCTTTCCAACGTTTTACATATTCATTACAAACCTCTTGATTTAATTATCTACAACCATGAAACTCTCCAACTCCATTCTTGCGCTTTTTGTGGGCTCTGCTGCACTGGCCTTTGCCGCACCTACTCCCACGACTGGTACGTAGTCAAAGATTTGTAGTTCATTCAACTTTATTGATATATTATCCCGCAGGAGCCTTGGAGCATTACGCTCGTGGTGATGAACATGGAACAACAATTGTAAAGCGCTATGAAGGCGATGATGAGCGTGAGGATAAACGCAAACGTTATGAGGGTGATGACGAGCATGAGGATGAACGCAAACGTTATGAGGGTGATGACGAGCATGAGGATGAACGCAAACGCAAGTAAAGCTATACAGATCATAACGAGCATTAAACGAAAAATTGTTTGTACTAGGAATATTGGCAACAAATTCAAAGGAAACTAAAATACTTGGAAGGACAAGGTCTTGTCAATATATCTATCTAGTTGAAACTTCGTTTCAACTTTACTGTATTCACCCCATCAGCAATCAATTAGTAAGAGAAAAGGCTCTTCTCGCAGCATGATTTTGTATTAGTGCTGTTTTCTTCATAAAAAGGCCCCCAATCCATTTGAGTACTTGATTTAGGTGTAGTCACACAGCCCTCTTGCGGGAATGTTACTCGGCTTTTCAGAGCTAGATATGAATTGTATATCTAAAATCTAGAGACTCGAAAACCGGAGGCATGAAAGGCCCACTTAGCAACATACGACCATAACCCGGTAAATGTAAGAATATTATTCCATAAATTGCCAACACTCTCATCTGGCTATTCCACTTGCGTTCGTTCGATAACTGGGTTGTATCACCACCTACCGGGGGCTAGTGTTCGCCGGATTTGCACGCTATTTCTGTGTCCGCGTCAAATACTTTAACTTTTCGGCTGGTATACCTGGTATTAATTTATAATTATTTTCCCTAGGGAGTAGGGACAATTAGATCACCTACTAGTCATTTATCTATTCAATTTTTGTGATAATCGGTAGTAAGCTGGTTGAGCAATCAAGAAAATAAATTAATATGAAGATTGTATGGTGGGGGCCCAACGGAAAACACTTTTTGTGTAGGACTGTATGCTCCAGGGTTTGTTCGTGGTTGGGTGGTGAATAGGTCCACTCACTGTATCTTGGTCAGGCATGGCCCCCAACTGGATTTATCCTTGAGATGTCACCGCTTTTTTCAGGTTCTGTTCTATATTAATTGATTACTCTGCAGGTTAGTCTCAACATGGCTCCATGTATCATCGGGATGATTGATAAGGATAATTTTAATACGCCTGTAACGGTCTCTTGTATGTATTAGTTCGTATTACGGTATCTTACAATCAATGGACATAACATTACAGTTGTGTCGATTGCCTTTTGCATAATCTTGCAATCTTCCAAAGTTCTCTCTCTTTAAATGATCGACCGAATCAATCTCCTCAGCCAAGTTGGGATACAGCATGGAACAGTACAAATCATTAAATCAAGTCGAAGATGATACTGAGTCACTCAGCCCTCCGCATCCCGGACAACGGACATGCTGGTCGCTTCCACGCTGGTCGCTCTGGTTCACTGGTGGATTTATTTCTGCTCTGGCTACAATGACATTTCTCGCTGCCACATACAAAATGTTCAATTCTAATAGCAAAGAGCTTCCTTCTGGACTCATACCGAACTGCAAGTTGCTGTTCCGCCTATCGAGATAGCAAGAAATTCTTACGATAGAGTAGTTCCGACTGTCGATGTTACTTTCGAGCCTCATCCTGAGTTCTCAAATTTGACTGATCCAGTATCTACCAGGCTGTGGCATGACATGCGTAGGTTGTCATACTGTATGGTTGACTTTGCTCTTCCAAAGGCTAAATTTGGTCAGTCCACCACGGCCACATCTTCGTGGATGATGCGACTCGATACTCCCTGGAGCCCGGCATTCCAGTCTCAGAACATGGAGAACGCCTTATAGTGTCTGGGTTGCATGGGCTTCATTGCCTCGTGAGTTCAGACTATACCCAAGGATATACAATACTAACGAATATTTCAGCGAACCCTACGGAATGAAATGACCATGCTCATGCTCGGTCACGCATTAGAGACGGGTACGAAGCATCACGCCCATAATCACCCTGGACGGCCAGATCATTGCTTTGACTATTTGCGGCAATTAATCATGTGCAACCTTGATCTTACATATGAATCCGCTCGTATCGACTTGGATGGTCAGCGGAGAGTAGCGGATGGCTGGGGCACAGTGCATCAATGCAAAGACTGGAAGGCCATCAACCGCTGGATGTTGGACAATCACAAGTTGGAAATGTCTATGGAGGATTGGCATGAGCCTGATGACAAGAAACCAGAAGGACAGGATGATCTATATGGCGATGTGTACCCGCTTTACAGTCCCTTGTTTAACAAGACATGTCCATGATGAGGAGGTTAAATCTTGTACCTATATAGAAGGACTGCATACCGTACACAAATAAAGAGCCATGCTTGTGTAATTCACCACCCAGCTATGAACCGAGGTCTTGCTTTAGTAAATTACCATGTAAATGATATCGCTGAAACGGAATTGTATTGATTTGTTTTCATGCGTAATTACATACATGTACCAGAACAGAGTAATTTACACTAGAAGTAAGTAATTTATTCATGTGGATCCGACGCGAAATAAGGTTCTTGTGTTCTATACATTCTAGTCAAAATCGTATGGCCTACTCGTTTGAAAACAGGAGGCCTTGATAGCGTATTCACCTTATAAGTCACCTGGCCTAACTTGCAAAATCAAGCGGGGTTTACAGTATGTTTGCTGTAATCTGGAAACAGTAATGACTTCCAGCTGGTAACTATCCAATATTTTCACCTCGGCAGAAGAATGAAATACACCCGTCCGGCGTTTCCTGGGCACTGTCCAACTTTTTAGCTATAGCATTTTTCTGCACCATCAACACAGGCAAGAAAAGATGTACATCTGCCGACATGTTTTAGACGTGATATATCGTTTATATCTTGCAATTTTGCCTTCATATGTACGAAACCACTTGGAGGGCAAAATAGAAGAGCCCAAAAAGCTCCACGCAACTAGCTATCTCGATGGATTTAGGGGTGTCGTGTCATTTCTAGTTTTTGTTCGACATTTTCTGCTTCCTTGGATAGCTACAATCGATCATGGATTTGGTCAAGAAGTTGGTGATGACAGTCTACTCCAATTTCCATTGATCAGAGTGTTGTCTTCGGGGCCAAATGTTCCGGTCTTTTTGGTTGTTTCGGGATATATTATGTCTCTGAAACCCATAAGGCTATCCAGGGAAGGACAATTGCCATTGGCTTGGGGATTGCTCGCTTCGTCAACATTTCGACGTGCTTTCAGGATCTTCACATTGCCACTCTTCTCGTCTTTCATGGTGATGCTCTTGGTCCAGCTGGGCATGTTTGATTATCCGTATGAGACTCTACCGGGGCACATACCTGCACATCCAAAGAGATTCGGCGGTATTGTTCAACAGCTTCTCGATTGGTTGAACTTTGTCTTTTACGAACTTACAAATCCTTGGACATGGTCAACTCATCTCCCATTAGATTATGGCGCCCACCTGTGGACCATACCTCTACAGTATCGCTGTTCGATGATCCTCTTCCTTGTTCATCTGAGCCTCTTGAAGCTCTCTACGTTTTCTAGAACTATGTTTCTTTCAGTCTTGATTATATGCACTCTTTTTCATGGGCGATGGGATGTTGCGCTCTACTTGGGAGGTATGGGCCTCGCCGAACACGATCTGGCTCGCCGTTCACAAACCGCCTTTCTCCCCTCCTTCATTCATAGGAAAAGGAAGGCTATGCGAGTCTTATCTCTAGCCACACAAAATACAGTTTTGTGCCTTGGCCTTTATTTCTCATCTTTCCCTCGGTACCGTGGGAACTCGTCAGCTACTGGCTACCATTTTCTGTATTCCCTGACCAAGAATTATCGGTACTGGCATGCCTACGGAGCGACACTGCTTGTGTATTATATCAGCCACTCGAAAGGTGCACAGTGGCTCTTTACAAGGGGATGGACACAGTATCTTGGTAAACTATCTTTTTGTTTGTACATCGTCCATGAGCCGTTGATACACATATTGGGCTTGCGAACCGTTGAGCTCATGTGGCGCTTAACGGGGAATAACACTTCGACGAGATATATCTTGGGTATTAGTGGGGCTTTTTTAATGACAGCTTTTGTGCTCTTATGGTTGGCTGATTTGGTTTACTATTGGATTGATAAGCCGAGTGCAAAACTGGGGCAATGGGTGGAAAGGATTTGTACAGATACTATCCGTAAGGCTAACATGTAGTTACAGTGTCTGACCAAACTCTTCACGCCTTATGAGTCCTTTAGGACTTTGATCTAAACCAAAACCGCTACAAAAGAAGATATGTATATAAACTTGTGTAAAAAATTATTATCAGAGGCCTTTTAAACACGCATAACGAATTGCTAATGGAAGATATGATATTGAAAGGAAACAAGCAGGTCCACTCACTGCATCTAACTGGATCTATCCTTGAGATTTCACCGCTTTTTTGTCTCCTATATTGAAAAGGTAATGTATCTTATACAGCTCTTACAATGAATATACTGCTAATATCATTATTAATTTGTCTACATAGTCCTAGACTCTAACAATAATGTGCGGGTTCCCAGTTCTCATTTAGGAAAGCCATCTCTCCGCCCCCATTGAAAGTGCACGGTACAAGAGGGATCTAATTGCCTAAAATGGCCTGCTGAAAGATACAACCACCCTAAAGCTTAGTACAAGGGGCCAAAAGCAAGCAACTTGAGATAATTATGTTGTGGTTTATGCGACAGAAAGTCTACCAGGCTACCGACATCCTTGAGCCTTGAAAGGATAGACTTTGGACATGCAGATGCAGGCTATCTAGCCAGAATACTTCACGTGAGACTGCAATAGTTGGTTACTCTGTATACAGGAATACGACGGAAGTGTTCAATTACACAACTAACTAATAAAGCGTGGTTAGTA
This sequence comes from Talaromyces borbonicus, assembly GCA_002916415.1. Classification (NCBI taxonomy): domain Eukaryota; kingdom Fungi; phylum Ascomycota; class Eurotiomycetes; order Eurotiales; family Trichocomaceae; genus Talaromyces; species Talaromyces borbonicus. Next base: position 26,871 of record NBSA01000021.1, on the reverse strand, counting down.
AATGCTACACTGATCCACCGTCAATTTTTCCGAGGATAAATAACACCCATGGTATGAGGTGTAAATACCATACGCATACAATACAGCCCGTACATAGACAAAACATCAACACAGTGAACCGTATCGTATAGTGCTCTTTCTGACCCATTGCCTCCTCTCATTCTCCGTCTCTGACTGACCTTATGATTGTGTGAGACGCGGAAATTGCTCACATTGAGTGCTCTTATCCTCATATTCAAATAATCCTCATGCGATATCAACCATGAACTCGCGCCGCAATTCCAACGCAGAAGAGGAAATCCCATTTCTTCTTCCAGAGCAGCCAAATGTTGTTAAGAAACCAAGAACGGAGGGAGAAAATATCCATAAGTTCATGTATATGGGTGCTTTCGTGTTCATGCTCATAGTCTCTTTCGTGCTGGTTGTGACTGGTTTGCGGCCCCCTACCGATGCTCAATGTACTAAAAAAATGTCGACATGGTCACCTCTGCTCGAAGCAGTGGAGTATGAATGGCGGCCGTTCAAACAAAAAGAACCAAACCCTTACCATGGGAAACCAACAGATCAGTTGGAAAAGGCATGGGCGTTGCTCTGGGAGTGTAAGCGTTCCAAGGTTCATTCAACTCATTCTTTCTCGCTGTTCTAACGCAAATATATTTTTGTTATGTAGATGGATCAGTAGGAATACCAGACTCGAAACTACATCTGCTCAATAAGTCGAGTACTGCAGACTGGAAACATTTCCCCGATGAACTAGGAGGAGGAGTCGAGGCTTATTTTGAGGGGTTTCATCAGGTGCACTGCGTGGTAGGTACCTAGATACACTCGTTGATACTTGTACTTTGTTTGTCTGACTCTACATATTGTAGGATCTCCTTCGGCAATTCACCTATCGCGATGAATATGACTATAGTGACAATCCCGCATTTGTACGCCAGCCAGATGTTTTATACAATCACGCCGATCACTGCATTGAGGTTCTGCGCATCAATATAATGTGCGCCGTGGACGTGACCCCTTACCTTATCGAAGAGCGCGGCAATGGGGAAAACATGGTCCGTACAGATGCATTATACTACTGCCGAAAGTTTGATAAGATGGTGGAACGCGCAGAAGAAATAATTATCCACCCTTATAATAAAACAGCGGAGCGCCTCAAAGCCATCAAAGAGGTAAATCTTCAAAATGTACATGATGAACATGATCGTAGGGCCTAGTTGTTGGTCTATTCTATTTACTCCTTAATAAAATACCCAAGCACTCCTGGTCTCATTAATTCTGCCTTGCCATTTTGATTTAACCAAGACACCACAGCATTGTAATTCCTACACTTGTGTTTTGTGCCCATATCTGGACTGTTGCCGCGAATCGCATGGGGGTTGTTCTTGAGTAGAAACGGAGTCGCATCCGCATCGCACATGAACTTGTGTCTAAGTAATTCAAGACATTGATCAACCCGTCCTCTCGATTCCTGGCGCCAGGTGTCATTTAAGTCCGCTTGCACGTGTAAACGTATTGTGCTCTGTATACCTCGAATTAATTCACATAATACACAAATAGGAGGGTTGGTGCGGACCAGGCAGGAAAGCTGATGGAAAACTGCTACATTTGCAGCTATTCCACCATCAGAATGACGTTTCCATTGATAATCGGTGGACTGTCTTAGAGATACGAGCTTCTCCTCTGGGATGCTGATTTCGAAATCTGGATGGAAATCATCAGTTCCCGGCTCCAACGTACCCAGCTCCTCCCTCTGTGTGGTCAAAGAACAAACCTTTAACCAAATCCTGCCACGCCAGCTGCGTATCCAAAGCTATCGGCCGAGTCACTGGCGTTCGATAAACTGAACGAGGAAAGAAGTAATCTCCATAATTGGCCCATTTGTAACTGATCACATCTTGCAATGGAGAGAAGATGATTCTGCGCCGGTCACACTCCTTGTCAGTTGGGGGAGCAAACCGGGAAACGAGAAAAAATATAAAAGAGAAAAATAACATTATAAAGGAGAAATAGAAACTCTTTTTGACCAGGTTTAGATGCATCTTGGTTGGATGTGTAAAAGATAGAGGTAGTCCGTAGACGGAGCAGCCGATCAGCACTGTCAGCCCTTCCAAGGAGGTTTGGAAGCACCTAAGTTGAATGAAGATTATCCATGATAACTAAGAATTACCCTTCTAACCCAAATGATTTTTGTATCAGTACATATGGACCGATAGTAACTAAAACACAAAACCATACAATCGTGTATACGCGGGGGCCGAACCACAGATACACTCTTGCGCTATGAATACCTATCTGATACCATATACGCTAAGTTAATTATTCTTCGAGTTAATTCGCCTATATCTTTAACGCTAGATATGTGACGTGGCATTATTCCTAACTTAGTGTGTACTTAGTATTCAGAATACACCGTATTTCCCGAGTTACGAAACAGGTACAGTACCGTATTCAAATACGTTAATACAATGGCATCAACATGGGCACTATTCCCCATACGACATTGTCTGCTCAGTCGTCCTGTCCACTTTTCCCATGGCATTCCATGTTAATGGTGCTTGTATTCCACATGACAATTTTTCCCTCTCTTCCATCAGCGTGACCACCTCAGGTCCACGGTGATGATGATAATGATGAGTCTTTTCACCAAGAAAAACAACATCCTTTATTCCAGCCTGGGAGGCGAATCCGAGAAAGACGACGACACCGAGCCCAGTTCTGGTTTATTAGGTTCGTCAGAGACTTTTCAGAATCAACATAGAGATCGCGGCCGAGTGTGGCCATATGTCCTGCCATGGGTTTTGTCGACGGTTGTGTTGGCTTTGACATCTATATATTTATTCCTCGACTCTCTTCCTCCTACGCCGTTGCGGGAGAAGTATAGCTTCTCATCTGGATGGAAGACTGATTTTGGTCTGTACCTTATTACTATCGTAGTAGCACCTAGCTAACAAAAACAGGCCCAGCACGATCCGCAATAGAAATAGAGGAAGTCCGCTTCACCGGGAGTCCTACTTATTCCGAGAATGGCACCTACTACGTCCCTCGCCCGTCATCTTTCAACTACACGGGTGATCCAAGCCCAGAGCTAGACAGTGCTTGGGAAGAACTGTACTGGGGTACTACCTATAACCTCCCCAGAAGCCATACATAAGTAGCACAGTCATAACATAGACCTAGGTCGCTACGTCATCATGTCCGAGGAGGAAGCCAGGGACCATTTTGAGGATCAATACGGCGACATTCAAAAATTCTGGAGTCCTTTGCGTGGCGGTTATATCACTGGGTCAGTAAATACCCTTTTCATGTCATGACGAGATAGCATTTAACGCGAGACTGGGGACAGGTTTGATATGTTCCATACCTTGCATTGTCTAAACCGGATTCGAGAGAGATTTTACCCAGAGTACTATGTGCAGAAAGACCATTACGTACACCGCGTACATCATCGTAAGCACCACATAAATCTCTTTTCGAAAAAAAAAAAAAAACAAATGTAAAATAAAGCTTGGTGTTGACATCCAGATGTAGTCCACTGCATAGAGCAAATCCGACAATACATCATGTGCGCCGGCGACATGACTCCCACGCCCACAATATACAACGAGGCACGGAAACACAGCTATATCGATTCCGACGTCACGCATACATGTCGAAATTTTGGACAGCTTCGGAATTGGTTGAGTGAAAGGTATAATGGTAGTTTGGCGGTGCAGCCGATTTGTCCGGGGCCGACGAAACCGGAGGAAGGGTCAACGAGTTGTGTTTTGGATGAGTGATTATTTGTTTGCTATGGTGCTATAGTGCATCTTGAAATAGGGTCAGTTTTATTGCTTTATACTTGATTAAATCGTAGCCAAATATGTTCTAACTACCCACAAACCATTTCCATATATGCCTCAAAACCATCTTCGACTGTCTAACGGCGGGTCGTTCACCTGCCGTTCCTCCAGCCCCAGAAGTCTTCCCATTCGATAACCTTTGTAGATGCAGCTTCTAGCGTAGGTCGCAAATAACCCTATACGTTATCCTAGAACCGTTCATCAACGGTAAGCCAGCCCGCTGAACCACGGAGGTTGGCTACGATTTCGTTTCTTAGACATCTTCATTCATGGTAGTGGGTTGAGAGAGGATGAAAAAGTCTATGGAGGGGATTAATGTGTATTGGGTTACTGTTTTTTTATTTGTGTGAGATTAGTGCGATTGTTCAAGGACTGTTGGGTTCAGTTGTGAAATGAAACCATATTCAAAGAAGTGATCTCGTCCAACTAATCTTGAATTTGCAATCCAATCCAAGTACTTCACAGTAGGACGAATAAAGACATATATCAGTCAGCAAGGTGACCTCCAATTTGTGCAAAATCCTGACTCGTAGAGAACTCCATAGCCGAAACATGATTCATAAAATGCTCGGCTCATGACGGCGCATAGGGTACTCCGATTTCAGAATCTAAAGACATCAGACTGGTATCGTAACTGAAAGATATCATATCCTGATTGCTAGTCAGATCGGTCGGCGTTTCATGATTTTCAGCCAAAGGTCCCTTATCATGTTGGGATGCTTCCGTGGGGAGACCGCTTGTTGCTTGATAGTTGGCTGATGTCACCTCATAGAAGTCTGTTGCAACATTATGCCTTATCCTTGTAATTTTGCGCAAACTGCGCTAGCCACACATCATCCGCAAATTCCATCCAATAATCCGTGCCGAGAATGATATCGCGTTCATGGAAGCCTGCGGGTCGAAGAAAGAGATACGCAAAAAAGATGACAAGAGGTTAGTTGTTGCTAAAATTGATCTCCTGTGTCCCAGCCTCCCTTGATATGACAGTTCGGTGTTCCACGACTGGTTGTTCTTCTCGGCTACCTCATTTCTCAACGACGATTTGTCTGTATCTCATATTAATTGAAACCGTGACTAGAGTTTTAACTCTATAGGGGCATTTCTGTCTTGTCAGTCACTACTCCCCTCATAGGTATAAATACAAAATTACTATCATTTAATAAAGAATTTTTTTCTTATTTTAATTATTATTTTTTTATTGTCATAGAGACAGGATTAATAAAGATAATAAAATTAAAAGATAAGAATATTAATATTTTAATTTTATTAGATTAGACTAGACTGTATTCAATCTTTTAATTAAAATAAGAATTATTATTATATATCTTTTTTCTTTAATAATTTATATTTTCTATAAATAATCTTAATTGGTATAAGCATGGTGAATACGAAGTAAATGTAGGTGTATGGCAATGTAATGTAATGAAGCTAAAGAGTGGAAGAATCCTCCAGCTGAGGATTCCGCTAAGAAACTACTGCTAGACAGTGATCTATCTAAGATTAACTATATATAATAATACAGCAGAATAGCTGTCAGTCATAATATAAGCAATTAACTACTGATCATATAACAAGATTTCTTTTAACAAAAAAGCTAGCAATCATAATAGCTATATAAAAACATAAAAAAAAAAAGACAGAATTATAGACTAATAAATAAAAAAATAAAAAAAGATAAAAAACAGCATTAAAATGTATAAAGAAAAAACAAGTTAATAAAAAATATATTATATAAATTATCAGAGAAAAAAATTATTAATTTAAAAATCTAGCAGTTATAAAAAAAATCTTAAAATATTACAAGTTTTTAAAATAAGAAAAATTATTAAAAGCTAATCAGCTAAGAACATAAGCTTAATAAAAATAAAAACACACAAATAATAATTAAAATCAAAAAATCATAAATAAATAAAAATAGTAAATAAATAAAATTATAAAATTATAAAAGTAAACTGACAAAGACTGAACAGTATTAAATTATTTAAAAATTCTTTTAAAAAATAATACAAGACTATTAATAAAAAATAATTCTAAAATTAATTATATCTGTAAAATGTGATTATTATAAAGTATATATTATAAACTAAAATATTTTATTTATTATTAAGATGTTCAGCAGCTGTATGACAAGCATATATAAATAAATTTTAAAATAATAATCCAGGTATTTATCTTTAACAGCAAGATATATATATTTAATAATAATATTAGCGATCATAGATACTGAAATATACTTTAAAAATAAATTATTAATTATAAAGATTGGTTAGATTAAGATTATAAATAAAACAGCTGTCAGAAGATTAGAAACGTCACAGCCAATAGATCAGACGAAGACTACGGGAAACTAATGCACGATGGAACAAAGGATTATCCGGAGACCTTAGGGTTAGGGTAACAGAGTAAACAGAGCCCGGCTCTGTTTATGAAAAGCAATGCAACAAAGCAAGGCTCTGATGGCTCTGTTGGTGATAGGATATATAAGAACGCTCATTGATCATGTATTTAGATTCTAGTCTACTGTCTTGAATTAACTGTTTAACCTTGAGTATACTATTACTTATAGTCTCAGTAAACTAGGCTGTCACGGACCTGGATCCACCTTAGTTAAACAGCATTGTGTTGAGATATATTAGACTTGGTTGAACCATACAAAGATTCAGTTAAAGTACTCTGATTGCTAATTATTCAAGTAAATAATATTATAATAATTAAACAGATATTAAAAGTCTTAAACATAATTAAAATAGAAAAAATTCTTTATATAGTCTAATATTTATATAAATTAGAATATCTTGCTAACTTTTATTATTATATTCAAATAACTTATATTAAAAAGCTATAAAGAATTAAATATATAATAGTAAATAAATATATTTATATAGATCATACTTTTTATTATTTTTTTATTATCTTTTAATATATTCTTTAATATATTTAATAATTATTTTTTTTTCTATATACTTTTTTCCTACTTTCTTTTAGTATATCAGATAATATATTATTATATATTTTATTTATATTAATTATAAGTCTATATTTTTATCTGACTATCTATATATCTAGTTATAATAATAATTAATTATAATTATAGAATTTTCTATTATAATGATTTTTTATATAATATTAGATTCTTTTAATATTATATAGATTGATTTTATAATATTATTTTTTCTCTCTGAGATCTTTATTCTAAAGATTTAAATAGAAAGATTTATTTTTATTTTTAATATAACTCTGCTTTCTTCTTTAATAAATTTTTAAAATATGTTAATATATTTTTTTAATATAATTATTTTATTAATTATATTCTTCAGTCTAAATAAATTTAAAAGAATAGTTTCTTTATTAATAATCTTTATAAATATTATAAATCTAAAAATAAAATATGTATAATAGATTTAAAGAATTATAATTATATATTATGCATTTATTATAATTATAAATATAAAAAACAGTTTTATAGTTAAAAAGAGTAGAATTCTTTAATTTAAATAAAATCAAAGATTAAAAAAAAATTATAGAAAGTTAAAAAATAATTTATTTTATTATTTTTAAAAATTATCTATTTATAAAAATAAAAATAGTTTCTAAAAAAATATAATTTTAAAATATTAGATTATAATTTAAATATCATAAATATTCTTAATAAAAAAGATTCTAAAGATATTTTACTATTAATTTCTTTTTATAAGTAGTAACTAAATGCTATTTCTAAATAATTTTTAAATATTAAAATATTATTTATTAATTTTAAACTGTTTTTTTTAGATAGTGAGTCTATGTCTTAGAATTTTTTTATAATATATAAAAATTCTTAATCATCTATTATATATCTATAAGATTTTTAATAATCTCTTAAATATTTTTTAAGTTATTATATTTTTTTTATTTAATTAGAAATTTTTTTTAGTTCTCTATTATTATTATAATTAATATCTTTTTAATTTTATAAGTTTTTTATTCAATAATAATATTTTTTAGTATTTTAATATTCTGTGATATCAGTTTAAGTAGTAAAATATAAAATATTAAATATATCTTCATTATATCTAATAGTTTAAATTTAAAATTAATTTTATTAATTTTTTTTTAATTTTAAATAGTTTAATTTATAGATAATCTAATTTATTATTTAATTTTATAATTCATAAATTTTTTTGTGAAAGATATACTTTTTTTTTTTTTTAGAAATCTGATCTTTTTAGATATTTTATATTATAGTATTTTTTATTTGCTTTATTTTAATTAATAATTTTTATTTATATATAGAAGTATATTATCTTTATACTATTAATAAATTTATCTGCTATATTATTTATTAATTTTTTGAATTTTAATTATTCTGATAGTCTTATTTTTTTTTTATAATTTATAAAGAATAATATTATTCTGATGATTATTTATTTTATAATATTATAAACTAGTTATATTATTAGCAAAAGAAATATTTAATTATTCTAGTAATTATTAATATAATATTTTAAATATTATATTAGAATCTGGTTTATTTTTTTAGTTTATCTATTAGTCTATAGATAATATATTATAAATAATCAATATTCTTCTTTTATTAGATTTATTATTGATTTCTATAATTTTAATAAGAATGTTGATTTTCTGTTTGATATTATTATTTCTAATACTCTATAATGTCTGAATATCTTATTAACTAATTTATAAATTAATTCTTTAATATTCAGTTCTTTTAATATTACTATAAAGTGTGTATATTTTATTATCTTATTTATTATTATAAAAATGATATTACAGTTCTTTAATTCTGATAATTTTATGATGTAATTTATTATAATCCATTATTATAGATACTCTTCTATTTATAATTCTTATAATAATCTATATAATTAATATCTTTTAATTTTATTCATTTAATATATGCTGTATTCTTTAATATATATTTTAATATCTTTTATTATTTATAATTAATAATAGTTTCTGGTGATTCTTTTTATAATATTAATTTATTCTGAATATCTACTGATAACTGTATTATAATTAATTCTAATAATTTTATTTTATAATGATTTTAAGATATAGATTAAACTATATTAAAATATTAATTCTGTTTTTATTAATATTATCTTATTATCTTTATTCTTAATTAAGAATTAAATTATATTATTCTTAATTATTTTTTTAATAATCTGATTCTGTAGTTCTAAATTAATAGTGATTTTTATAATTATTATTAAAATAGTGATTTATAGATTATATTCTAAATTATTTTTTTTATTTATTTATAATAGTGCTAATTTTGATTTTTTAATTTCTTTTTTATAGTCTAGTTATTTACTAAAAATGTTTATCTTTTTATTTTTTTTTTTTTTACAGTGTTTAATTATTAGTGATGGCAATGGGTCAGATTGGTTGGGTTCTGGGTTGCCAAGACTTGGTTAGATCCAGATTAGATTTTTTTTAATAGATTCTAGACTGGGCTGCCGTTAGAGTTAAAATTAGATTAGATTTATTAATCTAATCTAATCTAGAAATTATAATCTAATTTAAGTCTGCTAAGTCTGGATTAGATTTATAAATCTAATCTAGCTTATTAATTAAAATCTAATCTAAGCTTACTAAGCTTGAATTAGATTTATTAATTTAATCTAATTTATTAATCTAATCTAAGCTCTAGAAAAAAGATTAAATTAGATTTAGATTAGATCTAGATTATCTATAATATCTTTTATATAATATTTTATTATTATTTCTATATAAGGGTTTGTAAGGAGTTAGATATAATAGATATAAAAATAATTAATATAGATAGATATAATATTAATAACTATTTATTATTATCTAATAAGATCTAATATATAATAAATAATATTATATAATAATATATTAATAATATATATAATTATAATCTAAAAATATTATATAAAATATTATTTCTTTTATAGTTTATAAGATTAATAAATATTATTAAGTCTAGGAAAGTCTTTTATATATTATAAAAGAAATTCTTAAAATCATTCTCAAATACTATAAACAGATATAAAAAACTTTAAAATCCTTTAAATTAATTTATTATATAAGATATTAGAATTATATTAATAGATATATTTACTGTATTATTAAAAAAATATTATATAATATTAAATATTATTATTACTCAGTTTTATACTGATATTTTAATTAATATTTTAATTAATATTTTGATCAGTATCTAGATTAAAATTAAAATCAGAATCTAGATTAATATTATCTAATTTAAATAGTATTTTAAAATAATTAAAGACTTTAATATTATAGTTATAATTAAAAATACTTATTATTTTAGTATTTTAGAATAAAGTCATTGCTTTATCAGTAATTAATATTTTTTTAAATAAAACACTATCATCTTTTCTTATATTATTAATTATTATTAAAGAATAGCCCTTTTTTTTTAAAAGATATTTATTATATTTTTATATTATTAATTAATTAATTAATATTAATAATAACTTATTTTATTAATAAGAAATTATTACATAATCAATTAAGAATAAATATTTAATATCTATTTTAATCTCTAGAATTACTAGAATATCTTTAATTATTTTAATAAGAATTAGATATTTTAATAATAATTTTTCTTATATATTTAATAAATTATGTTTAATTATTTTTATTTTCTTAAATAGAATTAGTATTTCTTAAAAATATTTTTTAATTTTATTTAATTTTATAATACACTTTTTTTTCAACTGAACTTTGTTCTTTTAATAATTAAAATTTAAAAGACTATATTCAACTTATAATATCTTCTTAGATTATAATTAATTATTCTTATTAAGTTTTTTCTTTTTATAATTCTCTGTATAATAAAAGAGAAACTGATTATAATATTATTTTATATATTTTAATTTCTAAGCTGAAGATTATTATAATAATATTTTATTAATAAAAAATATTAATATATCTGATATTAAATATATCTAAAATATGTTTATCTTTAATAATAGATCTAAGATTCTATTAATTATATAAAAGACTTTATAAACTCTATCTATCTTATTATAATAAATTAAAAGTTTATTATACATAGTCTTTAAAATATTAATTAATTATTTATTATTAATTAGATATTCTCTAATTCTTTTTTTTATAAATAATTTATAACCCTTAAGATAATTGAACAAGAAATTATATATCTAAAATATAGAATAAATAATTAGATTATTTAATCTACTTATTAATGCTGTGATTATTGCAAATGATTATAAAATATATAGAAAAATATTAATATATATTTATTTCTTTTTTATAATCTTAAGCCTGAATAGCTTTATATTATTTAAATAATTAAAAAAATAATTAATAATGTTTTATATCTCTTATATACATTTTAATATATTATAAAAACTATTTCATCTGATATAAATATTCTATTTTAAAATAATATAATAAATTAATAAATAATTTTTTTTTTAAAATTTATATTCTTTTGGCTTTTGAATCTTTTTGAATAATTTTAATTATTAAGAAAATAATTGTACTGTAATAAATAACACTTAAATTTAGAATATCATATTTAATTAGAGTCTTTATAGATATTTTTTATAATATTATAAAGATAAAATTAATTTATTTTATAAAAAAGATTTATAATTAAGATATTTTTAATAATCTTTGTTAATTAAGATTTATATTTATATTTTAGACTATCATTGTTCAGCATTATTCATAAGATTTTAAAAAATTCTTGCATAGATAGATTAAGAATATATATTAGATAATAAATATAGCTCTGATCTTTATATTATTTTGAATTATTACTTCTTAAATATTAAACTAGAAGTTTTAATAAATTCAGATATTTTAATAATGCTAAATGGAGTATTAGTAGTTATAATAAAATCAAAAAATATAAATCTAAAATAGCTAATTATATAATATTATTCTTATAACTAGAATTTCTATCAAATAAATCCATGAACAATTAAAATATAATTAGATTAATCTTATCTTTATAAAGATGAATTTTTGTATTAATAACTGATCAGAATTTCTAATTTTTATTTTATATTTATATTTTTAGATTCTGATATGATATTCTATTTAATTATTATTATTTTTAATAAAATAATAGAAGTTTATACAGCATAATATATATAGAATATAGAATTCATTATTTAATCAATAATATTCTTTAAAATATATATAAAAATCAATTAAAAGCTTATTTTAAAGATTTTATTTTTTTTTAACTAGCTTTATTAAGGCTTTTTATACTTAATTAAATCTTTAATATATTTTCAATCAAACTTGATATCTTTTTATCAGTTTTTAAAAATATTTTTAACTGAGTTTTTTTATAACATAATATTATATTTAATAATAAATTCTGAAAAAACTCTTGTAATCAGTTTTATTATTGAATTTCTTAGATTTTAAATATTTTATAGAATAATAAGAATTATATAACTCAAAGGATTTATTAATACTAAATCTATTTAATTAAATTATAAATAATTTTAATAATTAGTAAGCTTTATTCTTTTAAAAAAATAAAAAAATATAATTAATATTTTAAATAGTATCTTTAGAAAAGAGATTAATATAAAATATATTAATATTATCTAGTTATAATTTAATATAATTTATTAATTAATTAATATGTAATATATTTATAATAATATAATACAGAATACTTAATCAATTAATATCAACCTAAATAATTTCTAAAAAAAAAACAGAGTAAAAAAAAATTAATAGAATAAAATTCCAATCTAAAAATCCTTAATAATAAGTATCAAATTTTTCTAAATTTAGAATATATTATATATACTATTTATATAAAAAATCTAGACTTAACTAATCCCATATTTTTAATAAATAACTATCAAATTATAGCAATCTTATAAAAACTATCTACAGAGTTATTAATTAAAAGAATACATTTTTAAAATTTAATTAGTAGCAAAAGAATTAAATACTATATTTAATATTAATTAATTATATTTAACTATCCTCCAAAACCAGCTATTAAAATATATAATATTATAGACTATTAATTCTTTCTTATTTAATATAATCTAATCAGATTTACAATATTATATTATAAAATAATAAATCTAATAAATTATTAATCTATATATGTCTAATGACTAATACTATAATTAAATCTTAATATTAAAATATAATTATATTTTGATAAAAAATAGATTATTTATATTATATTTTTTAATACTATAGATACAGACCATAATACTATTTAATAAATTAAAATTAAGATTAGAATATAGAAATACCAGTTTGCGTCTAGATAATATAATAAAATAAATTAAAAAGTAAAAAATATACTATATAGATATTAACCCATTCTGTATATAAAATAAGGATTGATAATCTATTATTATAATATATAATATTTATTCACTGGCTAAAGAGTTATAAATTAATTAAGAGTTATTTATATATATAGAAAAGCATTTTGTTAATCATACTACAGATACAAACATATATATATATATATATATATTTTCAAAAATATAACTATCTAGCTTTATCTATATAAATATAAGAATAGTTATTATATGACTATATAATCTTTATATTAACTAATCAATTAATAAAGATAATATAATAATGATTATATAGCAAATATATATTATAGAGTATTCTTTATAAGTATTATTTATTATTATATCTATACTATACATCTTAATAATTAACATCTATATAAAATAATAATATATATAATATATAACTGTACTATTATTATTCTTTTTACAGATCAAAATATAGATTAATCTAAAATAAAATCAAAATACATATTAAAATATAAATAAATATTATATATATAATATAAACTATACAGTAATATATAATATTTTAAGCTGAGAAATTCTTATATTTAATCAATATTAAACAGAAAAATTATTATTCTTGATTACACTAATCATGAGAAAAATAAGAAAAATAAATCTAATTATAAAGAAATAAAATCTTATAAAATTAATATTATAATATTAAAAAGACTATAAAATAAATAAAATAAGAATAATAATCTTTATATTATATTGTATAAAATATATAATATCTGCTGAACACTGAAAAAAAAAGACTTTATACAAGAATCTTTTATAAAAAGATAGAATAAAAAAAAAAATAGAATATAATCAATTCAGAGCTGAATAAATTATATAAAAATTTAATATTTTAATAAAAAAGCCAGAGAAAGCTAATATAAATTAAAATAAAATAAAAAATAAATTTATTAAATAAATATATTATATATATTTTTAATATCTACACCTTCAATTATAATAAAAGAAAGATGATAATAAAATTCTAAAAAAAAAATAAAAAATTCTAGAATTAGATTAATTAATAAATTTAATTATATAGTAAAAGTCTATTATTAGATAACATTATAGTATATCTAGATAAGCCATATTTAATTTGCTATAAAATTATAAGATAAAAAAAATTAGATAATTATAATATTGAATAAATTATAATTATTTATTATATATAAAAAATTATGTTATAAAGGAATTTATTAAAAACTCTAAAAAAAATATATATAAAAGATTTCTTTAAGATAATAATAAAATGGATTAATTTTATAAAAAAAAAAATTAAATAGATTATGTTTAATATATTATTTTTTTAATTAGATATTTAAATTAATTACTTATTTTTAATCTCTTAATATAACTACTCTGTAATTATATTAGATAAAGATTCTTAATTAATTTATATTTTTAAATATAAGAAACTGAAGATTATAATATTAATATATAATAAACATTCTTAATAATAATAATAATATTATAATCTATTAACTAATTATTAAATCAATATTAAAAACTTAATAGAATAATTTATTTATATATTTTCTTAATATATTTCAATTATTCTTTAATATATTAAAATTATTTAATTAAATATTTTATTAAATTATATTTCTTTTTTTTTTTTTATTTTATAATTTTGAATCAAGTATTTTATCTATTCTTTATATTTTAAATCTTAATTAATAGCTATATAAGAGTTATTCAGTTTAATAATTATAATTCTTTTATAATATTTTTATAATAAACTCATAAAATAATCAGTAGAGTATTAATAAAAATTAATATAAAAATAATAATCTTCTTAGATATAAAAGCAATAAAAAAAGATATATATTATAAAAAAATAAGATTATAATAATCTAAAAATTATAACAGCATTAATTTTTAGTTATAAAACTATGTATATATCTTTTTGATTAAATTAAATTAAAATAAACTACTGTAATATTCCAGTAAAAATAATCATAGATTATAATAAATTAATTAAATATATAAAACTAGATTTCATTTATATAAATCTATATTATAAAAAGTTAATATATAATAAGATAATTATAAGTAAAGATAATATTAAGAGCAGTTACTTAATTATTATATAAAAAAAAATATTAGATTTATAATATCAGAATAATTATTAATATAAAATACTCTTTTTATATTATTAATTAATATTATTCACAGTCCTATTAATCTTAAGAAAAACTTTTATATAAAAATCAGATCTTACTATCTTAAAACTCTAAAGAATTATCTAAAATCATAATTCAGTCTAAAATAATTTTATTTTTTTAATTATTAATATTTATTTTTTATTTTTTATTTTATTATTCATAATCTTTTATCTATTATTTTTTATTAAAATAATATCTGATCTTAGTTTGAAATTATATTTAATTAAAATATATACTTTTCTGTATAAAAATTTTTTAATTTAATAATAAGATTAATAATGAGGTTTTTATAAGATTATTATAAATAAATCTGAAATTAAATATTAATTATAACCAGTTTAATATTAAGATTTAATTATAATTGATTTTTCTAAGAATCTTAATAGAAGACTGAATAATAATATATATCTATATTTTATATATTTAAATAGAATATTAACTGTTTCTAGCTAGTGTATAAAAATAATAAAAATAAAATATAAAGAATTAATTAAAAAATGCTTAATTTTTAATAATTCAGCTAGCTCTATATATAATTTATTTATTAAATAACTTAGCTCTGACTCTAAGCACTCTAAAAAAAATAATATAATAACTAGAAATAATAATAATGTTAAACAGAATTTTAAATAACTATCAATTAAATCAGTTATTAAACTAATATTAAAGAATAACTTTATAAAAAACATTTTAACTAGTATTATTAATAATAATAGAAATAAGTTTAATAATAATAAAAATAAAAATAAAGATATTTTAATTAAATAGATTAAATTTCAGATAATACTATTATATATATTAAAGAAAAAAAATATTATAAAACTAAAATCTTTATTATTTTAATTATCTTTAAGTGAATTATTTAAAAAATTAAAAATCTGAAATATTATTATTACAGTAACTTTTAATATTAAAAACTTTAATATATTTAAAATATAAATACAGAGTGAATTATATAAACTATATTTATTATATCTACTCAAAAGATATATTTTATTATAAAAAATATATATACAGATTTATATATAAGATAATAATTTTAATACTATAATAATAATAATCACTTTAATAAATTATTATAAGAATTAAGTTTTATATAAAAAACAAGATAATCAATTCTAATAAATATATTATAATTAATTAATATCTATACTTTTTTATATTTTTAAAATTAATAAGAATGACTGTAATAGACTTTTTAAAAAATCTATTATATTTAATAAGTATAAATATATTATTTATTTTATAATTATCTACTAGATATTAATTAATATTTTAAAATTATAACAGTATTGTCTGTAGTTATTACTTAATATTTCTAAGTAAGAGTAAGAAAAGTTAATTATTCAATTTCTACAATTAAATAGCTTATTTAAAAAGATTAATTTAATAATCTTAAAAAAATCTTCTATAGAAACTTTTCTTAAGATTATTTTATTTATATTTAAAATAAAAGTAATTAATATTATTGTAAAATAAAAAAGCCAAAGCTATATAAAATAAAGAATATTAATTATATTAGCTAATAAAAGAGCAATTTAAAGCTATATCAAAATTAAAAAAATAAACTATTATTAAAAAAATATAGATCTAATATTAATAAAAGACTAAGTCAAATTTAATTAAAAAAATAAAAAACTTCATTAAGTTTAATATTGAAATAAAAATAATAACTAATATCTATAAATTATTAATTAAATCAATCTAAGATTAAAAAAAAAAATTTAAAAATATAAATCTAATTTAAAAAAAATTAAAATATATTTCTGAATTATTTAATCTTTATAATCTGTATTAGGCTGATCATTTTTTAAAAAAAGCTTTAGATTTTATTAAATAATTCTAATTAATCTTTGATTAGGAAAAGATTTCATATATATTTAATTAATTATAAATCTTTATATTTATTATAGAATCTAAAATATTAAAATTTAAGTCTAAAGAATTATTAAATATATTACTGATTTTCTCTATGCTTTTTTTTTTAATAATTTTTTAAAAAACTTATTAAGATTTAATGCAGAAGATTTAGATTTATATTATATCTATCAAGCTTCTGAATAAAATAATTAATAAAAATATAGAAATATATAATATTATAATAAGCTTTTTTTAGAAATATATTTTATAAAATACTAAGTTAGAAGAAATTAAAAATAATAATAATATTAAATCAGTTAATATAATTAGCATTCTAATCAAGCTAGATAAAATAATATAAAATAATTTAATTTAAATAAATAAAGCTCTAGATAATTTAAAGCTTTAATAATAATATTTTAGTAAAGCTAAAAAAATCTTTAATATCTCTAAAAATGCTGATAAACTTAATATCTAGAGAATATAAATTAATAAGATATTAATAAAATGACAGTTTATTGTTATTAATATAATATATAATACTTTTTTTAATTTATAATTTATTAGAATGCTTTTTGTAGATAATATTAAACTAGATAAGATATAATCTTATATAATTTTTCTTTTTAAAATAAAACTTTGTAAAAAATATTTTTAAAGATTTATTTTTATACTGACTTTTATTAGATTTATAAATAATTAAAGAATTCTATTTTAGTTATAATCTTATCTTATATTATTAATTAATAAATTGATAAACTGTTTAATATAATCTCTATTTTTAAGATTTAAATATATTATAATAATGAATGTGAGAAGATAATTAAAGATAATATTACTTTTATTAATAAATTGATATATGATTATAAGATCTTTAGTAATAAGAAATTAGAAAAAAATATTATAATTATATCTTATCAGATAATTATTTAATAAAATAGATTAAAAATATAGTATAGATAGATATTATAAAATAATATAAAAATTAATTCTAATAAAAACAATCTTTCTAAGTTTAATCTTAAATAGAATAGATATTTAATAAATAAATTAAATATTTTAATTCTTAATAAAGTGCATTAAATTTAAAATATAAATATATAGATTTTTAAAATAATATTATTTATAATTATTTAATTTAATATCTTGTTTTTAGCTATCTTATTCTTTAATTATCTAGATAATATTAAAAAGATAATCAGATTTCTTCTTAATTCTGAGAATAATAAATTATAAGATTATATTAATTTTTTAAAAGATTATAATCTTTTTATACCAGATATAGATTCTGATTATTAGTATTTATTATTTACTCTATAAGATTTAAATTAATAAATATAAAAATATTAAAATATTAAAACTGCTGTTATACTGCTTTTTATTTAAAAATAATATATAATTTATTAAATTATTAATTCTTATATCTTATTTAAAATTAGTAAGACTATTAGAAAGAATATTTCTTTTATAATTTATAAAATCATTTTCTATTAGTTTATATTTAAAAAATAATAATAATATAATTTATTACAGTTTTTTTATTAGTAAATCTGATTAATTATTTTAATAATGAATATTATATTTGATATATAAATTAATTTTATATATTAATATTTTTTAATCTCTGGATTAACATCTAATATATCTATCAGAGCTTAATAGTGAAGAAATCTATAATTTTAATATAAAAATTTAATATTAATAAGATCTTAGATAAACTGCTTATATATAAGATTTTTAAAATATTTTAATATATTTTATGAATTTATATTAATAAAATAAAGGCTAAGAGTATTGATATTAAGATTTTTAAAAAAGACTTTTACAAGGTCTTTAGAGATATTAAAGAACTTAATTATTTTAAAGTATTATATTTATTATTTTATAACATTTCTAAACTCTGAGAAATATTAATATATATTTATTTAAAAATCTTTTATCTTAGTGAAAAATCTATTGTCTGATGTTTTAGTTTAAAATAGTAATTTTTTATTATAACAGTATTAAATCTGATTAAAATTTTTTATAATATTTATTATACTAAGTTTATCAATATCAGTTATATTAAATTATTAAAAAGATTTAATAAGAAGTAAGACTTTATAATTCTTATATATTTATATTATATTAATAGCACTAGATCTAATATACAGTATTAATACTGTAATATATATTTGCTTTATATTCTAATAAGCATACTTATTACAGCATAAATAATTAATTATGTTTATTATATTAAACAGATTCATATTATAAAAGTATATAAATATCAGTTGTTTAAATTATTTAATAAATATATAATATTATATAATATTATCAAAGCTATTTTAATATTTATATTATTATTAAATAATACTAAATAATATTTATAGTTTAGTTTTAAAAATGATGATAGTATTATAATAGATCTATTCTTATATAATGATAATTAAATCATATCAATAATTAATATATAATAGTATATTTAATTATATTAAAATAAATATATTACTCTAGATGAGTTTCTTGTAATTATATTATAAATATAAGTAAATATCAGAGCTTTTATGCAATCTAAAATAAAAATATTAAATGTAATTTAATAATATCTTTTATAATTTACAAAGAACTGATTTAAGGATTATAAAATAATATAAAATATTTATAATCTTTCTTAATAAAAATTAATAAATTGATTAGAGATATTTAAAACTTTTAATTTAGAAAACATTTATATATAATTAATGAAGGATTTAAATAATATAATTTAATTAAAATTAAGAAATAATATTATAAATATTTTTTATAATATTTAATTAATACTTTTCCTTAGCTATATTTTAGAGATATATTTTTAGCTCATTCTATTAATTTTATATTTAATATTTTATTTTATTTAATTATTTTTTTTTAATAATATAGCAAATTATTCTGTAATATTTAATAATATATAAATAATTTATATTTTAAATAATATTAAGTCTGAATTAAATTTATAAATCTAATCTAGTTTATTAATCAGAATCTAATCTAAATCTATTAAATTTAAATTAAGTTTATAAATTTGATTTAGTTTATTAATTAGAATCTAATCTAGATCTATTAAATCTAGACTGGATTTATTAATCTAATCTAATTTATTAATTAGAATCTAATTTAGGTCTGTTAAGTCTAGATTAAGCTTATAAATCTGATCTAATCTAGTAATCTAATCTGAGCTCTAGGAAAAAGGTTGGGCTGGATTCAGATTGGGTTTAGGTCTAACCTGACCCATTGCCATCACTATTAATTATGAAGTAATAATTTATTAATAATTCTAATTATCTTGTTTATCTTCTGATTAATATCTTTGTTATTATAAAGTAGATAAGATTCTTATAATCTATAATAATTTATACTGGGTATTTAATTTCTTTTAAATATACTTTTCAGTGTTATAATATATTAATTATCATTAATAATTTTTTATTATAAATTTTATAATTTAATTCTATTATTATTAGTTTTTTTGAATAGTATATGACTGATCTTGATTTTTTATTTTTTTCTGATTATATTATTATTATTTTAATTATAAAGTCTGATGTATTTATTTTTATTATTATTAATAATTCTAGATTATATTATATTAATATAGATATTGTTATTATTTAATATTTAATTTTCTTAAATACTTTTTTCTGTTCTTATTCTTATTTATAGGATTTGTCTTTTTTTAATAATCTGAATATTGATTTTATAATCTTTATATAGTCTTTGATATAATATTGATAATAATTAATCAATCTAATAAATAATTATAATTTCTTAATATTTTTTAATATTAATTAATTTTGTATTACTTGCACTTTTTTTTTTTCTATTTATATATTTTCTTATATAATTCTGTATCTTAAGAAGTCTGTTTTTTATATATAAAATTTATATTTCTTTAATTTAACTTGTAGTTTTATAATTCATAATTTTTATAATACTATTTTAATATGTCATATATATTCTTTAAGATTATTAAAGAATATTAAAATATTATTCAAGTATGTAATAATAAAGTTATATAGATATAATAACATTATATTATTAATATATCTTTGAAATATTACTGATATATTAATAAGTTTAAATAATATAATTAAATATTTAAAATATTTAATTTTAATTTTAAATACTATTTTTTATTCTTAACTTTATTTTATATTTTTATAATTAGTGATAAAGGATAGCTGTTTTTTATAATAATATTATTAAATTATTAGAAATTAATATTTATTCTTAATTCTATGATTTCTTTTTTTTTAATAAATAATATCAGATATTCTATCAGTGATATTAATAGTTTTATATATTCTTTTTTTAGATTTTTTTTGATATATTTCTTTAGAGCTTTTTTTTTATTTTTTAATATTGGATATATCTTTTAAGATATTAGTTTTTCTATAGGGGCATTTCTGTCTTGTCAGTCACTACTCCTCTAGTAGATATGAATACAAAATTATCATCATTTAATAAAGAACTTTTTTCTCATTCTAATTATTATTTTTTTATTGTCATAGAGACCGGATTAATAAAGATAATAAAATTAAAAGATAAAGATATTAATATTTTAATTTTATTAGATTAAACTAGACTATATATAATTTTCTAATTAAAATAAGAATTATTATTATATGCTTTTTTTCTTCAGTAGTTTATATTTTCTGTAGATAATCTTAATATTATTTAATAATTATTTTCTTAATAATTATATTACTCTAAATTTATCTGATTCTGAATATATTAAATAATAATAAATAATTCTTAAAATTTTTTAGAATTAAGTCTAGATAGATATAATAATATAATTAATATTAATTTTAATAGAAATAAATATTATATATCTATTTTCTTATTTTAACTGTGAGCATGATTTATTTTTTAAATTATAATTAATTAAATACAGTTTTTTTATATTTAAAATTTAATATTAATTCTATTTAAATATTCTCAGATTATTAAAATTAAGAATTATGGTATATAGAATTTTTAATTAAAGAATTAATATAATTTAATATTATCAGTACTAAAATTATTAATATTTTTTTTAGATTTTAGTCTATTATATTATTATTTAATTAAATCTTTTTTATATTAAATTAATATTTAGATTTATAAAAAGCTTTAATTAGTAATTTTAATAATAAATCTAGATTTAAAAAGAGTTTTAATTGTTAATTATTAGATTTTATTCAGATTTAAGAAAAGCTTTAATTATTAATTATCAGATTCTATCTTAATCTGAGAAATATTTTAATTATTAATTATTAGATTCTATTTTAATCTGAGAAGGATCTTAATTATTTATTATTAAATTTAATCTAGATTTAAGAAGAACTTTAATTCTTTATATAATTCTATAAAAAAATCTTTGATTATTTTTCTCTTTCTAATTCTTTTTCTTTTTTTATAGATATTAGATAGAGATATTCTCTTTTATTTAAATCTTTATAATAATTAAATTATCTAAGTATTAAAGTGATTTTTAAATTATTTATAAATAGATTAAAATCTATTTTATTTTTAATATTTAAAAATAGATATATTCTAATATTTTTGATTCTGATAAAATTCAGTTTATAATTTTAATATTATAATTATATCTTTTAGATTTTCTTAATTCTTAAGATTAGAATTATATCTTAATTTAGAAAAAGTTTTAATTATTAATTATCAGATTTAATTCAGATTTAAAAAGAGTTTTAATTATTAATTAATAGATTTAATTTAGATCTGAGAAAAGCTTTAATTATTAATTATTAGATTTAATCTTGATTTGAGAAGTATTTTAATTATTAATTATTAAATTTAATTCAGATCTAAAAAAAGCTTTAATTCTTTATATAATTTTATAAAAGAATTTTTAATTTTTTTTTTTTTTTTAATTTTTTTTTTTTTTTTATTAATGTTGAATAGAGGTATTTTTCTTTATTCAGTCTTAATATAAGATATAGATAATCTTAATATAAAAGATTTTATAAAGATTAATATGTGATTTTTATTATAATTAAATCTTTAAAATATTAAAATAATTTTTAGTTTATTTATAAATAGATTAAGATTTATTTTATTTTTAATATTTAAAAATAATTATATTTAAATATTTCTGATTTTAATAAAATCTAGTCTGTAATTTTAATATTATAATTATATCTTTTAGATTTTTTTAATTTTTAAGATTAGAATTCTATCTTAATCTGAAAAAAGTTTTAATTATTAATTATCAGATTTAATCTAAATCTGAGAAGAGTATTAATTATTAATTATTAAATTTAATTCAGATCTAAGCAGAGCTCTTATTATTTATTATTAGATTTAATCTAGATTTAAAAAGAATTTTAATTTTTTATTTAATTTTATAAAAGAATTTTTAATTATTTTTTTTTTTTTATTTTTTTTTTTTTTTTATTTATATTAGATAGAGATATTCTTTTTTATTCAGTTTTTATTTTTAGAATTATAATGTTTTTAAATTTAGATCTAGAGTTTAGATAAAAAATAAAAATATTTTTATTATTAGAAAGAATTATATTTAGAATAAGATTATTTAGATAGCAGATAAAGAATTTTTATTTATTTTTTATAATATTTGATTTATTTTTAAGAATGTTATTATATTTAATATATAATTATTATTATTTTTTTTATATTGATTATTAGTTAGATAATTTTATTTTAATTATTTAATCTTGCTTCAAGTCTTTTTAATAAATATATAAAAAAATTTTTCTTTAAATTTATTATTCTAATTAGATTTAGAAGAATTCTTAATATTCTTTTTTTTTTTATAATTTATTTTTAGATTGTTCTTTATTTTTTTAATTTTAAAATAAAATATATTTTGAATATACTTTCTTTTCTTTGCTGGGATTAGATATAAGAATATTTTAAAATTCTTTATAATTAAAATAGTAAGATATATATGTATTTAAAATTATTATTATTTTATTATATTATTATATATAAATAATATCTTTTAATAATTATCTTCAGACTGATCTTAATATGAATTTTGAATTATAAGAGATTCTTTTATTTATAAATTTTAATTTATATTTTATTTATTATTTAATATTTTTTTATTTAGTTTTTAGTGTGTTGTTTATGATATATTTATTATATTATAAATAATAAATCTTATTTATTTTAATCTTGATTTTTTAAAATATTATATATAAAATCTAATAATTGAATTTATTAAAATTTTTCTAATCTATTAATTAGACTGCATTGATTATTATTATAATTATAATTTTCTTATTTATTTTATTTTTCAGATTTGTTTTTATTTTCTTTTATTAAATATATCTCTTTATTAATCTAGAATAATTATAATACTCTTTATAATCTAATTCTTTAATATAATCTGATTAAACTGTTAAAATAATAAAAATTTATACTTATTTTTAATTAGCTATAAAATCTGATTAATCTAATCTATTATAAATATACTAGATTATATATATTTTAATATTATGTATTTTATCTTTCAGATTCATTTAGATTTATTTTAATAAATATAATAGAACTAACTGTTTATTTTTTTATTTAATCTAAGCTTATATTATTCTATAGAATTATCAGAGTTAAATTAATTATTTAATTTTTATTATTATCTATAGCTATTACATTTATAATATTAAAATCTAATAGAAGAATAATTAATTTATTATTATTTATAGATAGTAATTCTTCTCTTTTTAATAGAATTATTATAAGAATTAAATTGCTGATTAGATCTGAAATAATATAAATAATTAATTTATTTAGATTAATATCTATATATCTAGCTCTGAAATCTTAATTAAAATATTATTATCTATTTAACTGACTAGATTAAATTAATAATCTAATTATTTAGATTAAAAATAATTCTAAAATTAAAATCTTAGATTTTTTATTTTTAATTAAACTGAATATAATGATTATATTAGAATTTAAATTATCTAATTCTAACTTATTAATAAAAAAATCTTAGAATTACTATCATCTTAGACTAGAATCTATTATAGAAAATTTTAGAAAAAAATTTAATACTGAGTATTAATCTGTAAGAATAAAAGATTAGATATTAAAAAACTCTCTAATTATTCTACTATCTAATAGGATCTAGTATAAAATACTAATATCTTCTATAATTTCAAAACTGTATAAAAAAATAGATTGAATTCTAAATTTAGAATTATTAGTGATGGCAATAGATTGGGTTGGATCTAAATCCAATCTGAACCTAGCCTGATCTTTTTTTTAGGGCTCAGGTCGGGTTGCTGGGTTAAGTTAGATTCATGAGTCTAGTCTAGACTTGACAGATCTAGATTAGATTCTGATTAGTAGATTAGATTAGATTAATAAATCTAGTCTAGACTTGGTGGGTTTAGATTGGGTTCTAATTAATAAGCTGGATTAAATTTATAAATTCAGTCTAGATTTGGCAGATTTAGATTAGATTCTGGTTAATAGGCTGGGTTAGATTCATAAATCTAATTTAGACTTAATATTATTTAAAATATAAGTTATTTATATATTATTAAATATTGTAGAATAATTTACTATATTATTAAAAAGAAAATAATTAAGTAGGATAAAATATTAAATATGAAATTAATAGAATAAATTAAAAATATATCTCTGAGATATAGCTAAGAAAAAGTATTAATTAGATATTATAAAAGATATTTATAATATTATTTTTTAATTTTAATTAAATTATATTATTTAAATTTTTTGCTGATTGTGTATAGATGTTTTTTAGATTAAGAATTTTAAATGTCTTTAACTAATTTATTAATCTTTATTAAGGAAGATTATAAATATTTTATATTGTTTTATAATCTTTAGACTAGTTTTTTATAAATTATAAAAGATATTGTTAGATTGTATCTAGTATTTTTATTTTAAATTATATAAAAGCTCTGGTATCTGCTTATATTTATAATATAATTATAAAAAATTTATTTGAAGTGATATATTTATTTTAATATAATTGAATGTATTATTATATATTAATTGCTAATATAGTTTGATTAT
Organism: Talaromyces borbonicus; assembly: GCA_002916415.1. NCBI lineage: Eukaryota > Fungi > Ascomycota > Eurotiomycetes > Eurotiales > Trichocomaceae > Talaromyces > Talaromyces borbonicus. The sequence goes on along the minus strand of NBSA01000021.1, from coordinate 654 downwards.
TATTATATAAGAATAGATTTATTATAATATTGTTATTGCTTTTAGAATTAAATTGTAGATATTATTTGATATTATTTAATAATAATATAAGTGCTAGGATGGCTTTGATAATATTATATGATATTATATATTTATTAAATAATTTAAATAATTAATATTTATATATTTTTATGATATGGGTCTGTTTAATATAATAGATATGATCAACTGTTTGTGCTGTAATAGATATGCTTATTGGAATGTAAAGTAAATCTATAGGGGCATTTCTGTCTTGTCAGTCACTACTTCTCTAGTAGATATGAATATAAAATTATTATCATTCAATAGAGAATTTTTTTTTTATTTTAATTATTATTTTTTTATTGTCATAGAGGCCGGATTAATAAAAATAATAAAATTAAAAGATAAGAATATTAATATTTTAATTTTATTAAATTAAGCTAGACTGTATGCGATTTTTTAACTAAAATAAAAATTATTATTATATGCCTTTTTTTTTTAATAATTTATATTTTCTGTAAATAATCTTGGTATTATTTAATTTAGGGTTAGGGTTAGGGTTAGGGTTAGGGTTAAGGGTTAGGGTTAGGGTTAGGGTTAGGGTTAGGGTTAGGGTTAGGGTTAGGGTTAGGGTTAGGGTTAGGGTTAGGGTTA